>CM045459.1:7412387-8612387 GCA_024666655.1 Dascyllus trimaculatus | reverse complement strand
ATTACAGGATGAATCCTTCCCTGTGCGTGATAGCATGTAGACCACCTTGATATGATGCCACTTTCATCAGTGAAGTTACAGAATAGCTGTCCCTAACCCTGCCGAGGTTTAATAAGTGCTGAGGCGAACATGATGCAAGGTGGAGGATTCGAGGGAGTCATCAAAAATTACTGATCTCCTGGAACTTTTCTCAAGACTGTGAACAAAGAGGATAAAAAATCTGTAGCTACTTTCCTGCTCTGATCAAAACAGTCTGTCCAGCTCAAAAATGACCTATTGAACAAACAACTACTGAAGGTGCTCGCCTGCCTTCTGCACATGGATGTCCCAAAAATCCCAGCATTCCAGAAAGTGCAAAACCCCAAATACGAATCCGTCTTGCTTCCCATTCCGTAACTCAGTCCTGCACAAATCTTGGTATATTTCAGATCAAAACTTCAGCTCAGAGAAGCATGTTAAATCAATGGTCCAATTCTGCTTTCATCATCTCAAAGACACTTCAAGGATTTTCTTTCTGCTAAAAATCTGGAAACTCTTATACACGTCTTCATAACTAATCGATTAGGCTCCTGTAATTCTTTGCTTTCTGGCATCGGTAGGGAAAAAAAAAAACCCTCTCCGGCCTCCAGCTCATCCAGATTCTAGGTTATAAAACATGACCGCATCTCACTGATCCTGGCTCTATTCCTCTGGCTACCTGTTGCCTTCAGAATTTATTTCAACTTATTATTGATTACTTACAAAGCCCTGAGAAGTTATTTATCAGATCTTTTAATGCCCCATGCACCCCTCATGCATTTTAATGGAATGGACAAAATATCTTACAAATAACTTTACAACTTCATAAAAGTAGGATTTATGGCAGAGCATTAGAAGGCAAGTACTGAATTTAATGATTTTAGGTGCTAGACTGTGATACAAAAGCGATAGCCTGAAGCCTGATTAAATGCCTCTGTCATGTAATCAGATGTATGAAGTATACGTATATGGAAAAAATGTCTAGTTCTCACTTAACTTACAAAATATATTACTACAAATAAATAATCTTTCTCTAAATGTTAGAAGAGAATGTGCAAGTTTTACAGTTGCACACTTTTATTTCTTCAGTACATTCAGTGGAGCATAAATATGTCATAAATGTTTACTTATGGAGAGAGGAATGCAGTTGTATTGTGACATATTGACTGGCTGCCCCGTATTTTCTCTTTTGAGTGATGACCACAGCACCATGGCAACTGCAGCTTGGTTAAAAAGACGGACTGAAAGACCGGAGCCTGTTGTTTTTCTCCGTCTCCGCTCCGATTTCATGGTGGGGCTGAGCATGCTGTTAAGATGTGGAGAGTTAAGCCCGATATGCGAGCCCGACATCTGCCAGATAACATCAGAACGCATTCTTTTCCGTTTCATTGCGTTACATGCACTCAAAATGCAAAAGTCCTGCAGCAAATTACGATGATCCAGTTTTTTCACAGCCCATCACGCGTTTATCGCTCACTATATGCAAACAGATCTCAAGTGGGAGAGGAAAAATATTGTCGCTTGACCTCGGCTCAGCCCCCACTGCCTCTGCTGCTCCTTCATCACACAACATGTCTGTCCTAGCCTGATCTATTTGGAAACTCCTCTTAACCTGGTACATGGGCAGGGATCCAGGGCAAAAAAAGTAGTATTGATCCTTTAACCTTACACACCACTGAATACGAACAAGGAGCTCCAGGAAAAAGTTGCAAGAAAAACTGGATGTGTTTCAGAAAAGAAAAAGAAAACACTTCTGTGTCTCACACTGCCAAACTCAATCAGTGTTCAGTGTATTAAAAGACTTCATGGTAAAGTGTTGCACACACACTGAAAGCATATGTGAAGATATGCTGTATTCTGGTGCAAACTCTGATTCATGTACAGTAGAGTATAAAAGGAAATGGTGAAATCTGTTTACTGTCAGATATGGCCCAGATGAGCAGATGGAGACAGTTTCTCTGAGGAACCCGCAGGGAAGGCCAGACTCCATCCTCTTCTTTCCTCTCCGTGTCCTCTTGACAGTGCCAGCTCTTTGCCACCGCGGGCTGAGGAGGTGGCAATCTCAGCCTGGTTTTCCTGTCACCCCAGGGCAGGGAGCGAGAAATAGCCATCTGTGATTTACCCAGAGTCTGGGCCTCATCTGCCACTGGCAGAGGGGCGAAAGACAAATGTTAAATCTTGCTTTAAACATTTGTACATCCAAGCACAGCTCACATCCCTGCTTGAACAAAGCTGTGACAAACGCATCTAACTGCCTCTGAGTCACAGCCCTGTAAGGCACAGTGGTACGTGTTGAAGAATTTGTTCACATGCAAGCATAAACAAATAGTTCAGACTCTGAAGTTCAGAAAAATCACTAAAACTTTTTTCTCCTCAAGTCCCATCACAAAGCGTTTCCACATAAATGAAAATCTCTTGACAGTGAGCGTGAGTTTATATTAAGTCGCCACGTGAAACATCATTATATGGTTTCCTGGAATAAACACAGTATGTCTAGACGTCGTCCCTTCCCAGACACGGCCTTCGGTGCCTGCCAGGAAAGATGGAATAATTGAATCCTGAGCAGCGAAAGAAAACGCACAGCGACAGCACGCCAACAATGGGTCCACTCTCTCCCTTTGTCTGGTATTTTTAGATGAGTAAACTGGACTCGGGATTGTGGAATGTGTTGCATGTTGGGGTGTTTTTGTGATGTGCTGGCACCCTCTGCTGCTAGCTAAGGAGAATGCTTGGACCCCCTTTTATGCAGGAATCTCATTAAAGATGAGTTAGTTCTCCCTCTAGAGCTGTCCATTTATTATCCAGTGCAACGGATGTGGTATTTTGAGTACTGTCTGTCTTCATTATTGCACATACTAAAGCTCAGCAGGGTTGATGTGTCCCACTGTGCACTGTGACAGATTATTTGGTCGGAGACATTTTTCATCATTGCAATTTTGAAAAAGGCACCTGTAATACCCACAAATTCTGATTTTAGATGGCGGAGAAAAGAAGCAAATTCATCAAAATCAACACCCAAGTTTTACTTCACACAACCCAATATGACTTCTCTGTGGACTTTGTTTAATCTAGGCACAGTGGCACACACACACACACACTTGCTGATAGACACTCATCCTCTGTCTCTCTTACTCTCTTATTACGGTCTATCTCAGAGCCAATTTGCTGTGATGTTCTGTGATGCAGGGGAACCAGTCGGCGATAATGAAGCTAAAATAAGTAGAGCTTATTATACAGTAGGACATATGAGCAATGCAGGGCTCTCTCCGCACAACAGTCATTTCTCCAGCAAAAATATGCCACTCTGCAGGGATTGACTTGCGGGGACACAGGCTTGTTAGTGTAGAAGGCTTAAGCAGTGTGTGTGTGTGTGTGTGTGTTGCTGTCTCTTCCGTATAAAGCAGAAATCTCATGTGTCTGAATGTCACCCTTCAGAGCTAGCTGGCTATAATGAGCAAAAAATGTTGCAGCGGGAAACTAAATTCTTTTGATTGTCGTCCCGTTGTCACGTCGTGTGGTATCAACAGGTACGTACAGAGTGTGAACAGATGCTCCACGTCTTTGAAAAATATTTGTATTGATTTATTTTTAAAGTTAGGAGAAAGATTCTACAGATTTTTTTTTTTGAATTATGTGCTTGAAAGTTTTATATTTTAGTAATGATGTAGTGATTTACATACACTTGCTTTAATGCAGTTTGCAAGTGAAGTATGCTGGTTACAGGGCTCTTGGCTTCTTCCGTGCCTAAGGCCACTGTGTTATCTATCTGTTATTCTCAGATAGATGTACCAGTAGCAAGTTACCAACAAGATTTTTTAGGAAACTCAACAGTTCATGTTATCACTGGCTAAAATGTAATTGTTACAGGAAGTAGAGATGCAAGGTTTCATATGGTGTCCTTATACACTGATCAGCCACAACATCCTGACCACTGACAGGTGAAGTGAATAACATTGATCATATTGGTACTATGTGGTGTTTCTGATGGAAAACCTTGGATTTTAACATCCATGTTGATGAGACTTAGACACCCAAATCCCAAATGCCACTGGCCTACCCCCACAGGAAAATGCACCCCACCACATGGAAAAACATCAATCAATCAGGAACATGTTGAGGAACATGACAACGGTCCAACATGTTGATCTGACCTCCAAACTTCCTACACCCCATTGTGATCAAGCATCAACAGGATGCAGTGGAACAAGTTGGATTGACAGAGGCCCCACTGCACAAGCCAGAGTACCCAAAGGATCCAGTGCCAACATCCTGGTTCCAGACCCCATAGGACACCCTGAAAGGTCCTCTGGTCGATGTCCAATGGTTCAGAGCATTTTGGAGCACATGAAGGGACCAGCACAATATTAGGCAGGTGGTCTTAATGATACGCCTGATCGGTGTAAGTAGATGAAATCAATGTCAGAGAACCAATCTAGTAATTACTGTGTTTGTCCCTAAAATTTAGTTGATTTCACAGCAGCGGTGGAACACAAAAAGAGCGAGGGCATTAAGATTTCATACACTGTCATTATGTCAAACATTTCCAGTAACACAAACAAAAACAAGAAAAACTGGCAATAAAAAATAAATAGATTAAAATCTGTGAAAAAAAGGAAATTGAGTGGAAATGTAAAATCTTATTGTCATGATATGATTCCATTACTAGTCAAAAACAGTGATACGATATTTTTCCTCATCTCTTATTGAAGCTTAAACTGTCAGTTAAATTTTAATAATAAAATGTATTTTAAACAGCTCAGAACCAGAAGCTGCACAAGCCTCTGAACAGAGCTTTGCTGACACTTTCTTTCTGCTTATTTTGTATTACTGGCGTAGTGCTATTACTCACCCGTAACACGTGGTGAGGCAATAGGTTGTTGTTAAGGTTATGTAACCACTGTTCTTACTGTGGCAACTTTACATACCTCAGCTACTTATAGCTGAGCACACAATCAATGGTTAGATTGGATTCATGAATAGTTATCGGAATAGGTTTCAGCTTCGATCATGTGCGGTTGTGTCACTCCAATTATACAACTTGAAACTGTGTAGTGTAGAGTGGGGTCACATTGTTGAGTAGTCATAGGTGAGCTTGTGTCCCTGAGCTGCTGAGAGGTGGGGACTTCACATTTCTGTTATATTTAGGGCATTTTAGGGCAGGAAAGGATTCTCTGTATGGAAAAAAAAACTAGCTTGACCATCGAAGGCAGTGGTCAGATTTATCTAACAGGCTCGGCTATGAATAAGCAGCTAGGCAAACTTTAAGTTCTCGCAGGGGTTGTGCAACAGGAAGGATGTAACACGAGGTTGGTAATAACTGTTTGCAAATGCATCGCAAATATCGGAACCATCAGATGAGTGAATGATTGCTGAAAGGATGTTGCAGCTGCCTTTTAATAGGAGATTATATTCACTCACCATAGAAAGAGCGATAAATTCCGTGGCGACAGTAGGATGTGGTGAGATTCAAATCCTGTGTGAAGCTGTGAGTGAATGTTGACTTTTGGCTTGACTCTCTTTGTGCATTTGAATTGTGCACTTGTCTGGTGAGAGGAGAGTGCTCCAGTAGGAGGGGTATATATTTTCACATTCTTGTGGGGGTTTTTTTGGTTTTTTTTGCCTACTGCAGCTTTAAAGCAAAGTTTACAATTTTCACCAAGATGCAAACTATCAATACAATACCTCGTCTATCGTGGGGGTTAGGTTCCAGAGCCCCCTGCAATAGGCAAAAATCCACGTAGCAACCTTATATTTAATTATTATTTATATATATTTTAAGGCTTTATAAACCCTCCTCACGCTCGGGTTTGGTGCCAGAAGCCTTAGAAGGCGCAGAACATGTGGGCGACATCGTAGGGCTTAAAATAAAATCAATTTTTAATAAAATTTTCACAAAAACACAACGACGCAGAGCAACACTACGCGCAGTGATCAGACGTCGATGTGAAATGGACAAGGAGAGATGCTGAATGAATGCTATACACGGGAGACGAAAGAGACTGATGCTACAGTCGCTGAGCCAATCAACGCCCAGGATACAGAACACAGTACTTTAGTTTCCTCGCCCCCCCATCCATCAGCCAATAGTGTGCCATCTCATGTGGGCAAACTAGCTCAAGCAGAAGCGGAAGCAGCCGTACGTGCGTTTTCCATGCGTGCGAGTCTTTATCTACTCATCTACGCATTTTATTTCAATTTAATATTCTTCCTAATCCATGATACAAGATTAGATATATACAAGTTAAAAATCCACGCTACAGTGAGACTGCGAAAAGTGGACCACAATATGGCGAGGGATTACTGTATTCTTTCTTACATCGAGAAATAAAGTAGCGCTGTGTTCGCAATTTAACTTCCATTGAAATTTGACTGCCTACAGTGTTACTTCTGATGTTTGAATTAGAAGCATTACACGGAGTTGATGTTTGAATACACAGCATTAGACTCCAATTTGCGCTGGAGCCTGCAATGTGTTGCGAGAAAATTACACGTCGCCCTCACACCTAGGGGGCTTAAGAGCAACCATCATTATTTCTGAAATACAGATTCATCTTTGTGCGAAAGGTGAGGTTCACGCTGATCAATATGGCAGTTCTAATAGGATCTACCTTTATTCCCTTTAACGGTGCTTTAGATCACTTTGATAGCCCTCCCTCCCCCCAAGCTGCCGTTAACCTCGATTCAAGTGTTTGGCTCGCTGGTATGTCTTTGAGTTGACCCGCTAAGAGCCGGGGTGGAGATGGCTGCTTTGATGCCTTTATGCTGCATCTGCTGCTTCTCCGACTCGCCTCCAGCTATACAATACACTTACACACAAGACTGTCAGAAGAAATGGTGGAGAGAAACAAGCCAAGTACAGAGGAGGTTGTAATGCGTGCCAGGGAACACACCGAGTGCACATGTATGTGTTGGTGTGTGCGTGTTGTGTTAGATGTTAGAGGGATCTATGTCAGAGGCCACGCATAGTATATCTCCCTCTCGCTCTCCCTGTGCATCTCCATCCCCCACCTCCCCTGATGCATTTCCCCTGTCAATGCTACACATGTAGTTCACAGGTTACAATCAATAATTTGTGCTCTCCACCCTTTTCAAAGAGACATGGCCCAACCTCCACCAATCTGCACTGAAGGGAAGGCCGTTGCTAAGGAGCATGGGTAATGGGATGCAGTCTATTTTCCAGGCATGTTTCAAAGTTTTTAATGGGGGCCTCTCCCACATAAGAGCCCCTGTGTGGATTGTGGTAATGGGCAGTGGAATGAGAAGGCGTCCTCTCCATGCTCTAGAGTCATGAGTGTTATAGCTCAGAGGTCATTATCCCCTGGTCCCATGCTGACTTATCCTCTGCCACAAAAAAAGACAGACAGGGATCCACAAAATGGTATTACTGCCTCTACTTTCATAGCTAATTTTTGTACGCATTTATCTAATAAATGTTATAATTAGAGAAAGAGATTGTTACCTGTGTGAGAGAGAGTGTGACAATTAGTCACACACCAATTGTAATGTTAATTATACACCGATCAGGCATGACATTAATTCCTAATATTGTGTTGGTCCCCTTATGTGCTCAAAAATGCTCTGAACCATTAGACATGGACAAGAGGACCTGTCAGGGTGTCCTGTGGGTTCTGAAACCAGGACGTTGGCACTGGATCCTTTGGGTACTCTGGCTTGTGCAGTGGGGCCTCTGTCAATCCAACTTGTTCCACTGCATCCTGTTGATGCTTGATCACAATGGGGTGTAGGAAGTTTGGAGGTCAAATCAACATGTTGGGCCATTGTCATGTTCCTCAACATGTTCCTGATTGTTTGATGTTGTTTCCATGTGGTGGAGTGCATTTTCCTCCAGTGACATTTGGGATTTCCATTTGCATGAGGGAGTGTGCTTGTTGTGGGACAATGTTTATTTGGGTGTCTAATTCTCGTCAACACAGATGGCAAAATCCAAGGTTTTCCTTTAGAACAGCACATAGTACCAATATGATCAATGTTATTCACTTCACCTGTCAGTGGACATAATGCTGTGGCTGATCTGTGTATATACAAATGCAGTATTTCCACCTCTCTTTGTCTCCTTCTCTGGCATCATACATTTCCTTTCCTGTTCTAAATAGGGCGGTCGGTCATCAGTGGTCGGTTGATCAGTCAACCATTTTGGGCCAGACTGGAACATCAAAACACACATTTGATGGAGTGCCATGAAATCTGATATAAGCACTCATGTTCCCTTCAGGAATTAATTGTAATGGCTTTGATGATGTCCGGATCTCATGTTTTATTTGTGCAACACTTTTCTTTTGGTGTGATGCCTGAAAAACAATTCCCAAAAGCCGCCATTGTGCTCAGTCTTTAGTGTAAAATAAAGAATGTTACTAAGCTAACTCTAAGGCTAAACAGCTCCTCGATTTCAATCAAAATTTGAAACAATGCAATTTTCAAGAGGTGCACTTTAGGATGTGTGTTATGCAGCAACTGTTGTGTCAATTGTTCTACAAACTCCTGCCGTCCTCCTTGTGTGACAGTCATGCTTGTGATGGTATCTCGTGCGGTAATGCTCCATGACAGACAGAGTGATTTGATTTGCGATATAAATTTTTGAAACATCTTAAACATGTGGTGGAGCATTACTACACGAGATACCATCAAAAGCGTGACTGTCACACAAGCAGCATTCCATGAATATGTAAAACCAGCGACGTGACAGTTTGAATGCTGCACGACAAGTGCAACGCTACACCGCGGCCGTTTGCAGTTTGGTAAATGTATTCTTTCAGGTCGCGATGTTGTTTTGAAATCACCTTGTTGTTCGTCCGTAATGCACCATCACATGTTTTAAATCTGCTGCAGAGTGAACATTGAACTGAAGCTTGACTTTAAAAAATTATATCGCAGATCTCAGTTAGATATTTTCCCTAAAATGGTCTGCCCTACCTAACATACTTATTTTTGTCCTTATTATTTGTTAATTTTATTGATTTTGCTTTGATTTTTCATTGTGTTTATCATCTCTGTGTGTACTATTAGTACTATTGATCATACATTTTTATTGATTTTATTTCACATTTAGATTTTTAACTCAGGTTTAGTAGTTTGTTTGTATGCAGCTGTGTTCCAGTGTGTAAGACAATGTTTTGTGTGTTAACAAGACACTGCCCCAAACAAATTGCCGCTCAAGTGATTAAAAGGTTATTTGTATTCTGTTGTATACACTAAGAAGATGAAAACAGTATGCTTGTTAAACATTAGCATGCCTGAGTTCTTCTGTACTGCCTTGCAAAGACGTCATGGTGGCTGTAGTTTGTTTTCCATCAGTTTTTCACTTGTGGGATGCTTTGGTGTTGCTGGAGCAGGAGATCACTCTTTTGCATCAAAGCTTTGTGCTCCCAATGTAAAGCAAATGTACTTACAGTCTTTACAGTGTGTCTTCTGCTTGTGAATGCAGAATATACTAAATTAAATTATATATTATGTGGAGTCATCACATGATGTAACTGTATAGCGGCCTGTTTGTCGCTACAGTGAACTCCAATGTACAAATATTTCTGTCCTTTAGAACAGTGACCACTTAATTTACTTTGAGAAGACAAAACAAGTACGCTGTGATTCCATCGAAGTCAATAAATCCAGCAAGTTCATTTTGTCCTTTTATGCTGAATATTATTTTGGGGTTGCATTTTTTCACACAACAATTGTAGGAGATGTTCCTTACCTGACATGATTCGTCTGTCATGTACAGTCTTCCTCGGAGGCGTCAGCTGATCGCTGTCATGTGTTCTTATGTGTTGTTCTTCCTGGGCGTGGTCAACCTGACAGATGTGACAGTTCTGTCAGGTTGACCATGCCCCCCGCCGCCCGATGGTCTCTGGAAGAGAGAGTCCCAGGTGTGGGAGAGCATGGATGCTACATCACAAGAAGAGTGAAAAGGAGACAGCAGGATGACTCACAAGAACGGGAAAGGAAAAGGCAGAACAGGAAAACCTCAAAACAGCCATATCAGACCATTGCAAAAGACAGAATCACATCATGGACGGGGACAATTGAAGAATAATCAGATCAGAGAACAATAAAGACAAACAATTTATTAAAGAGGCCATCGAAATCAGGAAGCGGGGAGAAGCTGTCATAGCAGGTAAAGAAACTCCTACAATTATTGTCTGAAAAAAAAGAAAACCCAGAATCATGTTCCATAAAAGTCGATTTTCCACTATCATCATGCTTCCTTAAACTAATTATTTGTCTTACAGATGAAATACAAGTTATTTACGGTCATTAATTCAGCAGGGCTTGCTGAAAAATGTAAATTAAAATGGTCTGATTTGTGAGGAGAGCCGCTGAGCTGTAATAACAGTATGTGGACATAAATCCACAGCATGTGCACCCAGTTCATCATTATCTTTATTAGCAAATTAAGTAATTGCAAGATAAAAGACCCTTCCGCTGTAGATATCCGAGCCATTAAAGAGCCCTCTCGGAGTGTACAGTGCAATAGGTCACAGCGAGTACAGACAAATCCCTCTCTGGGATTGTTTGCAAGTTCATTACTTATCCCACCCACTCAAGCTTCTAATTATGATATTGCATTTTTATTTTCTGTTCTTTGCTTCAGTGGACTTGTTCAGCAGCTTGTGCCTAATCCCCTCGATATTTCTGTTCGGCTTCATACTGACACACACACACACACACACACTCACACACACACACGCACACACACACGCACACACACACACACACACACAAACACATGACACGCACACGCTCACTTATAGAGCAAAATCCACAGCGGTCACGTGAGGATTTACAGAGATGGGTTGTATTCCAGTTCAGTATTTTGTAGATATTTGAGCGACTGAAGGTCACCGTGATGTTGCTTTACATTGCTTTGTTCTACAGCTTTCATCACATACAGAAGTTACCTTTTTCTTGCACTGTTAATGAATCATCTGCCTGATAATAAAATCTGAAAAGAGCGCTTCGGACCTGCACTCCTTTACTGACGTTAATGCGTATTTCATGGGGACATGTGTTGCGGTTAAACGATAGCTGACCCCGGTCCACACTCTCCGTGTTCTTTTTCCCATTTAGCTTGTCACAGTTGGCTTAACACACCAGACTCTCTCACACATGTGGCTTAGCTCTCACTGGTCGCCTGCCAGAGATTATTGTAGAAGAATTATGCTAGAAAAAAGTGTCTGTGCATGTATGTGCCATGGAATGCCTATTGCTAAAGGGATATGGATAAGGACTTGGACGTTTTCACCGAATGTGTTGAGGCAATAGTTTGATCTGTAGAAATTTGAAGCTACTTGAAGAGTTTTAGAATATCAATGGTTGCACATGTCGCATTAGAAAAAGTTAAAGGAGAAATCAGCCACTGATAGGTGAAGTGCATAACATTGATCATATTGGTACTATGTGGTGTTCTGATGGAAAACCTTGGATTTTGACATCCGTGTTGATCAGACTTAGACACCCAAATAAACATTGTCCCACAACAAGCACACTCCCTCATGCAAATGGAAATCCCAAATGTCACTGGCCTACCTCTGCACCTGATTTGACCTCCAAACTTCCTACACCACATTGTGATCAAGCATCAACAGGATGCAGTGGAACAAGTTGGATTGACAGAGGCCCCACTGCACAAGCCAGAGAACCCAAAGGATCCAGTGCCAACATCCTGGTTTCAGACCCCATAGGACACCCTGAAAGGTCCTCTTGTCCATGCCCAATGGTTCAGAGCATTTTGGAGCACATAAGGGGATCAACACAATATTAGGAAGGTGGTCATAATGTTATACCTGATTGGTGTAGCCACTATGTAATTCCTCTGTATTATAGACGGTCAACTGTCCACTACTGATTAATACCAAAAATCAAAAAAAGTCAGTCTGCTTTTGATTGTTATGAGGATTCTGATGTTAGAAGAGCTTGCTGTCTCCTATCAGCAGTCTTTTTTTGTTGTTTTTTTGTTGTTTGTTGTGCACTTTAGCAGTCTGGATCGAGCTATTTTGTTGTCTTTTGTAGGTTCTGAAGCGAGCAGTGAAAGGATATGCTAAATGTAAAATCCATTATGAAGAAACGGCTTTATGCACCCTTCGACTGGTCACTAAGAGGTTCTTTCTGTATTTGTTTTTTATCTTTTTTTCCTCTTTTTACACTCCCCCGTCAGTCTGTTTTCCTGACATGCATTTGGAAGCTGTTATCTAGGCTGCACATGTAAGAGATTCTGAGGCCCTTTCTGTGTTAGTCAACCCAGCAGCAGCAGTCCAGCTCTGACCCGACTTCCAGCCATCCTGTTCCTGAACATTTGACTTACAACACCCCCCCCAACCCCCACATCCCATCCCTATCTCTCTTGTCTGTGAGCAATTAGTCTGTGTTTATCTCTGCTTCCTGCTTCCATTTGATCTGTCCGCCGACCGGTGCTGGGACAGCTGGGTTTGTAGGCTGCTTTCCTTGTAGAAGAGAGCCGAGGCAGAGTTGAATGCGTGCAAAGGCGTTTAGGAAGGGAGGAGGTGAGCTGAAACATCATGGAGCTGGCACTGGCTCACGCATCTGAAAGTCATTGGAACATGGAATCATTTCCCCTCCTTTTCCTTTTCGCCTATTTCTCTCTGGAGCCTATTTCTCCCCTCCTCGACCAAACCCGTGTCCAAAATCGCCTGCTGACTTGTGTTTGGAAATGAGTTCCAAATGAAGTCCTGGCTCGAGACTCAGACAGACAGTATGTTTATGTGTGTGAATCCGTATTTGCAGTGTGGTTGTTTGCATGCTGGTATCCACCTGTAGTTATCTCTACAGGACTTCATCAAGGTCACGGTTACATGTAAACACATTACTTCATGCTTCTTCTTGCAGGTATTCAGCTGCTGATCCAAAACAGCTTCTTACACCAGCCTCATAAACCTGTTTTTTAGTTTTATGATGGGTTTACTGAGTCACTTTAAAACTAGCAGTATCCCAACAAAATCTCTTCTAACTGTTGTCTTCACAGTGCCCAAGCTTTTTACATACTATAAGAATGTTCCTTCCTCTTTGAGCCCTTATTAACACTTGGATTTGGTCACAAGTGCTCCCAAGTACCCATGTACCCTGAATACAGACTCATTTAATTCTGCTGCCGTCCTGATTAGATTGAATCACATTAGTTGGTCTGCCCCTCATCTCTTACTTATATTATCACTGCAGTATATGAACAATGTCTGGTCCTTTCACTGGACATCACAGTGAGATATTTTATCGATACAGGAGTGATTGTAATGAACGTAGTGACAGGTATCAAGCATGTGGTGATATGTGGTATTAAGTGATATGTATATATTCTACTGACTTTTGTGATTCTCTCTCTTTTATGGATGCTATCAGCAGGCTCAATTTTGTTTTTTAAATAAAATATCTACTATCAGAAGGATTTCCATGAAATTTTATGCAAATATTTCCCATATAATGATTTACTTTCATCTCTTTACTTTCCACCCAGCAGCAAATTCGATTTGAACTTCCTGTATAGCCAATATTTTAGTTGGCAAATGGCATTCCCATCAGACTTAGCTGTACTTTTTACTGACTAGCAAATGTGTACAATATTACCAAGGTTAAGTAAAATGTTGAACGTACAGTGAAGCCCAGAATAATTCATACCCATGATAGAGTTTGATTTATATCAATTTGTGGGGGGGTCTCTGCTGGCTAAAAATGACATGAATAAGTGACAAAAGATGCACAAATATGTCAGAAATGTTATAGAGAAATTTTAATTGATAACTAATTTTTGCAGCTTCTATACCAAACTGAATGGTCCTGCTAATTTCTTCCTAGCGTGTTCTAATACACCATTACTGTCAAACAGCTGATGCAGTAGTCCTCTAGTCGGTTACTGGTCAATTACAAGACAAGACTAAAACCAAAGAGCTTCGTGAGTTGCTTTTATGGTTCCTCGAGCTGCTCATTGTGGCTGCTCACAAGATGGGGAAAAGCTATAAAGTCATGTCTAAGTGTTTATAAGCGCCAGTGACTGCAGTGCAAAGCAGAATCAAAACGTGCATCTGTGAAAAAATCTCCAAGGGTGTGGTAGAAAAACAAAAGTGACCCCTGCACTGGTAAGAATGGTTGAGGCCAAGAATGTGCCAGGGATCACGATTAACCTGAGCAAAGCAAAAATGTAGGAGACTTGTATGTATTTATATATAGCAGTGACAAAGCAAGTGTATAATGTTTCTTTCTTTCTCTTTTTACCTTTTATCCGTCGTCCCCGTCACATTAACTAGGGCTTACTTTCTTTGACAGTGATTAATTGGTTTTACAGTTATTTAAAGGCATCAGTGTTTCCCCTTACACTGATGTATTTTTTGTGACCCGCCGCAACATCAGCATTGACTACCACATATTGATCCTCAATTTATTTTACTTTACAAAACGGGTAAAATCTTATTTCAAGGTGTGCGCAGTCCATTGATTGGTTCAGCCTCCACTTGCCCCGCTCTCTCCTCTTTCAAACACATCGACAACGGACTCATCTGTGAACATCTTTTCCTGTCCATGCCCACTGTGGATCAAAACATGATCGCATGTGAGAGGAAGGATTGTTGTTGACTTTTCAGCACAGAATCCCTAAGAATCAACCGAGTTCATTGTCATCATAAAAACCCACCCCAAAACTGATGCCTACATGTAGGGAAATCTTGATTAAGGTTTTTATACCCCTGAGCCAAGTCATTTAACATTTAGTCCCAATTTGATACCACGTTCCCAGGTAATACACACTTAACATTTAAGTTACTAAAATTTCAGTGCATGTGTTTGACAAAGTGCTGCAAAGCATGAAGGAAAAAAAAAGCTGTTCCTAATTATTATTTATGTGGTCACGCACCTTGTTGTGAAGTACAGTACAGTATTGTCCAAAATGAAGTATGGATAGCTCCAAAAGACGACGAAAACCTGATTTTTTAAAGATACGAGTCAGAAAATGTATTGCAGATTATCTGTAGTACCTGGTTGTTCCACCAGGTGGAGGGGTGGGGCTTTATCTAGCAACTGGCACCATTAACAGTAGCAAGGTCAAAAGCAACAGGCGGGATTGACAGAAAACACTGAGACGGTATTTATTAGACACAACATGAAGTAATAGAGATGTATATAATATTCAGTTATTTGTCACGAAGTACCTGGCATTTAGGATTCTGCAGTGGAGTGTATTTCATACGGTATAATTTAATTAATTAAAGGTGCAGGTGTTTGCCCCTTAACTACTGCCACAAATACAGTCTCATTCTGTGGTAAACACTGAGGCATCAGTCTGTTATTTCCCTTGCTAAACTGTGAATAAAATGAGTTATTTTGTCCAAGTTTATATTAAATCCCACTACCTACGTTTTTCAGTAATAAACATATACTATATGTTTCATCTTCTGTCAGTGTGCAGCACTCCCACAGGAGGAAATTCAGGTTATTACTGCACCTCGTGGACCTCAATACAAGTTGCCTCACTGCATTACAGCAAAAGTCATTTGTGCTAAGGTAGCCTGGTGCTATAATCCCCAGTATTAGCAGGCAGAGGGGGGCAGCCTAATGTGATTTCCTGGCTGTGGCCTCGATGGGGCTCGGGCCCATATTATCTTGCCATCAGAGAGACTTAGCTTCAACTCTAATATCTGTGCGAGGAGAGCAGGAAATGGCCTTTGTGTTTGTGGCCAATACAGCCTGCGGAGAGGAAGCATGCACTGTGTCGTGCCATGTCGGGCCACTGCCTCCTGGTTTGTGCAGCGGTATTACAGAGGAGAGGAGTATAGGCTGAAACTAGCAGACAGTCGGGTCTTATAACTCCTTCCCTCTCTCACTAACCGTTCTCAGAGGTGACGCTGGGGGAGCAAACTAAGAAATATAGCTTTCCCTTTCTCCCCCAGCCTCGTCTTTTGTCTCCTCTCTCACCTCACATTTGATTATCTAAGGGGCCCTTGTTGCATTTAGCAGTACAGAGCCGTTTTAGCCTCAGAGAGTTTAAAAGATTAAAGTGCTCTCGAAAAATGTTCGAGGAAGAGGAGAGAAAGTGTTTTGCAGGAGGTGCCTGATGTTTCATGCTTGCTCTCTCTTTTTTTTCATGCCAGCAGGTTTAATGGAAAATTGGAGCAGGGTTGAGGCGTTGTACCTCATGGGGGTTGAACATCTGGGCTGCTGTAGCTGCAATAGAGAGAGTGAGAGCTAGCACGCAGACAAACTAATACACAAACAGAACTTTACCGGGTTGCACATGCCCTCATGTGGTATCCACTACGACACGCTTGGACGAACATTCGCAGCCACCGATGTCAAGTATGAAGACATGTCCACACTTACACACACTCACACTTAGGTCTGTCTGAACCCCCAGGAGAAGCACTGCCTCCAGCGAGAGAGCGTCTGTGCAGTCAGGCAGCTCTAGGCCCTCTGCAGGCTTCTGAAGCTGCCTGTGTTTGACGCTGTGGGAAGGAGGATTTCAACAAGGGAGAAATCAAACGGAGACACATCGTCAAACTGCAGGCACCTTTGAGACACATTGCTGTATCAGATATTTGTCCGAAAACTGGAGCATGAAAATCCTCTCTTCCTCCCCTGCTGCCTGCTGATAAAGCCGTGCAGAAACAATGCTCCTTAACCTCACATTATTTGACTCTGCCGCCCCTGGAGGTAATTGTTTTGATATGATGTCTTTGCACGCTGTGTTTAGTTGGATCCCAAGATAACCTTATAATCATTTGCAATTGTTCATAGTCCTTAACATATTATCACCAGCACACTGACTCTGTCTCTTCAGCTTTGTTCAGCTCTCTGTGTTGTGCCTAAATACACACCAGGCGGTGGAGTGATACCCTGAACTACTTTCTTCTGTTTTTTTGGATTTTGTCCCTCCAAGCTCTCGAAACTCTGTTATCCGGGCACGGCGATGGCCACGGGGGACGTGGCCAAGCGTAGGCATGTGTGTGGGAAGTGAGCAGGCAGGCAGGCTGTCACTTAGCATTACAGCACTACAGGCTCCCCGTGGGTGACATGAGGAGGGTGGAAAGTGATAAGACGAGAGAGAAAGAAGAGTAAGGAGGAGAAAACTGGAGTTGAAGCAAGCGATATAGCAGCAGCCCACACACCAAAACACACACACACACACACACACCGGCCCCTAGCAACCCCAAGTCTAGGAAACCTGCTGTTTGTTTTTCTTTTGATTAGACCAACCGCTGAAGATAAGCCCACATGACAAGACTTCACCGCTGGCCTCTGAAAAGAGATCCAAAGTAGCTAAGAGGTAGAGGAAAGGGTTAAAGATTCCTAGGTAAAGAAGGCAAAAATAGCCAGGACATAATGTTCATCTGGTGGGCTGCAGAACAGTAAATAAGGATATTCTGTCTGTTCTTTAGTTTAGAGCTGTTCCAAAAAATCTGTGTGGCGGAAGTAGCCTATCATCTTGTGGTAGTTTGTAATATTTGTCAGGTAAATTGTCAGAAAGTGCAACACCTTTACAACACCTGTCACCATAATACACCACATTCATTATAAGACAGAGTTGTAGAGACTTTACAGTGACTTGTTTAATGGATAGAATGAATTAATTAACTGTTAATAGTTGCAGTCATGCAGTTATACATGTGACCTCCTGCTACTGAACTGCCCACGAACACATTTTAAAGGATATTCCCCTCAAAAGCCATGGGCCGACATTTTTCTTTTCATAATGTGATGCACCTCTCATGTGCATGTCAAAGTCACTGTGTATTGATATGTTTTAATCAATGTCTGTCTGTTTTGTGGGACAAGCAAGTTAAGTTTTGCTCTACGTTTATATGATTTTAATAAGTGATTTGTACCTTAGGCCCGTGAACCCCAGAACCCAGGTTTGAAACTCGTGTTGTCTTTCAGAAAAACTCACCAAATTAACATTTATCTCAGCAAGAAACCCTAACAACAAAATGAGTTGTCAGATTATCAGCTTTCCTTTGCGATGTGGAATTCTGATTGGAAGATTAACCAAATCTAAGCTTAAAGTCATGATCACTTCATTCTGTGTGCCTCATTTTTAAGAAACAGATGCCCAAAATAATCCTTTCACACCAGATCCTAGATAAAAAGCAATGATTGGCTCAGCTACGATGAACGCCTGAACTTTATATTGCTGTAGAAAATCAGCCCACAGGGTGTAAAAATATGGAGCAAACACTGCTTGGGGTTCACAGAGTCAATAATCTAGCCACAGATAGTCAGTTTTGCGGACAAAGATTTAATAATCAGGTTTGTCATCAGCATTTTTGGCTCTAATTTAGGGTCATGCACTTCATTTTTAGTAGCTTAGTACATTTACTACATCTTTCATCTGCATTGTCATCATTTGCATAAGGATACAATACCTGAGAAGCAGTCTGACACAAACATTCCAGGTAAATCAAATAATCAGCATAAGGAAGTGTTTGAAGTAAGTAAGAATTTCTTCAATTATGGACCTTTTTTGGCAAGGCTTTCTCATTTTTTAAACACTTGTCTGTCATGCATATACCAGCAAAATAGTTTACCCCAAACATCCCTCTGTAGAGATACCAATCAACCCCTTGGTAAAGCTCCCTTTTGTAAGCACTGTGTGTAAGAGGTGCAGTCAAATGAGAAAGTGAGTCTTCTCTATTGTCCCACAATGACAGTGGATTCTGCCAGACTTTTTTTTCCCCTGCGCTGGCACAAGCTTTGGGCAAAGGTCTGGCCAAGGGAGATTATGTTTCCGTGGATGCTCAGACAATGGCACGACTGAGTCTGATTGCTTTTGTTTATAACCTACTGCTGTCCTATGATAGAAGGGTTGCCTTAGTTTGACTCAGGAGCTGCCAAATTTGGCAAAATCCTGCGGGATACAGGAGCCCTTTCTAATTGGCAGGCATCTCAAGCCATCTACAAAGGTGACATGATTATATACACAGTGGCGTTGTGTGTATGGGAACTGGGCCCTGTGCACTGAAGGGAGTGGCAGAATGTAAACATTGGCTGGGTGGCCCAGTCTCCGTCTCAGCTGCGGCCTTTTTAGTCCTTAAACCTTCACAGTAGGCGACTGGGTTTTTAAAGGTCCACTTCTTAATGTCAGTGTGCTGCCCCCTGCTGATACCATTCATCGGTATTGGTGGCTTTGTTTACGTCTGGATTTCTTGAACTATATCTATTTTGATCGAACGAACCTCACATTCCATGATATATATGGTCATTACAGAGTTTGGAGAAATGAAATGTAGCTTTTACATGTTTTGATTGACAAACATCTGTTTACCAATCACGGTTTAGTTATACTTTAGTCAGAGTCTCATGGCAGCACTATGTTTGCTTTGGCTGCTAAGTCACAGTAGATCAAATCTGATCAAACCACACCTTGCCTTGATCACACCTACACATGTGTAGATAGAGTAAATAGAGTTTAGTTTCAGTGCTAAACTGTATTTAATTAAAGAGGGAGGCCTAATTAGCCATTACCTCAAAGGGTTTTAAGAGAACCTTAAGGCTTTAAAACAAATTTTCAGGGACTTAAAAGCTCTCCAATCTGTATTAACAACAGGCCAAACAACAGTAGATGTCTTTCTGGTGCAGGAACTGGTGAAAGATAACATTAGCGTTTCCAGGGATGTCTTTGAATCAGCACATCTATTTCAGTTGTGATGTATCCATCTGGGACAATAACTCTAAGTCCTAGTAGAGAATTTTACGTAGAAGATAGTGATGTTAGAGAGGAGAAAACTACTACTCATCAGGGACATCGAGAGAGAAGAAATATTAGCATTTTAACCGATCAGCATTTGTCTTCCCTAAGTCCAACCAGTCATCATCCAGACCCACACAGCAGTGTTTTAGGGCCGCTCAGAGGTACCTACCCTGCAGTAAAAATGGCCGTCAGAGAGGTTCTACAGGGATGGTTCTTGTGGTCTAAATACTTAAAAAGATTTGTACCGCCGCAAAATGGCCTCAGAGTGCCTACAGTGGAAAACAAGCTAATGTGTAATGTGAAAAGGGCTCCACATAGCTTATGGCCTACAGCTTCACTGTTCTGGTTCAGTCTTGCAGCTCTCATTAGCAAAAAAAAAACAGTTAGCTATTAGCTGGTGAAGTATTGGAGCAGCTAAAGATCCAGGTATTTCTTTCAGGAGTTGGTGGAGGCCCAAAACGCAGATAGAGGATGAGTAATAATAATAATAATACATTTTATTTAAAGGCATCTTTCATGACTCTCAAGGACACCATATGGATAAAAGCTCAAGAATAAAATAATATAAAGAGACGTACAATAAAAGACAATAAAATACAGTTAAATTAAATAAATACAATGCTAAGAATATGGACTAAATGAAAGTAAAGAGTGGACCTACATTTGTTAAATGTCTAGGAAAATGGCTCAAATGAAGGCTAACGTTGCTCAGTGTCTGCTTGATACACTGCCCCTAGCGTCCAGAAAATATCAGAACAAAATATAAACATCTGAATTACAACAGACACTGTCGATACACAAAACAGTAATGATTATTAAGAGTTATTAAATTTAAGTAAAATTAAGAGCACTAAGAATGCACCAGATTATTTCTAAACCTGGAAATTTGAATTGCAGGGAAATGACCCAGCGGTTGGCATTTAATCAAACAGGAATACCAGACAGGCCACTAACAATAATCTTTTGTGCAGTATGAGTAAATATTTGAAGCCATCATGCAGAGCTGAGCTGTGCCCAATCTGATCTCAGCATAACTGCATTTGACACAACATTTTGGAGGCTCATTTGTTCAGCCGTCAGAGCGCATTTAGCTCGTGGGAACGCCGAGCGTTTGGGGTCAGACCAACATCAGGGGCGGCTGTCTGTAGAAATAATAAAGCAGACAGTGTTACTTTACAGAGGGCACAGAAACGCAAGATTGAAATAGATACAGAAGGGGGGTTAAACGAGGTCAGACTGAAAGAGCTTAGTGGTGCATAAAAAGAGCAATAGGAAGCACTGGGGGGAGACATTGAGTGAGCAAAGGGCTAGAAAAGGGAGAAAATAAAAAACAGAGGCATGTAGGATAGACAGAAAAAAAAGAAAGTAAGCAGAGGGAGAGGGCAGTGGGGGACATCGGTGCTTCGGTCTTTAGAGTTTGCCCGCTCGGAAAGGAAACATCCCTCTGCTGGCATCTGCCACCATCGCTGAACACAGCTGAAGCCCATCTGAGGAGTTTTTCTGTCAACTCTCCAAGCCCGCCACGACACACACACACACACACACACACACACACACCACGCTACACCACCAAGACGAGGGAGTGAAAGAAACGGTAGCAGGCTTAGAGGCTTGAAGTCAGAGCGAGACAGAACCAGCACAAAGACCAGCAGGATAAAGTAGCTGAAACGTTTTAGTGTCACCGTAGCTCACATTCAGCATCACTCTTTGGAGGAGACTTTCCCCTCGCACACTGAATCAGTCAGGAACAGAAGAGAGAAGGATGATCAAGTCCAGTTGGTTTTATGTCAAGTTCAAGTACAACGAGAAGGTGAGTCCACATGTAGATTTTTTTTCCATTCCTCTACTCAGAGTGTCACTGCAAATATATAACTATGTGATATTGATTGCCCATGAAAATGTTGAATTATTTAGATGTGCATGGATACTCTTTCCAGACGTTATTTTTCTTTCTGCAGTGGCCATTTTAAATTCATAGTGGAATTCACGTCTGCAGGCCTGTGGTAAAGTGGAGGTTAAATACTTACGTTCTCTGTGTAATTTCACCCGTGGGAATATTGACTCCTGGCTGCTGACAGTGCTTTTCCCATAAACACAGTATTTCATTGAAAGGCAGCCTAATACGCCGCAAACAGAGCTTTGCCTAATGCCATTTGTTTGATAGTATTGTGTGTTTATGGGAGTTTGCATCAGTGCATCAGTGAGTAGAAATTATTGCTACAGTAAGAGCATTTCAGTGCAAGTGCAGTTTAATCCAGTAAGCTGCAAAAACATGTGTAGTGTTGTATATTTAAAAGATGTCCTGTTATTGTGTGTGAATGTGATTCTGTACGTTCTGACAAGTGTGTTGCATTCACTTAAAATGACTTTATCTTTAATGGCGTAATCATTTCTGCACAATAAGTCTGCCCAGTTTGAGTGTTCGATGAGGGCATGCCCCTGTCTTGTGATGTAGCGCAGCGATAAAGTTTTAATGCAATTAGTGATGTCACCGTCTGGACATTAGATCTATAGCCTGTGTCTGATGGGACACACATCCTCACTCTGCTCCGGGTGGATGGCATTACACTCTGAAAGCCAAGCTTTGGGCCAGCCGCTAGCACTTTCCCCCCAAATGCCCGCTGCTGAGCTAATGAAAGCAGCTACAGTTACAATTACCTTCAGTCAGTTAGCCAGTCATTTAGCCAGAGAGGTAGTCCATCAGCCAGACGTCAGCCACCGGTGACCATCCAGTCAGTCAGCTGTCCTCACGCTAAGTTCATGCCTCATCTGTCTTTGTGTCACGACTAACGGTTTTGGTGGTGACCCCTTATGCTGATCAAGTTCTCCACTTGGCGTCAGGTGTCCGCCCTGTAGAATCGATAAGGCTATCTCGTTACATAACACACGGCCAAGCAGCGCTCTGCTGACTGTGGTTTATGCGTTGCTTCTTTCAGTTAGCTGCAACATTTGGTGCTATAAAAAATATGAAACAACAGCGTCCGTGTGTTTTACTGTCTTTGCAGTAATCAGGCTTATTATGGAGGATAAGTGGGAGTGTGCCAAGCGGCCTCATGGGAGCATCTGTTGGTGCCCGAGGTGCTCTGTTTCCATCTGGTCTGCCATTTTGTACTTGAGCAGTCTTGAGGTGTAGAAGTGAGAAGATGGCCGCTCTTTTTTATCTTTTACAACCAGATCTGTTTTAACGATTCGTCTTTACAGCCTGTCAAATAATATTTCACAACCCCTGTGTCGTCAAAACACCAGCTTCCTAACTATGAGCACAGATACCTTCTATGTTAAAGCGCATTTCTTCTTAAGAATAAAACATATTAAGTAAGAAAAAGCTGCACTTGGATTTGTGTAGGCGGCATTACTGTGTTAATCCTGCTATGCAACATATAGAAACACATACATTAACCAGATAACTAACGACAGCGATAGCCAGCAGAGGAGCCTGTCAAAAAAGCAGCAAATTTAAAAAAAAAGATGTCAGGCTGAAGAGAAACGTTGCTGTAAAACTCGGAGGAGAAACAGCAGCAGAGACAAGTTAAAGCAACCATGACAACAGCACGGGTGTTTGCTGGCAGTATCTGGCGTAAAAGTGGAAGAAAGAGTTCAGTGTCGTGCTCCTCTTCCTCCCACTCACTGCTCATCCCATTACGTTTGTCATAGTTAGGTGAGAACATTTCCACTTCACATTTGATCCAAAAGAAAAAAAAAAAGTGGGAGGATAATGAAAGGGACTGAAATGGACAGAGGCGAGACTAGATGGTTGGTTGATTTTTTTATCTCACTAGACTTTGTAAGTAAAGAAAGACCGAGCTGCATTGTCTCAAGCCTCGTTGAATCAGAGATGCCCCTTATTTGCACTATTTGGATCAGCTGCAGAAACTCCAGACAGCATCTTTACTCTGCAAATAAAAAAGCCTTGGGTCTGGTTACACTGATACTCACTCCTAGGTGGCCGGGCTTTCCTCCGCTTTACTATTTTCCTACATGTTCCAGTTGAAAGAAAGTATACACAAGAACAGGATGTGTATGTGCCAGTGCTTATAGGAGGACAGCTGACAGTGTGTTGGTGGAGAAGAAGGGCTTATGCAGTCGTCTGCTTTTCCTGCTCCCAGCTGTCTTGCCTCAGGAGCAGCCAGCCTCCGTGTGATTACACGTGATTGACAGGCACGCTTTCAGCAGCATGCGAATAGGAAGTGACCTTAAACAAGCGCTGCCATTTTTGACTGAGTGCCTGTCCCCCCCCCGACTCCCATCCCCTTCCTCCTTTGCTCTCTGAGGAGAGAGGGTGAGAAGGGCACAAAGCATTGCAGCTTCTGGGTCAAGAACACACGGTCATCCAAGTCTGGGGAAAGGGTAATTGCTACCCCTGTGTGTGGGCTCATGTCCGCAAGTGAGAGGGAGGGAGGTAGACTGGTGGGAGGCTGGAGGTGGGTTACATTCCTCCGAGTGAAAAGGAGAACACAACGCTGAAGTCCTGCTCTGTGTGTCTGCTCGCAGCTTTTTGTCCTCTAAGCCAGTGCCAGGACCCCCAGTGGGCCAACTCTGGGGCCACAGACCCACAGAGGGCAAACAGCGACCTGACTCACACTGGACTAATTCAATTTAACACACACTGAGTGCCCTGTGATTGGTGTGTTAACTCTGGCCTCACTCATGGCCAGATGGTTGCATTTAGACACACTTACATTTTACACCACTTGACTGATTCCTTAATGAGAATACAGCAAAGCATTTTTTAGATTAGACTTGTATAGTATTTCAACAACAGCTAGATTGATTGTCATGAAATGTTTACAGTAAGCTTAATGGTTTCAACTAGGTAACTCCTAGGCAATCCATAGTTGAATGGTTAGGTAGAGAAAGCATTCTTAGCAGCAGAGACCCTGGTCATCCCCCTGCTCACTCCCCATATTTAGTGCCTGGCTTCACCATCACTGTTTCTCATGCCAGAAAAAAATGATGTCAATGACTTTTGTAATGCCTTAATATTTGCTTTTGCATCACCAGGAGGTAAGACTTTTCACCTATGCTGTGAAATATTGCAACATCTGGGCGGATTGACATCCATGATTCTGCATGATGAATCCTAATGGCTTCAGAGATGCTCAGAATTTATCTTTTATCCCCCCTGTGGAGCATTTGTGGTTTTGAGTGACAACTTTGAACACTTGCGGCATGAATGGTCATGAAATTTGCAGCACACAAATTCGAGCCCCTTTCAAAATAGATTGCAGTAACTTTAATGATCCCTTGACTTTTTATCCAGCGCCACCATCAGGCCGAATTCCAATTTTCCAGTACTTTAGTTTATGACCAAAAAACTAATGGCATTCCTGCAGTCTGCATCATGGTTCCGCATAATAAAGAATTAGCAGAGGAACATAGCTTTAGCAGAAATGAAGAGGTGCTAATCAGACCTGCAGGGGTCTTTTCCAGAGAGGCAAGCTCTTCAGTCTTAGTACAGGGGTTATCAATGGAAATCAAAGTTTCTGAAGTAGGTCCAGCAGTATCAAGGACATTGCTCAATGTCAACCTCAGTGGATGGTGTCCAAATAAATACCTCCTGTTTGCTTGTTGGTACAAAACTACGGGGTAAAGCATTTGTAGAGAACATGCGAAAGGAGCCTGATCAATGTTGGGAGTGAGTTATCTGGTCAGATGATGGTCTAGATAGATTTGTTCCGCTCAGTTGGGATCTAGCATGTTTCAGACTGACTAGGACCACCACAGTGATTGCATAGCCCTGACAGTGCACAGCAGAGGTATGATGATAGTATGATGATCTGGGGCTGCGTGACAGCAGAAGGCGTTGGGGAGATGGCACTTATAGATGGCACCGTTGATGTCTATGGATTGCCCAAAATACTCGCTGACAAGATGACTCTAAGTCTGCAGAAGCTTGGCAGAAGAGGAATATTAAAACATGCTAACAGTCCAAAAGCACGCTGCCAAATTCACAAAAAAGTTTCTAAAGAAGATAAAAGCAAAACTATGGCCTTGCCAAGTGTGCTGCCAGACTTGAATCCAATAGAACTTTAAAGAGAAAGGTGGAGCAACACAACCCCTCCAGCAAAGAGCAGCGAAAAATAGTCTCTGAAGAACAGCAGAGCATTCGTCCAGAAATTAGTGCAACACTTGTATCCTCCATGCTGAGGATGTTTGAGCCTGTAATCAAAAACAAAGGAGGGCATGCAAAGGGTTGAAAAAATAAAAGGCTGAAATATCAGTGCCAATTTTTATTGCATTGAGTTCTTGCTGTAAGAACTGTATTGTTGTTATAGTCAATCTAAACTGATTTTTATTGATCTGACATATGAGAGCAAATATCCTTCTTTTCATGTTAGAAGTGATGCAATGACTGTGAGATGACAGTTTTGAAATATTTGACATTTCAGCGATAATGCACAGGGGTGTACTCACTTCTGTTTTATACCCACCGAAACGGCAGCACCTGGACTTCCTCGAGCTTCTTGAGGATGTTTCACCTCTAATCTTAAATTATTCTTTTATTCTGTTCTACATTGTGTATATGCCATTTTTTTTGGACTGCTTTTTTTATGACATGTTGAATAATTTAGCTCTTTGGGCCTCAGACTGCTATTTAAATGGCACCGTGTGAGGAGTTTAGTTTAGGGAAATGCCTCTTTGGTGTAACTGCTAAAATCTCTGACATTTGAAATGTGACAAGGAAACCTACTATGCACTGATATTTTTTTTCGAAGTGCTTGAAAGCCATAAAGGTTAAGAGCTGATTGTATTTTAAAAGTTCATCGCATGTCTTAGTTATGTGAAATCTTATTTTGTTAACTGTAGTGGAGTATGAAGTACCACATTTGCCTTAAAATTGGAGTTAAAAGACATAGAAAGTAAAAAATAACCACCAATCACAAATTTCTGTGCTTTTTAGCCAAAACCTCAGGCTAATTCAAGCCATATCTATTGATTCACTCAGCGTTATACAGATTTGAGCTTACGTTTGGCAGCTGGTTGACCTTTTTTTCATGGCTCACTTCTGTTTGTTTATCATCTGGAGTGGTTTTTTTGTAGTGTAGACATGCGGCACGCTGATGTGTTTAGTCGATTCTTCGGCTGTATAAATAGTGTTCCGGACACGTCACAATATTTATCTGCAAATTATATTTATTTTGGATCAAACTTTGTCAGTCAGCCCATGTTTTCTGCAACGTTGCTCACTCCAGGATCCTGTTATTACAGCCGAACCTTCAAACTGATCGTGGCATTTTTACTGCAGGCAGATTTTACATGCTTACTAATTCAGTACATACCGGCTCAGCTGCAACATGCATGTGCTGCTCTGACATTGAGCCGTTTGCTGGTTCTTTCCTAAACCACAGCTGGTTAGTTTTTGAAGGTAACATAAATAATACCTTGTCGCAACCAATAATGTAACAACGGCCAATAATGTAATATGTTGTTATGTTAATGGCCAAGCTTTAAAAAGATCCTTTAAAAATGTAATAACTGCAACCGATCATGTAATAATACATAAACAGGACTGCATTTCTTGGAAATAAAAGATTTTTTTGCAGTTTTTTTGCAGTTTGCTCATCAAAAATAGGTCCAGTGCAGGGGTAACCAACCCTGGTCCTCGAGAGCCCCTATCCAGCATGTTTTAGACTTTTCTCTCGTCCAACACACCTGATTCAAATGATCAGCTCATCGTCAAGCTCTGCAGAAGCCTGATAACGATCCTGATTATTTAATCAGGTCTGTTGGAAGAGAGTAACATCTAAAACATGCTGGATCGGGGCTCTCAAGGACCAGGATTGGCTACCCCTGGTCTAGTGGGTGACATAGTGGTTATACTCATTCATCAAAGATACGTCCCATGTAGCTCTCTCTAAGAGCCAATTTGAGAATTATTTGTTGTACAAAATCTTTATTTAGAACATTGTTTATTTGCTCAGATATGTAAATTCATCATTTCATGTCAGTGTCTCTGTTGGATGTTGCATTGTCAAATGAATTTACCACATTTTTTTCTTGGAAAATATTTAATTAAAACCTTTTTTCAAAGATTTCTCAAGGAAAGTGATTCAGTTCTCACTTAAAACTGTATTTCAGTCACTGGACTGTCACTATAACAGTACGTAACTCCAATATACAACATAGAACATGAACACTCATAAAAAAACTGAAAAGCATTATGAACATTATTGGCTCAAAAACATTATTACATTATTGGCAAGTTGTCATGTTATTGGCTTTATTACATTTAAAATGGCCAAAAATATTATGTTATTGGTTGCTACATACATTAACCATAAAAAATTGACTTTAGAAGAAGAAACTTTCTAAAGTATTATTCAAAAAGATTTAGAAAATTCATCAATACTGTAGTTTTGATTTATTGTAATAGCTGCATTTTATAACATTCTTGACAAACAACTAATTTGCATATAACTGTCTAAGATCCATGTTCCAGATGTTGGACTTGGTGAGACCTGACCATAGTGTGCTGTGTCCTTGTTCCCACATATAGAGAGGGCTGTGGATTGTATGTGGACTCTGTATTTACTGCGCCTATCTGCAGGGCTTGGTTTGCTGAATAGTAGGGGGTGACTGTAATGACTATAATGAATGTGAAAACCAGAGAGTGGGATGTGGGTTATCATTAAGGGAGGCTTATTGCAGTCCCTGGTGATGCCACAGTATGTGAGAGATATGTGGTGTGGAAATCCCTCTTGGGTGGTATCGCTTATTTCAAACATAAACTCAGGCAGAAGGTTGAAACCGATGCTATACATTCCTGCGGACCATTCTGCCCTGGGAAATTCTTGAAGAATATAATCCTGCTTTAGAAGTCTGTTGGGAGACTATTGTCTGCTGGTCTGCTTCTAGGTTTGTAGCTCACATGTAATTGTTTTCCCCGCTTTAGAAGGCTCCTCTAGTGTAACCATCCCAATGGCAAAAAAACTGTCCCCCTTTTCGTCAAATAATGAATGAGGTGATGTGCATGAAAGTTTTATCCCTCTGCCCATCCATCCACGCTTAGAGGACTTTAATGAGAGTTTATTGGAACCATTTTAGCCAAGCCGTTTTAATTTATTTATGCTTAAAAGCTGGAGCAGTAAGAAGCTTACAGAACTTTCGACCTCAGCAATGCTTGTCGCAAAGCGGGCCGTCTGTGTGTGTGTGTGTTTTTTTTTTCCTTCTCCAAAAGCTTTCTTACTTTACAGACACATTGAAATTCTAAGAGTGCGCTCCACAGCTTGCCGAAGGGATTACTGGTAAATCCCTGCAAACTCCAGATGTTTTCCCAGGCAGCACGCAGTGAAGAAACATTGCCCATCCCCTGTAAACATCTGTCAGACAAAAGCCTCCGCCACAGAGGAGACAACAGAAGCTTAGAGAGAGTAAAGTAGCTTGACTAGTCTGATTTTCACTCCGTTAGATCTGTTTGTTCATGAAGAGCTAAGTGGTTTTGCGGGGCGTCTTGTGCGCCTGCTTATGCAAAGCTTCAAAGTGGACGAGCGTACACTATAACTGAAATATCTGGCGGCTGAACAGATGAGGCGGCTGTGCGGGCAGTGCTATAATTTTACCCATCCTATATCATTAAGTATCTCTAACCCCAGAGGTTCCCCTTGTGGACCACCAAGAGAATCATCCTCTGCCTTTTCTTAATTACTTTATCTTGTTTTTAATTCAAGGAATCATTAAACTCAGCATCCACAAACTGGATTTAAGTCATCTGTCATGTACAATAAGTGTGGTCACAAGCTCTGCTGCATTCTTCACTGAGTCTGAAAGGCAGAGCCACGCTACAGCCAGTGAATGCTGAAGTGTGTGTGTGTGTGTGTGTGTGTGCGTGTGTGTCATGTAAATGGCAGTTGCTGCTGGGTTCAGGCCCCGGGCAGGATCTCATATCCCCCTGCCATGTTTGTGTTAATTTGCTGGATGTAAACACGGTGAGTGGGCTGTAACAAGGCAGTGCCTGCCTCCGCGTCTCTGGTCTCTGGTCTCCTCAGTGGAAAACAGAAAGGAGAGAGGGAGCGGCTGACCAGTGTCTGGATCACTGAACAATTGCAGGCCGGAGAGAGAGCGGGAGAGAGCGCGAGCCCTCAGTGTAGCCACTAGGGACACGGCTGACAGATGGATGGAGCGAATGACTGGATGCCTAGCCAACTGGAAAGACAACTTTCACCCACACAGGCTGTATGCTTTTGCCTGTCGCCTGTTATCTCCATCTTTTATACATAACCTAAAGGGAAAAAACAGAGTAAAAAACAGAGTCTGTGCGTATCCATAACTCCAACATTCTCCATGCTCTCTTTAGCCTTTTTATTAGGTACACCTGTGAAATCTAGCACAGGCCAATACAAAAAATTTACAAAGGTTCTGCCTGTTAAGTTTTTCTTGATGTCAGTGATTCTGTATTATTTATTATTAAGGTCTTAGTCGGTGGTGGTGTCCTGGATTTCATTACGTTTTACGCTGTAGGTGGCACAGACTGTCATGTCAGTCAAACCATTTTCGGACTCAAGGTTAACAGGATATTTAACTGGAAATTATGCCACTTAAATGAATTTATAAATTCAGCTGCTCTAATCACCGGTTTCACTCTCGAAAATTCTATTTACTTTTCCCCTACACAATTTTATGATCGCAAATATTTGAGCTGACAACCATCATTTTGCACAATCATTTCCATTCACTTGTCAAACAACAGAAATGCCTTGTTTCATGTTTTCATGGGCATCAACTTTATCTCGAGGCCTTCAACGTCTAATATTTGACCAAAAGCTTTTCAAAAAGCAGTTAGTGACTTTTCCATCGTGGATTTAGTTGCATTGTCACCCAAAGATCTTCCTATTTAACATTAAAATCTTTAAGGTTTTCATTATATGCTGCCCCATTTTTGCCATTTTATACTTTTTATGATTTGTATTAGTGACGATTCAGTGTATTTGACACTGTAATTGTGTCTCTATAGACTAACTGTCTTAGCTTTGTCGCTCCACAGTTACCATAAATGTCATCATATCGGCTAAGGTGAACATTTTAGGCATAATAACTTTAATGAAATCTTTTTTATAATTCGAGAATACTCGCTCTCTGATGGTGAGTAATATAAGAAGGTCTTATTCCTTAATTTGCTGTTTTTTGGGGGTAGGAATAGTTGGGCAAATTATCCCCAGGAAACTGATATCAGTTTATGTATAGACAACCGAGGGAACAAGTGTTAATTAGCGAGTTTAGATGGATTTGGTAGAGTCATGTTTGCCAAGCAACATGGCTGACTGCTGGCTCTAGCTTTATATCAAACAGATGTGAGAGCGGTATCTGTCTTCTCATCTAACTCTCCACCAGTACACACAAAAAATATAATTTTCAAAATTGTCAAAATATTTCTTCAAGGTTCGTAAAGTCATGTTTTTGTATTTGGGTTTTAACATGACATGAAAACTGTTGCAAAACTTCTTTGCTTGAGAGCAGAAGTGTATCTAGACTCATGGCACTGATTAAAGGTGTGTGAAGCGCTGTACAGTGAATGTGAGCCTCCGTTTCTCCTCAAAGGAGTCCTCCCAGAGCTCATTAGCCCCAGTTAAATTCTCACTGGAATGCTAGGTCCTGCCTGCCGTCTGCTGCCCGCTCCTGAGCAGCTCTGGTTTCAGCCTGCTGGATGACTGGGCACAGAGATGGTTCCCATAGTTGAGCTGCCTGAGCTACATGGGCAGACCCTGGTACCCTGGCTCAAAGAGCCCTCTGTTGTCTCGTGCACGCGTTCCCATGCAGGGTGAATCGTTTCACAGACACACACACACACAGGCAGCCTGGCAATGTGAGCTATGGGAATGTCACAGATTTATGGAAGGATGGATCACATGCCGCAGACTGCTGCACAGCAAAGCCCAACAATTGCTTTTTGTCTGAATGTAAACTTGTGTAACTGTCTGGCAATACCAGTCTAAACTGGCATGGTGCAAAGAAACAATCCTATGATTTTTTTTTCAGCAGCCTCCCTCAGAGCGAGGCTTGGCATAAAATCTGTCTAACTTGGCCGGCTCTGCAGAACATAGACACACGTGGACCCATTCCCACATTCAAATGCATAATGTCTAGATCATTATTTTCTGTCAGGGCATTGGGGAGAAGTCTGTTTATTATACAGCACTGTGTTCTGCAAGTGGCCAACTGTTTCTCACTGTGACCAAGTAGCTTTCTCTCCTCTCAGCAAAATGCACTGTAGTCCATACCCCTGGCTGATTTTTTTTATTTTTTATTTATTTTTTTGCCTAAAACTTCTACCCAGTGAGGTGGGGGGTGTGGAGGGGAGTGGGCCAGAGGAGAGTGCATATCAAAGAGAAGCAGCCATCTGTCAGCACAGGCAGCAAACAGCTGGTGGAGGAGATGCAAGATGTCTGAACAAAGACTGACAAGATGGAAGATGACAGGAAACAGATTTCCCTCCCTTTTTACCCCTCCTGCAAGAGGAAGAGGTTGACCATCAGAGTGCTGTGATGTCTTGCAGTCTCCAGATGCTGGCTCTCCTCTCCTCTAATCTTCTCGCCTTCTTGTCCTTTCCTTCTTCTCTTCTCTTCTCTTCTCTTCTCTTCTCTTCTCTTCTCTTCTCTTCTCTTCTCTTCTCTTCTCTTCTCTTCTCTTCTCTTCTCTTCTCTTCTCTTCTCGCTGCTTAATTTGGTCATTTGCATTTCTGTTGCGCTCAACAAGAGCAAAGAATGTCTCATCTCTCACGTGTAGGCAAGAATTAAGCTGTTTCTACTGAATTATCATACAATAATTAATACATGATGTGCTTTAATTATACTAATTATGATAGCATTTACTCAGTGTAGAAGTTTTTTTCTTGAGAATGGGATTTTTGTTAGACCTAAATATTACATTCTGTGAATTATTTAGCTTTAGTAATTGACCTGCTGCAGCTTAAGTAGATACACATCTCTCCGCTCATTTGCTCAGATAAATGAAGCGGTGTGAGTCGTGTTAAGTAAATTTTTAGGAAATGAGCGCGGGGCCTTGTGTTAATTAGTGTTGCAGCGTAAGCCTCGTTACATCAGGTCTTCTTCTCTCCCTGCTTAGCACAGTCTATTCCCCTTTGTGCCTTTATCCCCCTGCACGGTTAATTTGAACAGAAAATGCAGTCTGTTTCTAAATAGAGCAGTGGTGCACACTAGCTGCAATCATTAAGGCCATTTTCTGCCAGCTTAGAGCTGTTGAAATGCCTGTAATGGAGGGTAAGCGAGAGTGTTTTTGTCTACTCTCTCTATCCACGGTGTGATGTGTGACATTGGCCAGTGTAATACAGTAATGGCCCTAATTGTCTAATCACTTTAATATGTGGCTGTTGCTCTTGGACATGACAAGGGCAAAGTGAGCTAATAAACAGTGATTACTGTCGCTTGAAATCAGCACATGGTAGAAGAGGGAAATGTTGCTGCTGCTGCTGCTGGAGGAAGGCTGTTGTTTTCTTTTTTTCAAACTTCTTTTCACTTCTCTCCCTCCCGTTTCTGTGCTTGACAGGCAGGGGAAGCATGGTGGCGGTGAAAGGTCAGCTTGTGGTTGCGCACAAGTGATGGAATGACAGAGGAAGAGAGAGAGAGGTATAAAAGGGAAGCAAGCAGAGAGAGAAAGAGCTGTCATCTCCAGCTCTCGTCCCTTCGGTCGGTTAGATTGACAAGCTGCCAGCTTGGCCAGCTCATACTCTGTGGAACAAAGAATAGACAAGGCAGAGCTTTCACTTTCCCCAGCCATCTGCCTCTTCCTGCTTCTCTTCACCATACTCAGTTAGAGATCAAATTTGACATATCAGCAAGGCTGTTAAAAACTATGTTACACAAGGTGCAAATGTCAGTTAGTGTTGTCACGATACCAAAATTTAGACTTTGATATGACACCTTCCAAAAAATATTGATAGCGATACAGATTCTAAAATGAAATCATGGCAAAAACCTGAAACATCTGGAAAAGTAATGGTATAATATATGACAGAATATGGAACTTAGTTGTTTTATATTAATTCAAAAGTCACCAGTGTAAGACGGTAAAGGATGTGTACCATATTGTGTTAATACATTTTATCTAACCGGAACTGGAGGAACTCTTTATTCGGATCAGCTCTTGTTCACATCTCTCTACTTTCACTTGGCGTACTTATAAAAGATTCAAGCCTTGCAGAGATACGTGCAGGAGTACTTTAAATCACCTATATTGCGATAGTTAAGCTAGTCACCATGAGAAGGCCTCATGTGGCGCCTAATGCTTTCCGGTCAATTGATTGTTGGTTGATAAGGCTGCCAATTATCACTATAGAAACTTGTCCACCTCACTTGTCACAAAATAAACCATATTATCAATCCCATTTGCTAATATATCGCTCTTTAAAGCCTTTGAACAAGTCAGCATGTCTGTCAGCTAGTTGGACATGTGGACTCTCTTTGTCTGTGTAGGTAAAACATCTTTTACAGTCTGGCTTGTGGTGTCCGGGGGCTAACCCTGACTGAAAAGAGTGCCATGTGTTTCTTTGTGCATCCACTTTGTGTCCATCCATGGGCGGTCAACAACTTGCTGTAGTGCTTTAGCGTGCTTATGAGAGAATAAAAAAAGTGATTTTGCGCAGTAATGGTTTGTAACGACTGGGCATTGCAATACTTTTATACTATCAGTAGGTTGTGCCTCACTAGTGAGGGTATGGCTCTAAAGGTAGCAGTTAAAAGTCATAGACAAACTAAACAGATTAGACTTATAGCTGCTATACAAGATCACAGGAGGAAGACGTAGTATAATTTTACCAACACTGGAGTATGGATGAGATGTTAAACTTGTGTCAGCCACTTTCATGACATATTTTTACATCATTACCAAACATAATTAGTCAAAAAATAACTTGTTTTTTGATTAATTCAAAATTGTATTGGTCATAAATTAGGTCAAATATATATTTGCTGGTTTAACTGCTTCTCTAATCTACCTGAAAGGCGTTAAAAGAGGTGCAGATCTGATGCGTCCTGCTATTGTTCTTTAATGAGTCAGAGCATGTAGAGGTACAGCTGTGATAAATCAGGCCCATGTATAAGATAATTGCCTCTCCCCCATTGAGGGTGCATAACAGTGGTACTTAAAAGATTATTATCTGCGGTTAAATTTTCATGTACAGAAAAAGGCAATTACCACTTTGCCATAATGTTTTCAGAGCAATGTGCAGAGGGGAGCTGATTCATACGACGGATTTCTTTCAAAGTTGCATCAACTTTGTTCGTTCTGATGTCACAGTCGGCCAGGTGATTCAAGGCAGAAATAATAAAATGGAGAGTTGCGTCAGAAACTTATATCGGCACAAAAACCAATGACATATGACAGTGCCTTTGGGGAGCAGCGAGAGTGCAAAGATAATACGAAGGTGAATAAAGACTCGTGTGCTGGAGTCTTTGTTTCAACTGCAAACACTATATTGCATGTGAGAGGATGCCACTTTCAATTTAGTTTCAACTTGCAGTCTTCGTTTCTCTCACTGTAGCGGGGCGTGAGGACTGAGGCAGGATTCAGTCAGCAACGTTCTCTGAAATGCTTCTATTTGCGCTGCTTGTGCCTTGTGAGATGAATGTATTTGTGTGTTTGGAGTTGATGTTTTATGCACCATCTTCAGGCTATGAAGCCCTCATTTCACAGCTCCCCAGAGACCAGTTAACCCCTCATTTCCTCCCCAGAGCATCCAATAAGGACCACAGCAGTTGTGTGCATGTGTGCGTGCATATGTGTGTGAATCCTCGCTGTATCTTCAGTGGAGCAGACTTTGTCTACAGTAGTCGGGCACTCTGATAGCCTCCATTCATTATTCAGCCCTACTCCAGCTGCACCACACCCCCAAGCAGCACAGAAATAAAACAAGGTTAAGAATTGGCATGAAATGTGTCTCAGCGGATCAAGTGGTGGGGGAGGGTGGGCTGGAGGTTTGGAGACGGGGGAGGTATGGGCCTTTATCTGTGTGCCATCTTTTATTAATTGCCCTGGTGCTTAGACTGCGAGTTTCTCCGTGATCATTAATGCATGCGCGGAATAACGTATTTACATGTTCTCATGCATTATGCATGGGCAGGGAGGAGGCTACAGTGTTGTGGAGGACCCTCTGCCCACAGGTCCTATGTTTTCTTTTCTTGTGTGTGTGTGTGTGTGTGTGTGCCCCCCATCTATGTGTGTGCCTGTGTGTGAGCTGATTTGCATTCAGCCATGCTGTAAAATCCACTCGCTGCCACTTCCCTCTGTTGCTACAGGAAAGTGATGGAGCATTGGACAACAAACAACATTCCCTGCGTTTTCACACAGGCCGCAGAGGGTATTGACTGGCTGACAGAGGCTGACAGGTCTCACTGTACCAAGAAGCTGCAACCAGATCAGGCTGAAGGATTATGGTTTGTGAGTGCAGTGAAACATTTAGCTGCTGTCTTTATTAGCCATGTCCCAATTCGATGTCAAAGATTGAGATCAGGCTGGTCAGTTTTTAACTTCTCGGTATCGACATAAACCCAAGTCCGATCCTTTGTTTACATCAGCTGTCACACAGGTGTGATCAAGGGAGAGCACACGTTGTGGCAGAACAATAGGGAGGCAATACAAAGGATGGATCATTTCTTATTCAGGTGGTGGATAACACAAGTTGAACACAGTGGCGGTTCTGTTAATACGCCTCTGGGATTTAGGAAAGGTGTCCTACTTGATCCAAGCTTGTCTTAAATACATGAGCTCTTGCTGGAAGCCATTAAAGGTCACCAAAGTCTATGTCATGGTGGCCAGCTGCTCTCTGAATACCTGCAATGCTCTGTGCTTGCTAATGTAGCATTAAACAGTAAGAAGCTGGACCAACCAGGAGCTACAGCTCATCTACATTTTATGACAGGCTTGTAGAGAATACAGGTTTTCACCATCTTTTGAGGCTTGTGGAGGCACAGTACACCCTGCCATCCACACTACATGTCAGATGGTGCTTACTGGAGCTTAACAACAAGATTCATACCACCTACATAACATTAAGGAACAGACTGGAGGCAGAAATGCAATTTCTCTCCTAATGCATTGCAGAGCTGTTCTGTTGTCAAGCATATACACTGGACTGATTTTGAGAACTTTGATATATTTGAAGTGAAGCAAAAATACTTAATCGGCACATCCCTGCTCTTTATTTGTCTTCTCTCTCATAAAACCACCAGAGTCGCATGTGCTTTGTAGTCGTTGGCTCCATTCCATTCACTTCGTCATGATGGAAAATCACTGTAAGGTAAAAAATCCTGTACGGTGAGCGAAAAGAAAACCCTAAAAGACATGCGGGACAGCATGGTGGTTGGAAATAGATTCTGAAAGGCTGAGTAAAGCTTCTGTCTTACTTACTTAAACATTTTCTCATTCTCTTGCCAGCAGGGGTGCTGATTGATCATGTCAAAGCACAGCTCCCCATTGGCCTATTCACCTCCGTGATCGATCAACCACTGACTCACTCCCACACTTAGACCTCGCATTTTCACAAACTGCAGGTCGTGAAGTCAGCTCTCTGCACCGGAGCTGCCCTCTTATGTATTTTGTTTATGTATTTCCTTGTTCTTCCACTGCTGCCTACATTATCATAAGTCCAAACTCAGCACATACCCCTGATATCGATCACTTGGCCGACCCGTTTAACTTGCTGTGAGTGAGCACTGTGTGTCTCATTATTTTTATTTATTTTTTGTGCTGATTGCTGCGTGTTGTAATTTGCGTGTGTAATTGTATCAGATAACTGCTGGTGTGGTCGGTCATCGCGCTGCCCGCCGCCTCGCATCAGAACCTACCCTGCTGGATAATTAGAATTGATTTAGTTGCAATTTAATTAATCACACTGTTAAATCTCTGCTTCTTGCTGTGGACTCACACTGTTGGCTTTGCGTGTGTAGCTGTGTGTTTGTGCAAGTCTTTGGGGTTATTAGTGGGCAGAAAAAGAAGCGAAACAAAACCTTTTAATGCATTTTTTAATCAGTTTATTTCTCACTCGCTTGAATGACGATGTAACATAACCGAATCAGCAAGAAACGATATAAATCAAAATGTTGATGTCACACAATGAGGTCTGATTTATCTGAATATTTTAATCTGTTGATTACTGCCTTGATTAATCAGTTAGTTGTTTTGTCTTTAAGATGTCAGATTTTTTTTTTTTTAATGTCAAACTGTGTTTCCCAAGACCCAAGATTCAAATTTATGAAGCTGGAATCAGAGAATTTAAACATTTTATGTTGAAAAATGACTCAGACCAGTTATAATTATCAAAATAGTTGGCAACATTGCAGCTCTATTTTGACTTGTGTGCTCCAAATCCAAATTTTTCATGACAAGAATATTAGATCATTTGCTATGAAACAAGCTAAGCATTTGCAGTGTTTGCAGAAATGAAAGGAGTCATGATAAAATTCTGGTGGCAGTAGACAACTGCTCAGCTTTAGCGACACCTTGCATGTTGAAAATTTCTTCTACTTGAACTGTTTTCCATTGTAGAACTGCTGCAGATATACAGTAGTTTGTGCATTCTGTGTGTTTCCCTATCAGGACGCTGTTTGTTTAGCCTTTGCACGTTTGACAGTTTGCATTATGTTACCTCTGGTGTTTGCAGTATAGGAATTTAAACTTCATCTTTTGTGTTGAACGAAGCCTCTTGACATTTAGCATAGGCCTCAAATGCAAGTAAAACACTGTATTTGTGCATAGTGCGAGTTGCTGCTGCAGTTGCTGCTGTTTTGTGTGTTGTGATCGCCTGGATGCCTCCTTGAATAGCTGCTCAGTTGTGTGTACACTGCAGTAGGAAGCACCAACAAGGAGAGAGCCGCCGCCGCTGCTGTTGTTGTTCTCTTCAGGTTTATTCATCCTGAAGAGCATTGGAGTGTGTTTCTGTGCGCGCACCTCCTTCACAGCGTCGCAGAAAACAAAGGGGTCCTTGCTCTTGCAGGCCCTGATTGCAGTCATTAGGATGCACAGGCGCTCCCGGTGTGACGGGGCCTCTCCTCAAGGGGATTCAGCTCGCAAAGCTCCGCCGCTTGCCTGTTTTTAATAACAATCATCTAAAATCGCTGCAATTAGCCCGCAGCTACAAGGAGACGGAGAAGATGTAGCGAGGGAGCGAAGAGGGAGGAAGGGCTACAGATTCAGTGAACCTTTCGAATGTCAGCTCCTCTTTCACATGGAAAATTCAAGAGGGCCTTTGTGTTCATCAATTATTAGCCATGAAAGTTAAAAAGATCCATTGTGTATTTTTAATCAGAGTTATATGGGGAATCTTTGAACGGATTCCCAGTCTGGCCTGGGGCTACAAGCAGAGGTAACCCCTGCCGCCCCACACATCCCCTCCAATCACCTCTCCTCAGCTCTCTGTGTGTGCAGCTCAAGACTGCATTATTCTTACTAGACCCAGGCAAACCATTCACTCTGCTGCTCTGGCAAAAACCGGCACAGCAGTGTGAAACCACAGTGCTGGTACAGTGCATTCACAAAAAGACAGAGAGAGAGCAGAATTACCAGGTGTCATCTCCAGGTAGGCGAACACAGAAGAAGGCAGACATCTTACACTTTTAAGAACTCAACTGAGGTGTTCTCTGCAAACAGATCGAGGAATATTTGGCGTTTGATTTGAAGTGTGCGTGGTCTGCGATGCCCTTGATGCACTGCGTCTTTGCCAGAAGGCAAACTGGCCTCACCATGTGGCAGAGGTTAATTTACCGCATCAACCAAAGAGAGAAAATACATGTTAAGATTCTACACAGTATTTCCTCTCAGTTTTAGTTGTTTTTACAATTATTTTATCAAATCTGCCACCGTGTTGAGGGAATTCTCTTCTGCTTTTGTTTGAATATATTTCTTGTCCCTGTGATATTCTTTCCTTTATTAAGATAAAAGGGTTGTTTCCATAAACTGCACTACTATGAAAACAGGCTTTGAGTTGTATCCTTGGCACAATTACACACTTACTGAATTTGAATGAGAGCTTTTAAAGTGTGTGTCCGCGATTTAGCATTGTAACAGAGCCAGGGATATCATGCATCGCTTTGGCATTACCCATGATGTAAGTCAACATGATTCACTCAACTTTGGGGTGAATTTAGGGGCTGATGATGCCTAGAGCCTCACAGTCCTGTCGCCCAAAATGACATTCCTGTACAGCTAAATTGCATTTTCAATCAGCTTTTTGGACAAATCAGGTTTTATTTTTAAACAAACATATTTTCTCAACTAAAGATAAGGTTGTGATATAGTTTGAAAGACCAAGAAAGGCAGAAGTTTTGTTTTCACTTGCTGTTTGGATAGCTTTTGGAAAACTGTATGGTTTGACAACAATAAGTACTTGTTTGAAGCTTGGTTTGGTTGAAGCACCACAATTTATTAGTTAGGTTTATGAAAATATCATGGTTGGGGTTCAAATATGATCCTTTCAACATGTTTGAGGCTTTTCCTTTATTTTCTGGCTGACCAGGGTGACCACGTCATCTAATGTGGGATTGGTTGGCTGAAAAGAAGCCGCAGCAAAACCAGAAATTAGATGGTAAAGATCTGTTAACCTAAAACCCATTTATGATTCATCAAAAACAAACATAATCCAGCATCAAAGTAGCGTAACGAAGATGAATGTAACTGAGAATGCAGTTTGGTCGTACAGGAATGTCAGAAAGGGTTTCTCAGGTCAACTCCACACCAGTTGATGCTAAGCAGGTAATTTTGGAGTCCAAACGTAACCAAGCTTCTACCATGTACTTATCATTGTGAAGATGTCAGCTATAGCATGTTACTTTCTTAGCTAAATAGATATTTTTTGTGCTTAAACCTAACCAAACAAAAACAAAACTTAAGTCTAAGAATAATGGTTCCACATGAGACAGAAAACAGGGTCTCCTGGGTGAAAGTCCTGTTGCAGACTATTTTTTGCCATCAGTCTTATGTTTTGAGACGAACATACACCGATCAGCCACAACATCATGACCACTGACAGGTGAAGTGAATAACATTGATCATATTGGTACTATGTGCTGTTCTGCTGGTAAACCTTGGATTTTAACATCCATGTTGATGGGACTTAGACACCCAAATAAACATTGTCCCACAACAAACACACTCCCTCATGCTAATGGAAATCCCAAATGTCACCAGCCGGAAGATGAACCCCACCACATGGCAACAACATCAACCAATCAGGGACATGCTGAGGAACATGACAGTGGCCCAACATGTTGATTTGACCTCCAAACTTCCTACACCCCATTGTGATCAAGCATCAACAGGATGCAGTGGAACAAGTTTGATTGACAGAGGCCCCACTGCACAAGCCAGAGTACCCAAAGGATCCAGTGCCAACGTCCTGGTTCCAGACCCCATAGGACACCCTGAGAGGTCCTCTTGTCCATGTCCAATGGTTCAGAGCATTTTTGAGCACATAAAAGGGACCAACACAATATCAGGCATGTTGTCATAATGTTATACCAGATCGGTGTACCTGTTTTCCTTTAACTAGTCATGTAGTGTTTACTTGGAATTAGTTTTTCTCGTTTTATTTCCAATTATTTTCTTGGCACGTCTCTTGACTGTTAATAGTAATATTCTGCCCTTTTTCAAACCTTGCCTCAGCTTTTATCAGTATCGTTCACCCAGTGTTTGAATCAGAACTGCAGCAGGAGACACACATCTGAATGCTTTTTCGAAGACTCAAGGTTGTACGGGGACAGATTGCATGCTGTGGGTGAATGGACTTGAACTGGCTCCTTTAGAAAAAAAACCTCCAGTGGTGAAGTTAAGCTTGCAAACCGTAGGAGGAGGAGCAGTAATAATTAAAGTGGTGCTGAAGGAAGAGAAGGTAATGATGTTTGTCTTTGAGTATTTTCTGTTTAGTTTAGTGCCTCCTTCCTTGGATGTTATCAGGTAGTGTGGGTGTTTTTGCTTTTTTCTTTTTTTTTCAAACCGACATTCTCATCACACGCTATACACGGCAAATATCACTGCGTATTTTGATTACAGTGTGTGTTATTTTGCAGTTATTCCTGCCGTCCTCCTCCTTCCACTCCTCCACCTGATGTGTTGTCATGTAGCACCACCCTCAGGTCAACAGGAGGGTGACAGTCTTGTGCGCTGCAGCTTTCAGTCAGCGAGGAAAGACACAAGAGTCTGACTTAAAGCAGCAGCAGCTCTGGCTGACGGCTCGAAAATCAACTTTGAAAGCTCAAAATAAAGCAGAGAAATTCTCAGTCACGAACGGCGTAGAGAGTAGTGCCCGACTCATTGTTCTTTCTTGTGGGACGGGGAAAGAAAGTGCAGCGTACACGAGAGAACCCGGCACTCTCTCTCAGATTCAGTCTTTGTTCAGGCTGTGCTGAATTATTTACCCGTGTGTTTAAAAGACAGCTCGGGGGAATTTCGACATTAGCTCTTTGGAGCCCGCGCTCAAGTCGTTCCGGCCTACAAAAACTTGCCGTCCTTTCATGAAATGGAGTTTATGCAGACGGTTGTAAATGAAGAGTTATCAGGAAAAATATTGAGAGGAAAAAATAAAAAAAGTTTCAATAAAAAAAACGCAGTTGAAAGTGTGCTTTTAAAAGCAGTGGATGCTTGCTTTAACCTTGTTCTTTGACTCACATTGTGCTCTCATGTGAGACTGCAGAGAAGTAAAAGCATTTCTCACCCAAACCCCTGATGCTTCCTCTCACTTTTAAGATTGTACTCGGCTTTGCATGTTTTCTGTGCTTCGCTTCCTTTTTTTTTTTTTGGTCTTTTGGTTTGAAAATAAGCCTTGTATAGTTCTCATTTGCATTCGGCGAGCTCCTCCATAATTTATATTACAAGTACCTTTACACTGTTTGAAATTGCGACGCTGTCTCGGTGTTCTTTCTTTAAGGTGCAGCAGTTGTTTGTAGACACAAGCCAGTGCTGCAGTTTTGTTAACTTAATTGATTCTGTGGAAATAGCAGTTTCTCGCTAAAACTTTGCTTTTCACGCCTGAAGTTTTGCCATAAGAAATAATTCCTCGAGGCACAATACTTCACAGCCTTGAACGGGGTTTTATGTTGGGCTCAGCAGAAAATGGATCGCTATTGTGATTTTCGGGGGGGTTCACAAAATCGTGTGAAGTCTCGTTTTGGGGTGCGTTTCACTGTTTAGTCTTTCTCGGATAGGAGTAGAAGCTTATCTGAGAAAATGTGGATTGGCTTTGGAGGTTACGTCACTGTTATCATGGAGGCAGGTCAGCCTGTGATAAAGCAGAGCTGGTCATGACTCGGCCTGAAAAACATCAGTTGACCCAAACTAAATTCCACGCTCTTATCGGTGGAATACTGACTCTGCTTGGATCCATTTCCAAACAGCAAGAAACTTTGCTCTGAAGTCATACTTAATCTTATCAGCCAGCATGATGGACAAGGCCTTGTGTTGCAGGTTATCCCTCTTTTTATTGCTCATTAGCCACAATTATGTAAGATCTGCCTCTTTGGCCTGTTTTTTTTTTCTCTTCTTTTGCCGGGATAATTGATTGTGGCTCTGGAATACGTGTGCCACAGCCAGCGCTAGCAAATGTGCAGTGATGAGTCTATGATCCCTTTTCCTGGGTTTGTTTATGCAGTACTCCTGCCATAGACAGTCTATGTAGTTCAAAGCCATTTGACACAAAAACTGTCACAGTGGAAAGCCACAGAAATGCAAAGTATAACTCCCACATTACTTTCTTCAGTATTTCTTTGATTAGGCCTCAGTGGATTCTTGCGCTGCTTATATAAAGTCATCTCGTACTGGCCTATTTGAAATGATTACACCAGTTTTGTTCCAGTAAATGCCTGAAGTTTCAAGTGATAAACCTCAGGCTGAGAACCCAATTTTCCCCGGCAAACTCAGAAAGCCACAGGCAGACTCCCACTCCTGCAGAGCCTGCCTTTTAAATTGTGTTTTATTCAATTTTTGTTTGCTATTCACCAAAATTTCCACACTGAGGGTTACAGAAATAATTTTCAGTGTTTCCTCAGGGGGGCAAAAAAGCTGTATTTCTATTTTTTTTTCTTCTTTTTTGCTACGGCGCGACCAGGGGTGAACACAAAAGGGAGACAAACGGCTCAGTATCAGCCGTGATTTCCTGAATAGCCCAGTGGGAGCGCGGGAAGTCTGGGTGCATGCAGCAGATCTGCGTTGCCCTGAAACAGCAGCCATGCTGCGAGGGAGATGGCTTTCCTCTGAGACAGTCCGACTGTGAGCCACGGGTCTGCAAATGAAACAGGGGGAGGAGGGAAGCAGCCTTTACAGAATCAAGGCCCCTGTTGCCTTGCTGGGCATGTCTGCTGCTGTCGCGAGGCAGAGGGAAAAAAAGCAGCAGTGGATAAACAGACAAAGAGCTGCAGATAATTCCACTGAAAATACAGTGACGCTATTTCCTGCTGTTTGTGAATTCATCAGGCCCCATGCTGTGCCACTAGTGATTTCTAAATATATGCAGCTCATCTGATGTAGATGTGTAAACTCTGTGTAGGGTTATGGATGGCTGTGCAGACAGATTGTTTGCTCTCGCTTCTCTGTGGTCCTGGTGGGTGGGATCTGTCAGCACCATCTTACATTATTTTCCACATGAGCTTTATTGAGTTCCCAATTACGATGCTGGTCCTCTTGTCTTGGGCTCACTGCTGCTGCTGAATTGACCTTGCATTTTTGCAAGGGAGTGCTGTTGTGTATTCAGGCCAGCAGGCCTGTTAGGCACACAGACAGTGAGGCAGACTTCTCTCAGGCCCTGCTCCTGCAAGACCCTGCTTAACAGGCATCAGGCTAACACACTTAATACTTGGGAGGGGAGAGCAGGCTTAGCTCCGAGCTCTCATTGCAGCTGACATTGTATCAGGCAGCGAGACAAGGCCAAACTGCTGCAGCCTTATTAGCCCTGTCTGGATTGGCTTTACCTCAGTCTGACAGTAATGTTCAATGAGAAAGGTTGCTTTGTAATTTAATGGAATGGGTAGTAATAACCTAAACACAGAAAGCCGTCTCCCGCTGGTGTTTTCCCAGAGCTCGCCTGGCTGCCTGCACAACAGAGGAAGGGGCACAGAGGAGGCACTTGCAGTAGGTGGAGCTCTTGTGTTGGATTTTGATGTCGGAGCTTGATTCACCTGCTCGTGAAGGACACCACAGCTGCCTCTGCACACATCCTTTTCAGATGGTGCTTATGCAAAATGCAAATATAGCATATAACAGGAGATTTACAAGCCTTCTGTATACACACGCAGGCCCAGTCATATAAACACTTAGAACACATTTTCAGCGTAGAGCTAATTGACAGCTCTTGATGGGTGGTACAACACTGCCAACTGCTTGTGTTTACATTAGACCTTATTAGAAATTGTAATGAGATCTTATGTTTTCAGCTGGTAATAGTTGTGTGTGTACGCGAGTATACACAAGCTTTATTTACTGCCTACAACCCCATATACCTTTCTCTCACCCCTCCCTGGCACCTAAATGCAGTGGAACAAACATCTCCCCCACAGTTCCTCCCTTCTCTGCCTGTTTTCCATCCCCCCTGCTCTCTCCCTCTTCTCTCTCTCTCTCTCTTTCTCTCTCCCCCTTGCGCCACCGCAATCTTCCGCAGGCCCTCCATCTCTCCGGCCTGTCAGCGTGCTTTTTCATTTGGCTTGTTGCTACAGGGGGCTCGACGCTGGCAGATTACAACTCGGCAGCCAGTCATTTTCGATTTATCAGAGCCCCCTCCCTCTGTGCCTCCTCTCTCTCTCTCTCTCTCTTTCTCTCTCTCTCCCCCACCTCAGCCTGCCACACTCACTACGCTCACCAGCATCAGTCCAGACACATAGCAATTCCTCATCACACCACCTCTTAACACACCTCCCTGCGTTCCCCCCTCTCCGTCCATATCTTCCTCTTTCGATCAGCGCAGAAAATTTTGCTCACAAGCCCCAAGACAAAAAAAAAAGAAATATTGTGGCAGTGGAAGCATTTAAGTTAGAGGCAGCTAGAGCTGTATTATTACTTAGGCCTCTGTCACTGGTGATGACCCGGGAGAGTGGAGGATATCGATCGCATGTCACTCAAGGCATTCAGCAGATTGCATTGACAAAGCTTGTCGGGGCCTTTAATAGCAAGGTTAGCAGCCTTGGCTGGGACCCAGGAGAAAACTCTAACTGTGCCCTATTTCATGGTGGCTTTTAACCATTCGCTAGGTCCAGAGAGTGGATTGATAACAGTAAGGAAGTAATTTTACTCTCATAATAGCCTTCCTGTGGTTGACATTTGTGGCCCTTAGTCCCTGTAAAAGTGCCTGGAGAAAGAAGGCCAGCATTGTCTGGCTGCTTTTTGTGACAGCAAATGGCTTTACAAGAACAAAGACATGGTACATGGAACAAAGCAAGAAAAAGAAGGGAGTAAAAAAAAAAAAAAATCAAAAGGAGTGTACAAGTGTGATTTATGAGTTGAAGGAAGTCCATTACTCGCTAGAGGAAGTCCAGACCAAAACACAAACAGAGTAAGGGCATGGCTTGCAAAGAGGGTCACGGAGTAATTCTTTCGGCCTGCCAAGATCGCTGATAGCTGCTGAAAACACTACTTGTCAGAGGAGGGAAAAAAGCTGACAGGATTTCGATCTCACTGTAATTCTCAACATAAATAAGCACACTAAACCACCTAAATAGTCTCTCTTTAAGCCAAGTGATGTGGAACTAGGCTGAAATGTAACAGGTCCCCTGTGTGTTGTAATTTGCCTTACACACATGAGGGGAAGCTATTTCTACAAGCAGCGTCGTCATTGCTGGATGCTGTCAGGCCTTTGGTGGCAGGTAGCTATTCTCAGCTGCTGAGTAGGCCTAAATCATTACGCCGGGACAGATGTGACTTCTTTTATTTCCACCGTCAAGCTGTACCGCTGGATAAGATATATCTGTGTTTATATTTTTATGGTTAGAGTTTTATGAGAAGTTTAAAGAAAGTAAGATGACAATGTTCCATCTTGTTTAAAACCATCGTTCATTGAACTACTACGAGTGTGTGTCCTAGTTACTGTGCCTTTACAGAGGCTTTTCAAGTTGGAACTTTTTCAGTTTCCAAAGTAGTTCTAACTTTTTAAGGGGATTTGTTGAAATAGTTTTGAGCTGCAAGTAGACAGTCGCACTCTGATAGATAGATGTGTACACATACACTCTCAGACGGGTGAAAAATTAAAGGCATATTGGCCCCTTACAAGGAAGGATCACTGCAAAACAATACAACATTGTTCTGAGTGATCGTTCTTTTTCCTGAGATGAAACATTTTACCTAGCACATACCAGTACTTTTCAATGCTAGTAATATCTACACTTTTTAAGAAGAGATGTGTGCTGCCTTAAAATCACAGCTTTAAATTTCTTCTAAATTGGAATTAATGAATACAGATTTTAATGGTTCCAAGTGGTCAAATTCATTCATCAGCCTTCAGGGCAAAGAAAAAAGGAAGCAGTTCCGGCTCCAAAAGCGAGTCAATCCCCGTAGACCTTCATGTTAAAATGGCCAACTTTACAGCAGAAGTAAACATGTTTACACCCTGATATGGTTTTGTCTCTGTTCCTAATTTCCTTGTTTAATGAAAACTGTATTATATTAACTCAACTGTTTAAATTGCATAAAGTGTGGGGCCACTTTGAGTGACAGGTAGGTACCATCACAGGATAGTCAGTGGCCCAGAGACGTTTGCATTACCCACCCCAAATCCAGGTAGGCTCTACCTATTTGCTTATTTTTAAATTGATATTGATGAGTAATTTATTAGCACTGCATTGACACGAAAAAAGAGATAATGTAATGAACTCAATCAGTCTTATAATCAGTTGTTGTTCCGTCTCAGCAGGTTAGGTGTCATAGAACATGCCATCGTTCCCACCTGTATTCAGATTGATCATATCTGCTCAACAATATTTCAAACAGCACATGAACTCTGAAGCAGACATTGCTTTCTGTAAGATCTGTAGCCCGCCTGCTGCTTACTGTCCCGTTGATTCGGGCTGAATTTTTATGAGCAATCAGATGAAAAGGAATTGGGTACACGGTCAATGTACTGCACTATAATGTTAATGGACAATATCCTGCCAGCATCATGGCTTAATGTGCCATCTTGCATTGGAAGAGTACAGTTCGTTGTTGCATTACCTCTGAGTTATTTCTTCCCTCTGAAATCCTGATTATTTCAATTAAAATCATGTTGTTTGGCTGTATTTTTGTTGCCCTTGGCTTTGTGCTGTTTCCCATTACCAGCCTGTGAAAGCAGCCAGAGCAGATGTTTACTAGCGGACTCCTCACGAGCCAGGCAAACTCAGGCTGCTATTAATATGGCGGGACCGTAGCGCTATCTTGTTTTATGACTTGGTAACGACAGATGTGAATTTGAGGAAGGTGGCTAAATGAGGACGTTTACAGGGGGGGGGATTAGCGATAACGGTGCTGACCTCGGGCAGGCACACCGGGACAGCCAAATAGGAAATGTATATCCTGCCATCAGATTTTACACCCTCCTCTAATCCCCAAATAGCAGCGCAGATGGAGCCAAATGCAGGTAAGGTGAGACGTTATCATTCTTGCTGGTTTACGCCGGCGTTCGGGCCACGGCACGGCGCTTGATGGGCACGGCTGCCTGTTCGTTAAATGGCAATATCCGCCTGCTCACTAGAGGTGAATTTATGAACCCCTGACCTTCACCTTAACATCCACTGGGTTATTAGATATTGTAACTGGATTGAAATGACTCCAGATATCCAAACAGGTATTCAAAGAGGTCTAAAAATTACGATTAGGCTTAACAAAACAAATTACCACAACAGTTTGTCTCCATCTTTTTGAACCATGACAACTTCTGTTCAACTGCTGCAACATTGAGTTTAGGAAATTAGCTTGATATTTTTAATTTTTAATGACTAGTAGCACAAACACGTGTTCTTAAGTTGATTACTCTTAAAATGAGGTTGTTCCACCGAGTATTTACATGTTATTTGAAATGATTTTTATAGACTCGTGTCCTTAATTACAGTAATTATGGACACAATTTTATCAGGTTGGCAAATTTTAAAAATAAAATTGCTTAGTCGTGAAGTAGAAACGGGAGAGGACTTGAAATCCTGGAAGAAAGGTGAAGACGAATTAAGCTGCCAAGCCAAGTACGTAAGGTCTTTACCTCACTACGTGTTGTGCTATGAGGTGACACGTGTTGTGAATTAGCGCTATTTAAATAAAATTGAACTGAATTAAATTTCATTAGGTTACCTCAACTTGAATCAGTTTTAATTCAACTATTGCAGAAATTGCTTTTAAGTAGAGTTTAAATTACACACAATATTAAGCTAATGCAATTATTATGTAAACCCAACCCGTTGAAATATTTTTTTGCAAATGAAAAAGGTTTATCTAAACTAGTAAATTCAATTTATTTATCTTTCAATCATGCAAGTGTTGAGAAAAGGTCCCTTGAATTATTTTATCAAGTGTATTCACTGCAAAGGTGATTTAACACCAGTGAATGATGTAATATTTTCCCGAAGTGAAATGAATGGATGTTAGCTCATGCAACCTTTAAATGTTAATGTATGTACATTAACCAGTTAGTGCAACCTTTGCTTTATTTGCCGCAATTGGCTCTAATGTGTATAAAACTCAGTCATCCTTTCTGTGTTGCTTTGGAGTGGATGAATCTAAATTACGTGTTTATTGAGTGGCTTGAGAGGATTTGAGTGGAATGTCTTTTAATTAATCTCAAATACGTTTTCGAGCTTTATTTGCTGCATTACTTTCCAGCCAGTAGTTCCTCCATGCCCCAGGGTTAAGCATAATGACACAGCAATGACCTATATAGGTTGTCTTTCTTAGTCACAACAGGGCTACAGTGCTCTGTCACATTACAAATGTTTGTGTCCTCTCCCTCCTTGCAAAGGGCTCCGCTTATTCTGTTTCAGAGCAACGTGTGTCACGACGAGCTCTCTGCTGCTATTCCTGTAACATAAAAAAGCTCCCTTTCCCTAAACTAGAAGCATTTGTCTATCATATTACCACCACACATGAGCCTCACACAAGGCTTGACCCAGTGTTAAGTGTCTGCACTAAATTTCATTGCCTCCATCTACTGGAAGGCTTGCCAATATACTGGCAGTGAATTCCTGGAGGAAAATAAATGGCAATAAAAAAGAGAAATGATAGCCCCTGCAAGCCGATAGCAGAGGGCTTTTTCTCTGCTTTTGTCTTTTTTCCATACCTCTCTTTATTGAGGCTGCCCAGCTCGGGGAGCTGTGATTTGGCTCACTGTCTGTGACTTTAGTTGGATGGGTGTTTGAAAGCCAATATTGAAGTAACGACACCGTCGCAGATATTGAAGAGCTGGGGAATCATGTAATTAATTGCATGCAAATTACTTTGATGAGTAGCTATGTGTTGATGAGCACTCAGCTGGGCAGCTTAAGTCTGATACTTTTTACAATGCATTCTGGGAAGGAGTCTAGTAACAATATTCACTTGGTCTGCTTTCCGTCTGCTGTACATGGGGAATGTTGGAGCTCAGGGAATTGAAGGTGTGTAAAGTGGGCAGGAAGGTTATTTTACTGCCACGCTGGGCTACTATAACAAGATGTTCAGATATGATCTGAGAGAGTAGAGGTCTCCCACTGCTCTTATATTCTCCCCCCAACCCATCACCACCGCCGCACACTTCTTCTCCACCTGCTCAGTTCATTATTAAATCTGGGAATTGTCCCCATAACTCAATCCACCAGACTACAGCATTATATGACCATTTGTGAGAAGGGTGATTGCGACGCAGGGCAGAGGATGGATGTTAAAAGCATATTGATTTGTCTGTAATGTCGTCATAGATCAGAGATTTATGGCAATATATAAATGCAGCCGCAAGCTCTAGTAGCCTCCAGCCTGTGGTGGAGGAAATGGAGTCCTTAGTATGACTGATGAGATCAAGACAGTGCTCTCAACTGCGTTTTACCCCTCCCCACCCCATCGCCCATATGAGTCTCCATTTCCCACTCCTCCTCAGGATGCTCTCACCCTGCGGCTGCTGTGACTAGTCCTCAGTGGCTCCATATCTTTGCTTTGGCTTCACATTCCAGCACAGCGGCTAGAAAAGCCTCCTCTGTGGCCTGAGATTGGTTGGAGTGGGTGCATTCGGCGTCACTGATCTTTCCACTGCTGGAAAAATGATGTCTGACAAGGTCGCCAGAGATCATTGCTACACAATGATGCTAGAGGATTGAAAGGAAATGGAGCTTCTCCATGGTTACATACCAAGATACTAACACAAACTACTGCACTGGCTGACTGCGAGTGACATCTTCACCACAGGCAAACAGTGGGCTTGAGGATAAACATGCCATGTATTTTTAATATGTTGTTGAGGCACAGAGATGAAAGAACATGTGACATCCACGCTTCAGCTACAGAGATAAAAAGAGGTATTAAGAGTTATTATCACACTGTATGCCTGTGACCTCTTTGCCACAAACAGAGCTAACAGTAAACAAATCTGGGGCAATGGAAGCCAAGCACTGATGCCCAGTGACAGGCTGTGACCGAGGGTGGCAGAAGGGGTTATGGCTGACGAGAGGGCCAGGCGGGGCTCCTGTCTGTGGCAGTTAAAGCAGCTGGGCCTCAGAGCCAAGCACAGGGTCAGAGCCAGGCCACGCTGGTGGGCTCGCCCACACAGCCACTGTCAGAAAGATGACGTAGGGCCCGATGTCAGCCCTATCTTACAGGCAACGATGAACCCTCAGCCCTTATTTCCACATAACAGTCTCACCAGATAAAGCCAGCTGTGAGTTAAACAGGCCCAGCAGTTTCCAACTGCTGTTGTCGAGCAGCCCAAGGTGGTGTTTCTAGATGGGCACACTGTGAGGCTGATGTGATGTAGAGGCTGGTAGGGACATAATTAGCGATGCTTAATGTGGCCTAATGTTTGGCAATGGTGCATCCTAAGGCTATGAGAGAGTATCGGCATAAAGTCGACAGAAATTCTTTAAGTTGCTCATTTTAACTGCTCAGTCGTGAAGCCTCCCAGCACTTTAATAGCCCCAGTATATAGACCTCTGAAGGTAGCATAAAGGAGATATTCAAAGTGTAGTCAGTGGAAACTGAGGGGATTTGACAGTGCTGCAGGAAATAGACAATTTATTATCAGCAACAGAGCCTAGGTAGTGGATTATCTATAAAACTTTCATGGTTCTCCCTCAGTGGCAAGCAGCCATAAAACTTCCCAAATGAGGGACTTGTTAATTTACTTGTTAAAGCAAATTAAAAATTTATAAGCGCTTTTAGGTAAATGAGATCCTCTTTCATTGCTGGCCTTGTGGGATTCTCTCTGCCAGATCCTGAGAGGACAGGTTAGCTGTTGTGAAAGCCGCAGAAGAACAATAAAAGCCGTTAAATTGTTCCAGGTTTTATTACCGCCGAGCTCCACAGCTGCTGTTGCGCGTAACTAAGGGAAACCAGGAGCTGATGGCTACAGAATCCCACTGAGGCCAGTAGAAAACTGAGCCCAGTTCTCTCTCTGTCTTTTTTTTCTTTTTGTGGGATGAGGGATGGGGGTAGAGGGGGTGGAGTTGCCGGGGCAGGTCGGTTGTGTATGGCTCTGTTTAAAAAGGCCTTTGTGGTTAGAAATGTTAGCAGGCCTACTTTTGTGCTTGATTGCATTGAGTCTGTAGTGCGGCCCTTGAGAATAGGTCAATACACTTGTAAAATTCCACTATGGCAATGGTGAGCACTTTTCAGTAAGTGAGAAAATAATTGACTCCACATGTTCAAGACAATGTTGTAATAGCTGTTTTAGCGTAGTCTTCAGGAGAACAGCGATAGATGAGACATTTCATCATTTTCACTCTGATCTTGGAATGTGTCTCATTGCAGTGCTCTGAATCCATTTAGTCCATATTTCTTCCTACTGTCACTGTCAACATTACCAACAGCGTTACTGGAAAACCTACATTCCAGATTGATTTTGTCCTTTTTTATGAAATATTTTGCGTCGTAAAGACATACACCTTGCTCTTCTGTAGACCTCTCACGATAGGTATTTGAGGAACACACGTCATTTAGCAGCACCGTGTGTAAAGATGATTGTTTAATTAACACTATTGCACACTCTGAAAAGCAAGCTGCTTCTACTTTTTCCTCATTTATGTGAAGACTAACTGAAATTCAAGCGTGCGTGAGTGATTATATAGTAGGTTTCGCAAGAAGAACCTATCTTTGGTCAAGGCCAGTCAAGAAATGTCTTTTTTCTGGTACTATATTGGAAATCCATACCAGAGCAGAGCTTTGAAGGGAAAGTCATTAACAGATTATTTGCTTCTGTATAGATAAGATAAGCTCTCTTCTCTTACTATTGGTATATTTTATGTATTTAAGTGTTGTGTAACTCTTAATTCTACGTGTATTAGACCATTTTTGAGAAAACTTACTTGTTGTATTTGCATACTTAACTACAGCTGTCCTTAACTAAAACGCATTTTAGTTACTACAAATGTAATTTTTTTGACTTATAGATGAAATTACTTGACAAATCTGTCGAATTGTTTATCTAGTGGTATTGTCTCATCACATATCAATGCTGCCTTGGAGAGCGTGCTATGTTTAAGACTTTCCTTGCTGATAGACCAAGCATATTTCTGAGTTTTTAATGTATATCCTGGAAAACTTGACAATTGGTGACGTCGTAGCACAATGACAAACTGCTATTAAATGAAAACGGTAGACGTTCAACGCAATGTATGTGCTCTGACTGTACAGATAATATAACAGTTTTAAATGTTCCTTCATTTTTGTGTGAGCATGTGTTTCTCAGGACAATTTCAACCTATGAATACATGAAGGTACCCGCCTGGAAAAATGTCCACATTTGTGACTACACGGTTGTTATCTTTTGTCGATGTCCCAGAATGGGCTCCATGTTTTCAGGAGCACATGTTGGTGTCCTGACAGTATGATCTGTTTTTACCCTCCTATGCTTGGTATTAGTTCGATTCAAGGCTTAAATAATGGTGGTGTGATGGGCTTTCACAGTCTCACAGTGATTTTAAATCCATGGCCAGTCAACACTACAATTTACTGTAACTTTTTGGGGATTGTAGCCAGCAAACATGGCTGAACTGCTGCATCATGTCTGGGCTTCTGATATGGCTTCATTCCATTGTTCTTCTTCTGTGTTTTCCCAATATCCAATTTATGTCTCTCTAATGTAGGTGCATTGGCTTCTCGGATGAGGTCATAGAAAACTGCTGCACCTTCGTTTTTGCAACTGACATGTTGAAGTATAATTTCAGTTTCAGTGTTTGGGTTCGGACCAGATGTCAGTATGGAAAGGAGGCACATTCTATCTGACCCAGCAAGAATCTTCATTTGTATCATGTAATTCCATTAGTTTCCAGAAAGATCTAATTATGGAGGAAGAGGAAGGATATGGATGACCTTAGTCGGACTAAGAACTCTACTTGTTCATCTTTGTTATCCAAATTAATAAAATAATAATTGTAATAAATCTCCCATCTGCTTTTAAGCTTGTCTAATAGAAAATAGAAACAAGGCAGAGTGAAGTAAGGGTAATCATACATCTGTCATCAGCTTAATCCTTATGCCAGTTCTGTTTTTTATTTTGATGTTCTGTGTTGTGTCCAGTCGGTCACATCAACAACAACTTGTCACACATGGGAAGTCGTGGAATCTTCTGGTGTCTCTGACTCTTCTCTTTAGACATGATCATCAGTTGAGCTCGATACGACAGACAAAACTGCACACTTTTCTGGAAAAGACCTCTCTTAACAGGGTTAAATGCAGCCTCTCTCTTTGAGAGTGGCACTCAGCTTGGCGTAGGTTCTCAGAGAATCTCCCTGCTATTTTATTTGAGGTTGTACCGCCCAACTTAGTGCCAGCTGCCAGTCACAATATTGGTAAAAGCATAAAATGACTGGCTGGTTTACCTGATGCAGGTTTGGGTCCAAGAGTGTGACGCGCTCTGTCATGGTGAGGGGGAGATGGACAACCAATGATCTTTCCTGTTTTCACATCCTTCTGGTACATGCAAGATGCTTTCCAAGTCCTCCAATCATGCACGGAGGCGTTTTGGTTTTGCAGGGCTTGTGTGGTCTCAACAATACTAAACCATTATTCAAAATTCTCCTCTGACAGAACTTGGTGTTTAACGGTTCCTCATCTACTGAGGACTGGAGAGGTTTGGTGTAGTCCTGAATAAGTGTTGGCATGTCTTGTCTAGATGTTGCCAGGTCTGTCTTTAGCAGGGTCGTAGAGAAAGGGGATGTTATCAGGAGACTGGCTGTCTTCTTCCTTCTGTGCGTACTTGCTAACTAAAATAAATCTAGTTGTCGATTGCTGATGTGCATTGCTCATTGCTCTTAATGCAGCTCACTTGTTAGTTAATCAAAAGAAGGTTTGGTCCCATAGGACTGATAGTTCAAAGTGAATAGTGTTTGAGGAGCTCCTCTCGTCTGTAACAGTTTGAAAGATGCTGCAACGTAAGTACTAGTGTCATTATGTTGTTGTTGTTTTTTTGTAAGAATGATCTAAACCAAATGGTAAATGATTTCTCAAACTCGCGGGCTGGACCACGCTGAGATTTTGCTGTTCTCTTCCAAAGCATCACACTGGCTGCTGATTGAAAACAGTTGTTGATTCTCTACTTCAGTAAATTCAGCCTGGTAAGAGAGACTAGGAAAAAAAACTTCATCGCCTAACACGGAGCAGATTGTAGGAAAACAAGACCTCACTGTGTGGAAATTAATGGCAGATGCACTTACTAGTAGTTTAAATGTTTCATTAGATGCTAATGTCTTGCTGTGTCTTTAATTGTTGTGAAATTAGCCTCTGGAATATTAAAACCATCTGTTTGTTATCTTCCTGCAGGGCCAGTTCTTAGCCAGGCTGAGCAGATACAGTAAGGTCATTAAATAAATGCATCTGTGTGCCTCAACCTGTGCCTTAATTAATGTCTTTATGTTAATGCTTCTGTGCGGTGCACCAGTCTGGGCATCTGAACGTGCACGGCTCATCTCTTTGGATCTCTGCTGAATGCAGTAAAGTGTGCTGGTGTTCATTACAGAGGGTTTAAAACTGAAGCAGAGTTTAAAAGCCTATAAAGCATATAGGAAAATGACTTGCACGCTGTAACAAGTGGGAGTGATCAGATCCGCACAGATCAGGTCACAGTGACGGCCCTTGCACCCACACACATGGACTTCTCATTTAGATTTATCATCAGACAGCAGGTCATTAAATTTCAGCTCCACTGTTTGATGGCACTGACCACCACAGTTCCCTCCATTTGCTTAAGACTTCCATAAATCACACCATAAAAAGAAATGAATCCATCATCCGAACCTCAGAAATGGGCGAGCGGATGAAGAAAAAAAACACAATTCTCTGAAGTAATTTAAGGGAGCTCAGGGGGAAATTAAAGGGAACAAGCTCAGGGATACGTTTTCAAATAGCTGTGTAATCAGGTCCCGAGCTATGTAATAGCCCTGAAAGATGAGACGCTCTTTATTGGAATGTCTTTATTAGACATGTTCTTCAGACAGAAATTTGTGCAAGATTTCTGATTTCATGGAGTACTTTCCCACTGATAAGCCAGGATACAGATGGTGTGATTATGCGGTTTCTCCACTGCACAGTGATACCACATTGATTAATAAAAGACAAATCTCTATATCTCTCCCACACTTGCCTGATTATATCCCTTATAAGCCTACCATATATGAGTTCGGTTTTGGGCAGCGAATATTTGATGGAGGAATCAGCAGCAGCTTTCGTGGAGCTCTTCCTTGCTTTTTTTTTTTTTTTTTTTTGCACATTCATAAATGCATGAGTGTGCTGGCATGCACTGCCCGGTGTTGTCAGCAGGGACACTGGCTGGTTAATAAATATTATAGGTCAACGTGTTTTGATGAAGGAGGTGCAGACTGGGGCATAAACAGCATCCCTCGGCCTTTTTTCAAGGATCAGTTCACAGGCCAGGGCGGATGAGATATTATTCCCCTTTTCTCTCTAAAAATATGTAAAATCCCTTCGGACAAACTGGCATTTACAAGAAGAAGGGAGGAAATGTGCCCTGTTTTTTGTGGGAATAAAATGTGTTGGAGGTAATTAGTGCTATCACAGCGCAGGGCTCTGCATGTGACCGTGCACAGGCCACTCTGGGTTCTTACGTTTTTCTCCCCAGCCTTGTCTCAGCACCGTCCGACCACGTAGACACACACATTCAGACACGTGCACACACACACACACACACACAGAGTCAAACAGGCCCATCAGGCATTCCCAGTGCTGAGACTCTCTTATCACATTCAGCACTCTGGCGAATCCACCCGCCTTCCACCCATCATGCAATTCTCCCAAGGAATAGGATTCCTTTCACACCGCTAATGGCTACAGAAAAGAGAACATTTTCATTTTAATTATCTGCTCAACTCAAGGGTTCTTTTGGTATTCCCCCACCTTGTGCCCTTTCATCACACTAAATGATGGCCGATACCTGAAAGGAGAATCCTGAAGGAGAGGTAAAAAAATAAAAAAAACAACATATACTGTAGCTGTGCTCCTTTCCTCCTGTGCAGGAAAGGGAGTGCCATCATCTTCTCATCCAAGTCCTGTGTGTGCTCACCACCCTCTGCTTTTCCTGTTAGGTGGCAGAGCAGTCGTTTACCGCGCTGTCCCATAAAAACAGCTTTTTATGTGCTTTAAAATGAAACCTGCGGCATTTGTCTGGTCTCGGAGAACCGGCATGGACATCAATCGCCCACTTGGACAGGGAGCACACACCCCTCCTTCCGCTCCGCTTTGCACTCCCAAGAGTCTTTTATTGTTCTCCAGATTTTGAAGGGCCTCAGATGCTCACGGATTGGCACGTCCTCCTCTTTATTCTTGTCACTTTGCTGCATCTCGAACAGAGAGTCTAGAGGATGACACTTGCTGATCTCCTGCTGCCTCAGCATGTGGTGTCTGCTTGGAAGGGATAGTGGCTCCATTTGAAGGTTCTGGAGGGGTCTTTGTCCCTGTTCTCTATTTCGTGGGCTGAGAGGAGTTTCATACTGCGAGATCAGATGGCGTCTATCATTGGCAAGCGGAGTGATGGCCGCTGAATAGGCTCAGAAACATGACAGATTTACAGAGACAGCTCCGCGGCTCCTGCCAGTTCTCACATATTCATGAACCGATTTCCGTGGGATGCCGTCCCCAGCCAGCGCTATCCGTGTAGAGCTGTAAACTGCACTGTTAACAGTTTTGCTTCATATTATTAACCCCTTGGTCCCTCTGTGTGTTGTGTTTTGCAGCTGAAACCGGGGCAGAACAACTGCAAGGACAGTGACAGCGAGAGTGTAAGTGGAGAGTCCAAGCCTTCCATCAGGAGCAGCTCCAGAGACAGGCTGACAGATGTGAGTACATTAACAAGCACTACTTCAGCAGGTTAGAGTTCTGTCGGCCTTATTCCAGCATCTGTACACAGGGTGTCATCTATTAAAGATGTCAAAGTCAAAAACTTGAGGTCATGATCATTCTGAATTGGTGTATTTATCTCATGGGTTCAGCATGGAAATGGTAATCTAACAGCCAGTATTAAAAGCAAACATGAGCAAGACGAGAGGCTCACATCTACCTAACTTATGCACATTAGTGATATAAAAAGAATGTCTGAAGTCCTACAGTTGTTAAGAATACCTTGGTTAAAACTGATGAGGAAATATCTTACGTACATACATACATTGTAAATACCAATATACTAGTTTATAGGCAAAAAAATCTGCAATAATTATTCACTAGTTGCCTTAGTTGTGCCCTTGCCTTTGTAAGAAACAGGTACATATTAATTGTAAGAATCAGACGAGTGACAAATTAAAGGAAAAACCTGGTGAGTGAGGGGATCTGGTCGCTCTGTTATGCTGTGGGGGCATTTTGCTGCCACGGTTTGGGTCCACTTCTTCCCTCGAGGAAGGGATCACTGCAAAAAATGAATACAAAGTTGTTCTGAGTGATTCCCTTTACCCTGTGATGAAACGTTTGCCTCTTGATCAGAATGGTTTCTTCCAGGAGGACAGTACCTCCACCAAAGGGTATGAACGGTTTAATAGAATTAATGTGAAGCACATGCTGTGGCCTTCACAGTTAAAGAATCTCAACCCAGCTGAACACTTGTTGGAGATTTTGGATTGATGTGTTAAGCGCTTCTCTCCACCACCACCATCAAAACACCACAATGAGGCAGTATCTTTTGGAAAAAAGCTTGCAGAATCCTTGGACTCAGAGAATTGGGGAATCAATGCCAAGTAGCATTGAAGCTGTTGGTGACGCTTGTTTTTCCTTTAATTTGTCAACTGCCTAAACTTCCAAAAATTACTTTCCTATGCAGCTAAACTGCATTTCAATTTTAGTTGAAACAATTACCTTTGCTTCTGGTGTATCACAAATAAGTTTGACAGCAGCCTGTATTTGCAGTTTTCTTTTACTTTACTTTACGTCGCTCCTTTTCAGCCAATTGATCTTATATTAATGAAGCAGGACTCGTCATGCTGGTAACCCAAAAAGTCAGGGAGAAGCTTCAAACGTGTTATGAAAAGGTCACATTTTAACACAAAGCATGTTATTTTTCTAAACCTAACCACATAGTTTTGCTGCCTAAACCTTTCCAAACGGCGAGTAAAGACCAAAAGTAAAACACCTGTGAAAAATTGAAGTAAAATGATCCCACTGAACTCCCAGGTGAAAGTCCTGTTGCTGACTTCAGCCTCTCCTCCTACCTGAAATGGACATTGTGGCTTTTTCAAACTGCAAGCTCTTCCTACAGTGTCATAGTCTTACCTTTTGGTGAGAAAATACATTTCTTTCAAAACATAAATGAGAATGCAGTTTAGTTGTATAGGAGCGTCATCTTTGGAAGACATGGAACTTTACATCAACAAACCTGCTGAATTTTACATGTAATAGTGGAACCCTTCTTTATCATATTACTTGTGGGCCTCTGAGCAACAAGTCACAAATTCTACTACAGTTATATAATTCAGAAGACACAGTGTTTGTGTTGCCTTTCAGCGTGTCACACACACTAAAGGTAAGTTATTAAGGTGATATAATCCATTTTGTCAGGATTTATTTGGTGTTGAGCCATTAAAATTCCCCCCCAGCAGAGCACTTTGTGGCAAATCTTAAACGTCGTAAGTGCTCTCTTGAAATACTTCAGGTGGAGAGCGCTATTTGCATCCTCACACACACACACACACTTTCTCTCCCAGAGGTTCTTTATGGCTGATACCAAAAAAATACACCTTAGTCCCTGTCCCTCGTGGAGGAGCTGAAGTTGAGCATTCACTGACAAAAGGCAAGGCAGCTGTGTGTCCCCTCATCCTGTGACATACTCTGAGATGTAAAGCGAGCGGGCTCCAGGGACCTTCCCGCCAGACACCCACCCCTGCTCTTTGATTTGTGTGGAGAATCCACAGCGAAGTGATCAGATATCTGGCCATAATTAAAGCTGTCAGTTGGGAGGCGAGCTAGTCTTTGAGAAAGACATGGCCAAGCAACTGAAGCAAAACTGATTCTGCGTGTAGCTTTACAATGCTTGACTGGGCATGAAATGAAATAAGTAATTTGATGTTGACAACAGAAATTGAAATGATACTTGCTGATTTCTGTCACACTGCACTGTGACTATGCAACAGCATACCAAGACAAACTCTGCTTAAACAATGGAGGTTTACAAAGACCTAAGCTATGGATGACTAGTATGCCTTTGATTGTCAGAACTATAAAACATTTTATTTGTCATCTGTTGGTGTGGTCTCCAGTAAATAAACACACACTACTACAACACCACAGGCATTAAACAACTTGCTGTTCAGTCCTGTGTGATTATACAATGATTCATGGTGAACTTGTAAGGTCAAAGTTTTGGTTTATCTAAAATTGAGCAGACAGCTGTAAATTATCACAGTGTTCTTCTTATGGTATCTGTGAAACTTTGCAGAATGATGCATGCTATTGCAGTTGCAAGTTGAATTTCTTTAAAAATGTATTTTACAAAAATGGAAAAAACCTGGAATCAAAGTGTCCACAGTTGTTGCAAATACTGGAAAGCAATAGTAACTCTACACACTATCAGTATTTTTATCATTTCCATGTTTGCAACCTCTACAAACTCCATGTTTTTCACATTATTCTGCACAACTCTACAAAGACGTTTCACCATGCTGAATGTGTCTTCCAACATCTAACTGCACATCAAACATGATGCTTTCAAAGACAGTTGGAATGTTGAAATTCTTTCTGTTTTTACAGTTTCTGGCTGATGAGAGGTGTCACTTTGGTGATTTTTGATCTTTTTTAGGATAGGATAACTTGTCTCTCAGTCCTGTGAGTTTTGGTTCTGAGGGCAACCAGTGTTTGAATTTTTCTAATGTTTTGTCCGACTTTACTTCATTTGCCTTTATTAGACACACTGCTGTGATGATGTTCACTTTGACTTGTTACACACTACTGAAACCTGGTTTACTGTTCACATCATGTCATCATCTAAAGCTTCCTGCTCAGTCACTTCAATGTGCCTACAAAGGGCTGTACCACTGCAGCTTCACATGTATAAAATCAGCCCCAGAAGTCAGTAGAATTTACAGCACCAACCAATGAGTTTCTCTCTTCCTAATTAAAAATGATGTCCCCAGTTCATTTCGACAATGTCAGGTTTTCTTTGTGTACGTCCAACACTCCTAACTGGTTTCAGAAAGCATCTGCCGCCCTCTCTGTAAAATCACTTCCACCTGAGCTGCCATTGCAGCCACTCACTACACTCAGGAGAATAGACAGAGTAGCGGCCCTGGTTCCCCCACTTCATCTGGTCAAGACACCCCACAGGAGACTGAGGCTGTCTTCAGAAGAGCTGCTGAAAGCTGGGCAGCATGAAGACATACTTTTAGACCCCCTTGTCACTTTAGATGGTCACACTGTGCGAGGCTTCATCTCCAGTCCCCACAGGTTTGTGAACAAGTCCCCTCCAGCCATGCTGTAAAAACCCACTTCACACGTCGTGAGAGGTGCAAGCCAGGGCATCTGTAGCAGCGCTGTTTCCTAGACTGAAAAAGGATAAGATAAGAGAAATCCAAAAGAAAAAGCTGTTTTGCATCGCACAGATTTTTTGAGTTTTGTGTAATTCATAATTAGATAATATTTCCTGTAAAACAGTAAAGTTAGTGGTAAAGCCAGATTAATGCACAGGTGACATTTGAAATTGTGTTCTGTGCTTGTTCTGCTGAAATGTTAAAACTATTTCGGATGTAACGCTGTTCAGTGCAACTGGACTGCTCATGAGACGCTCCCTTACAGTGCGAAAACAAAGAGAAGGCATCTAAGTCACTCATTAGTACCAGGGAGCAGTGTGAGACAGGAGCTAGCTTTGACCCAAACTGTTCATTAGACCAACAGTTCGCTAATGGTATTTGCTGTAGCACTCCCTTCCCCTCATGGAGGGACTACGCTCCGATGAAGCAGATGAACTGAGTTTGCCGACCTGGCACTGGCTGGCAGGGAGATGGAGGCCAGCGGAGGTCAGGCCTGGCAGCCTTCTCTCTCCCGTTCGCCTTCCCTCCTCACTCCATCCTGCCAGCTCATTAAGGCCTACAAATGGCACATCAGCTCGGCTGTGTTTGCCTCAACCCCAAACCCCAGCTAAATTGGCAGGCTTAGCCGCGTTTGCTCTGAAGCTCAGGGTTCCCTTTTGGGTTCGTTTGAAGCCGACATGGCAGCCACCCCCCCACACACACACACATCCCCCACCACACCCCACCCCTTCAGTCTGGGTGGCAGGCATTCAGGCAGGCAGCAGTCCTGAGCAGAGGGAGTCTGCTGGATCAGGGAGGGCAGGGAGCTCGGGATGAATCACTCCCGTTTAGTCTCTGCGGCAAGGGGTGAAATGCCATCATTACCCGGCTGCCTATCAAATAAATTGGCAATTACGGGCCTGGGATTGCGAGTAAACAGCATGTTACTCCTTTTTTTCCACCCAAGGCTCTTGATGAGAGGCGGGTGCAATAGAGAGATGCTCCGCAGTACTGGGTCAGAGCCCGCCAGTCAGTGTTACCCAGCCTGATGAGAGGCACAAGAGGCAGACTATAATGAATGCACCCCTATATATCAGTGGCCATTTTTATAGTCAGCGAAAGCTTCTTGTTGTATCCTGCTTTAGCTGTCACCTTTATATAATATACAGTGTGGAATACCCCGCTGTAACATACAGTAATGATTTGTGCGGTGGCCTGGTTAGATGGGTTGTAACACTACTATTGAAACTACCACTTCATTGGTGCTACTTCAGCCGATTTTGCATGCTGGCTTTTCTAACTGAAATGAAAATGTGAAAATGGTGGGTTCCTGAAATCCATCCTTGTATGTCCTGGCTCCGGTCTGACAAGAAGGTTTTCTTGCGGTGAGGTCTTTGAAAGTTGTTTTGTAATGAAACATCTGGAAGTGATATTGTTAAAAGTCAAGCACACAGTCTTCCCGTGCTTTTGAAGCGGTTTCAGCCCAAACATAGCTGAAGTCTCTCTTACGGCTAGTAAAACTGAACTCCGTTATTACTGGCTTTCTGATGTAAATATGACGGCCTATCCAGAATCCTGTGTGCATGTGGTGAAACCATTTCAAATACTCAAATTACAGCTTTTGGAAACTGATTAATGTCGTAAAGTATACTTGTCGTTGTAAAGATCACTATTATGATTAAATTTGCTGGCGCGTACCAGGACTGCACATAATGTTTTGTCCTTGACCTTGGAGTACAGTCTTTTCCATAAGCCTCCTGTCTAAACTGAATCTCGCTGTCCAAGTGAACTGCTTATGTAATGTGACCACAACTGGTCTGCATTACACTATGTCCATCCCACCTCCTCAGTACATTCTCCAATTATTTCCTGACACTCTGATGTAAATGAGGTCACAGTCCCCCTACATGTCCAGATACGCCGGCCAATTTGCTCCGACACAGAACTTGTAATTGCTTGCATCAATTATCCGTCTCTTTCTCTTTCTGGCTCTCAATAATTTGAAATGTTTTTTATTAGAGACAAGCATTTAGATATGGAAGTAGGAATGTTGTACCTATAATTAGCTCATTATCGTGGCATCTTACCCTCTGTTGAGGCTCCAGTGTGTGTGTGTGTGTGTGTAGGGATGCTGTAAAATGAGCAGCAGATGCAGTGCAGGGATTACTTGACAGCCTTTTTGACTGTTTAATGGCTTTTCAGTAGTCACCTGCTGGGACAGATTGCAAGACTAAAGACAATATAAATACAGGCATAGTTTTGCCTATTCTGTCCTGTTTCCAGATGTAAAAAATAGCAACAGAGTGGTACTCTTCTGTTTACTCGTTACCCATACAAAAATACAGATGAGAAGAACATGGACCAAGGACATTATAGCATATTGATACATGTACAGTCAACATGCACCACATATAATAGAGGCAATTTGATGACTGACACATCAGTTTGCCAATATCACCAGTATTTGGTGTGTATTTTTTAAAATATGTGCTGATGTGAAAACCTTTTGCTTCTTTTGTAGTACAGAATGCAGAAAAGATGGTTGGAGTAATTTAGAAATAGTCTGATCAGTACGTTTAGCTCAGTCTGCAGCACATGTAGAGTGCGTATCACAGCTGAGCAGACGGAGGTGCAGAGTCAGGCAGTGTCTTCACTGTAAGTAGCAAACTACTTTGGGAAATGTATTGTTGGAAAGTTAGAAACCCATAATTTTCAAGTTGAATATAACATAATGTATATATTTAAATGTGCATTCAACATATTCAACTTATTGTGTGTACAGTACATACACCAATCAGCCGCAATATTGTGACCACTGTGAAGTGAATAACACTGATCATATTGGTACTATGTGCTGTTCTGATGGAAAACCTTGGATTTTTAACATCCGTGTTGATGAGACTTAGACACCTAAATAAACTTTGTCCCACAACAAGCACACTCCCTCATGCAAATGGAAATCCCAAATGTCACTGCAGGAAAATGCAGCCCACCACATGGAAAAAAACATCAAACCATCAGGAACATGACAATGGCCCAACATGTTGATTTGACCTCCAAACTTCCTACACCCCATTGTGATCAAGCATCAACAGGATGCAGTGGAACAAGTTTGATTGACAGAGGCCCCACTGCACAAACCAGAGTACCCAAAGGATCCAGTGCCCTGGTCCTGGTTCCAGACCCCATAGGACACCCTGAGAGGTCCTCTTGTCCATGTCCAATGGTTCAGAGCATTTTTGAGCACATAAGGGGGACCAACACAATATTAGGCAGGTGGTCATAATGTTATGCCTGATCGGTGTGTGTGTATGTATGTATATATAGGTGTGTGTGTGTGTGTGTGTGTGTGTGTGTGTGTGTTTTACTCCTTGCAGATCTGCATGAGTCAGTATTTTAACAGAAGTTGGTGGGAGTGTAATAGGTCAAAGCAGTTTTGCCAGTGTTTGATTTAATACTTTGAACACTGAAGAGCTGAGAAGTCCTGAGAGATCAAATGGACTTATGTCTAGTAAAAGTTAAAGGGAGTTTTACCACTAAAATCTCAAGATCATGCACCTCTGTGATCAGATCTGAGATCATTTAAAGCAAAAGGTTTCAACAGGATGACTCACTCTTTGATTCGTACCATCTGGGTTTCCTATTAATTCAGAAGGAACACCTGGAACAGATTGTGGAACTTTTTTTTCACAGGCTTTCTAACTATCTCTCAAGTCCTGTGAACTAGAGAAGAGTTTATGTCCACAGTCTGAGCTTTTCGCCTTATTTTTTTTATCCATTATGCCAGATTCGTTGACTGCACAGCCGGCTTACCAGAGGATCCAGACATAAGATCACTTGACTTGCCTACACCTACATCAGCCTGATGAATAGGCTGTCTCCCAGGAAGTGGCCAGACATGCTTATTACCACCTCTGACACTTCAAATCAAGGCCCCTTTTTGCTCCCTCTCTTTTATTGTTCTTTCCCATTTTCTCTCTCACTGCCTGTAGTCGAGTTGTCAGGAACAGAGTATGACACTTTGTGACACGGCAGTCGGGCAAAATTATGCTGCGCCTCCATCGCCCTGCCAGTACCCAACAGCCGAATGTCCGTCAGGGACCTACGAGAGGTCCCGCTGGATGGCTTGTCTCTGCAAGTGCTAGGGGCACGCCAGCCTCTCTGCCTGCATTCACAAGAGTTTAGCTCAGACTCCCCTGCATGTACTCTCTGGAAAAATAATTAGAATGAGCGAGGCACAGTGTGATTGTGGGTATTGACCTCTGAGCAGCCCTCGGGTTGGGAATACATGGCACTAGTTCATCTGTGATAATTCTTTACCACACCTAGAGGCCTTGAACAAAAAACAAAACAGAAGGATTCCAAGGAGCATGGTGACCTTTGCTGTAGTTGTGTTACTGTATACCCAGCAAAATGAGGGTGTTTAATTGTTGAAAGTGATACAGAGGGATGTTAGAGTGGTAAAAAAGTGTTGGCTGATCCTGACTGAATGCAGTCCTTCACTGCTGTGGATGATAAATCTATTCTCATGGAAGATTAATGGACTGGAGAAGTGGTGTTGAATGTCATTGTTGAAGGTTGAAAGTATTGAGCGCCTGAATCCTATCCATATGTTTTCAGGAATGACATAAATAGGCTCAGCCGGAATCCATTTTGACTTATCAAGCTTAAACCAGTGCCAGAGCCATGCGATACTTGCCAAGTATTCAGGCTCCGAGGCTTCCAATAACAAATCCTATTCCACATAATTTCCACTGAAATTGGCTATGGCTATGCGCTGCCACCGTGTTTTTGCTTTTGCGGTGCGTCCCACTGCTCTTGGCTACATATTACTTCCGCATTCCCTGTAACCCGACCCTGTAGCCCCAATTTTTGATGTCATACCAAGCTCTGGTGAGGGAGTCTCTCCTCTCTTTGTTCCAGCCTTTTCAGCGTGGAGGCTGTTCCGGTGGGGTAAGTTGAATAAGTGGAGCCCGGAGGAATCTCTACAAAGGTCTCACTCTGATTGGATGCATGCAGAGCCCAAGGAGAGAGCGCCGGTTGCCATAGCAATGAGAGCAATGTGGGAACTGGCTGCATGAAGGAGAAAGGGGAAGTGGTGCTTTCTTTTGTGATGGGAGGTCTTCATTGACTGACATTCCTCTTCATGAATACACACTGGCCAACATGCATGTAAACACAAATATGCAAAGGCAACACAAACAGTACTACACGCACCTTTTTACCCCCCAAGGAGAAGCCGAGCAAGAGTGCATACTTAAATCACAATGGCCTGGTAGGGGTGTGCTCGCGCCCAAGCTGGGAACCAGAGAAAACACAATCAGACACGCCAGGAGTCCACAACCATCTCTCCCTCATAAGCATGATGACTGGCCATTCGCTCCTACATATCGCTTGTCTCCCCTGAGCCAGCAAATCATCTTTACGCTCTCATCACAGCCACTATAAACAAAGAAATACTGGAAATGTCTCCCTGTCTTTCTCTATGTCTTTTCTTGTGTAGTTTTCAACCTTGTCTGACTTGAAGCAAATAGTTTAATTCTTTAACCCACGATACCGAGGCCACGTAACTATCCAAGGGGTGATAGAAGCCTCTCCAAGGACCGTATGTTTGTGCTCATGTGTGTGTTTTATATATGTGAATCCCTGGTGTGTGTATGTTTGTATCAGAGTTTAGCTGCGGGGTGCAGTAGCTGTGTGGGAGGGTTGGGTTTTGTGTGAATGTGTGTGTGTGTGTTGTCAAGTTTTGTAGAGTTTGTTTCGGGGGCACCAGGGGCTGAGAATACTGTGTGGGGATTACACAGGACGACCCGCTGGTTCATGAACTTGGCGCGGTCTTGTCGTGTCTATAGACTGATTTGAAGAGGATCCCTGCCCTGCTGCTCCCCACAAACAACATCCATTTTTGTAAAACAACTAAGCCTGGACAATATGGTCAAAGAAATGTCTTAATGTAATTTTTATTTTTTATTCCTCTGGACAATTCACAGCTTCAATCAATAATATTTTATCTCTGCATGCTAAAGATATAATATGATTCGAAAAACAGTTTTTCCAGTATTAAAACCCTGTCCCCAGAAACTGTGGCTAAATGTGCGAGACCAACAAAAGAAAGCACAGCTCGCTATTATTTTTTTACATATTGTAAACATATTGTAAAGAAAGACGTCAAACAAGATACAAATGGGGCAAAAGTACTGGATGGCTGCTTGTTGGTTTATGCTTGGATCGATTGTTTTCAGTATCCTAATAAACTCAGGCTTTTCAGCAGCTTATAATGGCACCATGTCTGTTGCCCATGAATTGCAGAGTCAGAAGCACATAATCCTCAAAGTACAAATCCAGACTCAGAAATATGCTTTGTTAAGTCAAAGCACTGCAGTGTGATTATCCCTTGAAGAACTTTTGAAGGCGAATATTTCTATTTTTTTTTTACATGGAAAAAAATGTGTTCTGATTCATTCATCAGTCATCAGATTTTACAAAGAGCTCCCTGATTTTCAGCCCTTGATTTTCTGGCGCTAGATTCAGCCCACCTTGATTCTGATGACGGAGGTAAATACAGGTTGGTAGAACAGCTTTGTGTACGCTGATGTTTAACAATGCCAACATTACTTTGGCAGTTAAAACTCCTTTTATGTGCAGAGGGGGAATGGTTATTTTAAAACCGGCTTACATGCGACAACTCTCAAATGACTGTTTTCACTTTTGCGTTGTGGACATGGAAACACGGGGAGAGAAATACTGTAACCTAGACCACGTGCACGGAAAAGTGAACAGTGTTATGTAGAGAAGAGAAAAAAACAAGTATAATCTGAGAACATTCTACTAATGGCGTGTTTTTCCTGTACTTTGAGCCGTTGTTTTTCTCCTTGTCAGGCTGCGCTTTATAATACGGCGTGCATCAGAGCTATTCTTTGCTGGAGAAGGGCATGTTCTCTCATTGGAGGTCTGTGCAACTGACAGGATTACTGTCAGGCATTGGATGTCGCACCATTTCTATTTCAGAAGCCAGTGCAATTTCCCTCAAACCACAAAACAACAGTGCCAACAATAAATAAATAAATAGACGCTGTTGATAGATGGACAGACAGACACATAGATATACCAAGAAAGGCAGAGAGATAGTGCCCCTGGTATTACAGTTGGAGAAGATTATTCCAGAGACATTATTTCCCTCAAGTCGTGGGCTTCAGTCAAATTTGGAAGAGAAATGAAATTGCCAGCAGTGAAAAACCAGACTAGGTAGGAGTTCATGAGTAGAGAAATAACATTTTCATTTGTTTCTGCCCCAGTGGGAGACGAGCAGCCTTTCAGTAAATAGAGACAGCTATGAGAAATGATTTTTTTTTGGTCGGTGGGATAACGTGCACTTATCCATCTGCAATCTAGATGTCAGGCCCCAGGAATCCACAGGATGGCCATTCTGCTGTTGTCTTTATGACACGCAAGTGTTGGCCTCGCCTCGCCTCCAATTGTCTCTGTTAGTGTCCCATTTCCACCGGAGATTCATTCTTATATGCGGTCTATTTTTTAAGCTCCCCCTTTTTTAAGAGCAACCAGCTGATGCTTCTCTTTGGAAATCAGGCTTTTTTATATTGAGCTTTGCTGTGAATTGAAATGAAAAATTCAATCCCGTCTTCAGAGATTGTCATCTCCCCGTGCCCAAACCAGAGGTGGTGAATGGAGGCGGATCGTACAGTATTGTTATTTGTTCCACTGCAATAATAATAAATCAAGTATGGTGCATTTTAGCAGAGATTGGCAAAAGGTATCAATTTTAGTAGATTTCTTTTTTCCTTGTTTTGCACCGTGTTACTCTTTGTTTGCGTCTTGTGTCTCAGTGTTTTGGAGTCCAGCTTGCCTGAGGTAACAATATGACAATCCACTCTTCCTTTGTTTGTTTTTCTAAACTTGTCAGATGCATCGCACACCATGTCTTAATTCTGACCAACATTTGATATTTTTTGTGTGCTTTCGAGACGTTCAGACAACAGCGTCGATGCACTCGGATAAATGGCCATGCTGTGTCATCTTTCTTAAGTCTTATCTTGTTTCAAAGACATGTTCGGGGGATTATTAGGGGATTACTTCTACTTTCATAAACTGCAGCTGTCGACTTCTGTTAGATGTCTGATCAATGAACGTGTTTCTATATCCTTTGACTCCCTATTGAAGTTATTTATATGGTGCATTGCAATTCATGATTAATTTGCAGGAGTAAAGCTTTGATCCAGAGCTGTCAGCAGTGATGTACTCCCAGGTGATTACGTCTCCTTCCTGTCATCCACTATCAGCCAACACATAAAGCACTTGTCACATGGCCCATTCTGATTATGGTTGATATTGACACTGGAATTGAATAAATGTACGCAATAAGAAGATTAGTGTTTCCCAAGAGGCGTGCGTCCCCCTGCTGCATTCATTCCTGATGAGGCACGTTGATCCTTTTGAGAGACTCGTTTTTCATACAGGCAAATCCCGTCTCTGACTACATAATGTGTAAATAGAAAAGGGAGATGAAGATTAATCTGCTTCCCATCTTAAATGGAACAGCAGTGGTCACACAGTGGAGCAGGGGTGAAATTGCACTTGAGCTTTTTGTTGAAAAATGTTTTGCATAATCGCAAATTCGCTCCACTTTGCATTGCATATGCATGTCAGTCGACCCTGCCGTGACATATTGCAGATCCATGCCCTCAAGAGGGGGAGTTCTTCTCCAATAAAGTGACATGTCTCAGCAGAGTTTTGTTTCTCTTCCACATCAGTTGTCATGATTGCCCCTCCTGAGAAAACTGGCAAAAATAATGTCAAAGCCAAGAGACCTGGCTGGATTCTGTAACACATGAAACTACTAGTGAGCTTACACTGCATAAAGGATTCATTGCATAGTGTGCATTATTTACATTTTGTGTGTAAGCCCTGCACAGTGCGACTGTGTGTGAAACAATGTGTACGTTTCCCCCCTTTATTCTCAAAGCACACCTGTCTGACGGTGCTGCCGGCTGTAGTGAACGGGTGTAAAATCTCTGGTAAACTAATTAAACGATTTGGCTCTGACTTGTTCAAAAGGAGTCACATCAGCTGTGTTTGGGTAGCGACGAGGTCAGAGGGCAGTGCAGGGGCACATAGTACAGGGGATTGGATGGGATTAACCTTGGCCTGCCCCTTTGGCCCCAGGCCCAGGCGGCCCAGGAAGAGTGGAATTAGCCAAGCCAGGCAGGGCCATCTGATTCCAAGCCCTCATCCAATTACTGCCTTATCTCCTGGCCAAATGAGATCAATGCATGGAGGGCAGGGAGACCTGGCAGCCTGGCGAAGGTGCGATAATCAGCAGTAGGGAGCACGGCACTTAACTCCCCTGTGTCCCTGAAAGAGCCAGAGCATGTGTTAGGAGCACCACTCACTGCCATTAGCTCTTGGTGCCTGCTGGAGCCTGACCTGCACTTTGCATGAGGACAACCCGGTGTAGTGCATTTAGGCATCTTAGCTTTTTGTGTTCAAGTGCTGCACTTAGGAAGGTGAATAATGTGCATAATTACAGTTTTGCCTCTTATCCTTGGTGAATCTACTCAGCAGATTATGCTGGCTAAAAGGTAGTAGAGAAAAAAACTGTGTAATTGCTTTTTATATGTATTGCATATGAAAGGCACTTTTGAGCATTTTACAGTGGTTAAGAACAACTCTGCACAGCTAATAAAGTCCACTGCTAATTCTCTTGTCAATTAGGTGGAAAAACAAATGTTTGACGTTTGGAGATGTAATTATGAAAATAATTAACCTCTGTGTGTGTCATAAAAGCAGACAATTTTGCTCTCTCCCTGCACTTCTTGAAATGGAGTCACGTTTGAATGAATGAGATTCTGGTGTTAAAAGGAGGACCTCAGTTAGATAAAATAATTTTTCTACTGTTAAGTGATGTTTTATCCTGTTCCTATTCATGTCCCTTCATTTAATAACTCTCGTAACAACTTTAATAACATGGCATAGACTTTAAATATATCTAGACTTCACACTTCACAGTAGAAATGACTCAATTAAACCTCTTTGCACACCAGTAAGTAACTAATTGACCCCTCACAGCTGCCATTAACTAGAAATTTACAATAAGGCACAGTTATACATGGACAGAGTGGACTCATTTTAAAACACGTCATCAAAATGAAAGTTTTGGCCGAGTCTTTATATGATCTAAAGCTCTTTATATTTATTCCTGATACTTCTGCCATACTAGTGATTGTATTGCACCACTGGTGTGTCCCATAGCCATCTGGAGGACCATTCTGTGCCCACAATATGGCTGGAGAGGGAGCCATTCTGGTGAATTTATGTTTGACTATTTCTTCTCATGCTTGTGTTCTGGGCATGAGTATCCATTGGAGAGCAATAGGTAGCTCTGAAAGAGCGCCTGTCCTCAGCTGTGGCCCTGCGATTGTACATCCACGACTACCCCACAGTCCTCCTCCTCCCGCCCGTCCCTGGCTGGTACTCCTCTCCTCAGCCCAGTTAGATTAAAGTCCTCTTAAATTCACCGCAGCAGGCCGGCCACACGGGGAAAGACGGCATCACAGGGGCCTTCTGACAATCAGCACCCGGCTAGAAAGCACTAATGAGCGCTGGGAGGGGAGGCGAGGGCGTTGGGGGGGCCTGCATAAAGACAGCAGCAGCGGTGGGCAGGATTGGAGGGGTTGTTAGGAAGGGAGGCAGCAGGCTGGCATGTTGCTGGGATGGGTCCGGCACAGCACTGACTAGATTAGCTTCCAGGGGGCAGAGCTGCAGTCAGTTTGGGAAAATATCACAGCCCATTAGTTAGGAGCAATGAAATGGAGTCAACTTCTGGGACTCCATTAGGCACGCTGCGCTTAGGCAGACAGCGTCCCTCGGTGTGATGTTGCTATTCTGGAAGGATTGAGCACAGAGATATAATTGGACTGGGGAAATCAAGCAAGTTTCAGTGGTCCTGGTGGGGCTCTCAGACAGAAAATGAGAACACAGGCCTTTGTATTTTCTCTCCCTCTGCCTGTTAGCTTTACAGCATTTTGAAAAACAGCAGTGAAAAGGCAGCCAGTGTTGTTGGGTTTTTCTATTCATTTTTATTTCTCCTCCCTCTCTCCATGCCGTCCATTCTGCAGCTCTGTCTCTCTGCCTGCCCCCTCTTTCTGTTTTTTCTTATTGGATTTTACCATCTGCTTTAAATTCATTTTTTTTATTTGTGGTTCCAGCTCTGGCTAACTCTAAGCTAAACAATATGCATTTATTCATCCGTGCCTTTCTCTAAGCATTGATGAGACTGAGGATTGTGCTTGATAATAAACATGGCTTAGTCTAACACAGGCTGCTTGCTAAGCCTTGCAAGGCTGTTTACTGCAGATCAGTGCCAACTAACTCCACTAGTTTGGAATATAAAATTACATCCATGAAAGCAATGCCCAAGCATAGTATACCATGTTATTCCCCCTCTCCTGGAATGCCCTCTCTCCAACAATGATGTCTGGATAGCTAGCTGACATTTTGGTTCCTCATAGGCAGGACTCGGAGATAGAGCAGACAGGCCTCAGTGCTTCAGGTAATTGATGTGCAGTTTTTAGCACCATCATGGGACATCTCCATCCCTCCAATTTCTAACGGGCATGCCTCACTTGGTTTGCCCAAAACGCTTGATATACTCTGTCCTAAATAAAGGACATTTTGCCAATTTTCCAAGTTAATATTCTTCACAGTCGCAGTCCATCATGTTTTTTTCTCGTGCTGTCAGTTTAGTGGCAGGTGAGTAATTAGATTGAGTCTCCGATGGTGTACTGCCAGTATCGTTGCTGCTTAATCAAGCACATGTTTGCTGCCTTTGAAGCGGTGAGTCAGTGACATGTTGGCCAATTATTGCTTTAAGGATAGAGTAACCTGGTGTTGCATAAATACAGAACATCGCTGTTCAGTAAAAGATTCTTCAGCTACTTTATTGCGTAGTATTTTTTAGGCACTAGTGGTCGGGATCTGTCCGTTTAGTCTAATTGGTTTTTTGAATTATTGATGAGTGTGATTAGATAAGAAGGTCAGAGGGATATATATTCATTGAAACAACAGGGCAGTTTGTTCAGTTCAAATACCTGTGTTTTTTTTTCTTCTTCGTAATAGAGGAACATAGCTTTTAGGACCCAGCATGATTCACTGCAACACTGCTCGACAAAAGGAGTGTGCTGCATCTCTTTTGCCTTTGCTCTTTGTCCTTTCTATTCGTAGAATTATGTGCCCATAGCAGGAGAGTGTTGACATTTGTGCACCTCTTGGGAACACATCACCGTGAATGTTATCAGCACCTTAAAGACGGCCCTCGGCCCCCCATACATCCCCGCTAGGTGCTTTCAGCCCCTGCCTCAAAGGGCACACCCCACCTCAACCTTCCACCCCTGACCTGTCTGCCAGCCTGAAGAAAGAGCCCCTGACAGCTCCTTTGATGGCAGGGGGAAGGAGGGGGGTTGGATTGTAAAGAATAGGTGAAATGGAGGGTAAAAAGGGGGCCAGCCATTTGAAATGTCTGCACTGAGATCTAATCAGGTTGCAGTGGCTGTGCCCCTTTTTAAAGTAGCACCGCGACATTACAGCTAGCAGCCTCTCCTGGGTCCAGGCCTCACAGGGCGTCTTATGTCAGCCCCCCTCTCCCTCATTGAGTAACCCTCTGGAACACATCATCCACCTCAGTCCAAGCTCTGGATTTATTCCCCCCCCTAAAGCCGCCTTGACAGGTTTGTTATCTGTTCACCCGGTCGGCAAGCCCTGGAGAGTCGCAGCACTGGCAGTTAGGAAGGGGAATGCTACAGGAGAAGCAGGGCAAGTAAATGTCAAGTGAACCGCCAAGGATGGATATTATAGCTTCTGGGGACCACAGACAGAGGAAGAGAGGGAGGGTGAGGGAGGGAGGGTGAGTGTTGTAACCCAGCAAATGTTTAATAGTGAGAGAGCAGGACAGACATAGCCCGTCTCTCCTGTCTGTTTTACAGCCCGCCGCTCAAGATGGCAGTCTTTGCTGAATTCTCTCTCATCAATTTCCAGACTCTTCGTTTATGTGCAGGTTTCAATTATATGGCTTCCAAAAAAAGGACTATAACACACCATGAGATCTTTGTGACTACAAATAAGGTGCTAACAAGTGATGATTACCACTAAAAATCTTAGAGTGGGGGGATATTAAGCACTAAAAAAATGATCTCTTCATCTCCATGCTTGGTGATGTATACTACAGTTTATGGTTCCTTCAGTAAGCTTTAAGTCTTCAGTCTATAAAGATGCACGAGTTAAGCCACAAACATGAAATCATACTAACTACCTTTGAGGAATAGCTAATGTGCTTACCAGTCTTAACTTCTCTCTGTAATAAAAAAGCAAAAGAAGGAATAATTTCCATTTATAGTATTTTGGCAGAGTATGTGAAGGGTAACTTTTGTTATAACAAGGCCTCCAAAAAAATACTTACTTTTACTTCCCTGACGGTGAATTTCATCTGGAATCTTTGAACAAGTGTGCGCACCACATGTGAGACCTCCTGCTTGGCTCCTCAACTTCGAATATACATGATATATCCCCCCTACTTTAATGTAAAACATACCTGTAACAGTGATATTGTATGCATAAACATTAATACAAGCACAGATGATGTTATGCTGAAGAATCCTTCATAGGCTGCTGTTATTAAAACATAAAATGCCGTTCATATGACTCACATCCCCTTCACATACCCAAACTTGATTTTATAATAAAAACCAGAACTCATTCTCCGAAGCACGTATTCTGAAAAATAGTCTCGCATAGTGCCAAACTACATTTATAATCAGTTTAACTTCAAACATCTGATGCGCAGACAGCAGCCCTATTTCATGAGTCTTGGATTCATAAGGTTGTGTGTGGGTGGCATGCAGCTCTGAGATACTGAGCATCAAAGATTTAATATATGAAAAATAGCTGTGAAACTCTCAGGTACTTCGAATATTTAACCCCCAAAATAACACAACTGCAAGCCTTAGCTAACACTCAGCAGTTCATATAAGGGAAAAACTCAATTCTAATAACAAGTTTGATGGGTCCCTCTGAGCTCACAGTTTACCAACATCCACTGAGACTTTATTACCTTCAAAATCTCCTCATTTGATGTAAATTATAGTATCAGAAAGAGAAAAGAACATGTTAGTGGAAATGCTAAGAAGTTTTAGATTTCTAAGGGGACATCAGAAATTTTAGATTTTCTTCTTGCAAACCTGAGATGATCCCAGTTTTGATTACATGATCTAAGTCTGTGTTTTTGTGGGTCGTAATAGATCTGCATGTGTGAATGTGCTAAATTTTTCTAACAGATTTCCACATGCTTGCTGTCAAATTTGCTAGACATGCTTGTATACACCAATCAGCCATAACATTATGACCAACTGCCTTATATTGTGTTGGTCCCACTTATGTGCTCAAAAATGCTCTGAACCATTGGGCATGGACAAGAGGACCTCTCAGGGTGTCCTATGGGGTCTGGAACCAGGATGTTGGCACTGGATCCTTTGGGTAGTTTGACTTGTGCAGTGGGGCCTCTGTCAATCAAACTTGTTCCACTGCATCCTGTTGATGCTTGATCACAATGGGGTGTAGGAAGTTTGGAGGTCAAACCAACATGTTGGGTCATTGTCATGTTCCTCAACATGTTCCTGATTGGTTGATGTTTTTTTCATGTGGTGGGGTCCATTTTCTTGCAGGGGTAGGCCAGTGACATTTGGGATTTCTATTTGCATGAGGGAGTGTGTTTGTTCAGGTAGAATGTTTATTTGGGTGTCTAAGTCTCATCAACACAGATGTTAAAATCCAAGGTTTTCCATCAGAACAGCACATAGTACCAATATGATCAATGTTATTCACTTCACCTGTCAGTGGTCATAATGTTTTGGCTGATTGGTGTATGTTCGTCTCAAAACATAAGACTGTGACATAGTAGGAACAGTTTCCAGTTTGTAAATACTACAAAGTCCTTGTAAGGAGGTGGAAGAGGAGGGATGAGAAAAATAGTCTGCAACAGGACTTTCACCCAGGAGACCCTGTTTTCTGTCTCATGTGGAACCATTATTCTTAGACTTAAGTTTTGTTTTTGTTTGGTTAGGTTTAAGCACAAAAAATATCTATTTAGCTAAGAAAGTAACATACTATAGCTGACATCTTCACAATGATAACTACATGGTAGAAGCTTGGTTAAGTTTAGACACCAAAATTACCTGCTTAGGTTTTGGTTTGGGTTAAAATACACTCTTTGCAACTTAAATGCAGTTTAGCTCTATGGGAACAACAAATGCTATGTCATTTAGTAAGTAGTTTCAGGTTGTATGTATTGCTACTATAGGCATCTTAGGGAATTTACGGTTGCGTTATTAAACCTGTCTGCCTGATTCCCTCATATCCTCATTTTGGCCACACAATCTTATAGAGAAGAATCCTCAGTGGTTTTTATGAATGAGTTTTCTGTGCAACAGGGATTTGATTTTTTTCCTTTTGATTAACTGATTCGCTAATAAAGCTAGTCACAACAATTTTCCCCCACTGGACTTCCAGCAGTATCTACTGTGATACTGTAGTGCCAGGTTACCTGAATTAACCTTGTGTTTTTGTTGCTTGTATGCTTGTGATGTTTGTTTGGTATTAAATGTTCAACCTGTTAGTTCTCTGATCCTCCCATGTTCACAGCAGAGAATAGGATCTAAATTGTGTGATAATTTCTCCAGCCTTAATTGCATGGCTCCAGTGAAAGCTTTGCTGCTCTCTCCAATCTTTTTAGAACTACTTAAACGTTCCGCTTGGGTGTGGATTAGTGGATAATGGGCCCAGCAGCAGGCCAGGTACAAGCTATTGAAGTGTTCCTGAGATAGCCTTGGCGGGCCCTAGGGGTAGAGGGGGAGGGTTCATTGTTGGTGTGACAGTTTGGCTGAGTGGATTACATGCAGTTTAGGGGACTGTATTGGATTGGGGCTGTGCCCAATTATCCTCTTGGATTGGATTGCAAGTGAGTAACCTCCTCTCCCAATTTCCAGTGCACCAGGTGAAGCCTATAGGATCCTGCTGCTACACATTCCCACAAACCATTAAGCCACTGAGCCCAAAGATAAAGTAGTCATGTTCACAGCATGATGTGATGGCAAAAATCCCACTACTTTCTTGTCACTACTATGCTTCTCCCTCCAACACCAACATATATTAATAGAGTGTGAAACTACTTCCCAACCTATCACTATATTGTATGTCTCACTCATACAATGTTTTGGCCACTTTATCTCAGCAGGTCATCTATAGGCCTGTCTAAAGGCCTGCACAGACTGCATGATATGATTAGTTTTTTAAAAGGGCACTCAACTCATCAAAATGAGATTACAACTAATTGGAAGTGCTACTCAGCCTCTAATAACAGTTGTATAATGTTTTCTGTGCTTCTGGATGTGGCTTTTTAAGTTCTGAAACCAGCTCCTAATGATGTCATCTGTGTCTGAAACTTCAGTTTTACAATAGAAAACCTGCATTACTTACTGAGGGTTGGAGTTTACCCGGCAGGGAGACGCTAATAAAGCATTTGTGTCACATCAGTGTTACAGTTCTAAGTTTTCCATGTGAGTGGCATTCAGGACAACTCTGAAGTCATAATTAGAACAGAGATGCTTCATAATTTTAGATATATCAAAGTTGGCACTTACTAATTGGGAAATTCCTCAATAACAAAGCTACAACAGATGCCTCGCGTCTGCCAAAGACTGTCATTCAGTGTAATTACACCAAAATTTATAGATACGTTGTCGCTGCACAGTATTTTATCTTTACAACTCTGTAGGCGTGCAACCATCCTCATGACATGACTGCTATTAGGTCTTGAAGATGGGAATCTTTTCCATTTTCACAATCTGTCACAAGTGAACGCAGCACTTTGGGAAGACTCCAATTGAGTTAGTGGTATTGCAGGATCCTTACTTGTGAATTGAAGACAGGATATGTCTGGATCTGCTGCACTGGTTATAGCCACTTCAGTTTCTCTTATGAGGCCCACATTTTATGCAGGTATAATACTGTGTAGCTTAGCTCTTTTGATTTTCATCATTTAGGCTAGGTGGTGTTACACCCACTACAGTATATTAGTAGGACACATAATAGGAAGGAAATTATGGGACTGATGGCTGATACATTTGTTGGAATTAAGAAAGTTAATGTGGAGCATAGTCACATGACAAGTAGTCTTGCTAAGCCAGACTTTTCTCTAATGTTGACAAAGCACTGGATAGTAAGGTCTGATTGCACCTCGTTATCATGCTGCTATTGGGGATTCGAAAGCTTGGCCGTGTTTATGTTTCCTTGTGGGTTACCAACCAACTGCAGTCGCCTTGGGTTGGGATATGAACAGGATGCAGCAATGGTGCTCACTTAAAATACGAAAGAGGAAACTGTGTGGGTGAAACTTTGGCTTGAAGGGAGGCAAACACTGTCATTAGAACGGCTAATTCAACGAAAACAGGCAGGGATGGTTTATTGCACGATCTAAACCTTCGCAAAGCTTAAAATTGTCAGCCTGTAGGTTCTGCTCAGATGTTATGATTGTTGTTTCCTGTAGTGAAGGGGGTTTTGATAACAGGAACACACAGATAATGCACAGCAAATGGCTCATCCATCCAATGAGTCAGACTACATTAGTTATGTTCTGCAGCTGTCCTTACAAAGTATGTGCTGTTGGATACATTTGGGGCACACTACCTTGTCATAATAATGTGCCTTAAACTTTGACCACTTCAGTCCAAAATACATCTGTCTTGTTTTGACACTGTGATGTATGTGATGCATCTTCAGCTGTGCAGAGAGAGAAAAACATGATGACTTGAATACTGCAAAGTGCAACCAGTTGTAGTAGGACATCCTGGTACTTGTAGCATGCTGCCATTGACATACTTTGTGTTGGAACATCCTAAAACTTCTTTTGGCATACGATATAGTATTCTAGTTTGGGTACTGGAACACACCCAGACAAATTACATGGGATCAGGCCGTTATCAAGCTGGTGTAGTACAGTCTGGGAACTCACCAGTGGAAATGTTTGCATAGGAACACTGTGGTTTTACCTCCTATCTGAAGCAGTTAGACAGTTGGCACAGTTGGCAAGTATTCAGTTCAGTGAAGGTCAACTGGTAGAGCGAACTTTGCTTCTCTCGACATGTTTCTTCAACACGTCCAAAATCTTCTCATGCATTCTGAGTCCTGTAATATAATCACAATGTCTGCTGCTCATTTCTGTGCCCTCCGCCTTTAACTCCATATAGACATACATTATCCAAATGAATTCAATTCCTCTCTCCCTAGTCTCTCTGTTTGTGTAACATTGCAAGGAGTCCATCCAGTTATCATACATGAGAATCTCAAATGCTGTTCTTGAAAAAAAAATTCCCCCTCCCCCAAGAAATCTTCGCTTGGATAATGGATGTCTCATTTTTTTTACAATCAAATCATGGGTTATGCAGTAATTTGAGCCACTCAATGTGTTGCCGCTGTGGTGCATGAATGCATTAAAGAATATTTGCCATCCATTCATTATGAGATGGAAAATTCAGCCTCGCCTGTCCTTCTCTGCCACAGAGCCTCACAGGGACTTGCTCTTCAGTGTTTCTCTCTGTGGATTTGGTCTGAGATCTGTGAAATGGCTGCTTGACATTGGGTTCTTTTGTACCTTGAAGACATGAGTTTAATTTGGCAAGGGGGCTTTTCTCCTTTTTAAAATATCATTCTCATTTTTAGTCAGTGAATCTGTCTCTGCTGACAATGATTTTGGAAAAATATAGGCTTAATTTGCACCTTGTTACCTCAAAAGACTGTATATATGGATGCTTTTTTTTTACTGCTAGTGCAAATTTAGTTAATTATTTTTAACAGCAAAAGACAGGTGTCCCAAGTTTAGAGCCCACCTGACACTGATTCTCATATGTGGAGCTGTCAGAGGCTGCTGTCGCATTTTTTCCCCTTTTCTCTTTTACTTTTTCCTGGAGACTTGCAAGTGGATAACAATGAGTCCCCTGGCTGTGCTCATCTGATTCCATCAGGAAGAGGAGAAAAGCGCCACAGCACCTTGGGAATATTGTGCCTGAAAATGGTAATTTGCCAGCTCGAGCAAATCCTGGGAGAGCAGGAAAGATGAAGAGTAGACAGATTTCACTTCCTTTATTTATTAAATTTGATAACCGGTACAGGCCTCTAGAGAGGCAGAAACATTCTGCTGTGTGTCATTTAGAAGGAAGAATACAGTGGAGATCTGTCAAAGACCTCCCAATCATTCAGTCAGTCTGATGTTAGGCATCGCTGGGTTCACAGCCACCTACATTTATGTGAAAACACTTTATTAAAAGGCTTAACATTTGGCTCCCTCTTATACATTGCAGTATTCTTTCTGCTACTTTGTAAATAGCTTGCTATCAGCCAGATATTTCACTGCTGAGTAGAAATTCAGTACAGGCTGGTTGAGCATGAGGAAGTGGTTGACAATTTGAATTGATTTTTTATGGACCAAAAGTATCTTTTCCATATTGTTGTTTATGAGAGACCGTACATGGCTAGCATGCCTCCCCTGGGCTGGCCTTATGGTAAAGAGGAAGTAAGCTAATTGATTAGCTGACAGGCACTGTTTGGTGTTAGGCAAGCAAAGAGACTACCTCAAGTCCCTGCTCCCCCAGGCTATTATTTAATACAACTGTGTTGTTCTCAGCTTCCTCCCTTTGTCCAGGAAAAGCTCACTGCCCTCTCAGTCCTCAGAAGGCTCCTTAGGGACACTTCATACAACTCAGAAAGGGGGGGGAAGAGACGAACATAGCCACAAAGCCATACTTGAGAGGTATCACTTTGCAATCTGCCCGTCTCCCAGCTCTGGCGTCTCATTTGTTCTGTGTGCTGATGTGCATCAGGGCTTCGGGGCAAGGGGATATTCTCCAGGGATGAGTTGCAAAGGAAAGTTACCTGAGGAGATAAGACAGTAAAGGGAGAGGGGGGAAATCCTTTTCTGCACTGTGGATCTTTGTGTTATAGCAAAACCAGTAGCAGCAGTTTAGCAGTATCCCTGCAGAAACTTGACTGCAGAGCCAGAGGGCCTTGAATGGGTTGACTTTGAATGGCTGGGGTCTTTTGAATGTACTCTGCTTGAATAAGAGGTCTTTGACAAGTGAGCGCTTTGTGATTCTCCTGTGCTCCTCCGCTGTTATCAACACGCCTGGCTCTACCTGCTGGAGGAGCAACTGCTCCCATCGCCGCTGTTCTCTGATGACACTTGTTTATGTTCATGTTTTAAATACTCATTAGGCAGCGTTGCACCGAAAAAGGTTTTTGTTTGCCAGCCACGGAAAATGTGGATCACCTCATGATTTAAGAAGAAAATTAAGTCTCTCATTGCACATAAAGCCCCATTTTCAAAAACCCCTTCCTACAGGCTGCAACCCACCACGCTTTAAATTTCAGGTTTTGTCAAAGGTTTGGACCATTCAATAAACCAGCTTTGCTATTGTATTTTTTTATTTATTCCTATAGAGAGTGCTCACCTCCCTGCATGCCGGTGTTCCATCAGAACCAGTCAAAGCATCCTGTTCTTAGCTCTGCTCAAGACGATTGTGATTGGTTTAAAGAAACAGACACACGCCAGAGCTTTTCTTCCCCCTTAGCAGAATGACAGCAAGACCAATTTACACATCCCCATGTAGAAAGGTCTGGATGTGCTAGACTAATGCATAGAAGACAAGAATGCCGTACTTGTTTGCATAGTAAGTGATTGACCACACCTACACGCAGCTGTAATATTTAATTCCTACTGCTGAATTCCCGAGCCTCTTAATTCTCCAAAATATAGAAGCTCATATAGTTTTTGTAATTAACAAATCACAATTTAATCCACAGTGCATGACAATTCAATTTGTTGATTGCCCCCCTCCTCCCTTCTACCCTCCTCTCTGCGTCTATTTGGGAGCGAAAAGGAAAGAAAAATAATCTAGTTGAATGTATTAATTCAACATGATGAATCCTGTATTCAAGTCAGTGGAGTGAATAATTAAAATTAGCTGATAAAACTTTCAGCAGAATTACTTTGCTGAAATTGCTGAACAGATGTGTCATTTTAATGAAAATCCACAGCCAAGCTCCTTTCCCCTTCCCCTCTGTCGGATAAAAATATTATTCCCACGGCACATTCTTAATTTGGTGGTAAATACACTCACAGCCATCTCCGGAAGGGTGGGTGGGAGCGGGTGGAGAGAGAGGAAGAGCAACTTGTCACACTTAGTAACTTGATTTCTCCCCCTGCATGCAGTAACAGCTATCTACAGTAATTCACAGCACTCCATTGTTGCAGCAAGTCCCAAGGAGGACTTATTAAAATGCAATAATCTCCCTATTTAAACAGAAACAATAACCATTAGAATTCCCGCAGATCTAAAACAGAGCGTAAGCCCCCATCTGCTGTGAATGATTAGAGTCTTGACGAGGGAATTTAATTTGCAACATTCAAAGATGGGAATCTGAGCAGATCTCTCCTCCGAGGCTCTCACCCTCATACTCATTTGCCTCTCGCTTTATTTGTCTTTTTAATTATTTATTTAGCTGCCACTAAAGTTGCTCCAGAGAGGGGCCATTGGATGCATCCAGGCTAGACAACAGCATGGTCTACAGAGCTGCAGCCATTCGTTAAGCCTCCCTTCAGTGTTTTAATTTAACCTTCTCGTAATGAGGTGATGTAATATCATGCACTCTGATGAACGCATGCAATCAAATGGCGACGCACACCGATGTGGAAGGTGGTAGTTATCCATTTTTATTCATTAATTATCCATCGCACGGCTTCTACAGCGAATTGCATGATGAACAGGCCGGACAAAAGCCCCTTCCTGTTAATCTAAAAACATCTGAATGTGTCGGCTTCGTGTCTGAATGAGCGCCCTCCTCACTTGGCCCATGAAAGTGCTGACGACAATCTTACTAGGTCAGACCTCGAAACATTTCTCTTTAAGTTTCAGCGCGGCACAAGTTTGAACCGCTTGCAGTCACATTACCATTTATGCACGAGCAACGTACTCGTAGGTGTGTGTAGTGATTTGGGGAAGGCTTTTTCCACATTTCAGCCCCAATATGGGTCTAAAAACACTACAAGGAGCAGAAGACACAATTTGCAAACCACCCCGCAATAATGAGAACCACCAATAATCAATGTAATCCAGGTTTTGACGAAACGTTACAGGACCTTAAGTTCAGTTTGTCGCTTCCAGCTGTCTGTAGGAGTCTTTCCTCTGAGTTTATTAAGCAGCAGCAGAATCCATATGAGCATCTCCAAAGCAAAAGAGGCATTTTTGCACATGGAACAACAGCAGTGGTTTAATTAATCACTTATCAATATAAACTATCCCAAACATTGAGACAGAATCTAACAATGACAGAATACTTGATGAAACCAGCGGTTTTTGTATCCTATATCTGAAAAAGGGCTTAACTGTCTGGCTATCTCTGTTGCTGAAGATATCTAGACAACAGATAGGCAGAGTGTTTGAATATCATGGTGCTGTTACTAAAGGAGCCCACTAGATTGTCAGTATGTTGTGTGTCTGCTTTTTGTCTGGGTTGTAAAGAAGACTGCAGACTCTCAAATGTGTGAGTGGGCTTTTGACCTTCAACTTATTATTGTTTTTTATTGTTAGTATTCACTTCATTTAATATTAACAAAGCAAAAATGTCTGCAAATACCTCAACTGCAGCTACACGGGAGGATTTGTTTGACCCCAGTTTTGTTAGAGCAAGGATGAAAAGCCATTTATGCACAGTTGGTAATGTCAAATTTTCATAATAATGCCCACTTTGTTTTCACCTTTTAAACTTTTATTTAATCTTTTGAAGCAGGTTCTTTAGAAATTCTACTGAATGGCAGTTTTTTTTCTGGTGGGAATGTTTAAATTCAGCAAGGTGAAGTTCTGCTCTCGTGATTTGCTTTTTTCCACCGGTTTCTGTTCTCCAGTATTACCATTTGTTCAGCTCTATTGAGACACATTTTGTGTTGTGCTGATGGCAAAATTTGCTTAATGAGCCTCGCTGGTAGCTGGTAGCTGGTGTTTCCCGCTCATTCGCTGTGCTGGTAGAGCTTCATGTTGTGAATTAAGGAGTCAGGCTCTGGCTGTAGGAGATAATTCATCATTCTACTCAGTGACCCCCACCATCATCTCAGCTTTTGTCAAGAAAGCAAATTCTTGCATTTGTAATGTTAATAGAAAGAGACTACTCAGGGGCTATTGACAAATTAGATAAGAGAGCTTTATGTTTCCCCTGCAGATGTGTACGTCCTTCCTGTATGGAGGAGAGTCACGTCTCTTTGTTGAAGGTGTTCAGAACCAACAACCATTAATTATTTTCATGGTAATTTTCAAATCGTATAATGATCTCGTTTCTACTTCTGAATGGCAAGTGTGTTGAGTAGCTGCTACAATCTCAGTGCAGTTCAGGCAGCACTAATTTCAAAGGCAACATCCACATTACAATGATAATGGAGCCGTAGTATATTTTCCAAAGCTTTAAGTCTCTATAATCAGCAATTATGCACCTATTTTGAAGATGTAACTTCAACACCAACCCTCAAATCCTGATGATTCTTTCCCAGCTGCACAGCTTACTGGAGGTACCTCGCTCTACCATCATCAATCCATCCAGGCACAGCAGTTCTTCATCATTTCAAATGGCTGCCAAAAAAGAGAGCTGCACCCTCCATTCAGCACCTCAGCCGACTAAAACCTAGCAGGTGCATTGCTAAATATATATTAAAAAGTGCCTTACTCTGCAAGTTACTGTTACTGTATTCCCGCGGGCTCCTTGCGCTACTGATCTCTCTGCCTGGTATCATCCATTTCTGGTTGTGAGTGTTCCGAGCAAATCCTAATTCCTGTCTCTGGTTTGCAGCGCGCCCCAGAGACTTCTGATAATGAGCTTGGAGGTTAAAAAAAATGGAGTGCCAGTCCCAGAAGGTGTTGTTGAGTTATGGATTGGGGGCGGGGGTTCCATGGAGCCTCCAGGAGCCTCCAGAGACCCAGTTAGGGCCAAACCTTTGGCAGAAGGCATATTATTTCCCAATTTAAAAGGAAAGCCATGCGATTTTGAATTGCACCTAATTGGCACTCGGTGGCAGATGACTTAAGAGAGAAACATTTTTCCTAATGCCAGAAAAGGTCTTGCAAATGTGATGCAAGCACTATAGCATTTAAGTTAAAGAAGCAATGTCTTTGAGTTCCTGTTAATTAGTCTGATGTAGAAGCTGTGCTAATTCTAGCACCCAGGAAAAAATGTGTACCTTTTGGTCATTTGGTTTTGTTCATTTCGGTGTAGCTTCAGAGAAGAAGAAGACGTTTTAATTTATTTACCGTCACTCACATTTTTGTACTTTTCTGTTTTTAGTTTTCGTATCTTCTAGGCAATTTAAGGCCACATTGTGCACCGTTACCATGGCTGCAGGTGCATTTCTCATCTGCCTCGAGGTTAGTGGGACAGATTAGTTGTTCAGACACATGTGGTCCATGCCCTTGTGTTCTGCAGTGACACAACAGAAGGACTCTCCTCAGTAAATCTAGTCAGTGTTATGATTTACGAACTCTGGCTGTTGGACCAGAACCACTCACCTAGCAGTACCTTTAATATTACACCTGCACCCAGCTAAAATGCTGTTTAAAACACTTAAACGTACCCATTCCTTCTGACAAGTCAACGTAACCTACTGTCCACTTTAGGGCTGAACAGTTTATTGAAATATTACTGAAGCTGCAGTATGGCCAAGTGCAATATTTAAATCACATTAGCTGCATTAGTTTGATAAATGTGAAATGTGTCACTATAAACCATTATAAATAAGGCATTGCAGTGCTACAGAGATGCCCCAGTCTACAAATTATAATCTCCAAACATAAGAAATCATACTTGTTTGGTACAGAATGCAGGTCTATTTGTTTCAGTGGAAAAGAAATGCAACAACTACCACTTCCACAAAATCACAATTGCTGTATCCTTCAAAATAATCACACAGAATTCAGCCTTAGTCCACATCACTGGATAATGCTACATTAGCTATGTTAGCTTACCTCTTTATAAACACTACCTGCATGTTTGTAGATTGTCTCAGGTGTTTAGTTGCTATGTGGTATGTTTTGTGTATCCCTGTCCAGTTGGTCAGTAAAGATAAGAAGGACATGGCAGTCCCAAAATTATGTCCGTGTGATACAGCATGTACTTGACAAACTACCCTGATGATAAACTGTCAGCTCACCATTGATAACACCTACTTAATTACCAGTTATTTCTCCTTTTGCACAATACACTGTGTAGATAGGTAGTCAGTTGTTGATTCTAATTTTGGCATTGATTTCCTTGATGAGGTCTCAAAGGTTGGTTTAGTTTACGCATTGATGTTTAAGGTAACCAAGAGTTGAGTGACGATGAGGAAAGATATGGAAATCACATTAAAATATATGCTATTATGGCGTAAATGACAGCCTAACATCTTGTTATCTTGTTTACCAATTTTCCCTTTAGTTGAGCTGCAGACGATGATTTGATTTGGCAGAGCTGATGTACTTTGTCAACATTATTTTTCTCTCTGCGTGTTTGTCTGTGGCTTGACATGAAAATAAATCCAGTCTGTAATAGTCAAACACTCAGATTCTGTTTGACGCCCAGAGCAAATCATAATCCTGGAAATGCATAGGGAGCTGTGGCGGGGTCACCTAAACGCACATTTGATGTCCAGTGGAGAATGTAAGTGAGAGCCGCTGATATATGGCATTTATTGTTTGGCATCCGTGGATGTTCAGCTGTTTCAAGGTTAAAGCTGTAATGCCTTGTGGACTGTGGCATAGTGTACATGAGCATGTAGTATGGTGAAAACTGAACCTATAGATTTAACATTTATTTATTTATTGGGTGTTGTCTTGCAGCCAACATGGATTAAACCTGCTAGCATGTAGTTTTGTATTCTTAGTTATAATTTTATAATTTAACAGTAAACCCTCGTGTCCATGTATTACTTATACACCTATCAGGCATAACATTATGAGCACCTGCCTAGTATTGTGTTGTTCCCCTTATGTGGTCAAAAATGCTCTGAACCACTGGGCATGGACAAGAGGACCTCTCAGGGTGTCCTATGGGGTCTGGAACCAGGACCCTGGCACTGGATCCTTTGGGTATCTGGCTTGTGCAGTGGGGCTTCTGTTTGGAGGCCAAATCAACATGTTGGCCCATTGTCATGTTCCTCCACATGTTCCTGATTGTTTGATGTTTTTTCCATATGGTGGGGTGCATTTTCCTGTGGAGGTAGGACAGTGACATTTGGGATTTCCATTTGCATGAGGGAGTGTGATTGTTGTGGGACAATGTTTATTTGGGTGTCTAAGTCTCATCAACACCAAAATCCAATCCACATAGTATCAGTGTTATTCACTTCACCTGTCAGTGGTCATAGAATTGTGGCTAACTGGTGTGTATAGTTGGTGTATAGTTGTGTATGGTTGCTTACTGATGTGCATATTAGTAACGTATTGATTGCTTGTTGCACTACAAAAGTATGTAAAAAATGGATTCTGCATTTTCTTCCAGTAGCTGCTTTATTATGGCTTGTAAGCAGTCTGTAGAGGAACTCTGTAGCTGCACTTAAATATGCACTGACCAACAAGTTTATTAGAAGCAAGAAATCCAATAAAATTCATTAAAATCAAATGCAGTCCAATGCAACAGCTCTGCTATAAGTTTTACATTTTTACTTTTTTGTTGACGTCTTCAAAAAGGTGTTGATTGTGCATTATGTTTACTTCAGGGCATGATCGACTGCACCACATTTAAATGTCCCCTCATGTTTGTTAATGAGGTAGATAAAAAGTTAGGGACATTTATTTTATGTCTATGGAAAATAACATTGGCATATAATTAGTACACGGCTGTCGTGTAGCAATAATTTGGCTAAATATGTATGTACATCCACATTAAGGGTGTACATATACATACTGTATAACAGCTCTAACCCATCAGGCCACGACCATTGAACCTCTGAGGTGTCCTGTGGCACCTGGCGGCACCAGGACGTTGGCAGTGGATCCTTTAGGTCCTGTGTGCTGTGGGGTGGGGCCTCTGTAAATCAGTATTGTTCCGACTCATCCCTTGGATGCTCGATTGGCTTGGGATCTGGGGAGTTTGGAGGCCGGCTCGTACTTTATTAATAAAAAGTTTTGTTTACACTGTGGCTCAGTGAAGTGTCAGTCCAATAATGCACTTGACCGTGTGACTTTGAAAAAGCACTGCAGTGAATAGGCTCTTAATTTGTTTTCATATCGTTGTCGCAATCTTTTGGACTAATTTGACAACAGTAGGTCTGTCATGCCACTTACACTGTTTAGAGACCAATAAACTTTGAAAGACAGGTGTTTGGATATTCTTTACAGCTTTGAAGGTTATGCTAAGATTATGAGGCTTTGGTTTCTGACTGAGGAAAGGGTGAATGCCTTCTGCCATTGGGATCTTAAGTTAACATGAAGATACACATTTACCACCGATTAGAGCTGGTGTTTATGTGAAAACAGTCATGATGCTCATCACTGCCGTTATCCATCTGCTCAAGGGTTACATTTGCAAACTAATCAGGAAATAGACAGGCCTTGTAGTGACCTTATTATTTATAGTTGACAGTTATTGTGTATGTTGTTTTTGCTTATTATTTTTAGCAGTTAGAGTAATAAATCAAAAGTGTATTAAATAATACATTTCCCCTGACTTTCCTTACTACTTTACTCTCCCAAACCCCAAACACATTTCAGGCACAGATATTTTTCTTGAAGCCCTGCACCCATGTTGGAAAATAATAGGTGTCCCTTTAAGAATTTCTTTTCCAAATTTAACAGGTTAGATTTAAATTTTGATGTTTGTCTGTTTCTAAACGTAGATCAACTGGATCATCTCACAAGATTCAATAGTCTTCATAAAAAGATGGATGTAGTCACTGACACCACCCATTTGTTTGAGGGCTGCTATTCTAAAGCCGAGGACACTGTTTATGTCCAAGCAGTGGGGACTTATCAGTCACAAGGTGGCCCTGCCCTGAAGCATTCCCTGCTTTATCAGCTATGTTACTCCCAATGGGACCATCATTTTCTAAATCAGTATCTTCCTTTGTTGAAGGAGACTTAAAACTAGCAATTGAGGCTTTAAACTCAAGAGGAAAACATTTACTAAGATAACAGATCAGTGGAGAACTAAGCTAATGTTCTCATTGATTTCTATACAACCAGACCTCTTTTTGCAACCAGAGGAGTCGCCCCCTGGTGGCCGCTCGAAACACTGCATGTTGTAGTCACCTTCACAATTGCTTCACTTTTCAGACCTGGTGGCTACATCCATATTTGATATACAGTGTTTGCTGGATTCATGGAAGTACCATTAAACAGGGTTATTTTATAGATTTGTGTCAGGTATCACTTTAAGAAAAATTCAATATTTTTGATTTAGATGCGTTCCTTTATTCTGCTGCATCTTTCACAGCGCTGTCTGTGTGATTTTTTTGTGAAATGTGGTTACCTAAATATTCCACAGATTCCTTTGATGAATAATTCCTCTTGAATACCTTCGTCTCCTTTAATGTTGCCTTTTCGTATTCTTCTCATCGTCTCCCTTTCGAGTTGAGCAAGAACAACAGCCTCCAAATCAAATAGTTACCATAATGGATAAATTGACTGGCTCCAGCCAGTGTACCTCAACATTTTCACTCCTCAGCCACTAAACCGCTCACTTTGTTGACTCCCCTCAGTTTTTGATGCAGTTAATTAATGAAGGAAGAAAACTGGAAGTGCTTTCTGTAAAGGTAAGGCTGTGAAACTCTGGTGGCTCTGCTTAATGAGGCTAATTATCCATTGTGGATGTCCAATCCAGTCAGGCCTTTCTTTTGATTGCTTTGATTAATTAGAACACACTGAGTGCTGCTCTTACAGCCTATTAGAATGGCAGGAAATGAAAAGCTCTGCAGCTAACTGGTGAAATAGCAAAGGACTTGCAGCCAGGAGAATACTGGAGGACTACAGCAAAATCCTCTACATCCGCTCCCTGGGTTCAGGTAAAGTGCCATTTAGTAAAGCTATCATATTTCTTCATCACATTAGTTAACAAATTAGGCCCTTATCAAAACCTCATCATTTTGTATTTCTCTGCAGAGATCCTGTTTGCCTGCACAGTTTGTGCATTTACATATGGCTGGCTAAAAAGTACCAGACTACTTCCATCTCTCAATTAGACAATTTAACTGACATTTGGTCAGTAAAACTGTCTAACATTCAGGTGGCAGTGACACTATTTTCAGTGTAGAACCAGCTGAGCTGCTGTGGATGTGTGTGTCGGGTGTACAGTACGCTTGAGTGGCATTCCAAGATGAAATGTGCGTTGGTGTTTCTTTCAGGGTGAGGTTTTTCCACCTCACCAAGAGGGTAGTGTTAGATGCCTCGGTCATTAGCTGTGCTGGTGTTAGTACAGGCTCTCATCACTTCCCCTGCTGAGACCAGCAGCACGCAGCGCATTACAGCTGGCACGTCACTCTCAGCTGCATAAATCTGTGCTTTGTTACACTCCCATGCCCCAAGTTGGAGAGCCATAAGTAATGTGATTGTTACAGTGCCTGGCCACCTTTCAGATTTTCAGGAAAGCTATTTTGAGCTTCCCATGCAAGCGTTTAGCTGAACATCTTAATACGATTGGCTAGGGTGATTTTTCTGTGTGCCGTTTTCGCCATTTTTTGAAAGACCAAACCTCGTTTTATTGTGATAATAACGAGATGATGTGCTCTTAGTAAATATGGCTGTGTTGTAAATGTGCAAAAGCTGACTGCCAGGTGTGATTGGCATTAATAGAAATGACTGAGGACAGTATTATTGCAAATCATAGAAGAGATTATCAATCCATATCATATTCCCTATGAGAATGGCTAGTTGAATGGTTTTACAGTGACTTATGTCTGCGTTTAACATCAGTGCAGCAGCAAGAAGCAGAAAATCTGTCAAGATTTATGCTGTTAAGAAATAGACTGTCTCCACAGCCATTTGGCTCCAACATAGTGTGGAAAATCATAATGAAGAGAGGCAAGTGAGGGGGAAAAAAATTCTTGACCTGAATTTTGTTGGTTTGGTGACAATGAGAAAGATAAGTGGTTGTGACAGTTGTGAATGATGTTCTGCCATGGGCCTGTGAGCTGTACTGTGGCTAAATTGACACCGTTGTCAAGCACACTTTTCACGATGCCCAAACCTCCTGTGAACCATCTAATGTGGCAAATGGGAACCCTAATTCTTCATTAATTCGCAGGAAAAGGAGATTTGGTCATGTAATTTTCTCCTCGCTGGCTGTTTTAAAGATTCCAATAACCAAGCATTTACAGTTGACTGAGCAAGGATTGCTCCTCCCCTCCACCCGCACCAGCCCCCATCCCCTGCCCCCTCGTCTCCTCCGCTTTTTACAACATTGACGCGCCGGCTGTGAAACCTAGTGATGCTTATAGCCAGACTTATTGCCATGGTTATCTTTAATGACTTTGAAATGTATTGGCCTCGTTAATAAGCGGCGAGGTTATCAATTCCTCTAATTAGGCTGCATGCTCCCCGAAGAAATTTCACATTAAAGAGCCAAAAGATGAGTCGGGCGAGGGACGCTCTGTGGCGAGGGTGGGGGTGGAGGGGTGACGGAGTGGGGTGGGAGGTGGTGGTGTTTGGAGCTAAAATTCAAAGTCTCTTACCCCATCTGGGAGGATTAGCATTAAATCACTGTGCCCCCACCACCACCGCCACCCAGTTCCTATTCTAATACCCCACCACAACCCTCACCAACACCACCTTCTTCCTCTCCCCTTGAAAATGACTGTTTCACTTACACATTATAGCTATCAGCGGATGTTTGTGTGCAGGGGAGGGTGGAGATGGGGGGGTAATCACAGCCGGGCAGGGCTGGGTGGCGGTAATGGGACATGAGCACTGCTGAGGTGTGTAATACGATCAGGAGTTACTGTCACAGAGCACTGATGTGCATATCTCAGGCTGACATGTTGAGGCCGCAGTGAGGCCATTTGGGTAAGCTTTATGTGGCGTTCCAGGGGAGCTTCAGTCAGCTGCCAGTAAGGAATATTGGCCTTTTAGATGAAATGGATGTCTGCCTTCTGTCTTTGTCACTTCTCCGAGTCTGTGTGCTTGGCAGCTCTGAAATAGTCAGATGTACAGCGTTGCTTAGAGTCTCACAGCCTGTTATTCATGTAGGAAAGACTGCAAGAGAATAGAAACTGTGTCAGTAGGAAGCGTTTTAAATAGAGTGAAGATTATTGCAATCGAGATGTTCATAATTGTCTACATAAATATGGAGAAAATATGTATATGCGTTCCAAATATTTGATTTCCTCCCCCAGAGGAACACTAGACAGTAGCAGGTCCATATGTATTGCATTACTAGAATATACATGTATTAATGACCTGCGTGGTGTAAGTCTTCTATTGCAGCAAAAAAAACTAAAATCAAAGCCTAGTAATGGAAAATGTTAACATTTTCTTACGGCATATAATTAATTTATGTGCATCAGCAACGTGTGCACACTGTGTGTATGCGTAGCGACACACATGTGAAAATAGAGATTAGCTATACATGGCTCTGATTTATTTGTGCCACAGCCCCAGCAGCCAGACTAAGCTTCCCGCAAATTTATAGCCAAATGTCACTTTTACATGATGGGTTTGTAACAAATATCTGCTGCATATTGTTAAATTAATCTTCCATTTAAAATTAATGGAGTTAGACTCCCCAGGTTCAATGTAATTTGGTGTTCACGGGCAGCAAGTAACGCAGTGTGAATACAGAATGAGCTGAGGCCAAACGGCCTAATCTTCCATCACCTTGAACCTGAGAGGAGAGGACGCCTCATCCAGCAGTGGCTAATGAGATTGTGCTCACCTCCCGGGAGAAAGAGAGACAGGGAGGGAGGCAGGCTTTGGTGGGAGGGAGGAGGGAGGGCAAGTTAGAAAGATGGAGGAAACGAGGATGGATGCTTCGAAGTATGCCACAGCAGAAAAAGAGGAGCAGGATATGAGGTGAGAGAATGATGGTCTAGTGCTGAAAGAGGGACGTGTAAAAGGCGAGTGGGAGATATATAGAGCAGGTGCCTGATAACAGCTTGTAGTTTTCCACCATGGCTCACCACTTGTCTTATTTTCCTCTACTCTAAGTCCCGATGTAGGACGTGGCTGATGTATGTATGAGAGAGTCGGGGCATGTTCAGATGAAATGAATTCTATATCATTATTTCACAATCCTCACCCGGCCATGACAAAGACAGAGGACATATTTCACGGTTAAGGATGCAGTACTCAGCGGGGGTGTCTCTCTCCATAATTCATAAAATGAGAAAAGGTTCCCCTGTGCAAGCCAGGCCATATTATTGTCAAAGAAACCACAGGGAATAGCTTTCTGCTACCACACGCAGCGTTTTCTACACGTCTGCTGTTTCTTCCAGGTTCAGATTCCAGCTCCGGTGGATTCAGGCTCCTTTAATGTCAGTGCCAGTGACATTTCAGGAAACGTGAATTTGATGACAAATTTTGTTCTGTAGACTAAGATCAGGAACATACACACAAAGTGAAGTTCTCTAATTCCTCTGTCTGCTGTGGATACTGTGTTACACTGACTGTCTTTGCAGTGCATTGCCCTCCAGCAGACGGTGGCAGCAGTGTGAGCCAGCCATGGACTGAGCTCTGCCAGCATTTAGGGCTCATATGGTTGGTTTTGGATGGAGATGGCACTCTCCTGGCCAACTACGTGGATTAACAGCTCTGTCCTGTACAGTGCAGCGCTCCATCGCAAGATTGTCCCACTGTAAACACCATGACATGCATAACAGAGACATCAATTCCATCTGCAGTACTTAGATGGAGAGTAAAATCTCTTTTTCTGGATAATGTGTGAATCCTGAATAGCAGTGTGGTCCCTGTTTGATTTGAACAAATTCGATTAGGAGGCTTAGTAATGCCAAGACTTTGTTTGAATTTTTGGGAGGTTTTTCTAGACTTCCAAATATGGGACTGTAGATTTATGTCTGCTAATTTAATGTAACATTGTTAGTATTGGGATAAGATTAAATTAGCAATTAGTAATTTAAGGTTTGGTTCCTTCTGTTCACATTTTGTGTCCACCTTCAAGGAATGAAAGAATTGGACTCACATCTCATCCATGAACAACCCATCTACTCTACTAATAATTACACTCAGGCCTCATGATTTTAGAAAAAATGGACATTGCAACACCTTGTTTTTCTTTGATATACACAACATTATGACCACTGACAGCTGAAGTGAGTAACATTGATCATATTGGTACGATGTGCTGTTCGGCTGGAAAACTTTGGATTTTAACATCCATGTTGATGAGACTTAGACACCCAAATAAACATTGTCCCACAACAAACACACTCCCTCATGCAAATGGAAATCCCAAATGTCACTGGCCTACCCCTGCAGGAAAATACACCCCACCACCAGGGGTTAAAGTGGGCCAGAGCCCTCCAGAGCTCAGCTCCGCCACCTTGGATCAGGGCTCCGCCACCTCGAAGCTGGTGACAGTAGCACTGCGGACTACTGATTATTTTCGCCAGCTGTTTTGGCTCAAATGCAGTCCTTTAGTAGTGAAGCAGTCGCCGCACGACAGCAGTTGCACCCATGGGCTCCCCCACCTGTCAAATCCCACTTTAACCACTGCCCACCACATGGAAAAAACATCAAACCATCAGAAACATGTTGAAGAACATGACAATGGCCCAACATGTTGATTTGACCTCCAAACTTCCTACACCCCATTGTGATCAAGCATCAACAGGATGCAGTGGAACAAGTTTGATTGACAGAGGCCCCACTGCACAAGCCAGAGCACCCAAAGGATCCAGTGCCAACTTACTGGTTCCAGACCCCATAGGACACCCTGAGAGGTCCTCTTGTCCATGCCCAATGGTTCAGAGCATTTTTGAGCACATAAGGGGACCAACACAATATTAGGCAGGTGGTCATAATGTTATGTCTGATCGGTGTTTATTTGGAGCAAATTAATCATACTAGAATTATCGGGGGATTTTGTAAATGATAAATGGTCCACTTATATGTTGGGCTTTTTAAAACCTTAGATTCTTAAGCACTTTACAATGTGTTTCTCATTCACCCATTTGCATACAGATATCAACAAACTGAGTTTCTTGTAACTAAACACAGTTTTTTTAAACAGTCTATGTAACAACTCTAAAGTTGGAGAAAATTATGTTCTTTCAGACATGCGTCTCTTGTAAATTAGACATGGAAAATAACAATGCATTTTTTTTGTTTTATGCATCAAAAACCTTGTGACATGATGTGATAAATTAATTAGTTTCACTTCACATTGCACAGGCATGCATATATGTCTAGAATATCCTTTTAATGAATTAATCATAATACTAGCAGAAATCAGAAAGCAAAAATAATATAAGAAATAATATAGAAAATCAAACACAACAAATATTCAGGTATATTACTATTACTGTAAAATCAATCACTTTTAGCCTAATATGTCATATATGTATTTCACCAGTGGCCGTTTGAAAATGAAACATCTAAGTCCTGTTGGAACTAACTATCGCCAGTGTAGTTTAAATATAACAATTGTTTATAACATCCACGAGCTTGCATACATTGATAGGCATGAGATACTGTAAATTTAATTAGCTTTGGACCAGTGCCCATGCTGTTTACCTGCCTCTACCCCCTTTTTAATGACTTGGCTAATGATACACTAATAATATTATTAATCTCTGCCCAGCTCTACATGCCTTCCCTCACTCATCATTAATACATTTTCATGAGTTCATCGATTAACTCTTTCTCTTAATCACCTACTCATTTCATCACACCCTCAGCACTTTGTCCTTTCACTCTCTGTGCTTGTTTCTAATTTTTCCTGGCTGGTATGTACTAATTTACACCCCTACACACTCATTTGTTTGTCCATTCTTTTATCGATTCCATTGAACTGGTCTATTGATCCTTTGCTCTCATTCTCCTCATGCCCACGTATAATCAATGCACCTCTGTGTATGCTGCTGTTGTTTAGAAGCTAAGCAGCATGCTAAGGGCCTAAAGAAGCTGAATGTTATCCGGAAACAGCTGATGCTCGGCGGCTTTCCTTCATGTTATAAGGTGTCATTGGTTCGTGAGGAGTAAATAAAATATATCCACAGTCCTTTTTAATGTCACAGCAGGTGATGAACACAAGTGTCCATCGCTGTTTGCAATCTCACTCGTAAGTGTGTCACGATGATCTTCTTGCCTCTGAGGCGCCACTTGGCTCGCTATCATACCTGTCCTATTTGAGCGATGGCGTGCCTCACTGCTTCTCTCCTCAGGGGTTTACATATCAATGCTTCCGGCACCCAGCATTCAGCCAGCGAGGATTGATCAGCAAATAAGTTGCTGTTTACCAGCTTTAGAAAAGATTAAAGATTTTATACTTGTCTGTAAAAATTGATCTGCATGCTTCACACTGATAATCACAGCTCCTCCCCACGACTGCTTTTGCTCTTCCTCCCTGGGCCAAAATGTATTGAGTGGGCTGTGGGATTATAAAGTTCCAGCTGGCAACATTTGTTTAATTACTTAAATCCATTCGATCAAAGCATTTCAAGCAATTATGTCAGTGCTTTCAAGGCCCTAACACAGCGATAAATGGATTAATTCAGCTGGACTTGCACACAGCAAACATTCCCCTTTACAGGGTCAAATGGGGGTTAGTCATAAGTGAGCTCCATGCGGGGGTGTTGTATTGAATTTACCAGTAAATGTGCATTGTGAGCATAGACTGTGCAACAGTCCTGAGCATTAAGAGAGAATCGCAACCTTGAGGTTGTTCTTGCAATTGAGGTTGCGCTGAGGTCGACACTGAGAATGGCGATAAGTAACATTTACCTAAAAGCTTTTAAACCATATCCTGCCATCTCTCACAGCCAATGACAGCTCAGGGAGACAGACACCAGGAGGAAGCTGCAGAGTGGTGCAGGAAGTAGCCTCTGTCAGGAAACAAAGACTTCATTCCATGTCAGCCAAATTTCCATTAGGATGTTTGTAAGAGTCTCTCCGTTTACTTGAGAGGGTCAAAATGTACAACATCATCCCTTTGCTGTTCTGCTAGGATGTTTGATGGTCGACTGGGAAGCATGAAGTCTGTCTTTCTCTACTCAAATGTGTGTGTGTTTGAGTGTAGGATAAACACTATTGCCCTTATAGTGTAGCAGCTGTATGAGCACAAATTTTGGGCTGTATAAGACGTCAGTGGAGGGAGGTATGTGGACTCTGATTAACTTGGTACCATGAAAGATGAAATTAAAATCACATAGACCCTAGCAGACCCTTGTATACTTGTGAATGTGGGACACTGTCCTAAGGCTACTTGGCCCAGTCACATGCATTCAAAATGCTCTGTAGACCACCAGAGGTTTTCTGTAGTGGACACACAATGCAACAACTTGTCTGCATTCTCCCACCTCATCATCATAATTGCGCAACAAAGCTGTCCACTGATGTGCAGTTAAACTTTTTCAGTGCCTTTGTATTTATTTGAAGAGTAAAATTTTTATCACAAAGCTTCATGAGGTAGCTGTAAACACAGCTTTGCAATAAATATAAACAACCGTACATGATAATACAACGTAAAGTCTGAACTATCAGCTGCTTTCAAGTGACAGATGCTTGTTATAACTTTTACAGTAGATAACATCTGACTTGATGGGCAAACAAAACGAGCTACACTTATGGTATAATTAATTTTACCAACATCTGTTCTCCATCCTGACTGCTTACAACCATTCAATAGATTGACAGGACTGTGTGACCCACAACTTACAGTGTTGTAAGGTCCTTTATTGCAGTGTTCAAGTGTAAGCTGATGTCTATTATAGTCATGTGGAAATTGTTGTTGTTGTTTTGGCCAAGCAAACATTTGATCTTCTTTGAAACACTACCAACATGCTATTCCAAAACCCTTTATTTGTCCTTTTTGAGTCAATCCTGTGCTGAATTAGCTGCGTGCTTAGAATCATCATCCAGTTCAAGTTCCGGACAGATGGCTTCACTGTCTCCATGCGCTGTTTGATATAATGCTGAACTCAAAGTTCAATCCATGACTGCAAGCTGCCCAGTCCCCGAACCAGTGAAGCAATCCCAGACCATAGTATTTCCACCACCATGCTTCACAGTTGGTATGAGATTCTTCTCCTGAAAAGCAGTCTTTGGTCTCCGCCAGCCATGTCTACTGTTTACTGCGGCCAAACAGCTCTATCTTTGATTTGTCTGTCCAGAGCACATTATTCCAAAAAGCCTGCTCTTTGCTTGTACATTCACTGGCAAACTCTGGTTTTGCTCTAATGTTCTTTTTGGACAGGACAGGCTTTTTACTGGGACACGTCCCATGCAGGTCAAATTTGTACGATCTCTTTGTGAATGCTGATTCAACACTTTAATGCCAACAGCTGAGAGTTACCTTCAGATCCCAGAAGTTTGTAGAGACTTCTCTTTTCTCCATCAAACAGTCTGTTCTTGTGCTGAATTTGCTGAAGTTGGTCAATCCTGGAGAAATTGATGCTACTTGTAGATGATTTTCCTTACAGTGACATGATTTTGATTTTGAAATGATTAGATAATTTGGAGATCTTTTAAAATCCCTTGCCAGTCTTATAGGCATCTACAAGGTTTTTTTCTGAAGACCTCAGAGAGTTCTTTCAATCTTAGCATGATGTTACCACACACTTCAATAGCAAAGAGAGCAGTAGACCTTAAATGTCAGAGGTATACAATTATCCAGAGCAATATAGACAATATATATAAACCAGTAATACACAATACACAACTAAAATATAGAAATGACTAGAGTGCTGCTGTGAAGCTGTCATCTGCAGTGCCATCTTGAACTCTATAATATAACTAGTTAGACTTACAGATACCTGTTTGAGTGACCCCCATGGGTTAGACGACTTATCGCACAGCGAAACACTGCACAGATGTCTATAATACAATGAAATCACAGATGCAGAACATCTTTAAAGCAACAGCAGCAGCAGCTGTTTCATCTTTTGTCACAACCATGAGTTAAACAGTAGAAACATATTGTTGACTTTGCAAAAATAATATACCAGGAATGAGAGCTTGAATGTCCTTAATTGGACAACAAAGCAGTGACCAGTATAAGTGGAGCAAAACAATAGTTTTTTTTGTTTTTTATTGCTTGACAACCATGTTTTTTGCCTTACAGCCTTCTGTGTTATCACTCATGCTGTATCCACTGAGGAGTTCCATTCACATGAGACACAATGTCTGTCTGAATACCACTTCGATCTCTAACCCTTAGACGAGCCAGATGTATTTAACAAAAACGTCTTGTTGGATGAAATACACTGTATGGTTTAGTGCTGTTTAGTTGGAAGTAAGACTTTTTGACTTTCAAGGCTTTGAAATTTGAGTGTGTCAGGTTTTCCTTTGAATTGCTTTTGAAGTGCCTTTTTAAATATTCAAAGATGGCCTCAGAGTTCAAACTCAAAGCTGCTAACTAGTTTCCAGGGGCTTACTTCATACAGCACCCTTGATTCTGCTGAGTAGTAAGTCAACACTAGGAATTGTTTTCAAGTTTCCGATAAATGCTATACTGTTTGCCATGTATTTTAGAGGATTCCTGCTTGAGGCTTATAAAGTTTAAAAGACATACAAAGAATTGCTTTGTTGTCTTTTTTCCTGTTCTCTTCCATAAAGACATAATTTTTGAAATCCTTCTGTTGATGTGATCATACTACCGTTTTTCTCTCCACAAGCCTTCAACTTACAATTTTCACCTTTTTTCCCAAACATCACCTTTGACTCCTTCCTCTCCTTACATCTTTACAGCCCTAGGCTCTACCCAAGGCTGTTTTCACACACTCTGTGAACAGTACATAGCCCGATTTAAGGCTCACAACTAAATAATTGCCAGGAAAGTCCTCGACATTAAAGGTCTTTTGTTTATGTCTCACAATGGGTTAACAGTCCACATTTTTCTAGTATACTACTGTTTTCTGAATCGTTCACAGGTTACATTTATAACACAATATTCCAGTTGAATTAATCCTGCAGAGAGTAACAATGGAGACAGATTTCTGCAAAGAAAATGTGTCTTTCTTGCAGCATTGGCATGCATTGAAAGACATCATACTGAATACAAGAAATTACGGCCTTGCGGTTGTACGCCTCCGCCAAACAGTCAAGTTGCAGTTTACATTCATGTCCTTCCAGACTCATGTAATATAAGCAGTAAAGACTTTGAAAGGTGTAAGTTCAGTTCTATTCACATTTGCCTCTCAGAGCTGATTGTGATAGAAAACAACACTGTAGCCATGATGGCAAACAATCATTTAAAGGTGGATGTCGCTGCAAAGAAGATAGAAATTCGAAAATGTGGATGATTTACACACATTTTCAACCCAGCAGCACAGAAGAGGTATGCAATCACTGCAGTTTCACCCAAGATGAGAGTCACTGATTTAGTATATGACCAAATGTGAAATACAAAAACATTATGATGTTGCAGTGAAGTGAGGCTGTCCTTTTAGACATTTTATGTGCTCAAGAATGCTCTGAACCATTGGGCATGGACAAGAGGACCTCTCCAAGTGTCCTATGGGGTCTGGAACCAGGACGCTGGCACTGGATCCTTTGGGTACTCTGGCTTATGCAGTGGGTTTAATCAAACTTGTTCCACTTCGTCCTGTTGAAGCTTGATCACAATGGGGTGTAGGAAGTTTGGAGGTCAGATCAACATGTTGGCCCATTGTCATGTTCCTCAACATGTTCCTGATTGTTTGATGTTGTTTCCATGTGGTGGGGTGCATTTTCCTGCAGGATTTCCATTTGCATGAGGGAGTGTGTTTGTTGTGGGACAGTGTTTATTTGGGTGTCATCAACATGGATGTTAAAATCCAAGGTTTTCCATCAGAACATCACATGGTATGAATATGATCAATGTTATTCACTTCACCTGTCAGTGGTTTTAATGTTGCGGCTGATTGGTGTGGATCCCAATATGGATTTTGTATGATTACAGTGACCTGAGATATAGCGACATGAAAACCTAACGCCACAGCTGTCACCAGCACAGAGGAATGATTAGGGAACTCTTTATTAGATTCAACTGTAATAAACACTTCAATCACTGCTCAATCAGCTCGTAGAAATATGCATTCATTAAGTAATATTGAACTCAAAATCTATGCCACAGTCTCCAGCAGCATGTGTCTTCTTCAGAGGATGATATTGTCAACTCCCCTACATCCTCCATGGAAACACATTACCTCTCAAATTTGTAGTGCACATGGGGACAGATGAATAATTGTATCTCCTCGCCCAGTGAACATATGATAGCATCAGCTCCTATCAAATTTAACCTCATTCATTTTTCTCATTTACTCACTTAATCTCTTTTTCTCTTTCTTTTCCAAGCCTCACAACTTTTGATTTAATGACCTGCTTAATGATCAGCTCTTGGGGGAGTTTCCAAAGACTAAGTGCAGATTCACATTTTAAAATGCAGGCTTAGCAGTGGCAATCTCCGCTGCCAAGAATGGATTTTCCCTGGTGCCCTGATGGTGAAGTAGTTAAGCTCCTCGTTGCAGCCCATCCAAGTCTTTATGCTGTGCTCTGTGTTCCTCTTTCTCATTCTGTCTTTCACTCTGTAATAAAAATACCAAAAAGAATGGCAGATTTTTCTGTCCTGTCCTCCTGTCTGACTATTCCCTCCTTTTGTTTTTTGGGGAAGACCTGAAATTCTGTTGATGACAAGAATAAATACTTAACTGATGACAAAATTTAAATAGGGGCAGTCTTAACCCCCTGATAAACTTAAACTCCCCATGGAGGAATCAGGTATTGCATTGCATAATGTGCAGAAATTCTGCTCAGCTTACACTGGGATCAAAAGGAACAGGAGGAAGGGGCCTTGAAACATTTATGAGTTGTGACAGATCTGACCTGGGGGAAAACATCCTTGATCTGATTGTGGAACTTGGAGTGGATCTGCTGTGTCCCAAGATGCTTGAAAAGGCTACGATTAGACCGGGAGCCTCAGTGGTTTTCTTAATTTATACCCCTTGTTGCTGACGCATACTCCTGTCCAGTGGAAAATACTGCAGCCTCCCCAAGTGAATAGCTTGCGGGTGACAAATAGCTCCTGCTTTACACTCCATTTGGTCTGAGGCAGCTCACACCCTCCTCCCTGTCTTCCTCGCTTCCATCCGTGAGCCTCCATCATTCCCTGCCCCTCCTGTTTCCTCTCCAGGCGCTGACCTTTCAGATGATGCCTTTCCCGGCCTCCCTGGCCAGTAGCTCCCCTGGGAGCTATAATGGACTCAGTGTTAATTGCCTGTTGAAGGACAGAGGCAGTTCTGCACAGCCTGATTGCAGACTCCCTTGGGAGTACAGCTGTCTGTTTGTGTGATTGTTGCTCTAATGCAGCAGGGCTGGAAAATCCACCCAGCATGTGCCTACACATATGTAGACAGACACGGTACTAATAATATACATAAATTGCTTGCGATTGTAACATATACAATTTTAAGGTTAGTGAAGCCTGAAGTACCTTGAGGTTTTGGTCTGTGGAGAAAGACATCAGATTGGTCTGGTGGTGTAATACAGTGTAAGTCTGTTGTCTCACCCACAAGAATGTTGAATTTTTCATTTCTGTACATTTAAGCGGATATTGAGATGCCGGTTTCTGCTTCATCCTTTTCCAGTACTTGCACGCGCTTTGTGACACTGGATGTGGTTCACATCAACATGGCCTCCCCTTGTGGCCTGGTTGTCAACCTAATTCACAGCTACAGACAAGAGAGATTTATCACCCACTCTGTGGATTATTTTTTTTTATCTTTTATTCGGGGGAATTGAGCTGGGTTTAAGGTTAACTCCTTCAGCCCTCTGATGCTTGAGGGTCATTGAATAATACTTCTCTACTGTGCAGCTGTGTCCATAGGTACAGCCCCTTATGAACTGAAGCCCTCGCACATAGATGAATAGAGAGATAAGCTGAAGTCATATCACTTCCAATTTCAATCATTGTCTGTTTAATAGAATACCTATAAGGGCCTCAGTAATTCATCTGACCTTTGACTTTAGGTCCTCTGTCAGCCTGCAGAAGGACAGTGCAGTCTCAGCATTGAGCTTTTAAGAAAATGTCGGGAGGAGTGAACTCACCACCCCCACACCTAAAGAACAGCCACTGTGTGCCTGGCCTATGGCTGGACCTTGATCTCTGTGGTTTGAAGTTGAAAGTAGGTCCCATGACCCTGGCGGCCAAAGAGTGATTCTGCCAGATAAGGAACCACCTTTCATCCCCTGTTCATCTCTGAGCTGTGCTGTCATGGGGTGGCTGATTTGCATGAACAGCTTGCCTCCTGGGCAGAGCAGGCCAGAAGACGGCCACGCTGGGGATTTATTTTGACATGCTGCCGAATTCCTTCTAGCCATCAATGTGAAATTTCTAAAGAATGCTGAGAACTAAATATTTACCGTGACAGCTGCAAATGTTTTGCTATGGCCAATGAAGCACATGATAGTGTATGTGTCGGCTTTGATACTGTAAATAATGTCAGTTTTGACTGTAGTGTTGTAAAATACATATAAACTAATAAACAGATAATTAAAAATAGAATAAACTGATATGTCAGGCCTCATTTTACATGCAAGTAACTGACTGACTTGTGTTTGGTGGTCTTTTTATTTCTCTCAATAGACCAAAAATTTCTTATATTCACTTTTTTCCATAGCTTCAATTTGTTTCCATCCGTGCAGCGTTCATTATGGCCTCCACCCAACGTCTTAATTTGCAATATGCGTATCTTTGTGGGGGAGAGCAGTAGTAAGTGCCTAAAAACAAGCTCAAGTCAACTGGAGATGCTTAATGTTTTCAAAATCCGTTTTGGTTAAGTGGACATGATAAATCATTTCCATTACACACATGACTAATTTTTTTTAATTTAGCCGGGGATTCAATTAGCTGGTGTCTGATGGGAGGACTGTGGGAGGAAGAAAGGTCCACCATGCTACATACAGCAGCATAATCACATTAAAAAGCCATGAAGGGGCCCTTGTTAAGACCAAGAAATCACCTTGAGTTAGGAAAAGAATAATTTGAGACATCATAGACCCCATGGGTAAATTCAGCCACAAGCCAGTTTTAGACTTAAAGCTTAATGGCTCATAATATTTTATTGTGGATAAATTATTTGCAATTATATCGTGGACACAGAAAATTCTTCATTTTGATTTGCCAGAGGTTGTAGCATTTTTTAAGCGGCAAAGTGCGCAGCCGTCTTATCGTTGTTCTCCATTAATATTTTTTTCAGCTGGTTCTGGCGACAGCGCCTCTGACATGCAAGGACAATTAATATACATGCAAAGTTTACATGTGAAGGACTTATTATCTAAAGTAGTATTTACATTAATGAATGCCATTGTGGTCAATCATTCTTATAGTTTGAATGCGGGCTGCTGGCCATGGTGCTGCTGTTTATACACCAATCAGCCACAACATTCTGACCACTGACAGGTGAAGTGAATAACATTGATCATATTCATACCATGTGGTGTTCTTGGATTTTGATATCCGTGTTGATGAGACTTAGAAATCCAAATAAATATTGTCCCACAACAAACACACTCCCTCATGCAAATGGAAATCCCAAATGTCACTGGTCGACCCCCACAGGAATATACACACTATCACATGGAAACAACATCAAACAATCAGGAACATGTTGAGGAACATGACAATGGCCCAACATGTTGATTTGACCTCCAAACTTCCTACACCCCATTGTGATCAAGCATCAACAGGATGCAGTGGAACAAGTTTGATTGACAGAGGCCCCACTGCACAAGCCAGAGTACCCAAAGGATCCAGTGCCAACGTCCTGGTTCCAGACCCCATAGGACACCCTGAGAGGTCCTCTTGTCCATGCCCAATGGTTCAGAGCATTTAGGAGCACATAAGGGGACCAACACAACATTTGGCTGGTGGTTACAATGTTATGCCTGATTGGTGTAAGTGGAGTAAAATCACATTTCAATTCGTCAGGTCAAAATGGACACCATACTCATATACAGGTAAACAGTACATATGCACACTCCAGTACCTTACAGGCCCTATAATGACAGGTGAGTTTAACCAAATGTCTTTCTTTCTCTCAGTGAACTGCATTGGATTCATTTATTGAAGAAGTTACATCTCAAAAAGGAAAATTATTACCACTCAGCTTAACTGCATTCTTTCTCCATGAGACCCTCATAATATAAAGTCTTTGGGTGTCCCTGGTTGTGGAAACAGCAGCTTTAGTGCAAAATCAGACACATATTTGCTTTAAAGCCCTTCCTATACATCCATGAAGTGGTTCACAGTGGTGTTGAAATTATATAATTTGTTAATGTCATATATTTGGTTGTTTTCCAGTAATACCATCTTATACTAACCATTTAATTGCATAGATGCTGTATCCAATGCATTATTTACTTTTAAATGAAAGTTATCTGCCGTTTAAATCCTTCCTCTGTATATACTCCTACTCTGTACATGCTTACAAGTCGTACAGACAATCCTTCATCCTTTGTGTGAGATGACTGCCCATGAATCAACATTGTGGTGGAAGCTAAAGACAGATTTGAAAGGAAAATTTGATTTGTTCCCCAGTGACTGCATGCTTTGGTCTCTTGCATTTCTCTCTCTCTCTCTCCCGCTCACAAAGCAAATTGCAGTAACGGTTGTCGATCAGGAGAAAGCGGAGCAGAGGTTGACAGCTTTTTGTCTTTAATCAGCATTACCACGCCTGTTTAGTTTTTTGTTAAAGCTGTGGAATCCATCAGCAGCCTCCCATAAGAACTATGAGAAAGCTAATAGCAGGTGGCGGTAGGTGTGAAATGGGCCTTTGGACGGGGCAGCCACAGAGAGGATAATGCAGCCATTCAGGCTCTCTGTAGCAGGGGCCCCCTTTGTGCCCAGAGCTGACATGCTACTTCACTGGGGCTCCTGAAAGGTTCCATTTTGTTCAATTTGTCTAAAAGCTGCTGACTTATGTGACAATTTAAAGACTGTGGATGTTAAAGTTTCCTTAACCGACCGACTACTGAATGGCTTTTTTGTCCTGCCCTGTGATCCGTCCGTCATTCCTCCCATGATCGTACTGGAAAGAAGAGGACAGAGCAAAAGAGTTGAAAGCTACAGAGAGGGCACCCTGGTGGGAGCTCCTCATAGATGACCAGGGCACTCTGCAGAGGCCCAGATGACTTTAATTCTGCGGAAAGCGTGAGAACTAGAAGAGGATTGAAGGTTGGATTAGGTTCCCGGTTAGGGCTGGCAAACGTATCCATTTCCACATGAGGTATGCATTATTCAACAGCACTGATCACTGGATGAACTTCACAAGCAAGTAAAATGTGACGCTTGGCTTCGCTGGAGTTTTTTATAGTTCACAGGAGAGTATGGTCAGGTCATGACAGGACCTACAAGCGTCTCAGGACCTTAGATTTCATATACACTGTTTAGCCACAACATTCTGACCACTGACGGGTGAAGTGAATAACATTGATCATATTGCTACTATGTGCTGTTCTGCTGGAAAACCTTGGATTTTGACATCCGTGTTGATGAGACTTAGACACCCAAAAAAACATTGTCCCACAATAAACACACTCCCTCATGCAAATGGGAATCCCAAATGTCACTGGAATACCCCTGCAGAAAAATGTACCCCACCACATGAAAAGACCATCAGGAACATGTTGAGGAACATGACAATGGCCCAAGATGTTGATTTGACCTCCAAACTTCCTACACCCCATTGTGATCAAGCATCAACAGGATGCAGTGGAACAAGTTGGATGGACAGAGGCCCCACTGCACAAGCCAGAGCACCCAAAGGATCCAGGGCCAACGTCCTGGTTCCAGACCCCATAGGACACCCTGAGAGGTCCTCTTGTCCATGTCCAATGGTTCAGAGCATTTTTGAGCACATAAAAGGGACCAACACAATATCAGACAGGTGCTCAGAATGTTATGTCGGACCTGACTTTGCAATGGAAGATAATCACATTGTAACATACTGGAACAATTTATGCAAATATTATAAATAAAAACATAAATAAATATCAGCAATGTCAGTTCAGGTTTCCACACAGAGGCATCATTCTGTAATGCTGTGCCAGGATTAGTCTTCTGCAAATCAACATTGAGACGGTCAGTAAGTTATTGAGAAACGTCCCTGTGCGTTCAAGCATCCTGACATAGATACAGCAGCCACACACACCAAATGTGGATCATTTCCACAGAGCCGTGTCCCTCTCTCTGGCTTTTGATTAATTATTACTGGCTAACCATAGAACTGTCCCCGATGCACATGCAGAACAAGAGCCACACAATGGAGGTGCAGTGAACTGTTAAAAGCTATTATGTCGTTGAAATGAAACGACCACGCAGTCAAGGTAAGGCACCGTCCCGAGAAACAATGTAGGAGTTCAAGGTTTGAATAGTGAACCAACACTCTGGGGTGATTTCTGGCACTCAGGAAAGGGCAGCTAAAGAACAAAGTGCTCGTTCTCAGGACAGTGTGATAAATGGCTGAAGAGAAAAGTTCTTCTTAATTGTGTAATGACATTTAATATTAGGAATACTTACGTTTCTTAGGCCTAATGATATATTGTTATCCTATATTCTCTTGGAATGCTCTGATTAATGTAGTATTTAGCTTGATCTTTCAGATTTTATGATGTCTGTGGCCACATTGTTAGAAGGCTCATCCCATCGTTATGAACGCAGTATAGCAGAAACACCATAAGGAAAATTTCTACAACGTCTCTTGGATTCAAGGATGAACTGATGTGAATTTGGTGGTCAGAGGTCAGTGTGGCCCCACAAAGCACATTTTCTGACCATAACTCAAAAATTAATACGCTGATTAAACGGAATTTCACACAAATGTCCAAATGGGATAAAATAATGAAGCAGCGACCTTTTCTTTCCAAAAGGTCAAAGGAATACTTTTCAGTGTCCTGCAGAAACACTCTTCTGGCCATCATTCAACGCCATAACTCAGGAGCAGACGGAGAGATTAATGTAAACTGCAACTTGACTGGGCGGCGGAGGCAGACCACCACCAGGCAGTGATTCTATTTATAAGTGCCACAGAGCATGATTCAGTGTTTACTGCCTAACCGTACCGTACAGTGCACCTGTGCAGAGGCATTTGTTGTGTTTCTCCACTTACTTATTAAGAATTTTCCCTCAAACACCTCCTCGGGTAAGAATCAGGGTATTTTTTTACCTTGTTAACATATCCATATGGTGTTTTTCTAATGCTAGGAGACATATCACAAGTGAAATAAGCAGTCGAGTCTTCAGCTGAGCATTTCCTCTTTGAAACTACAACATACTGATGACAATCTTCAAAACACACATTCAGACTTGCAAACCTGAGCAATCAACTTTCAACTCTCTGTATCATTATTTTGGGTTCTTCTGTGTATTGTGGAGTAGTTTTACAGTGTTTGGTGAGCTGGTGTGCTCGAGGTGGGTGAGAAAGAGGCGGGGACTTCATGGATCCTCCCATTCTAAAGGAAGCAACAGTGTAGAATTATATTTATTTTAACATATGAGGAAAATCTTTTCACAAAATGCATTTTTTTTGTGAGGGTTTTAATAATGACCCGAGAAGGACTTTACTTTGTCACCTGTCTGTCCCAGCACAGCCAAATGGAGAAAGAAAGTCAAAATTATTCCCTTTGGAAATGTAATAATTAGCAGAGTGGTAATGTCATGCTAGAGAGAATTACCATATCTGTCTCATTTTAAATGATGGATTACGTTCGTCAGCACCGTAGCACGTCTCTGTGAGCTCTCTCTAATGGATTTTTGGAAAGTGTATGACTTCCAGGAGGTCAGGAAAACCTGTAAAAACAAGGAAGTTCACAAAAGTTAATTTACAATTTACATGTAAAATATTTGAACTACCTCACAAAGTCCAGTTAATGAGAGGAGCTTGTGATAAGGTTGTTTTGGGGGGTGATATGGACCAAACATATCTTAGATGATAATAATAATAATTGTACTTGTTTTCAGTGAAGTCTCTGCTGTACATTGACAGTAGACCTTTGTTTTGAAAGTAAAACTCTTCTCTGTCATGGGGTAAGGTGCTGATCGTCACCCGCATATGTAACTTTGTACTATTAAAGTTTTAATTAAATGATTTTACTGTTCTTCATTAAGGCTTAAACCTGCTGAATTTTTCATGTGAAAGCAATACTTAATAATCTGAAGTTCAATTTTGCCAAAGATGGTAGAAGATATAAAGGACAAGCAAGCATTACTTGCTATTAGAGTTATATTGCTATTAGAGTATTAGCTATTAGATTATATTAGCTATTATATTAGCTATTAGAGTTAATAACTATTACTCTATAGCTTTATGGTGCAGCCACATGAAAGCTTTTTAAGGACACTGGAGTATCTGTGTATGCATTCTACTATATGTGTGTGTGTGTGTAAATGTTAAGTCGGCCTTGAAAGGGTTAACTGGCAGAGACAGACCTTGCTTGCTCTCTGGATGTCGTTATTCATCTCAGAGGCTGAATATTTCATGTGGTAATTAAAATTTGTAGGTCAAGTCTCCTATGACACCTATTTCTACTGATATAGGGGGAATGCGGTGGTGCCCCTCTTTAATGCGCCTCCCTCACCCGGCTGAGATTTAAAGGATGAAGGGTGACATTTTCTCCCATTTTGTAAATTAATGCAATTGATCTGCCTAACAAGAACAAAGTTAGGTTTCCAAATACTGCATGATAAAGAGATTAAGCCTTTAAATGGCTTTCCAAAGGCAATCTTTATTGCAAGCCCTAAAGTAAGGGCATTGAACTTTCAATTAGAATTTCTAATAGGCTATTGACTGGAATGTATTAAATGTTGCTACACAGCTATATAGATCCTGAGAGGGGATTTTTCTCGATCACGGGTACATGACCCCAGAATCCCTCAGAGTGGGATACACAAACGCTCAGCAGTCACCTGATGTGTGTGGTGATTGAGTTGAGCGTGTGTTTTTTTCTCCCGGAGTTCACATGGTTCTTATTGTAATTGTTGATGTAAAGGTGTTTACTTAAAACAGCATTATGTTGGCCCGACTTTATAATCTATGGTAATTTCAGCAAAGCCTTTTGATCCCTGTATCCTTTCATTTGTGGTTAGGATTTTTTTTCTTTTTGTCCATGACAGCTTAGTTCATTCTTTTCCTTGGCTAAGCTTTGATGTTGCTCCAAGATCCTTTGTTAGTCTTAATTTCCAAGGTTCTTCACAACCAAGCACATGAGCTGTTTCTAATTTTCTGTGATTGATCTCAGGGTCTAAATCCGATTTTAATTGCCTCTAATTCCATATTAACTGTTGTCAAAATATTTTTACATGTCATCCTAATTCAGCCTGCTACTCCTAGAACAGCATGGTCAAGGAATGCTACATCTGTTTTTCATTGTCTCTGCATCCCGCTCCTCCATGCCTCTCACTTTTTCCATCTCCCAGCCATAATTTTCTCTCTTTGTTTTTGCCAGCCTCTCTTTCTGTTACACACACATTGTAGCTGCAGGTGATTATAAGCTTTGAGAAAGCTGCATCAGGATACAATTTGTCAGGGCCTAACAGCCCATTCTGTTCTGAGGGGTTAACATTCTGTTTGTGTTACAGTGCATTCAAACTCTAATTAAAACAACATTACATTCCCCATCTGCCAATCTCCCATAATCTTCTTTAATTGCTGTAATTAAAGTATATTTACATGTGCAAAATACTTGTAATTTAGCAAATTGCACTCTACACTCTGCACATTTAATCAGCGACGCTGCAGTGGAATGGAGTGATTTCAGTGTTTTGATTTCAGCGGTGGGCTGGTTCTGACGGGGTAAGTGGACCTCTGCCTGAGGTCTCGCAGAGGTTAGGAAAACAAGCCATTGGAGAAGTATTGTCATTGGGCTCTGATTGCAGCTCGTGTGGCTAATTATAAGCCTGAGCTCCCTTGTGAAGCCAGGCAGAGCTGAGGTGTGTGTGTGCGTTTGTGTTAGTTTCTATGTACAGTGTGCTCTAACAAGTGGCCCGCTGCATTTGTAGCTCGCTGCTGCTTGCCTCATGATTGGCATCAGCCATCCTCTTTCATTTATTCAGAATGCAAAGTGAATTTGCTGAGGTGTGTTTGCCACCCAAACAGAGAGAACCGAGATGAGGCGGTAAATACCTGGGAATTAAACCCGCAGCTGCCTGAGCAACTGCTCCTGTAATGAAAACGTCAAGGACTGGCTCTGGCTGAAGAGGAACAGCATGCTTGCTTTCAGATTAATGGTATTAGATAGGGATTAATCTAGAAGAGGGAATTTGTCAAGCTGTAGCTTTATATTAGCATCGCTAATAAGCTAGCTTTATAATGCCCCACATGATGACACCATATTTCAAAGACTTCCTCTGCACTTGTGGTTTATTCAGTCTTTTCCACTAAACACCGAGGCCACAAGCTGTCACTTGGACAAGCTGGTGTTCATCCTCCGTGTTTGTAGTTGATCTTACAGTGACTGCAGTCATTAGAAATGTCTCAGTTAAGGTTGTCAGTCTTGTCAGGAAGGTCAGTGGGACTGTCGTTTCTGGATTGGGTCCCTGTCTTTCTGTCTTCACTGTTGCTGAGCAACTAGCATTGGCCATGTCTTTCTGGCCTAATTACATTTCTGTCTGCCTGGATGAGAAAAGCTCCAATCAGGCCAGATGGAACCAGATGTAACAGCTCAGCAGTTTAGAGTCAGGGGTCCTGCCCTGGACGACCTCCCCTCCAACCTGCAGGCATCGTCGGGTGGAGGCAGGTGGCTGCAGACCTGGCAGGTAGAACCACCACCACTGCCACCACCGAGGTAATTGGCATTTCCCCAAGAGCGCTCCCGTCCTGCTGGAGCTGCTTATTAGCTTCACGCCAGCAGTATGCACATCATTAGGGCATACCACAGAGGAAAGTAGGAGAACTGATGGGAGATTTTGCAGAAAGGACCCGTCTGTACCCAAACACAGTGCTTAGATTGAACGCTCTCTTAATTTTAATGAAAACTCCTCTCTGGGTCATCGTAATAGACATTTCTCCTGGTCTTCTAACTGAGGTTTTAATTGCTCGTCCTATTAGTTTTGCAACTGACGCACAAATTATGGTTTCATCTGCTTGGTTTGAATATAAAAGATGTCTGTAGCTCTCTGAGTTAGAGAAGATGTTTTAAAAGAAGAGTCAAAGTAGCTGGCGGGTAGTGCAGTGCAAATGATGTTATAAGATGGACACAGCCCCAAATCCTCATTAGCTGACACGTAGTTCCTCTTAATTAGTTTCCATTCACTGTAATTAGCATGGATGAAGCTAATCATCTGATGTGAAAGCAATCTAACGCTTGGGATACAACGTCCTTGGCCTCACTTTCATGTCAGGTTCACAGACATTTTTTTTCTTCAGGTGCTTTTGCTGTAAGCGTTTTGTGAATAAAAGACACATTTGTCAGGTTTTTGTTTCAGTTCTTAAAGGTGATGTTTTATGCCTCTGACAATGAAGTACTGCAGACTTAGTAGGAAACAACAGAAACCTCACGAAAACCGCAGCTCCCATGTTTTCCTGAGTCCATTCAACAGCCAACAATTTCCCTTCAAACCAGAGCGTATCGTTGTAACAGGATTCAAACTAATGTCAGTCTATTTTTGATGCACCTCATATTTTGGCAATGACATTTCCAAGACCTCACACGTATAAGAGAAGAACAAGGGGGTATTGCGTTGACAGTGCTGTGATGTTGGAGGCTGTTGTTCCAGATCAAAACAAGTGTGTGTTGTGTAACACAATGGAGCAGGACCACAAGCAGAACAAAAGCAAGTGATGGAGGATTGCATTGTTGGAAGCACCTTCTGTAGCAGAATGATTGATACTCTCTCTCCGCCTGTCAAGCCCTTGAGAGAGATCTTCCTCCCACTAATGTTGCTTCTGCTGCCAATCATCCTTTGTCTTCCAGTGGTTATGGTGCTCCAAGCTCTCAGCTCTCCCATTTTTCCTCGACGTCTTTGTTTTGAAAGCGCACGTGACTTGTACAAACTCTTAGGCATCAAAAATGTGATTCGGTTGTCTAACTGTTGTATTGGGTGGGGTTGCACAGGATATGAGCTTTTTATTTGATTTTCTGCTTTGTGGTGTTTTTGTCATTTTCTCTCCGTGTCTTTATTGATACCACATACCTCGAGTGATCTCCTCAGATCTTAAATGTGTATCCACTCACCACAAAATGTCATCACACCTAATCTTTTGGCCGTGCACAAAAGGATTTGCGCTCCGGCCAATTCAAAAGTCGGATTTTCCCAGAGTGCTGAGGGCACATTCTCCCTCACTCTGCCCCTGTAGCTTCAGTTTCTACCCTGATCTAAAGCAGAACCCAGTTTACCCCCACCCTCCACCCCCCACTGAATGATATTGTGACAGTGATTATTTAAGACTGAGAAAAGCTGGAAGGGCCCACACCAAATTAGATGTGTATAGACCAAACAGTATCATATTTCTGACATTTTAACATCTTTCTGTCATTCGCTTATTTCTGTCTCTTATTATTTCTTTCCTAATATGCTTTTGCTTTCCCACAGGCTGGATCTTTTTTGTGAAATGGAGTGTTTGGCATGAACTTATGCCATATGCCTGTAGATTTGCCAAAAAAATATTCAGAGCAGCTCTTTTCTTGCGCCAAGTATTTGGCCATCTGCTTAAGTCTTTAACCAGCAGCATCCAGGGACTTCATCAAGCTTGAACTGTGAAGTCAAATGGTTTTCTTCAGCTCCCAAATCAAGCTAGGCACTGCTGTGCAGATTTACTGCTCTGGCAATTCCAAGCAATCACATATATATTTTATTATGCAGTACATAGTCACATTTATGGGATTTGTGCTTAATGACAGCAAGGTTTTCCCAGAGCTGTTTTTATGTCATTAAAATTAAAATATAGTTAAATTTGACAAAGTAGTCTCTTTTGAATCCTTTTAAATCACTTTTAGGAATAACATTTAGCAGACAGGAAATCTATTTGTGTTAGTTTGATGTTAAGTGTTAAGTATCTGCAAATGAGGGTGCAGACAAATAGCTGAAACAGCTGCAATAGTAATTCCCCATCGACGTCTTTACTAGCCATGACTCTATGTCTTGACTCCACATTTGCGCGGGCCAGACTGCCACTTGCAGACTGAGGGTTTTAAAGCAGGGGACGGCTGAAGAATGCGCTGCTCGTCAAACCAGCAGAGAAGAGGAGATAGCTTTTCTATGGGGGTGGGGTTCATTATGCAGCACCCAGGACACCATTATTAGCCCCATTACACACACTGACAGCCGCACATTCATTCTCCTATACCTGCTTTTTAAAACCTCCCATAAATAATGAGGGCTGCAGCTCGTCTCGTCTTGGAGGAAAGGAAAAAGGTCATTATAGACCAGGCCTCCATTTGTCAAAATTATTTCATAATCTCGGGTCACGGAGGGTTTTTGCTTTAGTTAATTGTAGATCAGACCACTGAACATAAATTTCCATTAGCAATCACTTTGTTACCCTGTGCAGATTGTGACCCTGTCTGCTGTCTGTTGTGACTGTCAATGACAGCCGAAGACAAGTAAAGACACACTGAATCTGTTACATTTAGGAAGACTGCATGTTGTATTTGTTGAAATGTGAGAGTTAAGAGACAAATGTGGTCGGACGGTATTTTGCACCTTGCTATAATCTTATAGATTGCTCCCTGCAGATTTTTTATTGATGGTCTTCAGACTAAAGCTACATCAGTGTGGATTTGCTCGCACTCCATTGTGATGTAGAGGTCATGGTGCCGTCCTGGTTAAATGTGCTCTGACTGGTAATCGGTGGTGCTGTGCAGTATAATTACCCCAGCTTTTATCAGAATGACCTCTCTGACAAACTTCCCTGGTGGAAGGAGACACCTGAGAGCTTCCACACTTCCTATCTGCCCTTGTTTTATCGAAAAGGCCCCGCCTGAATGGATAATAGAGCCCCTGTTCTCCCAACAGACGGATAATGGAGGGTGGAGTGGTCCTCTTTGGCAGACTGCTGCCTCTTCCCTGCACTAGAGAAACCAATACCAGGCCTATCGGCTGATATATGACACTAATACACAGGCTGACTGGGGCCCTAAACAGAAAAGAGGGATTGTTCCGACTTTCGACTGGCTGTAGGATCCATGACTCACAGGTACCGCACTGTCTGGCCCCTGAGACCGCTCTAATTGCTTTACATCTGTACAAAGGTTTCTTGTAATCGGGCCTTCTGCCTCCATTTGTCTTCCTTTCAGTCTCCTAGTGAAGGCCTTAATTGGTCTTAGTGGGGCTTTTCTTCCAGTTAGCTCCTGGGCCTGGGCTAGTAGAAGACGTTACCTCGGGGGGTAGTGGGGTTTGCTGGCTGCTAGTGGTTGGGGAGGTTGCAGAAGAGAGGAAGTCAATACTTCTTTTACCTTTAACACTTTAATTAATGTTCTCCTGACAGGCACTCTTTTTTCCCATAGCTTCACATGGGGGGCTTGAGCTTCAGGGATACACACAAGAATCAAAACTTGTGCAGCTTTGTGAGAAAACCTCCCATGCAGTCTCCAGCGGCCAATCGACATTTGCTGGGAATCCAGTTCCTTTTTTTTTTTTGACTGTTAGTGCACATTTTTCTGCCTGTGTCTCGGTGACTGAGAGCTTGTCTACGTTGTCTCTGTGTTCTGTCGGCAAATTTCTCAGATGCTCAGGCACCTTTCAAAGACTGTAGCCACAAGGTCTGGTATCAAGAAATAATTTATTTTTCAAATATTACTTGCGCTGAGCTCTGAATTGTGCTAGCACAAACATTTTATGAGTTTTCTCAGTTGTCATCTGTGCAGACACAACTTATGTGGTTGTCTCATAGTCATAGACTTGCAGTTTGCATTGCAAATTCTTTGCCAGTATGTTTATATGCTAGCACACAACTTGATGAGTGTGAATATTCAGATTAGTGATATGAGATGACCTGATTTCCCCAGTAACGTTTATATGATTTCAGAAATTTCTTTTTAAAATATTTTCTACACTCATGTAGGGCTGTTGGTAACTAATTTTTTAATCGATTAATCTATCGGCGGTTTTATCAATTAATATAAATCATTTTTCTCCAAATAATCGAATTGACTGGGAACTATGGCTACATAAAGAGATGTGCTTAAAATAATGGCAGAAATAAAAATATTTCTTTCTTAATGAACGATGCAACGAGCCCAACACGCACAAATGCACACACACACAGGCTGTCAATCAAAGTACAATAAGCTCAGATTCCAGCATTTTCTCAAACACTAATTTAATGAAAATTCTAAAGTAGCAGGAATACACCTTTAGGGCTTTATGAGGGTATTTAACAGCTACAAGGACAAAAGATATTAAAAAGCTCTTCCGACTAATGAACAGACAACACTTCGGGTGGTTTTGCTTTTTTTGCTGGTGCATCCTCCAGAGCGCATGTGAGTTTTCTCTTCAGGTGTTTGTGTATTGTGCTGTGCTGCTGTGGTACACCACAAAAAAACTTTGCACAGTCTGCAAACCACCTTTTTGCTCAGTGATAATTTGAGGAGCTCTGGGTTCTTGGATGCTTTCACTCCAACCAATTGCAAAAACAAAAGTCTTTGTCTTAGTATGTGAGATGAAGTACTAGAGTGCGTGTAAATATGCTGTATATCCATCATTCATTCAGTTCCACCAGTATGTCTTTGCTTTCACTGAACGGCTCCGTAGTGTGTACTTGTAAAGTGCTGCAGTGAGCCAAGGCCGATTACCAAAACATCATGTGACCTACCTCACTTTACGACTAGACCTTGTTCACACTTGTTTTCCCCTCAGAAATCACTGCATGTACGTTCCACCACAAGCCACATTTCACATCACTAATTTAAGATAGTGTGACACGTTCTTGGCTCTGCATTTGCATTTTCCTCTTTACACAAGTTTATATGCAGTACATTACTTAATAATATCTGATCTCCAGAATATAATATACAATATATTATTTTTGATACATGCAATCTGAGTTTTGGCAGCGGATATTCTTGGCTGACAGTTACTTCTGCCACTGATTCCATCATTGAACTGATCTTTTCTGTCAGTCACGTCGCTAGATGTCAGACATTTCCATTGCTTTCATTACATTCCAGCTTTTTAAAACTCTGTGGGGTTTAGTGAATGAAGGACAGAGCAAGCTTATGTCAGGAGTGCAGAGTAGAGCCTCTGTGTTGAGCTCTCCTCTGCTAGGTTCTGCTCTGCTGTGCTCCCTGCATTTCCTGCTGACTGACTGATATGGAGCTCTGTTGCCAGGGCTTAAATAGCAGCTGTAAGCGTCCAGCTGCTCCCTGCCACGCTCCACTTCTCCCCAGATGGCTCCGAGACATTCCAGCAGCCCTCCGGAGGAGCGCTCATGAGGAAAGTGTTATGGAGTGGCTCTCTGAAACACCGGGGAGCATCCCTCGCTGCACCACAGCCACCCTCCTCCTCCTTCAACCCCCGGGCCGAACGCCCAAATCAGGGGAGGGCTGCATGTGCAGCATGATTTGCCAACTTACCAATGGGAGGCAGCACAGATGGTGGTGTCCACAGCGTAGGCCAGCATGCAGCAGGGTCTTCATGGGATGGGGGGTCTTGGAGAGAGCACATACCATGCCTGGCCTGGGATGCCACTGATATCCCTCAGGAGGAGCTCACGCTGGCCCTCAGCAGACGACCAGCAGAAGTCTGGCAGCTCTGCTCCGCGCAGAGATGCTGCAGTGAAATGTTTTTCTTTACCCACATGGGCATCTTTGATAAGTGGGTTTTTCAGAGCACTGCTAAGCCAACAGGGAATGTGCTGGGTGAAAACGAGCGCATTCAAAGTCATTGTAATTTTCCTTGAACGCTCACTCTTAATATATGAGGCAGGCTGTAGTGCTCCAGGGCAACAGTCTCTGACCTTGGCTGTGTGTTTAAGTGATGAATGTTCCATCAACTTCACACCACTGAAGCGAACCACAGAGTTCACTTCAACCGTGACATTGCCCACAGAGATAATATCATGTTTAGCATACTTTGTTTAAAGGTACCTGGCGGGGGTTCCGACCACTAGGGGCACTATGACTTCATGAACACAATCTGGCAATTTCTTCTGATCACAGAGTTACAGTTTGTCAAAGTTTAAAGTAGTATCCTGTGATAGAGGACAAGAAATAGATGGCGACATAAGCGGATGTAAACAATGCCGAGTTCAAAATATTAGTAAAGCCAGTTTGGAAATGCTTTCCACATTTTTTGCGTCCTCAGGCATTTATTGAACTAAGTTGCATGCATGCACAGTAGGTTGTATCTACGTGTTCCGTGCATTCACACCACTGGGAAGCATGCACATGATTGCCATCATAGTGGGCACCAGTTTTTAGTTTTGCAAAGATGTTTGTGCAAACTGCTTGTGAACTTGGGGAGATGACAGAATTACATCACTGGGACCTTCTCGTACTTGTGGACATGGGAAGTATAAAACAGGCCTTAAGGATACACATAATGGTACCATTATCTTATAAGATGGTGAAAATAACAGGCTTTTAAACCGCATCTGTCGGTCTAATGTGAAGCTCTGAATATGTTGATCAGACATCTGTGTCATGTTTCACTCTTAACTGTTGCTTATAATACAACAGGTGGGGGATAGTTATGAGGTCACACCAATTATAGAGTATCTAGAGATTTTTTTACTGCTCCTTTTGCCAGCAGAAGATCCAGTTTAACCACTCTCCCATTCTTCTCTTTTTCTGGCATGTTTCTCCATTGCTCACAATCCTCTTTAGTCCCAGTGGCCAGAGTAGACTTCAGGGATGGATGCGAGCCTCGTTGCTCCCAGTGGGGGGAGCGGGGGGCTTGCTCTGCTGACCTCACTGTTATCCTTGTCGTGACAGGAAACATACATCATAGTGGGGCCTCTAATGTGAAACACATTCTGCCACAACTTGATCAAAGCCAGGCTGCCTGGACAACAAAGTGCCCTGTAATGCCATATTTTGACCATATAATTGGAGAGTAATTACAGCTGACAAAATACTCCAGTGATTTTCTCCCTCTCTGCCCTTCCTCATGTCTTTGGACTGGAAGAAAGTCCAGAGAGGGTTGTCATAAACTATGCTGGATATTGTGTGCTGAATTGGCTTGAACGCTCCAGAGTGGAGCTGAGGATAGCTCGGTTTTTATTGGAACACTATTGCTTATTCAAAGACGCTACTTACAACACGCAAGGGTAGAGGTGACCAGTGGCCTAGAAAAACGCTGGTGCCCCACATGACAGCGAGCCCTCACTCACTGACACGGCACGAGACTCCAAAACAACCTGTGTGCTCTGGGCTTTTGACTTGCATTGCCTTGAATCTATTCTCTTGTCTTCCGTGACAGTCTAGATGATGGTGCTTAGCTTAGTTTCCCTTTTGTCAAGTTCCGCAGCACGCTAACCAGTAATTCAGAAGATGTTGGAGGAGCTGACCCTGAATCTCAACTACTGAACAGTACTTTTTTAAAGAAACTTGGCAAAGAATACTGTGTAGAAAGATATTTTTGCAAGTGTTGGCAGTATACTACAAAAGTTAGAAATCATTTCAGATAAAAAAAACAGAAGAAGAACCTTTGACAAAGTCAAAGATGTGAATTTGATGCAGATGTTGGTATTTTGTTGTGTTCGTGTTGCACTGGTTGTCCCAGATTGCTGGGCAAACATTTTTATCCATGGGTAGTCTTTCATTCTGGAGTCCACCCCCCCTGCTGGGGCAGTCAATAGAGCATAGAGCCGTGGGGCCTGAGCTCTGTGGTATTCTGCTGTACAGCAATCAAACAGAAAGCACATGAAACACTGCAAAACATTACAGTTTGACAAAAGTCTGGAAACTCTCTCTTAGAGCACGGCCTCAAAATCAAAGTTCACATCAACATTCACAGTTTGCCCTCATGTTTGCATGCTGCTAATGGTTTCAAGGAACAAACAACGTCGTCACTGGTTAAAAACCTCAGCACTACAGTCCTTTTATTGCACTAATCTTTGGTCAACTGTGTAGAGCAGAAGCTGTTCTTCAGTTAAGCACGAATTTAGCTACAGTTCTCGCTGTCATCCTGTGATAGTGTGTTATAATCTAGCCTGTTGACAGGCTGTTTACTACTGAAAAGCAACAGACAAAAATTATTTTTAAAAGGTAGCCTGCAAAAACATCAACAAGACTTTTCAAAGATGTGACATTTAGTTGTAATTTTCTCAACAAAGCGGTTCAGATATGGAATGCGTTATGAGCTGGGTGCTCTACTACAAACAGTCCTTCATCTGTGGCTTCAGCCCGTACCTGTGTCCCTTTGCCAGGAGATTAAATCAGACTTGAAGGGACAAACAGGGATGGACTGGTTAGAACCATAGCTGTTGTGCTGCATTGTGGGAGGTGGTGGATGTCAGGTGGCTGGTCCGTGGCTTTCAGCCTGCTATCATGCTCCACCACTTAGCATGCTAATTAATCCCAACCAAAGGGCCATGTCAGTCACCCCGCGCCCCGCCAGGGACGCTCCCACTGGGCTCATCCTGCTTTAATTGAGCACATTTTTCAGGAGCCCGCTGTCCCTGGGATTACATTAGATCCCTCTAATTCACCCAGCCTGCCATCGGCATGGGTAAAGTGAACAAGATAGGGAGGGAGATGAGATGTAGAGCTGGGAAATGTATAAATAAACCAAACAAACAAACAAAAAACCAGACTGAGTGTTTATTAACACCCCTGGGATGAAAAAGGAGGTGAGTGCAGGAAATCATTAGCGCAGGAGAGTCAAACTAGGCTCGTTTGATCTCGCTGATGGAGGAGCAAATGTAATTTAGCGTGCTGTGAGTAATTTGTTTTAGCAGTTAGCATGGGTTCCTTTTAATTTCATTTTGCCTTGCATCCGTCTTTCAAATTAAATATTTTTATTTTGTACAAAGCGGATCTTTGTGAGCCTTGCGGCTCAAAGACCAGCCCTCAACAACAACTAATGTTTATTCATCTTTGCTTGTTTGCATGTGCGGCAGACAGAATCTTGACAGGAGTGTGCAGTGTCGGCTTTTATTTGAGTACTTTCTGTATAATGAGGCAACTCAGATGTACACTGTGACAGCTAGCAAATCATAGTAGGAGAATAACAAAGTGTTTTTGTCACCGCAGCTCTAATTATTTGGAAGACAGTGCTGAAGCGGCTGCATCTGTTTTAGTGCCTCACCTTATGTCCCCGTTCTACTGCAAGTTGTCGACTGTGCAATCTGTTTATGATATCAACACACCGCTTTCAGGCCCAGGTAACTAAACACTTCTCAAATATTAACTTCTAATATTCACAAACAGAAATCATATGTAAACTAAGAATCCTGTCAGAGTAAATTTTGTCATGTACAACTAAGTGTCAGGTTTGGCTTTCACATATTTGCTCAAATAACAGATTCAATTTCCATGTTGTGTTCACTGAGGTTGACCCAGCATCTGTTAGACATGGTGCAGTGAACTGTACGAGCAAAAAGTGGAAGTTTATCTCAGCCTGTCAGGGCGTTACCACTTAATTGCTGCTCCCATCCATGACTGAAGAAGCCTTTCCATGCGTAGGGCCAGCTCGACTCAGCACAGGGGAAGAGAGCGGAGTCTTATCAGCAGGAGATGCCTGGGACATTGTCGCTGTGAAACACCTTATCTGGCATGTGTGCATCGCGTGGAGCCGTGCTCTCACCAGCAGTAGCGATGCAAGATGCCCTCCTCTGGTAATGGAGAAGCAGAGAAGCGAACAGGGGGATCATTTTAATCTGTGGAAACGTGGGCCGCCATTTTAGATGCATGGGACGCATTTACTAAGACTCCTAGTGTTCTGCATTATTTTCTGGATATTCAAAATATGTCTTGTATTAATAACTAACAATTAAATAACTAAACTAAAATTAATAACTTGAATAGTAAATAATAGTACCTCTTTTACTGTGTTTATGACACAAAGCAGATGTCAGTCTGTTGTATAGCTCAGACTGTTATTGGAGAATAGAAGACAGTGCTGATGTATCTAAATGAAACCCTCCATGATCTTCAGATGTCAGCATCTTGTGTAACATGTCAACCCTTTCCAAAGCAGTGCATTCTTCGCTGCCATTACAGACTGATAAACAATGTGTGCTCTAATGTGAGAGCACAGGGAACTCGGTGTATTTCAGCTGTGTACCTGGCAGAGTCTGCAGGGGTTGTTAGCACTGACAGCGCCGGTATATGCATAAGACTTCCAGGCAGATTGTTGGCAGAGCTAGCCACTTTCTCTCAGACGGGTGTCAGCTGGCTGCAAGCCTCACAGCCTTCTCCTCCTCCTCCTCCTCCTCCTCCTTCTCCACCTTGCTCTCCTTCCCATCATGGCAGAACCAGAAAAAGAGCTTTATGGAGCCCCATAATGATACGTGGCAAATGTGCAGCACTGGGGTGATTGTTAACGGCGGCAGCTGCGCAGATAGCCTGGATGATGGAAAATCAGTGGGACCTCATTTTGGTTTGCCAGTATGAATATTAATGGCTCGTTTCCAGGCCATGGCTAATGATGAGGAAAATTCCCTAATAAAAACTTGATGTGATGGGCAACGACCCGCGGGGTCACTGGAGACAGTCAAAGTTAATAGTGTGCCATCAGGTGTGAGGAGTTAAGTGATTAGAGGCACAGAACCTAATCCTGATGTTTTTCTCCCCCCTCAGCTATGAGTCAGTGTGGAGGGAGGGAGGGAGGGAGGGAGGGCTGGAAGTGGGAGGTAAGGGGAGCAGATGAGGTTTATATCTGTTGACAACACAGGGTTGCAGCCCTTATGAAGCATACTTCCAAGCACATGCAAACCAGGGTTGTTACAGGAAAAGCTGGAGGTGGCAGGTTATTTCACTTTATATAACTGCTCCATTTCGTGTCAGAAAATTATCAGGAATATAATTTTATTTGAAGTCACCTGAAAATGTTTGACATACAGGATACAACATAATGTATAATCATTTCAAGCAAGTAAATACGTTTATTTGTAGAGCGCCTCATCACACACAGAGGTTATTCAAAGTGCTTTACAGGCAACTATACGTGACTAAAACATGTGGAAGATAAAATACAAAATACAGCAGAATGAAATAAAATGAATATATGTTAAAACAGCACAGACAAATTGAATAAAGGGCGCACAAATTTTATGGAACAATAAAAAGTAATCGACTAAAACAGCGAAAAAAAGATGGAATAAGAAATATAAAAACACGTAAAAGACAGAGTATACAATAAAATAGAAAAAAAATAAATAAATGTGAGGAGTAAAAGTCCCTGCAGTTTAGAGCTGACTTTATAAAATACCGTAGAACTGATTAATTGAAAGCAGTGGAAAAGAACTTGTGTTTGGTCTGAACTCTGGGCACCACTGACTTTATTTAAGAAAAAAAAATCTAAACTGTGAGTGCAGCATCTTAAGATAAGATAAGATCAACTTTATTGATCCCTCACTGGGTAAATTCACATGTTACAACAGCTGGATACGGATAAGGCATAAGAGAAGCAGGACCAGATATGGCTTAAGTACAATAAGGTTAAAAAAGTAGAGATAATAATAAAGATATCATATAGACAACATACCAGGCGTGATGAATCTACATATGGATATGTACATATATGACACAGTGAATTTACATATTGATATGTACACATATGACTTGATGAATTTACATATGTACAGGTTTGGCATGGAGGATAACATACCCACAATATTGTTACTGCAGTAAGAAGTGTTGTTGGGGGAAACATCAGTGTTAAACATAATGTTACTACACATAAAGAGCTGTGACACCGGAAGAGCTATGGGGAGATGCGGCACCGGGAAGAGCTATAGGTGGAAGAAAATAGTGTTAGACGATACTGATGCAAACTGGAAGAGCTGTGGCATTAAAACAGTGTTGCATGATGAAGACTGTTGCACCTGAAAGGCTGTGAAGAGAGAAGAAACAGCGTTAACAATGAAGTTGCACTAGAACAGTTAAAGGATTAAAAAAAACAGTGTTACCTGATGGAGATTGTTGCACCTGAAAGGCTGTGAAGAGAAAAAAAAACTGTTAAAATATGTTATTGCAAAGACATGGACATGCTGAACAGTCGTTCTGCAGAAGGAACAAAGCACCTGCAGTAACGTTTCTTCTTGCATCGTGGATGTAGCAGCCTCTACCTGAAAGAGCTGCTTAAGGTCGCCACGGTCTCGTGCAGGGGGGTGAGAGGTGTCGTACATGATGGATGTCAGCTTGGCTAACATCCTCCTCTCACCCACCTCCTCAATGGAGTCCAAAGACAGAGCTGGTACTCCTGACCAGTTTGTTGAGTATCCTTCTATCCCTGTCTGTGCTTCCACATCCCCAGCAGATCACGGCATACAAGATTGCAGAAGCGAACACAGTCATAAACGGTCTTTAACAGTGTCCTGCACACTCCAAAGGACCTCAGTCTCCTCAGCAGGTGGAGACGACTTTGGCCCTTCCTATTCAGGTCATCTGTATTGTTTGACCAATCCAGTTTATGGTTGTATGGTTGTACTCCTCCACTCTCTCAATGCCCAGTCCCTGGATGTGCACTGGTGTAATCTATGACAGCAAACCAATTGAGTGAGAAAATAATTGGTAGAAAAATGGATAATAGAAGTAAACGTCAGCTACAGCCCAACTCATCTGGTCAGAACTCTGCGGCTGCTGCTTGCCCACATCTTCTTTGCATAAATTCTGCTTGTTGTGTGACCAGATTGTTATAATGAAGACGCCAAATCACATCATTGTTAATGTCTGGCATGTGGGGGTAATTAAAATACAAACCAAGTGGACTCCTCTCAGGGGAGTCACCATAACCACGCAAACAATGATATTTGATGTATGTAATTATCTCAGAATCCTTCTATTAATTTTCGATTAATTCAGCATCTGCTTTGAGCCCCAGGCCCCTGTTGGCATGTGGAAACAGAGTGCAGAGTTGGGGCGAATGAAGGTGTGTGTTTGTGTTTGTGTCCACACTTGGGTGCTGCAGCAACGTCTTCGTTTTTTTTTTATTATTATTATTTCTATCAGATAACCAGTAAATGCCTCCCACCTCCAGGTGCCCTGGAGCCTCGCCTGTAGCTAGGAGAACCGTGTCGAGATGACTCTAGAAGCAGAGACGGTGAACTCAGAGCTTGTGTAACAAATGGATTTTTAAGATGGCACCTCTGTTCCTTCTTCCAACCTTGGTCCTTGTCAGGTGTGAGTGTGTGTTTGGTGGGTGGATGGGACTGATCAACAGAGTGGTTTACCCTGCGGCAACATCTGTTTCTGCCAAGCATCACTTCAGTAGTACGCTGCCTCATCTCTGGTTCAGTTAAATGTCCTACCTTCCTCCACACTGAAAAGGGAAGGCAGCATACACATACAGCACTCGCTTGCCTTCTGAAGAAATCTTTTCATCCCAGTCATCTAAAAGTGTTTGAATGTGTCTGTGTATCTGCATTTCAGACAGTGTTCCTTTTCACTTCTCTGCTTTCACCTCAACATGGAGTCCCTTTGCTTACCTCTGTGATTTGACATTACTGATGATATAATGTAGAGAGAGATTTAACAAGGTGGAATTAATACGAATTTGTAATTGAAAGAAAAGAGTCAGATTTAGAAAATTCTTTGAAATACTCTTCCAGTAAGTTTGGGCACAGTCCAGTGAAGAAAAAACATAAAAGACTGTCCTCCAGAACATTGAAACCAGAGGTCACAAACTATAAAGTTGTTATTATTTTATGGAAGGCTTCATTTTTCTTCCCTTCTCCCCCACCGTCCCTTCTTTAGCTCTACTGTCCCACTGACTGGAATCCAGAGTTTGTGGTTAAACTGAATATCTTCAGGATAAAGTTTTACATTTGAAGGGAAATTGCATTCAGATGTTGGCCTGCTGCATTTGGACAGTGCTGCACATGTGGATCAGACCTGGTTATATTAGTCCAGACAGAAGTCTGGTACTCTTTGACGAAACATTCTTGGCTGCCGAAAGAAGCATTTGCCTTGTGTGACTATATAGACTGTCTGAAACACTCAAGCTGAGCTGTCTTCTTTGTGATTTCTTTCAGGACTTTTCTTTCCCACCATACTTTTATGTGACATCCAGCAGATGCTGTGGAAATTAGATGTTCGATGTCATCGCCACAGAACCTTGCTTATTTTAATGATCTGTCCCAGTCGGGCATGTCATGTTGAATTTCCACCCACTCCCTGAAGTTTTAGGTGTACTTACTAAACTGTCTGTTATGGATACCTTTTCATGAAATGTGTGTCTGTTGGACTTATTTGTAAAGAGAAGTAATCCCAGAGTTTATTTGAGGTTCACTGTAGTGTGAAGTCAATTAAGCACAGGATATATATGGGCATGTGTGTGTTTGGCATTGTTTTTTAGGCTCATTTTTACTGTGAATCAGTCTGCAGCATAGCAGTGGTTTACACTAACTAAGGAAAAGAGCCTTTTAAACAGACGTTCACTGAAATGGAAAACATCTTCCGTGAGCAAAACGGTCTTGTTGCCAGCCTCACGATTATTTTAATTGTTTTACGAGAGTCTCTAAATCCGATGTAACCCAGTCAGCTTCTTTTTATATTTCTGTGTTATAAGATTCTTATTTGTGGACGTATTGTGACAGGGCCTGCTGCTGTAGCTTCGTTTGCCAAAGCAGGTGCTGTGTAGCAAACCCTGAGCTCATCAGTCTCCTCCTGCCCAGCTCTATTTGTTGTTCCTCAATTCACAGTGGCGGGACTGGCAGACTGAGTAATGTGTGGGTGAGAAAGAGAGAGGGAGCAAGAGAGATGGATATGGGAGGTGTGAGTGGGGGATTTGAGAATATGCATGGCACAGATCCCCATTTCGCCATCCTGGTCTTCCTCTATTCCCCGTGAATAATGTGGCACAGCCCCTACCCAGCGGTAGGCCAGGCATGCCGCCATATCAAGCTGTGGTGGAGGATGAGGTGTCCAGCTTGGCGATACTGGGCTCAGACACATTCTAGCCCCACAAGCCATCCCACCCCCATCCCCAACCTGCAGAGAAGAGCACTGGGCTCCAAGATGGCAATCAAGGCTTGATTTGCCAACACATTTCCAATGATTAAAATGTAATTAGCACAAGCGAGCACCTCCTCCCCAGCTAATTTCCACGCACGCTGTGACAGGCAGGCGGTCGGCGGCACCCAGGCCCCAGCAGCAGATGGAGGAGGATGCACCGGGAAGGGAGAAAACCATTTTGCCATGTGACTGTTTGCATCAGAAAACCATCAGGACACGCAGCTATATCAGGAAGGAGCTGTTAGGAGGAGGGAATGAGGAGCCCTTGACGACAGCACATCAAATTGGCACTGTCAGAGCTGACCCTGGCAATGGCTGCCATCCTTCATGCTGTCTTTCCCGCTCCCAGGCATGCAGGCAGGTTGGCTCCTTCCCTGGGCTTTAACCCCTTCAGCCATCCTGCAGGATAACCTGGCTCAGGTTGATAAACAGACACCATCCTCCGTGCACTAGGGTGCTTTAATGAAGCCCATATCAACCATAATTAATTCTAAGGTCATGGAAAGCAACCAGCATAACCTGAGGCTAATGTCACTCATGGGGGCGACAATACGCATCTATCACAGGTCTGGACTGAAGGACATGCCATTTAAGAAAATATTAGAGACAACTTGTAACAACAGAGACACTGGATCAGAAATGATAATAAGCCTGTTAAACACACTCTGTTGGCCTCCAGGATTATTGTTGTCATGTCATTTTTCTCTTGATTGACTTAACATCTGTTAGTATTTGTGGACCAGTGGATTTCCAGAAGGTTATGTTGGAAGAGGGAACATGGCATACTTGCCTTGCACGCATCCTCGTGTGATGTGGTTACCTCTTTAGTACAGACATTTTTCTGTGGGTAGCTCTGGCAGGAGACTTCGGTGAGCCCTGCTGCTACAGACGATAGCATGGCTGCATCATTTATCATTCGGCCCATGGCTCCTTATGTTACCCTTCTACTGGGCCAGTATTACTCTCAGCTGGAGAGGATTTAGGACAAGAATAATCTACTCCTACTTTCAGACCAATATAAACAAAAGGCTCGATGCTTGGACGGAGTGTAGGGAAATTTGTAAGAGCACTCAGCCAAAAGAGAGGCCCGGGTGAGAGCAGAGGGGCAATCAGAAGTGCTCCGGATACAGGCCAACATCAACAGCTCTTAGAGCTGAAGCTAATGTTTGACATTCCTGTGTTACTTAAACTAAACACGAGGGTCTAGCTGTACAGTATAATGCTAGCCCTGTGTAAATAGCACTGGGCCTGAATAGAGTATCACTTTTCTTTGTCAGCCCCCTCCCAGGACTAATGGTTTCCTTACTGTACATTACTGCTGCTTTAAATAAGGCCCAGTTCCTACCTCAGCCTGTCAGAGAGCTACCTCCATGGATCTCAATAGCGCCATTGTAGCTGTGTTTTTTTCTCTCCTCAGTGTAATATATTCATTTTCTGATTCATTTTAAACCTCTGACATATGTCTTTTCATTAACCCTGGCCTCCCAGGATTGGTATAAAGTGGTTTTGACATTACAGTTAACCATAACTCGGCAGGTTTATTCATACTCCCCCGTCAGTAGCTGTTCGTATTACACAGAGCTGCAGCAATAACTGAATTTTAGAGCTCGTGCTTACCTCCAAAAACAATACCATACCTCAGTTATTAATGATGAGGTGTACCAGTCTTTCAAGACGTCTCCAACTGCTAAGTGCTAAGCCGCGACTTCTGCTCGCTTTGCGTCTCTGTTTCTGATGAAAGAGTCGGTAAGTAAAATATAAGGAGGGAAAAATTCCAGATTCTTCTCCCCCGCCTCAGGTTGCGTTATGCATGAGGCAACGCATTAGTTCACTATGATCACTTATCAGTGAGTGACAGCTCTGGCTTGTTTGTATGCCTGAAATGTGTTTTTATCTTTTTAGAGATATTATTATTTGTTACTTCTTGCCCGACGCTCGAGCAGCGAGTTCGAGGGAGCTTTGGCGTCTGCACTGTAAGGACGATCAAATTGCCTGCCCTTGCCTGTCAGGCCTGATCTCGGGATTTTTTACTTTGCTCATTATAAAGGTATTTCCATTTTATTAAGTTTTCCCTTTTTTCCACCCTTTGTCGCTCTGGGAAATTTGCATACCTCTATTCCTAGGGAAAAAAGTAATGACAGCAATTTCTTTTCTTTTCTCTCCCCCACTAGCCGTGTGAGTGCTTCGTTTAGTGGCACCTGCGAAAGCGACAGGCGCAGGGATGAGAAGTGAAAGAGAGCAGTTGATTAAATCATCATCAAGTCGCAGCACAGAAAGTCAATTCTGCTTGCCGTCTACAATGATATCCTTTTATCTTAAAGTAATGAGCTATGGCACTTTTGCATCGGGTAATACGATGAGTTCCATTAGCATGTTCCATTTGCTTCACAAGCAAGGGCAAGTCATTCCAGCCGGCTTCTATCTTGGCAATCAAAGCAATTGGCTGCACAGCCAGGGAACAGGGGAAAGGAGGGAGGGCAAAAAAAAAAAGGGAACACGAGAAATAAAGGCTAGACGTGTTTTTTTATGGATCACAACACAGTGGAAAAACTAAAATGATGTCCATTATTTGCCTGCCTGTGTTCCTCGGTGTGTATTGTGCACAGGCAGAGAAGCAGCTAATGAGTGCTCGGTCGCATTACTGTTGTCACATTGTGAGAGGCCTGAGTACAGTTGATCTTCTCTGCTGCTGCATTAGTCAGTCCTGTGTGGGAGGCCACAAGAGAGCGATGCATGGCAGACACGCCTATTTATTCACAAGCTGGAATAGATGCATAAATGCACACAGTATGGAGCTTTTAATATTACACGGATACTCACGTGTAGCCATCATCTGCACTCGTCTATCATTATCCTTATTTATTCTTCCAGCTCTGACAGTCTATAGGGCTGCTGGCTTTCTGCACACTGTATTAAAATGGGGGTGGAATGTTGTGGGTGGTGGAGAAAGAGAGTGAGAGAGAAATGGAGCAGGGGAACGTCTGAGGAGTGTTTGCCCAGTGCGTTTATTGCCTCTGCATAATTTATGAGCTGCTGGAGCTGACCATCATGGCAGTGTGCCGCGGGCAGCCCCTGGGGCCGTGTGGGACAGGCCTGTAAATTGGATGCTATGCTCCTGCTGAGCTCGCAAGGCCCCTTTTTTACCATCCAGGCTGAGAAACGGATCAGCCACAAACCCAGCCAGCTACCTTTGAGCTCTGCAGGGCCCCAGATCAGCAAAAAACAAGAGATGGAAGCAAAAAAAAAAAAAAGGACAGAGAGAAAAAACGGCAGGGCCTTCTGTCGCTCACTCCCTGGGCTGTCAATCATTTCACCCCCTTCCTTCACTCCTGCCATTCTTTAATCGACACCCACCAACCCCTCCCTGCTCCCCTACTCACACACTGTACCAACCCCTGCCCATATTCCCCCCCAGTGCCTTCTTCATTACCGACTCCAGTGCTTCTCTGCACCTCAGCCATATGCACAACGTTGAGGGCCGCCAGTCACCCAGCATCACACTAATTAGTTGATAAAGAATTAAGTGGACCTTGAAATTGAAATTGGAGCGAAAAAATGAAATCTAGCCACTTTTTCCTCCCTCTATTACAAAGTTCCCTTCCTCCTCTTGTCATTTCGCCATCCCCAGCCTCAAGCAGAAACACGCATCACGGAATTATAATTCTAGTGGCGATTAGTGTTTTGAAATTCCGGCTCCATCTTGAATTTTACATAGGTTTCAATGTTAACAAGGGCACAGCTGCTCATGAGAAGTTGCCTTTGTTTTACATTCTAGTGCTTGTATCAGCTAATGAAATGATCTGATGACATACCGACACCGAATATAAGTATGTGATGAGTTTGTCATTAAAGAGCTGATAAAATATGCTGTTTTCAAAGGTAAATTAGATTCGGGCACTGACATGTTTGAATAAATTTCAAGCAATTGGTGTATATATTAAAGACTAAGATATCATTTTTATAATTTATGCCTTTTTTTTCTTGCAGTGTGACACCGAGAGTGACCAAGACGACAAGGTAAGCCTGATTTTTCAGATGCAATTAAATCTACTCGGGTAATTTCCGACGTCTTTTATCAGGTTTTGATAATTTCAAATATTCAACCATCTTTAAGACTGAGAATTTAATGTAATTAGAATTAAAGATCCTGTTAATAAGTATGAGGAAGCCTTAATTACTTGCGCATTAATTATAAATGACTTAATGATGTGCAAAATCTAAATCGGAACTGTTCTGGCTTTTTAGGATTTCTTTGACACTTTAAATTAGACTGTTGTGACAGCCAGGGCTCCGGGTGCAGGCTTTCTTTTGGTTAAAGCGTAGCACTGATATGGCATATCATACAGTGCTTATGTTTTCAAAATCGTGTTTGTTTATTTTGCATATCTATGAGAGGCACACTGATTTGCCGATTAGACGACACACATTCCCTACATTTAGATGTTCACTGCTTCTGTCTGCTCCTAGAATCAGTCCTCCTACTGTCTGGATCTGTCGTGTTTTCCTGTGGTGTGACGCCGGTTTGTTGTTTCGGTGTGTCGCTTTTAATGCAGTTGACCAAAAATAGATAAATAAACAAACAAAATTGCTGGAATACATAATTGATGTAACCAACAAACAGGTTCTACAGATTTTACAGTACAAACATGGTCACTTGAAATAGTCAAAACACATTGTAAGGCTAGCCAAGTGACAAAAAAGACTAAATACAAGAGGTTTCCACCCATCTGGACCGAGCTGTATATAAAATACTGTCTCCGTTAGTAATGGGTCACAAGGTAAAGTATAACTTCCTGATTTGGATATTTTTGGCTGATGGTAACAGTTGAGAAAAGGTTATAGTGCCACCAGTGTTGTCAGGTCTTGTCACCTTGGGAATGTGAAAGCAAGATTGGATTATAAGCCATTCATACACAAAACAAACAAACAAACAAACAAACAAAATACAACCGTGAGTACTTGTGTAAAGTGCACTGTAGGGGTCGACTGATGTTTGTTTCCACGGCTGGTAATACGAATGCATCAGTGATATTTGGAAACAGCATACATTTAAGTCTTAGCAGCAAAATATTTAGAACGACACAAACTCCAACACAAAAGAATGTTGAAATGCCTTTATTGATGTTTTCCATGTGTTTAATTAACCGTAGGACACTAACGTAACAAATAATCAAATCAAATCTCATCAAACTTTATTTATATAGCACTTTTCATACAAATTAAAATGCAACACAAAGTGCTTCACAATGTTAAAAAAATAACACCATCGCTAATGCTGGGTGTATTTTACCCAATAGAATATACCTGATAAAAATTACAACAGCACATAGCAAATTGAAGTACTCTCCTTTTATTGTCCCCGACACAACGTCTCATAAAACAAAACAAAAAAAAAGTATCATGAGGGGCTCTAAAATTAGTGAAAAATTAAGGAATCATTAATGAAAAAATCCTTTAAAAAGAATAATGGAGCTGGGAATTTGTCTCCCTGCATCACTGATAACTGTGGGACAGATATATTCCACTGACCACTAATGTTGGGTGAAAACCAACCGGCGCCAGTGTTCTAGGGTTAAAAGAGAGTTCTTCAGCGTTGATAGACTTTTACTGGTGATGTACCAGCATAACCAGTCAGACAACACTTTGGGCAGGATATTGCTCGCGACCACATCAAAGCCAAAGTAGAGCATTTTTCATTAATTAAATTTTATAAGGAATTAGTTAAAAAGAAAACAATACCCAATAATCGGGAGAACGCTGGTTATTGGATCCAACAGTGGTAACCGGTTGACCTCTAGTACTGTCTGGCTGAGATTAGCTGAAGGTAGCTGTAGACATTTTTATTGGTTTAGAAGAAGGTTTAAGCTTTTGTCTCATGCATGTTGGAGATGTTTAGGAGTCTGATGCTTTACTGTATGCTCCATCATTTCCATTTGTCTCTTGAAAATGTCAGAGTTAAGCCTGATTCCCCTCAGTTATTTTTGGACCCCTCTAACAATCCTACTGAATCTGTCCCCGAACCTTTACCTTTGCAAGATCAAATTCTCAAACAAGATGACCGTGGAAATCAGTGAATACATGTATTGTGGCATTTTCTCTTCACTTACTGGACGATTCTTCATGACGGCTGCCACGTTCAGATAAAACAAGGGTGTATCGCTTACAATATTCAAGCCACCTCCAAGTATCTATAGGTTTATTTAAAGCCGTCCTTATATTACTGAGTGCAGCTCCAAAACTTTACAACATCCAGGTATTCATAGTTCGAGCGGACCTTATAGATTCGAAAAGCAGCCATATTATCCACTGACTTCTAACTAGAGCTCTAGATGCACTCTAATGATTTAGTAATGCCATTTGCTTGTGGTGTTTAGACTGTGCAGCAAATTGAGTCATTACTCAGTGTTGTCGATTTAAATTGCTCCTGTCTCGGTGGCAATTCCATTTTGTTTCAGGAAGAGAGAGAGAGCATGGTAAGCTGTAATCCCCCCAGTGACTGTATTAATTCACCCTGGCTCACGTTACGCTCCTGATGAACAGCACCGACTACACCTTCCTGTCATTGATTAATTGTGTGTTAAAGTAACAGAGGAGTGAATTAGTAAATAGGGGACCCCTATGACAAGGGCTGACTCATGTGTTCTTCCTCGATGTAAGGGAGTAATTGGAGCTCCCACTCAACACTTTTACCCCCTCCTTAGTCCACGTCACCTCTGCCACTATCTGCTCCTGCCAGGCGCCTCGCACACTACGCCCACTGCCACTGTTGTCATTTGCATTCTGCGGGCAACACAGTCTACTTTACAACATCGCAGCAGAGAAGGACGCAGGAGAGCAGAGTCATTTTAATGGGTCAAATGTATTCAGATGAGGACAAACGTGGCTTATTTAGTTTCTCTTCAAAGGCAGGAAATGGAAAAAGTGTTCCCAGGAGAAATCATGTTCTGCCTGGTGTAGAAGGCCTCTGCCGTGTCGGCGGGAGCTGCCAGGCTCTGATAAGAGACAGCTATTCGCATCTCGGAGTATATGTGTGCGCGCAATCCCGCCCGTGTATTTGTGTGTGTGTGAGGGTGTTTCTGCATGTGTTGGAAACTGTCAGAGCATTTGCTCATTACAAAATGACCTGTAGGATAGGCCCTCTCCAACATGACATGTTAATGGCATGCTGGGAGACAGGTAGGAGGAAGGCTCACCGCAGTCACTCGTCACACAACACTGGTATTATTAGCTCTATGTGCGTTATCATTAGCATCTCTGTTAAAGGGCTCCCAACCACCATTCTCCCTCTTTCCTCTGCTAGTATCAAGCAGTCCAGTCCGAGCTCAGATAATGAGAAGGGCAACGGTCTCGGCTGCCTGTATGTGAGAAATATGGCAGAAATACTCCTGTATGCATGTTGAATATGTAATAATCTTTTTGATTGTGTGTCTGGGCTAACTATCATGCTGCGTGGTCCAGCCTCTACTCCTCCAACTGGCTTTGCAATATGCGTTTTTACTGTCATCCTCTTTTGGTGGATCAGGTGGTCATTTTAAGGACTGTTCAGTTGGAGCAGCTTATTCTCAGTTATGATGTTCCACTTAACTGGCAGGACACTGAAAAGAGCTACATGGCATCAGATACACCGATCAGCCACAACATTCTGACCAATGACAGGTGAAGTGAATAACATTGATCATATTGGTTCTATGTGCTGTTCTGAAGGAAAACCTTGGATTTTAACATCCGTGTTGATGAGACACCCAAATAAACATTGTCCCACAACAAACACACTCCCTCATGCAAATGGAAATCCCAAATAGCCTACTGGCCTACCACTGAAGGAAAATGTACCCCACCACATGGAAACAACATCAAACAATCAGGAACATGTTGAGGAACATGACAATGGTCCAACATGTTGATTTGACCTCCAAACTTCCTACACCCCATTGTGATCAAGCATCAACAGGATGCAGTGGAATGAGTTTGACTGACAGACGCCCCACTGCACAAGCCAGAGTACCCAAAGGATCCAGTGCCAACGTCCTGGTTCCAGACCCCATAGGACACCCTGAGAGGTCCTCTTGTCCAGGTCCAATGGTTCAGAGCATTTTGGAGCACATAAGGGGGACCAACACAGTATCAGGCAGGTGGTCATGATGTTATGCCTGATCGGTGTATGTTTCATGTGCAACCTCCAAAGCCACGAAAACAATGCAGCATTTAACACTGTAGTCAACAACAACTAAATTTTTTCAAAGGTCTGTGAAAGATCATCATCAACAAAGCACCAAAAAACCTCTTTTAATCCTTCTGGGGAAATTAGCACACATACAATGAAATACTACTTATGAATGTAAATGCACCTTCCCTGCTTTATTTCATAGTGCAGGCTCTGAAACATTCACTCAACATTTGTCTTTTTTCTTCATTTGACTCTGACTGTGGCAAATTTCTACACCTTGTCTTGGCAGTCTTTGTAATATTGTCAAGAGTGCTCAGGCGCTCGCTCTGTCTGGACTTGCTAATGTTTAAGTGATTTTTCCTCTTAAGTGGCACCTTGAAACTGCCAGTCAAACATTTTAGTATGAATATCTGCTAGTGCTCAAGTGTTTTTTCCAGCATAACTGTTCACCAATCACGCTGCCTTCAGTGGAGACAATGACTCTGCACTGTAATCTGAAGGACTTTATCACTGTGTTGCTTTTTATTTCTCTCTCCTTTGCCTCTGGCTTTTTTTTTCATAGACCACACCTATACTGAACGTTATTTACTCGCTCTATCAGTAGCCACAAGCTGTAAATGCCATTTTGAAAATGCTTTGCGTCTTATTAATGGCCATGCAACGGAGTGCTGTAATTTGCTGTGCTTTGCTCTTATTGGAGGCGAGGGATCTAAGTAGGTGCTTTAGAGCAGCCGAGAGAACCTGTTTGTCCTTGACATAAAATAAAGATCTGAACTGGTAATATATTTGCTGTTTCTCTTCCTTTATTGTTTTGCTGTGTTTGCCCTCAGGCAATTACAGCAGAAGAGTCGTGTTTCTCAATCACTCAGCAGCACTGTACATAAAACCATTTTATATCCTCCTCCCCCCAAACCCTCCCTCTTTCCACCGCAGTGGGAAGGATGAGTAATAAAAAGGAGATAGCAACTTGTCAGCGTTAAAAGATTATGTGTTTTGCCCCCTCCAAAGGAAGAGAGTAGTGTTTACAGGCTTGAGTGGGTGCTCGCTAGGCCGAGGCTGAGGCTGATTGCACTAGAGTACCCTGTCAGCCAGTGATTTGTCATGTACTTTATCATCCTTGTCACTCTGCAGAGCGTTGTCATAGGTAACGTTCCCGCCTGCCCCCTCCTCTCTCGGTGCTTTGTACCCAGTCAGTGTAGGAAATTTGTATTTACTTTGGGGGAGTGTAATTTGTTCCTCATGGATAATATGACCCTTAGCGGAGCCGGATCACGGGTTAGTTGAAGTGATATTTTCCGGTAATGGTAGTCGTACATCATGGCTGTCAGGCCGGGTTAGGAGGCGAGCACATTACAGCTCCATTTTAGCACTGCAGGCATCTGGGATTATTTTCCATAACCAAGTATGACATGACCGCTCTGCGGAGTGCATTAAATTTTTACTAGCTTTTTTCCCTCCCCCGGCAACTTCTGTGGCTTTTCCCCCGGTCTGGGTCTCGGGGCTGCCACGGTGATGGATACCCCCAGAGTCCCAGTAGTCCTGGCCAAGGTTAGCGGGTGTCACAGACCTACACCGCTCCCCTCCATCCAATAACCAGCAAATCCCTGCTCCCTCTGAGGCGCGTGCACCGCCCACCACTCACTGGAGCAGCCAACCCCAAGCCTCCACTCACATCTACACTAACAGAGACACAAACAAAAGGAACACGCATATTCCTCTTTGAAAATTCAATTAGCAAGTTACTGTGAATATAAGAAGGAAAAAATGCCTTCCAGCAGTTTTCACATGAGGACAAACAAACAGATAGATGGACACTTGTGTAAAGCCCCCCCCGCCTTCACTTCAGTGAATAGAGATCATGTTTACATGTGTCACTGCTCGTGACAGTAGACAGCGTTGCACTGCAGAGCTTGTGATTGCTTTCCTCCTCTCTTCTTTCCTAGTCTTCTCTTTCTCCCCCATTTTGATTCCTCTCTCCTTGGCAGCAAGGTCAGCAGTGTAAATGCCACCTCTTGCCATTGACAAATGGTCGCCCCCCTGTCTGATAATCAGTAAGGTCTCAGAGGTGGACGAGCAGGCGGAGCTCATTAGGGCGCCACAGATGAGAAATTAATGTGGAGATTCCAGGCCTGGCAGAGAGCCGCTCGGATGGGCCCTGGTTGGGGGGAAGCAGAGGAGCTGGGGGTGTATGTGAGGGAGGGGCTGGATGGATGGAACCTGTCTGATGGATGACCAGGTCAGCAGGCAGCAACACTCCCCAGACAGTCCCACACATACACAAACAGACACACACCCACAGGCCCACAGCCTCCCCTCTCCTGTAGTGCAGCTCATCTCCCCCGTCCAGCCTGCAGTACAGTTCTGACACTGCAGAGTGGACGGCCACAGGAGTGAGGGGCAGAGAGCAGCTTTTCACCCCCCCATTGACACCCTGGTAATTAAATGGAAGCAGCCTAATTGACATAAATGTTCATATATCTTTCTTCCTCTGAACTGACATGGTGGCACGAGGTGAAATGTCAGTGTGGTTATTTATACTGCCTTTCTGTGATATTCCCAACTGGTCGCATTATTTTTTTTTCTTAATTTACACTTGTTCCACCGTCGCTAGGGACGTGCCTTTGTGAACGGATGTGTTACGCTGTGAATGTGATTGTAATTAGACTTCACTAGCTTATTGTGAGATATTTTCTTCACTGTTAAAAAAAATTTACCTGTAATTTTTTTACTGGTATTCTACAGATTTTTCCTGTTTCCTGTTTAAGTTGCAGATAATAAATCATAAAATAATAGAAATAAAATGTTTATTTACATGCTAACCATGAAAAAACAGGTCAAAACTGTAAATAACATCCACATTAAACAAATCTGTATTTTTACAAATGGTAGTTAATTGTTTTACAACATTCAATCGTGATTTATACATTTTTTCACTATAATTAAATCAGGAAAAAGATATTAATTAAAAAATATATTCCATTATTTGAAAAAAGGTGTTTGAAAACTATTGAAAAAAAAACAAATCACTAAAAACGGGTATTTTTACTGATTTTTCCTGTTTCCTTTTTAAATTACAGATACTAAATTATATAATCACAGAAAAAAGTATTAATTTACATACTAGCCATAAAAAATAAGTCAAAACTGTAAATAACATCCACATTAAGCAAATCTGTATTTTTACAAATTAAAATTCATTCTTTACAACATATAATCGTGATTCATACATTTTTTTTTACTATAATTAAATCAGGAAAAAAGATATCATGATAAAAATATTTTCCATTATTTGAAAAAAAAATAGTGAAAAAAATTTGAAAAAATAAATCACTTCAAACTGGGTTTTTTTTTTTACAGATTTATCCTGTTTTGTTACAGATAATGTCCTTTAAAAACACAGAAATAAGTTGTTAATTTGCATTCTAACTATAAAAATCAGGTCAAAACATGTAAATAACATCCACATTAAACAAATCTGTATTTTTACAAATTAAAATTCATTCTTTTACAACATCTTATCATAATTTATATATTTTTTCACTATACTGAATCAGCAAATGATATTATTATAAAAATATATTCTATTATTTGAAATAAATCACTTTAACCTGTGTTTTTTTTTAAGATTGTTCTTGTTTTGTCCCAGATAATGTCCAGTAAAATCACAGAAATAAAGTGTTTATTTACATGTTGAGTAAATATTGTCCACATCAAAATCAGTGTTTTTACAAACAGTAATCAGTTCTTTTACAATGACTGTAAAGTTAACATTATTTTACAAACATTTTCTGTGGTTGTTACAGGTTTTTTTTTTAAGTTGCAGTACTCCATTGTTTTATTGTTTTTTGTTTTGTTTTTCTGGCAGCCTTGCTTTCTTTTTACAGAATTAGTTTTTTACAGTGTTGGTAAAATAATTTCATACTTGTTTTCTAAGTCTGACAAATCTACAAGCACAAAAACTAAGCCGGCTTGTTTCATAAGCTTGTATTATTATGTAGCGTCACCAGTGTTACATTAGAGGAGACTTGAGGAGCCGTGATGGTGAACAGAGAGTCAGCAGGGTGCCCTGTTTCTGGGGCTCTGACCCTCTTCCATCCTCCCATTGTGACCCATTTACAGTAGCCTGCTCCAGAGCCGGCACCTCCTCATTGTCCCAGCAGGTAAATCCTCATTCTGTCATGGCACATCTCCTCCTCCTAACACTCAGAGGTGGACACTGATCAACATGTCATTAGGGTTGTGTTTGTACCATCTGTCTTTGTCAAGGTTCTACAAGGTTTTAATAGCAAAGGCAAATTAAAAAGGACTCTCAATGTCACTGGTTATAGACAAAAAAGAGACCTTGAAAGTTTAATGATTATTTTTTGTAAACAGCCTCTGAAGTCTTGGGCGTTTTGAACTGGATCTCTTTCAGAAGAAAAATGATCAGATCAGTGTATGTAATGATGTGTAATGTTTTCGTCCCCCTCTGATCATCGATTAAACCCCTAAAAACTCATCTCTTTGTATCAAAGTTCCATATTTGCCATGAAAATAATCCCTTAGTTTCACATCTGCACACCATTACAGCAGCTCAGGTCACATTTTCAACACCAACGCAACCAGTTACATCTTTTAACCTCAAAATCTTCCAGTTTTCTGTATGCAGAGCTGTTGTCACTCCCAGCTGACGAACATATTGAACACATGCATAACATGAAAAATGGAGTGTAGGATCTTATAGATGCAGACTTTGAAAAAGGCCTACAAAATAGCCAAAATCTGACAATACAGCCCTCCAACTGCAACTTCCCCTCTCTGTCCTAAGCTCAGGTATATGCAGGTACTTCAAACACACAAAAATAGTCGCGTTAAAAGTCAGCGTTTACTTGTGGCTTGACACAGTGTTCTATCCCAACTCTCCTTCACCACAGACCGTGTTGTTCTCTATACTATCTCGCCCAATCTAGATAAAAAGGCACATGACTGGCTGAAATCTCCAAGCACACGATGGATTTTTTAACATTTCTAACACCTGAAAACAGCACTCGGAGTTAAAATTACAACATGGGGAGAAATGGGATGCAAAAAATTACTGCCTACCTTCATTTTAATAGTAGTTTTGCAGTTTCCACGAAATGCATAACTCAAGGCTGTCTGGTAGGGACACCAGAGTTTAAAACTGTATTTATCAGACATGTCTGACTTCATATAAAGCCATTCACAGGCACTTCAGAAATGTGTCAGCTCTAACTTTGGTATGTAAGCGCTAAATAATTGTAATGGTCAAAAAGAGTCGAGTTGTTAAAAGCGCGGTTGAAGTATTTGGACTATGCAGATTGCATTGACACAGAAGTGCCGTGGTTTTTTAACGTAAGCGCTGCAGATTTGGTGCTGAAAGACGCAATTGTGAGAAAGTTTGACTCTTACCTTGAGATGTGATATTATACAAGCCCTAATGTGTTACTCTTGCCTCTAGAGTGCTCAACCTCACCATTCATTTATGGCCAACAATAAAATGTAATAATGCACACGTTTGAATAGGACAAGGTTGCCAAGTCCTTGAAATTGAATGGGGAAAAAAAACAGTCACAGCGGTGAATCATGTTTCTAAGGCAATGATTCAATTCCCAGTGCAAGCTGAGAACACAGGGAATGGAAAATAATTCAATCAGCAACAAAAACCATAAATATGCTGTTTGACTGAGATGTTCACTCCTGTGGAAAGAAAAAGCTATTTCCATCTTTCCTGACCTGGAAAAGAAAAATGTTGCAGGCAAATTGTGTACATATATCAAAGACTTTATGAGATTGGCCACACACAGAGAGGCTTCGGAGTGGAAACAAAACCCCAGTTAAAGAAATATTAAGTCCAGTAAAGGTTTTTGGAAGAGCAGAAGCGTAATGAGGGAGATATTTTCCAATGTTTAAGTCCTGCACACATGATGTAACAGTCTTCCTGTAGCGAGATTTCTTTATCAACAGCATAGAGGAAGCACGGCATATTATTCCTGGTAACTGATTGAACTACTTTCACAGCCATCTGCTGAGCACATCATTAGCTCTCCCATATTTCTAATAATGTCACTAATGTTGTTTTTGCAGGATTATTAAAACCAGCACAAGCTCCAAGTTAAAATAACACCCGTGCTGCCAAACATGTCGAGTCAAACTAAATTACATGCATTTTTAATGTCATTGACCTGAGCAATTATGAACCTGCTCCATATGGTGCCATTTGTCAGGCGCAGTGACAAAACAGAGGGCTGCTGGGTAAAAGAGTGTGCTGCGGCGTTCTGTGTGTGTAGAACCTTCTGGGTCATGTTAGGCCGGTGGATTTGTGGCCGATCAAGAGTAAGCAGCGCCCCGGCTCCTCAGGTGTCTGTCCTCATCTCTATTTATGAGGCAGTGTTGCCAGTTACCAGTCTTTAATAATGCATGGAGTAAGACCTTGGGTTCAAACTAGTGTCTCTGGAAACAGGCCGCTTATGAAAAAAAAATTGGTTGTTGTTATGCAGGAAGCCCTTCGCAGCACCTATCTCTTTTCTCTCACACGCTCTCTTCATCCCTCACTGTCTCTCTATCTGCCCTCGCTCCCTGCTGAGAGTGAGTTCTCCGACACACCAAGGTTAAACTTTCTCACTGCGCTCGGCGGATGTCAGTCAAGGCCCGGCTCACCTGCACGTAACCCCCCCCAGCAACTGGGCCACTGACTCTCACACAAACCCTCTGCCCCTTTATTGCCCTTTTGTCGAGCCAATGATTTCTGCAGGCAACTTGCTGCAGAATTGACTGCCTCTCTGTTCTCTGTCTTTCCACTCTCCACAGCAACCTCGTCACTCAGAAAATAGCCTTATCCCTGCAGCCAAGGCAGAATTTCTCTCTCTGTTATTTGTCAGATGACAAAAGCAAACCCAGCACACTCAAGCACAAACACCAAAGTCTTATTTATACCAAATTAACGGGGGTTGCAGACTGTAATGAAGTTTATGGCAGAAAATTTGTTTAACCCAAAATATATTAAAAATCTCTGCCTCAGAAGATCTGTGCACATAATTTTCTACTTTTATTCACACAATTAGACCCTCGCATTGTCTCTTGTTTTGTTTTATTTGATATTTGAGCTTTACTGTGTTCTTCACCTCGCCGCCAGCTTGATAAGTCATTAGATTTGTGTCCTGTTTGGCTAACATGTTTTAACTGTGCATGAGTTCTTTCCATAGAGTAAAACAGTGTAAAAATAATCCAAAACTCACTAGCTGACCGAAAATCACATTTTGGATTCCGTCTGTATAGAATAGCGTGGTAGGGATCATTCTGCAAGCCGTGGACATAAGATTATTAGACGCCACAGAAATGTATCGCAAAGCTCACAAGCAAATAACGGCTGCAGATAACCATAACTCTAATATCAAGCTGTGTAAGGCACCAGAGGCCGTGAGTCACTACAGAGGATGATCCTAAATGAGGGAAATAAAGAGCAAGCCTGTCAGAATGACAACAATGTCCCAGCATGCTTGGCGGCAGCCACAAACAATCCTAATGACATCAGGGGCTCTGAAGAGCGGCTGTATGCTGTCGGCTCCTGGGCTCAGGCCGGTCCCCTAACCCCTCCCACATCCTTTCTTTGCAACCGCCACCACCACACTGCTTGTTAGAGGCAGTGTAATTAGGTGGCTGAGCTTGTTGCAAGTAGCCCAGGTCACAGAGGCATGTCCAACCCTTGTCCTGATTGCTCCTTGGGGAATTATTGACAAAACACAAGGAGCATTGCATGTTGGGCTCTAATTATGTGTACAAGACATAGATGGCCCCGGGGAAATTAAATGAAATTCCCCAGCTTGATGGGTCCTCCACACTCATGGGATCCATTCTGTTTCTTATTAAGCTCAGCCATTGTCTGCCTTTATGAGGCTGCTGTGTGGAGCTAGGCACCAGCTAAATGCTTTTAAGTGTCTCTATTTTCACAGTGGTAATACATCAATGACTCATGGTGGAAAATTGCCTGTCGATTGTGATCTACACTGAAGAGAGCGTAAGCAATAAAGCAGCAAATATATTTAACTAATGCTCGCTAATATTGTAAATATAGGGTGTGAAATGGAACACCTGCATGCTGTTTCATTGTGTAATCAGTTTCTCTTCACTGCAGCGTGGTCTGGACACATCCAAACACCTCTGCTCTAATTCCCCTGGCCCAGATACCGGACAGGAATTGATAGTCTCCTGCTTGTGCAAATGAAGTGATAAGGGGTCTCACCCAGATTACACAAGGCCTAAGTGGCACTGAGAAAGCTTATGGAGATGAATGAATTCATGAGGCTGCCTGACAGATTCTTAAGAAGCTATGTAATAAGGGATAAATCAAACAGCTACCATTTTGCCTCTGAATGATTTCAAATTAAAGCTAAGGGAGATGGCAGACCTCCCAGGAGTCAGTGAACTTCAGTGTAAAACTGTGCCTGACCCTTATATATATTTCTCTATCATTAAAACACCCTAATGGCTAATGTAAAAAAGGCTGCATAAGCAGTAAATACTCCATTCCTTTTGATGCAGCACAGTGGGATGTTAGTGGTCTTTGAATTGCCAGACTGTGGGGGCAGGCCCACTCCCAGAGGTCTGCCCACTGATCATTCTTACCAGCATTAATAATTGAGCATATTATGTTGTAAGATGGTGGATCATCCTGGACTATTTTGGAAAATCTGTTATCTCTGCTTCCCTCACATGTGGAAAATTGAGTCATGGCCACTACAGTATATTCGCTGGTTAGAAAACAACACTAACAAGAACAAAGTGAATACTTTATACGAGCATAGGCTCATGTCAGGGCTTCCAATAACGTTCGCTGAACATCATTACACAGCTCTATACATGGCTATAGCGAGCAGCTAGGCCAGATCTTCCCCCACAATCCCCCAGAGACCTATGTTGCCCACTGTGATCATCCTCCATCGATTGCTCATATGAACGTTTGTACAAGCGGAAACCAAAGCTGCCGCTCTCATGAAACCAGAACCCTACATGTAAATGTCAGGTCACCTCATTGATATGGCCCGCATCACAACAGCACGTAGCTCTCAGGTCAATTAAGCATGGGCGAGCGCTGTATTAGCCCGTTCCACCCAGTCCCACATGCCCCCTGGCTATGCAGACAGCTCACTAGTACAGTGAGCGCACACACACCCTGAAAATGTTACCAAGACCAGCATTCAGAGAATAATTGGCAGAAGATGCAGATGTGCTGGCTGCTGCAATCCGAGGCCAGAGAAAAGAATGTGATGTGTTTCGAATGGCAAGTGGAGGTGAGTCATACTGACATTGCTGGCCCTAATGATATTTCTTCTTGGCAAAGCTACACAACCAGGGGAAGGAGCCGGAATGTCAGCATGCAAACTAATGTGTGGATGGCATTTGGTGTTAGCTGTCATGTGTCGGCTTGAGTTATGTGATTTCGCTCCTATAGTTGCAGCCCAGGCACCAATTTCACGATGTTAATCAGTGCCAGGCCTCGTGTCTGCTCTCCTAAATCCACCCCCGCATCTTCATACATAGAAACATGTCATGAGAGTCCACAAAGCACATGCTCACCAGCGAGCGTGTATGCCAGCTCATAAAGTTGTAGGCATGCAGTTCTAAATAACAAAGCAAAAGACGTGCCCTTTGGGTGGTGAGATAGCTCATTACCTATGAGCGACCTTCCATCTGCACTCATGGCTGCTCTGGGAGCCATTATGATTATGATGGAAATCTCACAAGCCATTACTGGGAGACAGCGCAGGGCTCACTGCAGACACACTAATGGACTCATTTGTAATTGGGAGAGAGGGAAATGACTCTGTGAGCTAGCAGTGGCGTTGTTTGATGGAGTATAGGGGAGCACAGACTAGATTTGACAAATGAAACGGGTTAGTTGTCTATGTGAACTAAACTCCCATGCTTCCTGTATCACTGCATATGCGCACACACGCTTACAAACACCATCCTCCCTTTCTGGTGTCCAGCAGCGACTTAACTCCCAGGAGCCTGTTCGTATTATCCTTTGATGGAGGCGGGGGGTGGGCTTTAGAGTTTGAAGATTAATCTGTGGGACCCACAGGACATGTAGGAAGAGTTATTAAAGAACACATTGCTTAGAGGTGATAATAGTGTTGAAATTGGCTGGTTGGGTTTGGGTGGGGCACGTGTCACCCACTAAATCTTGGGATTTAATGGTGAATCTCGCGCTGATCCCTCAGCAGGGTAGTCAGTCGTGACTAAGGGACAGGAGCACAAGTGGAGGCCTCAGAGAGATTCATGTGCGCAGCTTTGTGTTTTGTTAGTTTTGCTTGTTTTGGTAATTCATCAGCAACTAAACATGAAATTCATATTGATCCACTCCCGCTGTTTACAGAGACACTGCAGAGCATTCTCAACCCCATAACTTATCTCTTCTCCTCACAGTTGATTTCAGCAACATCTGGAAAGTTGTTGCCGCTGAGGTTTATTTTCCTATTTCTCTTTAGTTTTAATTAGCTGAGATTCCTTGTTTTTCCATTTGCATTGTCCCCACAGCGTTGCTCCACACATTAGTTATGATTTGCTTGTTATGCCCCAATTCCAGCAGGATTAGAATAACCATAAGTGCCATTGTGGTAAAACATTAGCTCGGCATGTGTTTACAACAATAACAACAAATCCTTTAAAAACTGAGAAAAGATGTCTCTCTTTTAATTTGGTGCTGGACTGGTGATATGAAGTATGTCAGGATGTGATTTTAGTAAAATACTGAGAGAAATTACAACAAAAATCATGAAGCAATGTTTTGTATTTAATTGATATTCAGGGAATGGACTCAATAATGTGGACATGTATGTAGAATAATACATTCAGTGGAGAAATTATGGAAAAATAGTGTTTAGTTTTTATATTTAGACCCAGTATTCTCTGTGGAGCTTTAATTGTCCGTGCATGCATCCTGGGAAATTTGCTTACATGCTACTTTTTTTATTTGAACAGACTTTGATAAGTTTAATAAACGCTTTTAAGTGGTCTAAAAATATGTTGGTATGACTTTACAGGGTGTGGATCCAATATATCAAACTAATTTACTAAAAGACAAGAGGCACATCGCTGACTCACTATATTTTGAATGTGTTTTCACAGTGACGTTAACTGATTGATTAACAATGATGTATTTTATCTTAAACACCTCAGCATGAAAAGTGAGCAGGTGAGCTGGTGCATAATCCATTAAATTCTGGACGGCAGCTTCTTCGTGTTGTTAGCTCACATCCTACCTATTAAACCAATAGGACATTTAACTGCATGTTTATACAAGGAAGCTCCCTCAGCAGGAGCCTGACAGGGACGAATCACAGAGAGAAATGGGGAAGGAGGTTGTGGGGGGGGGCTAATAAGATTGCCCTGACCTGGGTGATTTATAGATTCATTTGTGTGCTTGTTTAGAAACCTGATCTGCATTATTCATGTCCACAGAGGAGCAGTACTGAGGACATTAGCTGGTTAACCCTTGCTCAGGTTAGGCCACATTATTTTAATGGCCATTGCGAGGGCAGGCCTCTCAGCCTCATTGTCAGAGCGAGAGGGAGGGGGAGGAGAAGGGAGGAACAGGGAGGAAGAGGGAGAGCACAGCTCATTTATTCCAACCAAAGCGCTATCTCCCCTACACAGAGAACAGGTGGGACCAGGGCATTATTATTCAATTATGTCTGTTAACGGTAAACAATGCACAGCACTTTAATGCTCACAAGAGAAGGATAATTGGTAACCGAACGCCTGGCGACTTTTGACTGTCACGCGCTCTATTATTTATATGTGGAACGCCACCTGTCACGCACATGACGACATCGCAGCATTCCATGTTTCCTGCACTTGTAATTACCTTTCATCTCTGTAATGATTGTGCCTTGTAGCCATATAATAGGCCGGACCGGCTTTGACACGGGGCCGCATTTGTCCTCATCTCTGTAGACTAATGTGACAGCTATTATTGGCACACCAGTCTACCTACATGAAGCTGCCACAGGAAGCAAAAAAAAATCCTGAACTTGAATGTCAAAGCATCACTTTTATTTGAATGTTGTATGCCTTGTAGCTTTATGTCTTTCTAGGTGAACTGCCACTCTAAACAAAGTTGTTTCATCCCTTCTCTCTTAAGTCTTTTTAAAAAAGCATTTTCAGAAAGCACATCTGTTTTCACTCATGTGTTGTATAAGAACAGAACAAAATGTGGCAGAAGGCTAAAAAATGCTCATTGTGGGTAATTTTCTTAATCAAGAATCTGCAGCGTTATAAATCAATAATCAATAACCTGTGCTGATATTGCTGGTTTAGTCAACAGACACAGGATTTGCAAAGGCAGCTCCGTTCCATTTGCCACTGAGATATAGGAGCGTTGTCCTAGTCTATCCCAGCTTGCCTTAAACACATACACTCTGACTGGAGGCTATTAGGCATCACATAAGTCTTTGTCATGGTGACTTGTTGCTAGCTAAACCAATACAGAACTGCCCGTAGTCTGAGTGACCATTACGGTACAATTTTTATCAGTGAGAACCTGGTGGCAGAACCAGGTACTACAGTTAATCTACAATACATTTTACCAGAGTACACTCTAAACTCTCCACACCACATTTCAGACAGTGTCTTACCGTACCTTTACAACAAGGTTCGTTGACCACCTGTGTAACATAGAGGCTTGGATGTAGAAGTGCATTCTTTTATGCATTGCAGAGCTGTCAAGCATATGCACTGGATTCATTTTAATAACTTTATTGTATTTTGGGAAAACAGTTCTGCAGATACTAAATATGAATTGACTCAATCGGATCAGGATAGGATTGTGTAGTAACATTTCCATAGTACTGCCTTAATCAACATATCGGTGCCTATACTGTGATATTTGGTAAATATACTTCAACTGAGTGTCATATGTTCACTTCACTGTAACAAATGTCACACACACACAGCACACCCCCAGTTTAAGTAAGGACGAGATGTGATAATTTCCCCTCCATCTTCCCGGTGAGGATGATCCACCCCTTTCTGTGCTTTTTCTCTCTCCTCTCTCCGGGGAGAATACCATCATGCATAAAGAAAGACACGGAGAGCGGCAGCAGCATATGTCTGTGGCGGAGGATGCGGCGCTGACAGGCCGGGCTTATCGTCTCCGCAGCTCTTCACTACAAGCGTGATTACCGCTGACAGCTCCGACTGCTGATAAAAGCGGGAACATTAAAGAAAACAGAAGAGCCGAGCAGTCGACGCACCAGTGTTTCTTCTCATCAAGCCCCCCCCACCTTCCTCTCCCCTACACACTCCCCCACCTCCACCGCCACCTCCACCAGCAGCTCCTTCTATTCCTCGTCTTCCCAGTACCCCACGCCAGGGTGTCAGAGCTGTCGAGAGCGGGAAGTGACATCACAAGAATTTGCCAGCAGTCTCGAGGCTCATCATGTCAGCGGCAGCCTGTCTTGTGTCAGGCTTCCCTCAGGCAAGCTGTGATCCAGCCCTCGTCTCGGCACATCAAGACTCCTCGCCGAGGAGGGGAGGGAAGGAGGGAGAGAAAAAATTAACAGAATGTTTTTCCATCTTGTTAACTGACAGCATCGTTTGTTAGAGCGCTGTCTCAGCAAGCGGAGTGTGTGGAAGGGTTTCAGATTGGCAGAGGGAAGAGTTGGCTAGTGAAAGCATGGTGAATTATTGAGTTTGGATGAGGTGTCAGAGCTACCACGTTGCTTTGCGTGGGTTTCCAGAAAGCATCTGAGGTGTGATAGAACAAGCGTGGAGGAGTGCTTGATTAAAAAGCTGTGAAGAACGTGGGGCATCGTTTTCTTGGGCTGGTCAGAATATTTGTGTTTGTATGTCTGTGGATGTGTGCATACTGTATGTAATTACTTTGAACATGCAAAAGAAAACGGTACAAAAGCCGCCCCTTGTTTCCTCCAGAACTACTTTCTATTCTGCCAGAGTGAGACACTGCTTCACGAGTCATGGAAAATCTGCTCTATCTCCTGGGTAAATCTCCATCTCGCAGATCTGGCCCTCTGTCAGCTCATTTGGACAGAGAGAGGGGCTGCCTCGGCAAAGAATGCTTTTGATTCTCTTTTCATTTATTTGAACTGATCTGCTGTGATTAAGAGCTCCGTGTCTCATTATTCTCTTTTGGAGAGGAGCGGGGCATTGCCTTTTGCCAAAATATTTGAATGATTAGGGCCCAGGCACGGGCCATGCCAAAGCGACGGGAAGCATTCACTCTGCTTATTAGATTCACTTAAATGCTGTTGTAAATCATCGCTGCCAGTGCATTCTGCCAGGCCCAGGCTCAGGCTCTACTTCGAGAAGCTTCCACTGCAGATGCCAGAGCACAGTGTAGAGCCACTAGAGGCAGCTGAGACTGCTGGTCTGTGCTGCTGTTTGTTTTAGCTCGGCCTGTTAATACAGCAAAACGGTTGTTTGACCAGTTTTGGATTCATTTCCCATTGTGGTTGAGTTTGATGAAGTTGAAACAAAAGAGAGCAGCTGGAGATGATTTCTGTCTCTGAGCTGTATTTTTTTATAAAACACAAGCAACGATGATTTAAACTTGAAGGCACGGAAACATTTATTAATACCAGGATGCCTTTGTTTAGCCAATTCAGAGCTGTCATTTGAGAAACAACTGAAGTGCTCGGTGTGAATGTCGCAGATCGTCGGCTGCTTGATTGTGGCCCTGAGACTGAACGAGTGTGATTATCACTAAAGTTAAACCTGAGCGTTATTCCATTGTTCTGTCAATTTCAAGATTGCAGAGTGAGAGAAAAGAGGAAAAAAAATTGCAGCTTGCTGAGCACTCAAGGAAAAATACTGGCTTTGGTTTTTTAAAATACCCCCGGAAGCTCAATCATGCCTTCCATTTTGGCACATTGTCAAGAAGCAAATGCAACAAATCAGAACATATTGTTACTCAGGGGGCGTAATAGGAGCCTTTGAACCATGAGCTCCGCTGCTCTGCTCATGCCCTCTCCGTGACAAACTGACTCCATCAGTTTTTTATTCATATAGCCCCAGTCAGCGTCTGTCATGAAAAGCCATCTGTGGTGATGTGGCCTCCTTGTTTGTCATTTGGACACTTCCTTTAATAATGACATGAAGAATGAGTCCTGTGTCTGTCTGCTGCAGTAAAAGGTCAGTGTGCGAAGATTGGAGAAACGTGAGAGGGATTTCCTTAGTCCTCAATGGCCTATAAACACTCACCACCGACTTTGGCTCTGGCGCAGCTTGCTTTTCGATAAATGCGACAGTGCAAAAGAGGACAGATGAGGATCATGAGGTGTGACTGTGGCTGGGGAGGTGGGGTAGAAGAGAAGGAAGAGGAGAGAAGGGGACAGGCAATTTAACAGCGGCTGTGACTCAGGAGGAGGGGGAGAGATGTATGGCGCCCAGCCAGCAGAGCAGTGGAAAACAGTGGTCCAGACTAATGATCCACAGCGTGATCGTTATGGCCCCCACAGAAAGGATGGGCACAAGGCATGGTTCCCTGGAAATCAATTCCCAGGAAGCGCATGAGCACTAGTTGTAAATCATGGTGGTATGGAAAGATGGATGGAAGGCACTGGGGATGAAAGGGGAAGGTGGTTGTGGAAGAGGAGCGTGGGTAGAGGGGGAGCCTTCCAGGAAGGCTAGATAGAGCATGAAGGGAGAACTCTTTCGATCATAAACCCTGAAGGCAAAATTAGTTGTGCCCTCCACCACCCCTCCCCTGCAAAAGCAAACCAATGATGTGGCTGTTCCAGCCTCTTGCCCCTCAGCCACCCCTCTGCTTGATGGCTCCATTGCAGGTTGAGGCTGAGGTTTTAGAAAAGTGTTCTCAAATTGATTTATGTCCCACAGAAGAGCCCCATCAATCCTAATATGAAGCTAATGAAATCATCGGGTGTTGAGGGGAGAAGTGGAGGTGTGCGAGCAGGGATTTGTGCATGTGTGGGTGAATGTGTTTTCTGCATGGTGGGGAGGGAGGGAGGTATGGGGGGTAGAAGTCACTTTGGAAACATATCATGATAAAGAAGGCATTGATCAAGGAGAGTCCGATGATGACAAATGCCACAGCTCTTGAGAGAAACTGCCGAAAGCAACAATAATGTGGTTCAGTATATCAGCCAGTGTGTCCTCGAGGCTGCATGAAGAAGAGCTGCTGTCTCACATGGTTTTCAGTTGGCTGATAGGTTTCAGACTACCCACTAACAAATCTTTTATTCTACATTTTATATAAATATTTCAGGGATCAGTGAAATTTGTCTTTTTAATATTCAGTTTTTACCTCATGGAAAATTTTTAAGTGTTGTTTTCATGTTTTGCCTTTCTTTCAGTTGTATTAACGTGGCTAAATCACAAAGTTAAATCTAGAAACATAACGTCGCAAAAAAGAAGTTGGACAAGAAATATGCACAGTAAAATTTTCAGAAAGGCATTAAATAGTCCCTGTAGTTACCATCCAGGAGCCCAGTGTTGTTATTTCTGCAACTGCGAGAACGCGAGGGTCCATGTGACGTAAATTTGATCATCTCCCCAAGTCTGTGAGAACCCACACAGACACACATTTCAGAGCCACTTAATGCATCACGAGTGCCTGAGGGTCCATGCAGACCCCAGACATCCATGTGCAGCTTGTGACTGAGCTGACTGTCCACACAAACACGCTGACAATACAGGATTTTACGAAATGTACATAAAACAAATGCTTGTCGTGAAGAGTCGTGAGACTTTGTGCTGTCATCTACACCTTTTAAATTCATCATTAAAAGGGTTGCAATAGAAGTGGTCACTGCCGGACTTTGGAGGGGCTTTGATTTGTACATACTTTCCATAGACTGTGCCTGAACACACAACAAAATTCCAAATTCTCTACAAGACCTTCCTGTGTCCACTCATTGTGCTCAGCAAACCTTGGGAATAATCACAGTACTCCTACCGCTGCTGAATCCTACAGAATCTGTAAAGTCACAGGCAGCTTTCCACGAGTTCGACATCAGGGACCGTGCGACAGTCTGTGCAGCAGACCGCAATGTACCTGTTGTAATATGAGCAGGTGAGGAACCATGTGCACATCTACTCTCTGCTCTCGAAGTCTGTGTTGGTCTGCTCACACAGACTGGGAAAGTTGAACAGAACTGGCTCTTTGGCTGCATGTGGACATCTGCAGACCACACGTAGACTGCTCACAAACATGTGCAGCCTACAGTTTGTGTCTACTAAACTGCAGGGGAAGTAGTGCACATGTGAAGAATATATAGATCTACTGCACATTTATGGAATGTCTAGTGGATTCCAAGCAGACTAGAAACTATTATAATAGCAACAAGCATCTGTTGTAACTGCAGCTCTTCATGTGCATGTCCACCAGGGAGAACTTCCAGGGCTGAATGGTAATGTTATACCAAACCTGTTCATTGTAAACAGTTACCAGAGTAGAGACGGATTTCTGGTACTGGTAGGTAAACCACATTGGCAGTGGTAGTTGTGTGCAATTTTTTTTTGCAGTGTTTATTAACGGCATTTCGATACAATGAGTTTCGGTCTTGCCTCTAAATTAAGTGGTTGATATAATCTGGCTAAATGTGACTACTCATCTTACTTGCAGCGTCTGACTTCCTCTATTTGTTGTTGTTTGTGTTTCCAAATCTCAGCATTTACTTTGGCAAGAACAATGTTATAATAACTGATAAAATAACACTCCAGTTGTAATGAACCTTAGTTTCCATTTACACATACAGGTTTGTAAACGGATATTTATAGTGGTCATGTACGACAACGCGCATACAAGAGTGAAAGCACAAACAGGAATTATAGCGTGTCAGAATGCTAGTCATTAAAGTCAGCTGTAAATTGCCAATGACGGTTCTTGCCAGTGATCTCAGGGACTCCATGCTGGCTGTAAATGGTAAATGGTATGCACTTATGTAGCACCTTTTCATCCTTCCATGCATTCTACAAAATGCTCCACTATGTGTTTTTCATTCACACACACTCACACACCACCCACATCAGAACGCCACTGGGTTGTGCACTTCTTCAGCGTCTTTGTGACTCTTTCTGAGTGTCACTGATGTGCCTGCACAAGCCACCAGGTTGGACTTCTCTTTTAAATATAGTAGAGAACATATCCCATGTGCACATATTGCAGGGGGTGGGGAAAAATGGTGTGTATTGCACTGATAATTAATCAGGCCACAACTTAATGTTTCATCTCCACCAGGCTATAATCTAAGGCTCCTGCTGCTTTTCAGACTGTGGTGGAGCTGCATCAGTTTCACCAATAACAAATGAAACCATCCCCCGTTTCCTATTTTTTTTGTCTCCCACCGTCGTTCTCTTCACTTCATTATGCAGGCAGCCTGACGCTATTTGACAGAATGTGCTATCTGCAGCCCCCAGCTGCAGTCCCCCTCACGCTATCGTTGCATCGCTGGCAGCTTAACCCCACTGCTGCCTGCCACGGTAAAGCACAGAGGAAATGATGATGCTGCTGTCTGAGGAGAGACTGAAAGAAAGAAAGATAGACCCCGAAGCACCTGTGTGGATTTCGGGGCTCTGGCATCACAGGTGTGGCCGGGTTTTGGTACAGCTGCAATTCAGGTGCCTCACAGTCTGTAGGGCTTACCCTGACCATTTCACATTACAGTGTTGGATGTAAAAAGGTCATATTTAATTGACAACAGTTGTCTCCTCAGTTTTGAGAATACAGATGCAAGTATGTGACTTGAGTTATAAGCAGGCATGTAATGGTGCATTTGAACTTACACTGACAACACAGAAATACTGTCAGCAGCATCATCTGAAGGAAGAACATGTTTCTGACATCAAAAATGTTACTCATATGTCCTTCACCCAGGTTTTATGATGCACTTTTAACCACAAACATCATACTACTCCTTGCATTGGTGCTGGACTTGGGTGTAAATAACAGATCGATGTGATATTGGGCCGTGGTTTACTCACACAGCTGAGCATATATAGGCTACATTCATCAGCATTTTGTCTCCCTCGCAAACAAATACTTGCAAACAAGACGGCATCCAGATCAGTCTCCAGAGAGCTGTATGTAGCTTAATGAAGAAACAAACAAACGGCTTTAAGGGTGAGCGTCTGAAAGCTGCAGGTCTGGAAAGCGTAGCATATCTAATTTGTAGGTTAATGTCGGCACAGGCTTATTTATCTAGGTTATCCTCTGCACCAGATAATTAGATGTGCACATGCAGCACTGGGGACAGTGTCAGCAGAGGCCTCGCTTGTGTCTGGCATCTGTAGCTTTTATTGTTTCTGGCCTTGTACGTCAAGGGAGCGCATTGTAGAGTTGTTGTCCATATTTTAACATTAAACTTGTATTGCGCGGAGATTGCCGCGGTTGGGTCCCATTATTATTTAATTTGCCAACATTGCTTTTGAGTTTAATACCTGAAAATATAAGAATCTAATAAAGGATGTGATGTTGTGCCGCAAATGCTAATCAAATAGCCACTTAGACTGTCAAATGTATCATATGCATATGGATAGTACTAATGATGCATGATGTCGGCTCATAAGCATTGTGCTGGCTGGTGCATTGTGGGTAGTGGCATAATGAGTTTGGTGTGAGATTTGCCAGTGACAGGTCCTCATTCCCTGGACTTGGCTCTGGTCTGTCTCTCCCAATGCGTGTTAACTGTCAGGTGTTGAGAGCCAGACTGCCGTTGAAGTTTTTTTTCCGTGCTGTCTGCTTTTGATTTCTTTTCCCTGAGGTGTTTAAAAAAGCAGCTCGATTGTTAGTGACAATCAGCCGCTCTGGCCCTTTTGAACAGAAGGTTTGATTTAATCGTGAGGCTGTCATTTATTATTCTGGAACGGCAGCCGCCCCTGTGAGGCCTGGGCCTGATCAAGCGCCTCGGAGCTGTCCCCAAGATCTCACTCTTTTCCCTTTTCCCCCGTTATGTCTAAATCCTCAATACAAATCGCAGTGTTTCGGCTCTCCCAGTGGGGCCTATTACTGCCTGTGGGGCATTAAAGATCATTAATAGTGCTGTCAGAGAAAGAGAGGGAGAAAGGAAGCAAAGGGGAGGGAGAGCGGGGAGCAGCAGTGAGTTGCTTAGCTGCTCATAAATGGGAAATTAATACATCTGCTTCATTAATGCTGCCTCGTGTTTGATGTTTGTTAGCTGGCAACTTTAATGATGTAGGTTTGAGCCGACGGGGCGCTTGACTAAATTTGATTCCTCCAATTAAGTAGTCAGGCTTCTTTTCTTTTGGGAAAATGGTTAGAAAGGAAAAAACTGCTGCCTAATTATGGACTCCAAACCTTCAGTTTTGTGGCTCCTGCTCTTTTTTCCCCTCCCTCCCTCTGTTTTTTCTCTGTTTCTCTCACTCTTCATCTGTCAGCGAATGATTGCAGCGACACATTGATCAGCAACGGCCTGCACTGAGTTGCTTTCCATTCGCTAATCAAGGTGACTTTTTTTTAAATCAACTTTCTTAATCGTTGGCATTACAAGACAGCGGATGATAATTGATATATACTGCAAGGTGATGATAGTCTGCCTTTAGTGCAAATGATGAAATTACTGCTATCAAGGTTCCAGACAAGAACAACTGCATCTTAATGGCAGCCTTGAAAATCGAACACGCAGGAAACATAAAAGCGTTTGAAAGCTTTTTCTTATGCATGAATTCCACCCCACCATACAGTTTAAAGCAAAAAAAATATGAGATATTGCAGAAAACCACATTCATCCCGCTGGCTGAGGCTCAGAATGAGATCATTCTTTCATGTATTTGTACTTGAAGTTCAGAGAAAGAAAGCAGCCCCATTATTTAAAAAAAGGGGAATATAAATAATATCTGTGCGTTGACTATTTGTCATTTGCAAGGTGCTGTATGTGGAGGAGCTTACCAAACCATTAAATTGCACCGGCAACCCGCGATTCAGACGATGAGAAAATTAATTGTCCAGTTGTAGTTTGTTATCTGAGGTGACAGCCACAGAAAAAAACAGCACAGTACTCTTTGTCACAGCTGATTAAATTTCTGTATTTACATACGATTCATGCAAAGGCTGCAGCTGCTGAGTCAGGAGGGAATAACACAGTGTTTTTCAGTTATATGTGGTCAGTACTGTAAAAGATAATAGGGGAATTAACTGGTTAATCTCCACTTATGCTGCTACAGATAGGAGGGAACCTTACACATGCAAATGTATTCATCAGCTGAAACAGAAACAGAATGTTTATTAGGCCTCAGAAAATTGACCTCAGATGAACCTTATTACACGTGTGTGTTACATTAAAGTTTTGAGGAGGCAAACGATGCAGGAGTTGGTCTTTTAGCTGCCTTTGAGGCCAGTTTAGCACAAAAGATTAATAAAGCAATGACCTGGAATTTTATTACAGGAGAGTATATGTGGTTTAAATGTCTCAACTTTAAACAGTACTGCTCATTATATACATATATCTACGCGACCAGCCATAACATTAAAACCACTGACAGGTGAAGTGAATAACATTGATCATATTGGTACTATGGGGTGTTCATCTATGTTGATGAGACTTAGACACCCAAATAAACATTGCCCCACAACAAACACACTCCTTCATGCAAATGGAATCCCAAATGTCACTGCAGGAAAATGCACCCCACCACATGGGAACAACATCCAACAAACAGGAACATGTTGAGGAACATGACAATGGCCCAACATGTTGATTTGACCTCCAAACTTCCTACACCCCATTGTGATCAAGCATCAACAGGATACAGTGGAACAAGTTGGATGGACAGAGGCCCCACTGCACAAGCCAGAGTACCCAAAGGATCCAGTGCCAACGTTGTGGTTCCACCCTGAGAGGTTCTCTTGTCCGTGCCCAATGGTTCAGAGCATTTTTGATCACATTAGGGGGACCAACACAATATTAGACAGGTGGTCATAATGTTACGCCTGATTGGTGTATGCACAGATATATTCTCAGGTAGTTGTGTAACGGCTGACTTGAAGATATCACGTTAGAGTATTATGTCTAAGGACTGTATCACATTATAAAGAAAACTGAATAATTTCTCCTTCTGTCACTTCAGATCCCTCTATTTGGATGATCACACCCAATATAACATGGAATACACCGACGTGTGTCTAACTGCAGCTATGCATGTTGGCTGGACACCTATACGTTTACAGTTTTCCTCTCAGATTTTATTTTCTGTCCTCACTGACTGACACACTAAAAAGTGCAAAGACAGAAGTGTTGAAATATAATGCAGTAGATCTCAACAAGCATCAGAAGGAAAAGAACATTGATTTACAATTGCAAGAAAAGGTGTAGTGGCAGTATTTGTCAGCTTTAAAAAGACTTGACAACTAAAAGAGCTCTAAAGTGTCCAAACCATGCCTAAACTGCTGCAGCATCAGTGGAAAAACAATTTTTTTTTTATATGTCAAGGAGAACAGCCTCAGTAATCATGAAAGCACATTCCAAAATACATAGAGAGCATAACAAAGAGAAACAGTGGGAACAAGCTGAAACAGACGACAGTGACATCTGTCATGAGATTTCTACAGGATTTAAAATTACATTACATGAAACAATGATTAAAGTTAAAATGTCATTGTTTTGTTCCATTGTGCAGACATACTTAGGTAGTGCTTGGAAAAAATGAATGAAATGCTTTGATATTTTTGTCTGCAATGGTTAAACGTTCTGTGGATAGGCATTTCTCTGACTGGGGTTTGCCATCAGCTCACCTGTCAGTAAACTTCTGCCCTATTGGTTGTTTTTTCTCTGGGATGTGAGGTCATCAGAAACAGATGGTAACACTTTGAACTGTAGAGCGACGTCCCACTCAGACTACAGCGGGTCCAACTGACCATCCTCCTCATTCCTGGAATTATTCAGCACATCAGTACTCACAGTCTGTGCTGTAGAGGCGCCTTGGCTTGGGGCAAGGTATATGCAGGTTGGCGAGCAGGAGAGAGAATTAGAGGACTGGCCCTCAGGCTCCGCAGACCTGGGACTAATGATAATAGTCACTCTTGAACAACCGGCCAACGAAGCACTTTATTCTCCCTCCAGCATCCCCACCCCCTTATCTGATGAAAGAATTCTCCCACAAGGAAACTTGTCAATTAGTATTTGGTTGGACCGGGGTAGAGAACACTGTCTCAGTGGTCAGTAATCATGGAGTGGCTATCAGACATGTGACAGCTTTGGTGGTAATTATTCAACATGTTGTGAGAATAGATCAGTTTTGAGTTTCCTCCATAACAGTTACATGGCCAAATGCACCATATCTTTACTCAGAATACATTTAATCTGTTGCCTCTTTGACTTATGTTGACTGATTTCCCATATATTAATTTGTTGTTTGTTGTATGGATCATGTGGTACAGAAGGAAAAGCTCCATTTAAACTTCTTGCTGATGCATAACCAACATCTATTATCAATGTAAATGAGCCACCAACTTTGCTATTTAAATGGGAACAAAGTGGAAAGTGCGCTCGCAGGCATGCTGAGGGAAGACGAAGGGAGCAAAGAGGGAAATGAGAGCTGCACACAAACAAGCCATTATTAAACACATTTCTTCTTTAAGCTGCTTTCTGAAGAGCATCAAGCCTAGAGCACTTTAACTTGCCAAAAACAAGCTCTTTTTTGTGCTTTGAAATCAGGAGGTAAGATCAACGCGGGATAAAAAGCTCAGCACACAGGAAAGCAGAAGGACGCTTTATTTGTTTACCATGCGGCAGGCCGAGGGCGATAGTCAGGCTTCTCTTCATCCACAGGAGAGCTCCTGCTTGGCGGCAGCGCCGATGCAGCACACTGCCTCCCACCAGCATCGCACACAGCGCCATCTGCTAGGACCTGTTGGCTTGTTTGTTTTCCAGAGCAAACAGCAAATCACTTCTTTCCTGTTCCTGCTTTTTACCATATGCCACTGCCTGTGTATCAGAGCGAGGCATGTATATTAATGAAGTTAATCAAAGACGCGCACACAACCACATCTGCCAGGGGAATTTTCAAATGATCGCACCCGCCAGTTGATTCATCATGTCGCTACCCTTGCCTACCACTGTGGCCACCTTTCGAAGTAGGTGAGGCTGTTACTAGTGGCAATGTTGTCAAGTTATTGCAAAAAATACAGTTTTTAAATGATTCTTCCTGTAGCAATTATCGCAAATAGGGGATAACAGACTTAGATGATCATGCTAGTAACTAAAATACTGTCTCTACATTTCTATTTGGGGTGGGCAAACAAACTGCACTTAGACGGTAAATCAGTTAGCATGACATATAATTATATTATAAATGCAGCTGCACATTTGAACACAAGCTCACGGTGATCTGTGCAACAACAGCAGGGACTGACTCATAATTTTACTTTCAGATAATATAGGTAACATTCGTGGTGCGTAGCAGTACCTGAAGAGACCCTGACATTCCACTGTCATTGCAATTAGTGGCTACGTTTAACAGCAGGAGCCACGCCGACACGTTGCACATCCCTGTACAGATGGCAAATTATCCTGCTGACTTGTCGCTGAAACCCTCTGAGCCCGTCAGGTACGCTCAGTGGACTGTTGTTTCAGAAGCACTGACCTACACTTTATGTATAGTGATGGATTACCTCCACTGTTTCACGAGGTACGGATTTATTGACATGTAACCAACTACTGTCATGTTTTAGCGATTTTTGCATACCTTTCTGTTCTTAACATTCTTTATCTTGGTAGGTGTAGATCTGAATAATGCTATGAATAAGGCGGCATTTGTTGACACATAAATAGACGTAGCATTACAAATGCTTCCATCCATTAGAAAATAACCAAAGCCTCGAAAACCAAGACTTTTTTTTATTTTCTGCAAATTTAAATCTACACACATGCAGGTTACTTTTAAATGTTTTGTCCTTTGTTTGCATGTGCCTGTCGGAATCCCCTCCTCTCACACTTCCTTTTTCATTGGATACTTGGCACTGAGAGGATTGTGTTCCAATAAGTCTAATATTAGTCCGTCCTCCTAAAGTTGACTAACAGTTCAGTATTCAGGCAAAATTCCCTCAAAACAAACACGTGCACTTGACTACACTTGAATATGGCTTCTTCAGCCTTTCCCCATCTTGTGATCAGCCACAATGCGTAACTCTGTCTCAGTGGTGGACGATGATAGCAGCTTTTGGTTTTAGCCATGACTTGCAATTGACTAGCAACTGCTCAGAGAACTAAGGAATCAGCTGTTCTCAGTTTATAGTGTAATAAGATGCTCCTTAATATGGTTCAAACCCCCTAGAACCATTTGGAGTGGTATAAAAGCTGCATTTGTTCAAACATTTGCAACGGTTTCAAGGGGTATAAATATTATTTGGACATGAAAATGAACAAAAAAAAATCATAGAAAAAAAATCTCTAAAAATAGCTCCTCACAATTTCTGGGCTGAAAAACACCATGTTGGACATTTGGGCAGTTATTCTCAGCTGTCTGTACAGTAGAGATTCTTCACTGCTGTTACATCGTTATCTAATGTAATCAGCACATAGTCACATCATCAGCGTACAACTGAGTTTGTCTTAAATTGGAGCTGGGCAGTGTGGACGTCATAAACTTGCTCACTTATCAACAATTGAATTTTTGAGCGTTTGAATCTTTATTAAGGAATTTTACTTGCCGTCACAACCTTCCCATTTTTTTGCACAACATGGTTTCCGTTCTGATCATAATGCTAATCTCTCAAACGAGGCAGCTTTTTCCCCTCTTTAAATTCTTTGTTAGCGTCCCACTACAAACAGTACAGACGCAATCCAGACACACAAGAATTCAGAAGAGATTTGACAAAATTAGAAACAAAGGGCTCTTAAAAAAAAGGAGACGCCACTCTCCAATCACAATGCATATCAAAGCTGCGTTCTTCTCATATTATAGAAAATTTTAATTAACGTTCTTTTTCTTGCTCCTTAAATGGCTAATTGAAACTGACAGCGGGAAAAGACAACTGCTCCTTTCAGTCCAGTAAGTTCTATTCATTTTCACTTCAGAAAGTACCGTGTGTCAATATTACTGTACGACTGCACTGCATGTGTTGATTTGTTCCTACTTAGTGCATAATTACACTTGTGGGTTTGCTGAGAGGAACTTAATTTGATTGTTCTGCCTGTCACTCAGTATGAAAAAAGACAAATATGAAATGACGTGTTTGAGGTTGCCTGATTATTGGCTTTGGTTGAACATAATTGAGGACATATTTCGTGATACTCAGTTCTGTGGCTTTTGGTCGGTACCTTGCCAGCTCTTCAACCACAGCATTACCGTAATGCATCTTTAATACTGCTCTGTGCAAGTGGTTAGTTTTGTTTTCGACCGTGTTTTGTTTTCTTGCAGCGTCTGTTTTTTTCCTGAGATATCTGACAAGGCTTTCCTGTCCTGTCTGGTCCAATAAAGTCAGCTCAAACACAGACATAGATTCCAAGGGCCAGCGGTGAACCCACATGTCTTTGCCTCAGGCTGTGTCATGCATGATTGCCTACATGATGCCTACAGGAGTTAGAGAAAAGAGGAGGCATCAAACACTGTACGCCGACCTATCAAGACTTAACCCCACACCTAGGTAGATCTCAGGCACGAAAGGATGAACGTTCTGTCTATCTCAAGGTCTCCTGCTGGGTCCTTGTTGATGAGTCAGTCGAAGGCTTGGAAAGTTTCCAGGGGCCAATTTTACCACCCCTCAAACCCCCAAAAACACAAACTGATCTCCTCCCACCATCAAGGTTGGCTCTGGGCAGCAGTCTAGCTGAAGGCAATGCCCTGATCAAGCATAGTAGAGAGCTAACATCCTCCACTCAGACAGGGATGTACTGTGGGCTGCAGTCTGGGAGTTACTGACCTTTTGTTGACTTGACTGATGGGATTATACTTTCTCAACACGATATGCTTGCTAACAACTCCATTGGATATACAGAAACATGTTTTTCCTGGCTCCCTGTTACTTCCCCCATACTCACATTTTGACAGGTGTAGGTGTGCAGACATTGATCAGTCACTCAAGATTTTTGTCCCAGTGGGTTAAACTGGGCGTCTATTTAAAACCTGGCTTGTTTCCTGATCACTCATCCTAACCTCATCCACAGACGGTGTAAAACTGTTTTGGCTCAACCCCATTCTGCAGCCCTGCAGTCTCAGTTTTAAGGACAAGCTGATTCACAGTTTTCACAGTCATGCACGCAGTGTGAGTGCAGCCTCGGTTAAATTCCCTAACAGCCTGACCCATATGAGCCAACCCACTTGATAGAAAGCCTGTAGGCTGTCAGAGGGAGATAGATAACATCAACCCCACACCCTTGCCCTCACGCCATCACTCCAGTGCTGACCTCCGCCTCCGTGGTCAGCATCTCAGCCTAGTTGTCTGCTGCTGCTCCACACAGCCGCAGGCAGGGCCACATGGTGAATCAGCCAGCATGGTGAAACCCAAGGCCAAGGGTCACCATGAGCCAGTCCAGCAGACATTTACAACATCCTCACTGTAAAGACCCTGTGGCATTTGGTTTGCACCAAACTCTGGCCGCTGGTTAAGGGCTAATGCCGCAACAAAAGAAGGGCATGTATTGTTAGAGTAGTGAGTATTGCAGTCCACATAGCTGACTGAGAATAATGTTTGATTACATCTTTTTACAACTTTGTTTCTGTGATAGGAAAGGAACTCAGAAGTCTTTCTGCTTGCATATAGTGTATGATATTGTTCCTTCAGTAACATGATGTGCCAATTTTTAAAGCAACAACAGCGCCACAAAGCAGTTGATATAGCAAAATACGTTCAGTCGAATGCATAGTTTTTCCTCTCTACATCCACAGTCTTCCTAGTCTAGTCTTCCTTGCACTTTCTAAAACCAAAAATGTGTTTCTAATACCATTTTTTAAACAGTTTCAGCATCTGTCATAGAAGTCAGTGTAACTTAAAGAAGTTCTTTATTGCTAAAATGAAATTTGTACAGTCCAGTTTTGCTTGCTGGTACATGAACATTTACAGGTTGCAACATTTTGAGTTTTAGAAATAGCCTTTGTGTTTCATTATTGCTCAATGCTTTTGGTTTACAACCTGCTAGAGTCTTTTATAAGCATATTGTTTCAGGAAATTAACTTGAGGCTCCTTTTAACACCGTGGTAAAGGCTCATTAAACAACCCAGATGGTGCTTTCTAGTGTCATACTAATAATAGCACAGTGTTTTATTTATGATCACCCTGAAGGCCTCAGCGCCTCTTCCCCACATCTTCCCTCTGTCACACACACTCAGGCTCACACCCTCTGCCCCTGCTTTGACAGGATGAGCGGAACAATAACCACGCGCCAGCTGATGCATGATCCATGGGTTTGACCTGCTGACCCCAACACACATTGTTAACAGCCTGTTTACATTGTGCAAATTGACAAATGTTTTCATGAGGCCTTTTAACTGGCTCACAACGTGTTTCTGACATGCCCGCTTCATCCTCCTCCTCCTCCGCTTCCTCTGAAACTCGTTCATCTTTTCTACCTTGTTAGCTGATGATTGCATGGAAGGGCCGCGGATGAAGACAAGGAAGAAATTTAGGCAGCGGAATGAGCACATTTGTATTCTTCCCATGGTCTTAGACATTAGGAGGGCATCAAGGTGCAAATATGAGTCAGACAGCTCTCATAATGAAAGAATCGAGACGCATTATGAAATAAGTCAAAGTGACCAATGAAGAGAGACGCTGCACTCGCTGCTTTGAATTCCAATTATGGTAACCGACGGAGAGTGAGGTGCCTTTTAATGTCTCGTGAGTTGTTACGGGGCTCAATATGAAGCCCGAGCCTCTCACAAAGGTCAGTGTGACAGAGGTTGGCAGGCCACAGAAAATAGACTCGAACCTCCCGACTGCATCAAAATGGCGAGGTGAACCTGACACTCCTTAAATAGATGAATACACACCAGCTCCTCAGCCATTCCCTTTTTTGTTCCTTAGCCCCGAGATATCTGCGGTGTCTCCACAAAGGGGTGGCAGGGGTGAAAGGGAGTGGCGAGGACCACTATTAAGGAGAGTGGATTATCTCATGAAGGGAAATCAATTAGAACGTTACGGTGGACTGTGAACATTTATCCATTTAGCTTGACCACTATTGAATTTCCATGATGTGCTTTGACTGTTCAGAGGGAGAGATCAGAGTTAATGGCGATTGTTCTGCACTCCTCCAAATGTATTATCTGCCTTATTCAATGAGAGACACTTCATCAAACCAGAGAGAACCCTGCGGCCTATTGATAGATGGGCTTTGTGTGGGGTTTGAAGAAAAAAGATGAGGCATGGGGGTTTAAGGCTGAAGGGAGAAATGGGAGGGAGTGTGGGGTTTGAGGGGGGGGTGTCACAGATGTCCAGCCCTTTGAAAGAAAATTAAACAAGTACCTCATTAGCCAACGCTTCAGTGCTCCCTGGAGGTGGCCACTGAGCCAGGCTTTTTAATGAGCTGGGAACTTAAACGCTGCCAAAGTTTACCCCGGCCTTGCCTTTCTCTGTTAGGCCACTGGGAAGAGCCATGCCCTCCCCCTTTGCCCCTGGTCTCCTCCACCCCCCGTCTCACCCCGGCCCTCCTCTTCCATTGAGGGCTGCTCATGCAGAGGAGAGAGAGGCACCACGCTGATTCCCTGCCTTTCAGCTCCGGAGAGGGGGATAATGCTGTTTTTGTACCACGCATCCAGAGGAATTATGTGCGCTAATTTGATTAGGGGAAGATTTGATTAACTGGAAAATGAGGGCTTTGCTTAGACTTTCACACGCTTAATTTATCCCTTGCAAAGCAGACGCAACATTGTGTCATGAAACTCAGAAGGCATATGAGAAGCCCATTCACCAGCTAGATGGCCCTTTCAGACTCAACAATATCTAGGACTGCCACGGTTCAAATTGGGATAATCAGTTTAGAGCTTTTTGCCTGGCCTCAGAATACAAATTGCATTTGGCATTAACAGTGAAAAGGTTCAAAGGATAATGAGATTAATGTAGCAGGGAATTGAGCTAAGGCAGAAAATTTCCAGAAGAAAATGCAAAACTAGTGGCATTGTTGCACAAGGTGGATGTGAAGATTTTTTTCCCCCCTCTCCGATTTATGTTTGTGTGATTCCTACTGTGGTTGCTGCTAGGAGATTATGATAATGCTTTGGCAGCAAATGTCAATCAAAGATGCAGTGTGTCAAACACAGTGTAAAAATACTAGAAATTGTAGCAGCGTTTAACGCATATGCACTGCATGCACATTTACGTTTCTTTGCAAAGTGAAAGGCCTATTATTCTGTGATGCTTTGAATTCGTTTAGTGGTTTTCACTTGTGTCTGTGATCCCTTTGTATACTCTGAAATGGCCACAGGGACTGATGGAGCTGAATGCTTTGCTTTCGCTCCTTTTAACATGCAGCCATGAAGGTCATATTACTGCGCAGTGATGATTACATTTGAATGAAAAGTGACTTCTTGTGGGAGAGAGGAGAAAAAAGAGCCACAGGCAGGCTTGATCTTTTTTTCTGATCTAAAACCCTACACTGAGTGACCTTCCCCTCTGTCTGGCTAGATCTGTGGTTGGCGGTTCTCTATTTTAAACAAATAGCTCTTTTATTTTACACAGGGATTGCCTGGATTACCTTTTAATAAGGGCTTAGCCACTCTCCAGCACAACATCCCAGGCCCAGAGCTGGGCTGGCCGGCACTAGCCCAGCCCATAATTATCCACAGCAAACTGAAGGCCCACGTTCCTTCAAGAGCCCACGTGAGCTGAGTGTCTGATTTTTTTTCCTTGTTTTTGTCGTCTGTCACGCCGCCAGTGTGGAAGCTTTGAATTGGGACACTCTGAATGCCAAGAATTTATCTAAAAAAATAGCAGAGATGAGAGAGGGAGGCGGATAGGGAGAGGGGGAGAGATGGAGAGATGGAAAGAGAAATGTGGAAACCCAAACAGATGAGCTGTCTCCTGTTGGACTTCACTCCATCTTCCCCATCTGTTCACCCCAGTTTTAATTAAATCTACAGAGATGAGGATTTTTCCCTCTCATGCCACCTATCTCAGGCTCTTTCCCTCGCCGTTCCCCTCTCCCTGCCTCGCTCCCATGCTGTACTTGAGTGAAGGTGGTTTGATGCCAACGTCCACTCATCTCCCCACCTTGCTGCCAGCTGCTAATGAGAGAGAGCCAGGGTGGCGTGAGGATGTTGCCAGCCATTATGAGCTGTTAATGAGGAGCATTCGAGAAAGGCCCTGGCCTAGGCCTCCTGCCATCAGCGACTGCAGCCTTTATCTTCTGCATACAGAGGGACATACTGCACATATACAAACATGCAGGCAAATGTCAGACGTGCATACATATAGAAATTAAACATTTTCACACCACCAGAAACAGCGGATTCACACACCTCGTAGTATAGCACAATGCTGCATGTCTTAATGAGCTATTTCCCAGGTGATGTGCTCATGTTTGGTTGGCTAACCTCATTCAACCTCACGCAGGATCCTGTGTTCTCTGCTATTGGCACGTTCCTGGCAGACTATTCTCTATTACCATAATGGCCTTCACATCTCGTCCATTTCCGCGGGCCAACCCCCTGTCAGCCATCGCTGTGTGCTTCACCTGCTCTTGGCCAACAAAGCCGTGTCTGCTGAACCTGTTGAGCATGTGATGGAGCAGGTTGCGGCAGTGCTGTGAGCACATTCTCTCTTTCCAGGTTGGCAGAGGCACCTGAACTCTTAGCCTGCCCTGGTGGCCAACTGTAGTGCAGAGCAGTAACTGCCAGCAGCCTCTGCTGATCACAACACAAATCTGTAAAGGGACTGAGGGATGTAGTGACGGGGCCCTTCTTCTTCCTTGGTATAGCTAATTTGACTCACTGTAATCTCACAACAAATCTTACTTTAGGAGTACAAATGATCTGATATTTCATTTTTCTTCAAAATTTTAGGAGCTACACGTTCAGTTTTTCATTTACAGATACTTGCCTTTGCTCCACATTTTGTTTCTGATAATATCAAATAACATTATTTTCATTTGGTTGTTTGCCCTCTTCACCGACACACAACTGCAAACAAACATCTCTTGACCTTGTACGTCCCATTTCACATCACTGCCTCATTCTCCATTTGATATTATTTTCCTTTTTATCCGCGGCCTTACCTTTTACTGTGTACTTCTAATCCTCTCTGCCTCTGAAAGGCAATCATCTGCCTTTTCCCTTTGTCTCACCAGCCTACGCCAAACAGCCTTTGCGCTATGGAGAGGCTGATGCTCACTTAGCGCTGGAGTTCCTATCACTTCATTTGCATGGTGGCAAAGTGTGGCGGCACTTAAAGCTGTGTAAACGCTTTAACAGCTTGCCGTTTGCAGCGCAGATAAGAGAAGGGCTGGAGTTTTAGCAGCACCTTGGGTTAAGAACAATCACGTCACACCTCTCATCCTGAGAAAGCAAACACTGTTAGATTTTTGTCGTGTTTAAACACCTAATTTTATATCCTCACTGCACTGCCTTCTGTTGAAAGGTCTTTGCTTCACTACTAACTTAGCACTAAACTTGACATATATGATAAATATTTATTTAGATGTTAAATCTGTAACAGTTTTATAGATCTGATTTGTAATTTAAAATTATTCCAAAAAGGTTTTAAAATTGGGGCACAGGCTTGGTGTTAGATCAAAAGGCATAACATCTGCACTTTCATTTGACTGGTGACATTCGTTGCATGTCATTCCCAATTTCTCATTTCCTGCCTATTCTTTACAGTCTGCTATCTACTACAGCATAGGATGACACAAAAAATATGTGAAAAATGTCTGACTACAGATCAGCTTCTTGACGTGAGTATACACCGATCAGCCACAAGATTAAAACTGTTGACAGGTGAATAACACTGATCATCTTGTCACTGTGGCACCTGTCGGATGGTAGGATATGTCAGGCGCCGAGTAAACAGTCAATTCTGAAATTGGTGTGTTGGAAGCAGGAAAAATGTGTAACATGAGGACCTGAGTGACTTTGACAAGGGTCAAATTGTGATTGCCAGATGACTGGATCATGGCCTCCCTCAAACGGCAGATGTTGTGGGATGTTTAGGGTTGTACCTACCATTAAGGGTCCAAGGACAGCCAGGAAACCAACAACCAGATCTGTATACACAGATCAGCCACAACATTCTGACCACTGACAGATGAAGTGAATGGAATTGATCATATTGGTACTATGTGCTGTTTTGCTGGAAAACCTTGGATTTTGGCATCCATGTTGATGAGACTTATACGCCCAAATAAACATTGTTCCAGAACAAACACAAATGGAAATCCCAAATGTCACTGGCCTACCTCTGCAGGAAAATGCACCCCACCACATGGAAACAACATCAAACAATCAGGAACATGTTGAGGAACATGACAATGGCCCAACATGTTGATTTGGCCTCCAAACTTCCTACACCCCATTGTGATCAAGCATCAACAGGATGCAGTGGAACAAGGTTGATGGACAGAGGCCCTACTGCACAAGCCAGAGTACCCAAAGGATCCAGTGCCAATGTCCTGGTTCCAGACCCCATAGGACACCCTGAGAGGTCCTCTTGTCCATGCCCAATGGGTCAGAGCTTTTTTGAGCACATAAGGGGGACTAACACAGTATTAGGCAGGTGGTCTTAATGTTATGCCTGATCAATGTATGTTGACGGTAGGGTTTGTGAATGTGTCGTTACCTAGTGAAGAGATGCATTGTGGGAAAGAGGCAAATGTGACGCTCTGGCAATTTTCTGCTGAGTAACCTTTGGTCCTTGAGGAGGATGTTACTTTGATATTTAGCACCTACCTTGACACAACTGCAGACCGTGTACACTCCTTCATGGTATTTCCTGATGGCTGTGGCCTGTTTCAGCAGGATAATGTTTCCTGTCACACTGTAAACATTGTTCAGGAATGATTTGAGGAACATGACAAAGAGTTCAAGGTGTCGACTCGGCCTCCAAATTGAATGTGCTGGAAAAACAAGCCGGATCCATGAAGGCGTCACCTTAAAACCCCAGTCCAGGTGTTGACGAGTCAGAGCTGTTGTGGCAGAACGAAGAGAACCTGCACAATATTAGGCAGGTGGTTCAGATGTTGTGACTGATTGTTGTTTATATGACTAACTAATACACTAAGTGCTACTTTTTTATACCTTCACTCATTTCATTAAAACTGTACTCCATAATAAATTTGGTTCGAACTCAGATTATACCCAGTTGGTGTGAACATTACAGAGTTACACTATATGAGATTCTATTATTGGACCTGCCAAAGAGCTGAATGTTGTTAAAGTACACTTACACATTTTTTCCCCCAATAAAAATCCAAATGTGTATGTGTAAATGCATAGATGCAGAAATGGATGGATGGATTGCAAAATATATAGCAGGTGCATTTTTCATTTCTTGGCAAGTGAACATGGGAGCAACACGTCTACACTTTGGAAGAGGCAATGGAGTAATTAAAGCCTGTTTGTGCTTATCTCGTACAGACTGCGCACTGCATTCATGTCACAACTGTTATGTCAGTTGGTGGCGAAGCTAATTTTTCCACGGTGGTGATTAATATCAAGTCTGACATGACAGGGGGAGAGATACTTCACTGCAGTGACAATAAAACAAGTGTTGTCATCGTTCCACAGGCAAGCATGAAGGGCCAAACAGCTTGCACGTCACATGATCACAACAGCCATATTATTGACTGTGGTTGCCATAGATCTCCCAGTGAATTCAACACTTAAGCAAAGTGTTGGGCTCGTAGCTTATAATTAAGATGTTGACAGAAATAAGTGTCTGAAACTCTTGTTAGATTCAGACATGTACTGACAAGACATGCAACAATTTGCCCACAGAGTGCTGCAAAAGGAGGATTGTCAAGAAGAGGAAAATGGCAATCCTACAGTGCTAAACATTCTTGGAAAATAAAGACAAGCTGAGTGACGTTGCAGTGCTATCACTGCACACCTACCACTTTGATCTACCTGGAGGGCAGGATCTGCCATGTGTATACTCAGGATGTGTTAACGCTGAGCAGCACAGGCACTTTGCTTTGGCTGAATAGGAAGTTAAGGCCGACACTTTTTTCATATCGAGGGAAGCATTTCTTGTTTACAGGCAGTGAACTGTCAAGGCTTTCCACTTCTCTTTTTGTGTGACTCTCACAGCTTTTTCTTTGAGAATAAAGGCCGAGCCGCTCTTGAATATCACCATCTGTCCTCATATGTTAAATAATTTCTGTTTTTCCTCAAGAATTCTTATTTACCTCTGAGGTTTCTGTGAATGTGTGAAAGAGGGACAGAAATATGCACTTACTAACACTGTAGTCGGTCTTCTATGAGGGTTGAAATTAAAATAATACAAAGAGTGTTGGTGAATGTGAAAACACAGGGCTTACCTTTGTTTGCCTGGGGGCTTACATTTACTGAAAGTCCAGCAGATATTGTTTTGTGTGTTTGGTTTCAGAACTGCAAAAGCTATGAACCATTTAAATTCTGAAATGCCACATAGCTCTGCTGTTCATGCCTCACGAGTCTTCTTTCACTCGCTGCTTTTTGCTTTCCGGTACACTCTGTTTTTTTCTGCGGTGTCCCATCCAAAGTGGATAATTGACAACAACAGCGGCATGAAGTCCAAACCAATGCCTATTCCAGCTTCAAAGCTTCCTCACGTCCAAAGGAGCTCAGACTTAAAGCCCTCGCGCTGTGTCTAAGCAGCTTCAATTCCTTTCACACACATTGGGAATCATTGATTCTTTGGTCGATTGTTCTAGTCTAGTCATCAGGAAAAGTCTTGCCTGTTCTGTCAGTGGTGAGTGCAGCTGTGAGTGTGTGTGTGTTCCTCTGTGTAAATGAGTTCCAGCTAGATTTAGTGGAGGGTTTTAGTTCTAGGCGAGGCTGAGCCCATGGCACAGCCAGAACAGGTTGAGTTTCAAAGGGGCTTATCAGGGGAATTAGGCAAGCCTTTGGAGTTTGAGCATAGCCTAATTCCTGGTGACCTTTCCCTGGCTCTGGTTTGACTTTTTGTGGTGATCAGCAAGTGCTCTAACAAGCTTTTCCGTCTGTGTGGCTGGGGATTACTGTGGAACTGCTGTGCCCTCCCCTGCACTCACAAGAAGCCATCTGTGGTGAAGAGAGATAAAGTGAGTGAGAGAGAGAGAGAGAGAGAGAGAGAGAGAGAGAGAGAGAGAGAGCGTGAGCAGAAGTAGGCAATAGCCTGAAGGTCCATTGTCATGCCTGTCTGTGTGTTGGTGAGGATTCTGCGCTTGTCAGAGTCTCCTTTTGTGACAAATTGGTATGTTTTGTTCTGCCATTTTAAACTGCCAGGCACTGGCAACCCTTTCAGCCTATTATCCAAGCGTTCATGGACATTTGAATTATTTTTCTTTTTTTAAATGGGAGTGTCTTACTTAGTTTTTCTTTTTCTGGAATATCTCCTTGATATTCATTTCACCTTCTCTTCGGCACAGAAGCCAGGATTATCATTACTTACAGAAAGGGCTTAGTGGTGTCTGAGGTAAGGCTACACTTTCTTTCATCGTTGTTTTGAATCGCTTTTCACTGGACCTGATGGAAACACTTTGGCTCGAGCGAGGCGAGCATCAGGTGCACTAACTTTTCCCTGATGGCTTTGTGAATCCTGTGTTTACCAAACAGTTCCTTATGCAACATCATTATTAACATTTTATTGTCTCTTTTCCAAAAGCGGATAACTAGATGTACAGACGAAGCATATGGTTTAATCAAGTTTTATATTCCTTTTTGTATTTCAATTTAACAATATGCAAATGAGATATTATGTCATCTGATTGCATTCATTATACTTCCACAGATGATCTTTGTTCAGAAACCCCTGCTGTGTTAACAATTGAATTGATTGCATTTAATCAGAGCACTTTTGAATTAATTATGGAAACACAGAATGTCACATCACTTGTAATTAAACAGATAGCTTGTTGACGAAATGAAAATGATAGCAATGCTTATTGTACTCATTACACTGGTATGTGAAATACTCAAGTATATTAGTGCTTCTCTGGAGGTTGTGTGGAATTGTGACTGTAGAGAAAGTTAATTGTCTGCTGCTTTTTCTGCTCTTTATTGAACCCACCCAGAGAGCTGTCAGCTGTTGCACAGTTGTTCTATCTTTTTTAAAGAACAGAAGTGTTCCATCATTCATTTACTGCACTCATTACTGCTTTATGTTCCGAGTGAACGACTGTAGTCCTTGTCGTAGTTTTATTATTTTGTCATTTCCACTTTTCACTTGACGTCTTGATCCTCAAGTTGACTAACTTATTGTATTTTTTATAAGTGTTTGTATTCATTAGAACTGAATCCATTGTGGAATTTAACGCTTGCACCATATTTACACACATACAGTTAGATTGGATTGCGATTACAAAAATGTTGATACAGAATGTAATGCAGGTTATATAAATTACATTTGACTTGTAATAAATGTTCTCCAAAGATATGCATTTAAAATCATTTTTAGCAATATTCAGACCAATAATACTGAGAATCTCAAGTATCCCAATACCAAGCATGTTGCCTTTACAACTCATACATTGCTGAAATTCCAGTTTTCACCTTGTTGACATGTCTATATGGTGTTTATTTATATACATTGTGAGCGAAATAACCATTCAGCACCTTGGCTGAGCGTTTCCATCTTGAAACTGTAGTCTACCGATGTCCATCTCAAAAACACAGCTTCTGATTTATGTGGTTTTTACACTTAACAAACCTGAGGAACTGTAACTGATGGGAAGCAATGCTGGTGAGCTGTGTGCTTGAGCTGCAGCGAGTGGGGAAACATGCAGAGACTTCATGGATCATCTGCATATTCTAGAGGAAGCGTCTGTGTGGAGTCGAAACTAAAAACACTGATGCACAGAGATGAGTTTTTAGGGGTTTCATTAATGTCTGGAAAAAGGAGTTTAATGTTACGTCCTTTAAGCCACTATGCTCACAATCTGAACGCTGTTTTTCATATTAAGAAACAGCAGTGAACTGAACAATAACTAAATCACTCTTTAACAAGACGAAGAAAACCTAAACATATCAAAATGTTGCTTTTGCCCTTTAAGGTCCATTCATCTTGCAAAAACGTGTTTGTTGATGCTGTATTTATCTTTCCAAAGCGTCACTATGATGAAGGACACGTCCATTTTTTGTCTGGTCTCAGTATAAGGCGTCTTTGTCTTTGCACAGACGTGAAAATTCAGAAATATTAGTGAGCTAATTAGTTTTTTATCCATCTTTCAGTTCAAGCAATGGTCATCAGTGATTAGCTGCACACACAAGGATCAGTGTAGCTCAGTTTAAGTTCAAACAAGTTGAAATTTCTGTACAACCGTGAATAGTTAGACCAAATAAGCTGTTATTGGGAGGAGCACACAAAAGCTGCTTTAACTTATATAGTATGAATAAACCTTTCAGCTGTCTGGAAGGTTTTTGAATCATAATGTAACCATTAAAAATGTAACTTCCCTTATTTATCCCGACCTACAGTCCTGGCAGATTAACATCAGAGCATGCTTGCCTAATGTGGCAGCTTGGAGAGATAGTCCTAACAGGATTTTCAGCAAGCAGTGGACAATCCAGGCCAGGCTGAGACCATTCGTCATGTTTTTTTTCCATCCATTCTTATTAACTGCTTATACAGGCAAAACTAGCATGAGGATTTAAATGAAAACTCTTCAACCAGTTGGTATAAAAAATTGTTGATACAGCTCTTAAGATAACTACAATTTGAACTACGTAAGATAAGTACATTTAAGATGCTTAAGCAAGGGCTTTGCTGTTCAAATTAGCCTCAATGGGAACAACTGTAGAGACATGATTCTGCAAAAAAAACATCCTCCTAGGAAAATAGTAGGTACTGGATGTGACTCCATGACCAAATGCAGAGCCCTCTAATGAACTTTGCTACTGGCTGTGTTGAGTGGACAGACTTTACACCGATCAGCCACAACATTCTGACCACTGACAGGTGAAGTGAATAACATTCATCATATTGGTACTGTGTGCTGTTCTGATGGAAAACCTTGGATTTTAACATCTATGTTGATCAGACTCAGACACCCAAATAAACATTGTCCCACAACAAACACACTCCATCATGGAAATGGAAATCCCAAATGTCACTGGCAGGAAAATGCACCCCACCATATGGAAAAAACATCCAACAATCAGGAACATATTGAGGAACATGACAATGGTCCAACATGTTGATGTGACCTCCAAACTTCCTACACCCCATTGTGATCAAGCATCAACAGGATGCAGTGGAACAAGGTTGATGGACAGAGGCCCTACTGCACAAGCCAGAGTACCCAAAGGATCCAGTGCCAATGTCCTGGTTCCAGACCCCATAGGACACCCTGAGAGGTCCTCTTGTCCATGCCCAATGGTTCAGAGCATTTTTGAGCACATAACGGGGACCAACACAGTATTAGGCAGGTGGTCATGATGTTGTGCTGTGGTGGCCCCCCTTTGGCTCCAACACAGTGTTCTAACTCAAGAGTAAGGAAGTATATTTAAATATAAATAAATCTTTGAATTATATTTAAATTTTATCTTTATTTTAGAGTTAGATGTGTGTTACGTTGGTTCTTATCACTATCTGGACAGAATAGTTCAAGTACTGTGTGCCCAGTGTAGGTATGGATTTCCTGATAGCAGTGTCAGGGCACTCTGTAGGGGGAGTGAGTACCTGCTGGTCTATCCCTTTAAGAAAGGGTACAAGGGTGGGGAGAGAAGAGCCTCATCATCATCATGCAGGAGTCATCTGGGTAGCCTCTCCTCCCTCTCTACTGCATTATCATAAAAAGTGATTTAGGACTGATTGATGCAAATGGCCCTCTGTTCTTTTCTATCATTAACGGGCCCTTCGCCGTGGCCACAGGCGGTGATTAAAGCTGTCATTTCCAGCTACTCATTAAAGGAGAGCGCCGGGCCGTGGGAGGGATTCAGAGAGGGCTGGAGAGGAAGAGAGGGAGGAAGAGAGGGAGGAAGGGAGGGAGGGAGACAGAGTAAAGGAGGAGGAGGAGGAATGGGGCCATTTTATTCCCAAAGAAGTGCTGTCTAGTGAAACTACCTTTCTAAAAAAAAAAACTGAGGCCCATGCAATGTTTTCATAATTGTTGTATTCGTCCCAGTCTGGCTTATACAGAGGAAAAAGAGTCTGTGGTCACAATCCATTATAATAGCATCTTTTATGATTCCCCAAATGCTTTTTAGTTTAGGCTGCCAGTGGGGTAGCTTGGGAAAAAAAGCAGGCAATAATAAGCGACAGTAGGGTTCAAATCGAAGTCACTTTACAGTTTGTATTAATTTTCACATTTTGTGTGGAACTAGGAAAAAGTTATGACGCACACAGGCTGTAAAAAAATCAATATAACTTTGTTTTATATTTCTGTTTTGCTGTCGGCTATAAATCACAAACAATACTCTCAAAGAAAGTGAAACTGTTGACAAACAACCCCAGATACTGAAGTGTGTCTGCAGCCGCCCCATGACTCCTGGCAAAGACATTACTCTGTGGCTCGCACTTACACTTGAACATGAATGCGAGTGTGTTTGTGTGCTGCTTGCCGATAGGAACCTTATCTAGTCTAATGGGGGGGTTCTTGGCTGTGAGGCAGTGAGATGTGAAGCTCCAGCTGAGCTCTCCTCTGCAGGAGCCTACAATACCACCATGTCCTGGGGACCTGCGCTAATGGCCTGGGGTGCCCTTACTGCTATTGTGCCCAGCAGGCCTACCTCTCCGTGCACATACACATCCCCAAGCCTCCATCTGCCCCCCCTACATCTCCTTAATCTTTCAGTACGATTCAGTCTCCCTCAGATAACATGCTGGGATTCTGGTCAGGGTTGCACATGGCTTATAGCAATAGGACCCGGGGGGTTTGAGGGATTGGAGAAGACAATGAGTGGGAGAAGATATGTTTTCTTAGTGGCACGGCACTGGGGCACTAAGCTCCAATCAGAGAGGTCCATCGATCGACATAATTCTCTAGCAAATGTTTCCTGGCCTAAGATGTGATACCCTCTGCAGAGCCCATCATGCCAGGGTACAGGGAAATCCAGCTGAGGGTTAGCCCCTCCTTCTGGATGCTGGCTGATCTCAGAGAAATCGCACTACTCTCCTGCTGCAGCCCACACATATGCTGCCAATGTTCTCACTGCACAGCATTGTTTTGTGTGCTTGAGAGAATAAGGAAAAACTGATTGCTGCTACATCCTCTTCTAAAGGAACAAGCAGATTGGGACATGTATTGCATTGTGGGACTGCTTACCTTTGACCTCTTCCATTTTTTCCCATCAGGACAGAGTGGGGGATTGTGCAGGATGCTGAGCAAAATAACGGTGCCGCTCTCATGTAGATCTCTTGTGAGATACATTAGTAGCAATTAGTCACCAGATGAAAGCCCATTAATTACTCGCCAAAGGCAAACAAGTGCAATTATTTAAGTGGAAATTACAGGCAATGTAACTGCTTTCACAAGCCAGTATGCTGACTTAGTTATTGTGCACATGTTGGCTTCTTTTTTAGCTGACATCTTGCTCATTGGCAGTTGGTTACAAAGCAAAGAATGCTGCCTTGTTCTGCTTTTTCAAAGTAATCATGCTTCCTATCAAGGTTACATAGATGTACTATACCTGTAATGAGCCAAGTTCTACCCTCAGAGAAAATTAGCCGTGTTCAAAGACACAAAAACCCATACAAAGCTCAGTTGTGAAAACATTGCGTTCCTGAGGAGATATGCAGTCTCCTACCTGTATTTACTGCCCATTAAATCAAACTTTTTCATGGAAATTGATGCCATAATTGCCTGTTTAAGAGCAATGTGTAGGCACACATGCATCTGTGAAGGAAAACCACACCAGCATTGTCTATTGGGGGCCTAATGGTGCAATTAATTTTGTTCCGTCTGTTGTAGGGACTTTCAAGGAAAATGGATGTTTTTTTCCTCCCCACTTGCTCTCTAAACTGGTTTTAATGAAGAAGATAAAGTGGTTCCTTGGGTGTCTCATACGCTCCCAGCAGTCAGTTCATTTGACATTATTCTATTGCAGCTGAATGCAGCTAGCCGTCTGCTTCCTCCTTGGCTCCATGTTGACAGGCCAGCAGCTCCCTCCTAGGGCTGCTGTAATGAGGAACTATCTTCCTCTCAGGATTACGGCCTAGGACTTGGTAGGGGCCATTACATAGTCGGCATTAAAAAAGGAGAAAATAGAAGGGCAGAGCTAGGCACACATCCTGCATTTCCAGCCTCAACATCATCCAAACATGGATTATGTCATATGTCACGTCATACCACACTGCTCTTCAGTCTTCTCTGCAGTGGGTTTAAGCCCTCAAGGTGCCCAGACAGCTGACAGTGGCATTATTATTCTCCAGAATATGCCTGCGGGGCCCAGCTCTCCAGGGAGGCTCTGCCTGCAGACTGAGGTGCCCACTGAGGGGAGGGGCTGACAGGGTCTTTATGACTAGACACTCTCCCTAAGGACCACTCAGGAATAAATTAGCATGGCCACAACCCTTCTGGCATAATGTGATTGGACATGAGGGAGGCGGCCCCACCCCTCATCCCTCCCAGAGGACAAGTATACTCAGTGCTCAACCTTATCTTTGTTGAGCATTAAAATACATGATTGCACCTCCGGGGCATGCATGAAATCTGTCCTTCATGTGCATTCATCTGGCCGTCCAACCAGTAATCATAGATCATAAACTCTGAACCAGTGCAATCCAAAACAAGATATTGTTTGTGAGTTAATAAACTTACTAGCTCATCTTGTAAAAGTTTATTGTCGGCAGAGCCATTTTCCTCCTATTTGTTTGGTGGCTGAATGAGAATCAAGGGAGAAAGGGAGGAGTGGAGCATGAGAGCAAAGAGGAGAGTGGCTTAGTGTAAGACGTTAAATCCCAGGCTAAAATACATAGCCCTGAGGAGCTGCAGCTTCTTAACCTCAGCCGGCTTGGTCTGATAAGAATGTTTCTTTGTTGTTGGCTGGAGAGTAATGCAGACTAGCTAAAGGCTATTAAAACAAGCTTTGCCTGGGTGTTGTTTATCAGGAGATTTCATCACCCTGTTGTGTATCAAGAACAGAAACAAAGTCTCTCGTGGCTACACCAGCTGAATGGTGTTTAGCAATCAAACAAACCAATAAGCAGATATTTTTGTTCATAGTTAACGTCTCAAAATAGCTGAAGGTATGTCAAACTCCATCAATACAAATCCCCTCCCAGGATGACACTGTCTCTGACCTCCACCCAGTATTACAGAAACTGTTTCACAGGAATTCGCCATGGTCTGTTCCAGCTGTTTTTATGTAAGTGAAGCTCCCAGCTGCCAATGATTACTGCTGTGGACCGTGCCCGGAGCTTCGCCGACAGTCCCCTTTTGATTAGCAATTATCCTGAAAAACGGCGAGGGGAAACTCAGATGCTCAGGAGAACATGGTTCCAACCTGTTTTTCCATTGAGCAAAATTCTGTCAGGGCAGGCAAAGGTTGCTGTGGTTCACTGGGGTCCGCAGCACCACTTGGCTTTGATTCTCCAATGCCGCCCAGATGTTGGGATCTGGCTCTGCATTGGCCCATATGGTTCCACTTACTCTCCGGGGGAAGAAAATAAATGGTTTGTTTTTCTATTGTGGTCTCACTCATTACGCACTTATAAAACCGGCTTTTGAAGATTAGAAACTTGTGCCTGTGTTGAGCCAGATATAAGCTGGCATGTTGGGATGGAATGTGTGGCTTTTCCTTTTAAGCTCATATTTTCCTGAGTTCACTTTTGTACCAACAGGAACACAGATTAGTACCGGTGTAGTACATTATCCGTTCATTTGGGTTGTAGTTTTAGCTGTGCTTGGTTTGCTTTGTTTGTAACTAGCCCAGGGACGTGGATTCACCAAACCTAAGAATATTTCAAAGCCTGCAGCTTATATCCTTTGCCACATAAGTTGCTAAAGCCACGTACAGAAATAGACTAAATGTGATAAAGCAGTGAGTGATTGCAGAACACTAACTGCTGAGAGATGTGATGATCTAGCCTAGTCTTACAAGCTTTATGAGCTTCACAGTAGGTCAACAAGCTATTAGTTTATAAGAAACATATGTCTTAAATGCTGAGTTTCTAGAATCAGACAGCAGCTTTAGAAATGCTTCTTCCATCTGCTTTTATCTTTCTGTTATATTAACTGATGCTACAAGATTAGAACTCAAACTCTGGCAGTTCACCAGACCTTGGCTTGCTCAGTTGACCCCCATGACCCAACACCCGGGCTTATCTCCTGCTCCAGTAAAGGAATTTCCATCTCCCTGTTTTCCTTCCAAACTGCTGCTTTCAACTTTTTTTTTGACTGACAACAACTTTGTTTTGCTCTCTGGTGTTCCTGTCCATCCACAATAACTCGATCCATGCTCCCACAGCTCTTCTCAGCACTTAGGGAAGTTTTAGTTCTGTTGGGTAGCAGGTGTTCCCAGCCTTGGCCGCCCTGACCTTTCAAGGGTTAGTCGTCTATCAGTGGGTGTCAGGCCTATAAGTAAGACTCGGGTCACCCTACTCACTGAGAGGTCACACACCATACACACTATGAAAGGAAGAGTGGGGGGAAAGATGAGAGAGAGGAAGATTGAGTAGAGAAAGCCCTCTTCAGATTTCTTACCTTGGACTTTTCTCGGTTCTTGAACAATAAGAGCACATCTGGCTGCCTCTCTTCGTGTTTGTCACAGTTGTCCTTCACTCTTGAAAGACATAGCCGGGGAGAAAAACAGCAGAAAGACAGCCAGTGTTGTTCTTCACTTACTTTAGCCGCTCTCTAAAGAGGAGTCTTTGGAATGTGGGTGTTTCCTGGAGTACAGCTGGAGGCAGTGTTGTGCAGATCAATATAACATTACACTGGCACAAGCAGTGGGGTGTTTTAAGTGACATTTAATGGAATGTGGACAAAAAAGCTGGAAAACATACAGAGTGCAGGACACCCCCACACCCAAAAGGGCCCTTGTACCCAACTCTATCAGATTACTGCTTTAATTCAGCTATCAGGTTCTACAAGAGAACAGAACACACTGCACATAATGACATGAAGAAAGCATCATCAGAAGGTCTCTGCATTTAATTGTCGAAGTGGAAACTGAGAGCTGGGTTATAGGAACAATCTGAGTGATTTGAGTGTCACACAGCTAGCATTAATGCTACTTGATGGTAAAATTATGCATTGTCTGTAATGGTGAACCCAAATACAATTCACTCATGGCAAAAAGTAAGACATAGTAAAGGACATACAGAAACATGTTCATCAAGTCAAACTAGTCAGTCAAAACCTGCTCATACTTTTTCTTTCGCAGAACAACCGTTCTGTTAGCTATGGCTGCTACAGTGAAGTACAAGCACAGCAAGTAAACACCAACATGCATGCTCACTTTGTCTTGTAAAATGACATTACATTAAAGAAGCACACACAAAAAATTCAACCAATATTTTAGAGAATATAGAAAAGCCAGTGGCATTAATTTCACTGGAAGGCAGCAACTATTTACTGGTGCTTTCCAACACTATAGTGACTTAGACACAGATTACTAGGCACATTATTCCACTGCAGATCTTACTTAGAGTAAAATCCTGATCATGGTATTATCTCCTAGTGAGTTGCCACTTGTTGAACGATCCATCCATCCATTATCTACACACGGCTCAATCCTCTGTAGGGTTGCAGGGGGCCTGGAGCAGCTCCAATCCCAGTCGACTCAAGGCAAAGGCAGGGTTCACCTGAACAGGTCGCCAGTCTATCGCATGCCTGCACATAGAGAAAGACAACCAAGCACACTCACATTCACACCTATGGACAAATTAGAATCACCAGTTAACCTCAAAATGAACCCACACTGCACAGGGAGAACACGCAAACTCCACACAGAAACATCCCAGGCTGAGGGACACGAATTGGAATCTATCTGTGAGGCGACGGTGCTAACGACTGTGCAGCCCCCTTGTTGAACTAATAAAACAGTAAAGATGACGCCTTCCTCTTGCTCACCGCTGGGCTTTTAAAATCAACTCGTTGAGAATAGTCGGACCACAAACAGACATCCTTGCTACTTGCAGCCGTTTCTCCCAAAAAATTGTGTTGCTGTACAAAACTGCATTCACAATTACGTTTTGGGGGAATTAATTAATTTTGTTCATGACATTCACCGATCAGCCACAACAGAGTAAAAGCCATCACACTGAAAAGTTGACACCTTTAATTTTGGTTCTGGTCAAACTGAACAGTCAAACAATCTGGAATGTAGACCCTTCAACCACAACATTTTGACCACTGACAGGTGAAGTGAATAACATTGATCATATTGGTACTATGTGGTGTTCTGATGGAAAACCTTGGATTTTAACATCCATGTTGATCAGACTTAGACACCCAAATAAACTTTGTCCCAGAAATGGAAATCCCAAATGTCACTGGTAACTGCAGGAAAATTCACCCCACCACATGGCAACAACATCAAACTATCAGGAACATGTTGAGGAACATGACAATGGTCCAACATGTTGATTTGACCTCCAAACTTCCTACACTCCATTGTGATCAAGCATCAACAGGATGCCCCACTGCACAATCCAGAGTACCCAAAGGATCCAGTGCCAACATCCTGGTTCCAGACCCCATAGGACACCCTGAGAGGTCCTCTTGTCCATGCCCAATGGTTCAGAGCATTTTGGACCAACACAATATTAGGCAGGTGGTCATGATTTTATGCCAGCTTGGTGTATAACAAACACATTTCTAACTGACAAATTTTTGTTCCTCCTTCTCAGCCAACCAGTCATATATTAGATGGGGTGGAACTTGCCATCCTGGTAACCCAGACAATAGAGGAGAAGCTTCAAACATGTTATTAAAAGGTCATATTTTACCCTCAATCATGATATTTTCCGAAACCTACCCACTTAGTGCCTAAACCTAACCAAGCTTCTAGCAGGTTGTTGTCGGTATAAAAGTGTAAACCGAAGTGTTTTATTTTAGTATTTTCTTACGCATATCAAGCTAGTTGTGGCATGTAAACTTAAAATGTAGTTTAGTTGCATAGGAACATACATTTTTGTAGACAGGGTTGCTACTTGGATAATTGTAAAGAGAGAGAAAATGTTCATGCACTACCCAGATCTGCTTGATTCTTGTGAGTCACGTTCTCAGGCTGGAAAATCTGTAATTCCAGATCAATCTGGAAGAATCAAATTCTTGTTTTGCCATGATTGGCAATAGACACACATGACAAGACAACAGCAGGGTGTCAAGAATATCCTTTATACTCCATAAAGTCTCTTATTTTTAGACCCCAGTTCTGTGATCGGCTCCTTTCAGCAAATCTGACAAGCCCTCCTTCAAATTAGAGCACCTTGTCAAAAGCACAGAGAGGCGGATAGAAGTAGCCTATCTTCATTAAACGTTCCTTAATTGGCTTTGTAAGGAATAATCTCTCCATCTCTCTGAGCTCCTTGGTTGGCAGACAGGCTGCATAACGGCACCACTCATCTGTCAAAACGTCAGCAGGATCTCAAAAATGAAAGCGACACATGTCAGCAAGTTGTTCAACACTGTGTACAAATACTCCAGATCACACTTCAGTAGAAAGGCCTGTCATAATCCCGTTTGAAGGAAATTAGAGTTTAGGTAAACACAACTGTCATGTGCAGTGTTCCTTGGAAAAGTTTTTTTTTCTTTCTGAGCTCGTAATCTTTAAAGGACCCTGAGCTCTGAATATAGGCACAATTCCATTCATCACATGGCTCATCTGCTATTGTTAGTGAAACGCTGACAGTATCCGCAAATTTTGAAGGCCCTGGAGCGCTGGTGTTGTCAAATTGAAACGTGGGAAGCAGAATTGCTGCCCACCTGCGTAGCTCAAAAAGCGCTCCAGGGTCTTGCCTTGATGTGTGATAGAAGTGAGGTACCACAGAACCAAACAAAACATACAGTGTGCCCTCTTCTGATTAGCAGACAGCAGCGTGATCTTCCATGTCCTTCACTGAGGCTTTATGCAGTCACGAGTGCACACTGAGGCCTCCGTAAAATAACAATGAGCGACTTGCCAGCTTGTCAGTCTATTTGCTCCATTTCCTGTCTCACAGCATTCTCTGTCTCTCTAGGCCGCACTGTATCCTGGAGCTTAATAGACTGTAGAGGTCTCAATTGAAAATGTGAATGTGCCCATCAGAATGTGTAACCTTGTTCGCCCTAGGTATTTAACACAGGACATCTAAAGGCGATGGCTTGACCGAGGCATGTCAGGGACAAATGAAAAGCTATTACTGAAGACATGCCTGTGTGTGTGTGTACGTGTGCATATGTGTGTGTTTGTGCCTCCCAGCCAACCCTCCAACTCCCTCAATTTCCAGCCAGTGCATCAGTCCAAGCAGGAGTGACATGCGATGGCATTCTTTGTTTATCTACTCCAGGGCCACGCTCCTCATGTCTCTTTGTGTCGCTGTCACTAGCGCAGTAAGCACTGGAGGACGGATGGAAACACGGTAATAACAGTGAAGATGTGTTTGTTAAGACAGCTCCGGCTCTCCAGGCAGGGGCCTCGCTAGATTCATGAAACATGACAGCTGTTTAGATAGGAAGGAAAAGAGAAGAGAATCAGCCATCAGCGACGCTACTAGAGAACTTAATAGTCTATAGATTTTGTAATGCTATTTTGATTTAAACCTTGCTTCCCATAATATTGTACATGTCTGCAGTTAACTGTAGTAAAACAGTCATAGTTTTATATATAAAACAAAGCTTAGGTTTTCTTGAGAAAGGCTACTATCTGCCTATGAATCTTTTATACTTTTTTGTGATCTAACATTTACTCTTTTGGACCCATCAATTATGACTAGTTTAAATGTACATGAAAATACAACAAGCGAGCATACATTTGGATTAAATTAGAGTTCTGGCACATGTTATGTAGATAGCAAGAAGATCTGCAAGGCAAAGTGAAAACATGAAAGACACTCCAACCTCACAAGATAACACTTAACAATGGATGAAATAAAGCAAAAGTAAACCAATCAGCCACAACATCATGTTATGACCACTGACAGGTGAGGTGAACAACATTAATCATATTGGTACTATGTGGCTTTCTGCTGGAAAACCTTGGATTTTAACATCTGTGTTGATGAGACTTACACACATAAATAAACACTGACAACACTCCCTCATGCAAATGGAAATCCCAAATGTCACTGGTCTACCCCTGCAGGAAAATGCACCCCACCACATGGAAAAACCATCAACCAATCAGGAACATGTTGAGGAACATGACAATGGCCCAACATGTTGATCTGACCTCCAAACTTCCTACACCCCATTGTGATCAAGCATCAACAGGATGCAGTGGAACAAGTTTGATGGACAGAGGCCCCACTGCACAAGCCAGAGCACCCAAAGGATCTAGTTCTAATATCCTGGTTCCAGACCCCATAGGACACCCTGAGAGGTCCTCTTATCCATGCCCAATGGTTCAGAGCGTTTTGGACCACCTAATCGAGACCAACACAATATTAGGCAGGTGTTCATAATGTCATGCCGGATCGGTGTATATCAATGAAGATGTTTTCGTATCTGTAAAAAGATTAGATATTTTATGATTCAATATTGTTTACCTTTTCAGACCAACAGAACTTTGAAGATTACAGATTAAGAGAAAAATAAAACATAACAGATCAAAACAATAAATGCAGCATGACCCAAATGTGGTATACACAGGAGCAGGTTGTCAGTAGGATACATTCAGCATGGTGAAACAACTTTCTAGAATTGACGTGCAGTAGTGGTAAAAGTGCCTAGTTTGCACTGCTTGTAAAAATGTAAATAGTATAATATATTTGGCATGGAGTGCCACTATCTCTTCTCAGTGCTGCTCACACTTGGGAAAATGTTGTACATAATGATTTTAGGTTTAAAAACTCAAAAACTCAAACTCAAACTTTTTCTGTAATCTATAGCATTCTAAATGTGAAATATGGCACAGAACACATTTTTGGGTTTCCTCTCCTTGTAGCCATGCTTGTGTTATTTCAATAGAGGTTCAGGACTTTATATAACAGTGAAAAACAAGCCCAGAAAAGCACAAGAAATAAAAACTCTCAGTTCAGAGGGTTAATAAACCCAACAGCCTTAAAGGTTAGAAATGAATCAGAAAGGTCAGGAGGCAGCTAACAGCATTATTAGCATTTTATGTAGTTTTCCTGTCATTTCCACTTATTTTTGTGTTTTTAAAAAAAATAAAAAAATGAAAAAGCTGAACATTAAATATGAATTGAACATTTTAATGTCAAATAATAGCGAGGAATGAGTCAGGAAAAAGTGCAAGTGAATTCATGTTGTTGGAAAGCAGACAAGCTCACTGGCGCACTATTTATCTAGATGTTGTTTTGTTCCAGACATCATTAGCTGTTTATGGGCACGTCAGCTAATAGATTTATGTTAATGCATAAACATAAGAATGAAACATCAAGCACTCTGACTCATAAGGCCCCTGTATGATTAATCATTATGAATATGGCCTGGCTTTCAGAGTGACATTACACAGGGCATGTCGGTGCTGCTTCCGGTGGTGGATGTCTCCAAAGCACTCTACATGCACAGTCACACAGGGGGGAGAGAGGCCACACCAGGCACTTTGCTTTTAATGAGGATAGCACTGAACACATGCGTTCCCCTGTCATTGCTCTAAAGAGCTTAATTGCAGATGCCGACGCTTCCGATGACAAAAACGACATCTGTGAACATCTGCTTTGGAAATTGAAGCTGGCCTTGGAACGGAACATTGACTTTGTTTTCCGTCTTCATGGACCAATTAGGGCTAACAGACTTACACAGCCAGATCAATCTGAAAACAATAATGGCATCGCTGTTATTTCTCTCATTTGATAGCTGTGTGGCTCCATTGTGCCTATTAGCATTACAGAACAGCGAGCGCCCTGACCTCCAACATCTTCGCTCCATCTCATACACATCCCCGGAGACGCTTTTTCCTTTAATCTAGAGAACACACAAGGCCATGCATGTGTGTGTGAAGGAGTGTGCGCTTTCCCTCCCTAGCTTCCTCCTCTCCGGCATCCTTGCTACAGTTAATTAACAGTTATTAGTGTTAGCGCAGAGCACCGGATAAGATGTCACAAATCATCAAGTCTCTAGGTGCAGTTCCAGCAATTAAGAGCTCTGTCGCACCTTCCCTCTCCACAGTCATTTGGTACGCATCCAGGTTCCTTTTTAGACCTGAAAGCACTAATCAAATCATTTCTGCTCTGAGATTTTGCCGTCATTATTTCAAGCCCTAACGACGTGAGACTCCCAACTCAGCGCCTCTCCCAGCTCCAACTTCTATTTGCAAAACAGTGCAAAACTACACTTTATTCAGCGCCAAATAACAGGAGGAAACATTCTGTAGTAATTCTGTGCTCTTTCCTTCCAGACATCAAAGATTCCATTCATAACCTGTAAGCCTTTGTATACCCAGAGATATTGAAGGTTCTGGGTAGAATATAGGACCCAGTCAGATGCCTGCGTGTGCAAGTGTTACAAAAGGATGTGTGAAAGTTGGCAAGAGATGGAGCATCAGATTAGCAGTGTTTAGTAGCTGATTTTAATGCAGGCTGTGACTTCTCTGCTCCGATCAATTTGTCATCCCTCTAAATGGAAACTTAATTGCATCCGTCTGAAGTAAAGGGACCTTGAGCTGTGCTTCTCGTTGTTTTCAACACCCAATCCTTGCCTGAGCTTTTATTTATTTGCTGTTTCTTTTGTGGCTGATGTAAGCTCTGGCCTCTTAATGCTCTCGGCCCAGAAGTGTAGTGCATTGGAGTGGTACTCAACGGTGGCAAAGGGGAGCTCTGTTGAATGAGCAGTAGTCGTTTGATAACTTAGATGTATTAGAATTAATACCACTTCAGGACTTACGAGGAGATTGCAGCTATTAAATCAAACGTGTTGCAAAATGAATTCAGTTTCATGCGATGTCGCTGCACAAAATTACAGCCTTGATTAAATCCTTCTAAGCCGCACTGGTGTTTTTGGTTTTAATTAAGAGGATTTCAGAGTAGACTGTCCAAGGTCTGCACAGTTTGTTGTATTCTCTAACTGGGCCTTTGTGATATTTCAAACAAAAAGGCGTAAAGTTCGCAGAAGCTCAGTTCCAAGTCAAAGTAGCAGCATGACAATACTTCATCGGCATCTTTGAGATTCAGATGTTAGCTGCAGTTCAAAACCACAGCTAACAAACTATACAAAATCGTGTTTTGTCTTGCATTTATGTAGCAAGAAAAAAAAACATAGCCTGTAGCTGAAAAACATAGCCTGACACCGATCAGGCATAACATTACGACCACCTGCCTAATATTGTGTTGGTCCTGATTATGTGCTCAAAAATGCTCTGAACCATTGGGCATGGACAAGAGGACCTCTCAGGGTGTCCTATGGGGTCTGGAACCACGACGTTAGCACTGGATCCTTTGGGTACTCTGGCTTGTGCAGTGGGGCCTCCGTCAATCCAACTTGTTCCACTGCATCCTGTTGATGCTTGATCACAATGGGGTGTAGGAAGTTTGGAGGTCAAATCAACATGTTGGACCATTGACATGTTCCTGATTGGTTGATGTTGTTTCCATGTGGTGGGGTGCATTTTCCTGCAGGGGTAGACCAGTGACATTTGGGATTTCCATTTGCATGAGGGAGTGTGCTTGTTGTGGGACAATGTTTATTTGGGTGTCTAAGTCTCATCAACACGGATGTTAAAATCCAAGGTTTTCCATCAGAACACCACATAGTACCAATATGATCAATGTTATTCACTTCACCTGTCAGTGGTCATAATGCTGTGACTGATCGGTGTATCTTCACAGCACTGTGTCAGCGATGTATAAGGGTCTGACTGAACCTCATCATGATTCTGCTCCAGGGAGAAAAAAAACTCTATTTGTATTTCTTTAAACCAATCACAGTGATCTTGGGCGGTGCTAAGCCAAGGGTGTAGCGACAGTGTCCCCGCTAAAAAGCGATGAGGGACTCGTTTGGAAGGCGAACATTGTCGATAATATTAGTAATTCACCAAAAGAACCAAGCAGGGCTGCCTTTTCAGCAAAATTTTCCAATTTTTAGAGATTGTGGTTTTTGTTTCCTGTGGCAAACTTCATTTTGAAAATAATAGAATGTAGATAGATGATGAAAGGGGAGAAGAAAGCCAGTGAAGTGTGCACTCAGAATGGCAAACTTATACTACATTTACATCCAATTAGTCAAATTGCAGCTCCTGAGATAGGCAGTACATGTACTATAATCTGCTGTTTTAAATGCTAGTATTAATGCAAGCTATGCACACAATGGTTTGGTGTGAAGCTTTTGATGACCCCCGTTTTCACATCAGCCTAAAGAGAATACTGTGAAAAAGAATTATTATTTCCAAACCATTGCTCTAGTCGTACTGGTTTAGAAGCTTGTTTATTAAAAGCCTTTAAAGTGCCTAGTCCGTACACTGCTTCTGGCTGCAGCCTATGTATAATTCATTTTTTTCTAATTGCAGAGTGATAAAACAGTGAATCAAAGTGATAAAAAAGGTGTAATAAAAAAATACAATGAGGAAAAAAGACCCACCGAAGCCATGCAGCATGTTAATTTGTGCAGCTGAGTAAAACCCACAGGGAATATAAAAACATTTCAACCCAAAACAAAACAAAACAGATACAGAAACAATAAAATCAAGATGACAAGCTAAGAAAAAACTGATTTACATAATTGAATTTAAAAGACAACAGGAATATTGTGGAAAGCTGTGCAAACATAGGAGTCTATAAAATGGCAGCAGGAGCAGAAAGAAATCACGGAACGCCCAGATGCTGGAAATGTAATCATAGGGTAGGTTAGTAGGATGAATTTAGCGCTCTAAGCATGTCATCTATAAGGCTTCGCTACAGACATTTGAAAACAATTGTGCAGAATAACAGAGCTGGAGCCCATGCCATTATTATTATTCGTATATGTTACACTGGAGTTTTCAAGGAAATTAGTCCTGCATGAGAAAGAACTGCTCTGGTCTGTGACGTTCTGTTTCTTTACAGATTAAAAGATTCTTAAATCGCTTCTATGAGGCTGATAAATAGGTTGGTCCAGCTACAGTGGCTATATGGCTGTTGGTATTCAGTGGAAGTTTGAGATCAAATATTTGATTTTGTTTGGGGCACACTGCCAGCTTTGTTCTTGGCTTTCTGTGTGGGAGGCAGCTAGCATCCTTCTTGCTCTTCCATGTCCAAATTCCTCCTCCCCGGGGTCGCCTCCTGTCAAGTGTCAGCAAAATAATCACAAGTTAGCAGTTGCTAGAAATGACACGGGAGCTGCCATCGATCAGCGGTCATGAATCATCAGCCGAACAGAAAGAGACAGACAGGCCGTGAGTTTCGGGAAGAAAGAATAGCAGAGGGTCGTAGCTCAGTGCCGACAGGCTGCTGATGTGACTGGACTGAGCTGTTGTATCTTCACGGTTTTCATTAAAGCAGAAGATGAGATCAGGGAAGTGGAGGCAGAATCTGTCTTCAGGTTGTGTGTAAGTGTGTCTGTGTGCTGCATGTCTGTGTGTGTGTGTGTGTGTAAGGTATCATACTGTGCAGCTATATTAGCAACAATGATAGCTATCACTGCTGAGAAGGGTGATATCAGGCTTCACAGCTCCTGGGGGGGCGTTATTATCCTGCAGTGATCTGCACTGTGAGGTCAGACTGTGACACACACACACATAAGCTTTGGCATCCTGGCAGTGAAAAAATAAGACAATACTGGATGTATTTATACAATATAAGTCTCTACATAATATTACTGTGTCTCCAATATATATACAGGAAATGTACACAAAAGCTGAAACCGAGGTCCAAGGCAGGATTCATGTTTTTGTTGCATTGTGTGCTTTTGATTTATTTAGTTTTGGTTTCACAATAAAGAACTTGACATCTGATACCTGTCCTATCGTCTTCACCTATGGGTGCTGATTCTTTCTAAACTTGACATTGTTTAGCTCGTCAACAGGCGTGCGTCTGACGTTGGCTTGTTGCCGATTCAGCGGCTTGCCCTCTATGGCAGAGAAAAATGAATGAATTGATTTATTGCCACTGTAATATTGTTTTCCTCGCATTACTACCAGCAGCACCAACTTCAAAAACAAGAATCGATACTAGTACAGCTACTGTTGCCACCTGTAGTTTTGGTTCTGATCAAACTGAAAAGTCAAGCAGTCTGGACTGAATGAGTTAGGTGTGAAAGGCCCTTCAGAATATGTTGCACAAAGATGGGTGTGTCTGTGAGTGCTGCTTCAGTGGCGAATGTTAAGGAACGAGTGCTTAATGTTATCTAATCACATCACCATTTCTTTATCAGAAAATGGCTGAATAATGGCTTTGCTTTCTGCTTTTCTTTCATCTGAAACACCGCAAGTTTGTTTCTCCTCCAAGTTTCCATGCTAGCTACACAGTAAGCACACTAACAGATACCGATAATGAAATATTAATAGGATAAACCGTACAGTAAATCTACTATATCACGGCTATGTGTAATCTTTATTTAATCAGGTGGTTGCACTGAGATCAGGATCTCTTTTCCGAGGAAGACTTGAGAAAACCAGGAGAAACAGAGCAGAGATAAGACACACAGCGAAGCAGTGGAAGTCCCAGATAAACACATGCAAAAACATGTTCCAAAATAAAAGTTTAAATTATTCCAGTGGAATGAAAAGAAAGTGTGAAGAAAGCAAATAAAATATTTATATACCTTACAATATACACCGATCAGCCACACAATTATGACCACTGACAGGTGATATGAATAACATTGATAGTATTGGTACTATGTGCTGTTCTGCTGGAAAACCTTGGATTCTAACATCCATGTTGATCAGACGTAGACACCCAAATAAACATTGTCCCACAAATGAAAATCCCAATTGTCACTGGACTACCCCTGCAAGAAAATGAATCCCACCACATGGAAAAAACATCAAACAATCAGGAACATGTTGAGGAACATGACAATGGCCCAACATGTTGATTTGACCTCCAAACTTCCTACACCTCATTCTGATCAAGCATCAACAGGATGCACTGGAACAAGTTTGATTGACAGAGGCCCCACTGCACAAGCCAGAGTACCCAAAGGATCCAGTGGCAACGTCCTGGTTCCAGACCCCATAGGACACCCTGAGAGGTCCTCTTGTCCATGCCCAGTGGTTCAGAACATTTTAGACCACATAAGGGGGACCAACATAATATTCAGCAGGTGTTCATAATGTTATGTCTGATCGCTGTATATTACTGTATAATTTCCTCAGTGCTTATTATGACAAAACTATTCCAACCAAAACCAACAATGCTTGTATTCATTCCAAGATAATGACTCACTATAAGCAAATTGAAGACAAATGTCAGAATTAGCATTAGTTTGATATTATTGTAGTATTGATGGAAACTATTGGTTACCAGCTTTTTTTCATTAGTACAGCATAATACGTGGGACAGACCAACTCTTTCCTCTGTGAAGCACCTGGATGAGGCTATCACAGATCCTGGCTTGTTCATATTTACTTAGACTTTTACTGTTTGAACTATCTAATGCAACCTATTTAACCTGTCACCCAGTCAAAAGAACCTTTCGCATCCATAAGTTCTCCAAGACTACTCTCCGTATGTCCTGTAATTTACAGCCAATTTCTTTCAGATGTGAGAACTGGAAACTCCTCGGTTGGAAGTGTAATTTCAGTTTTTTTACAATCTGCGGTGCCCATCTCTGACCATGAAGTGTACATCTGTATTTTTACAGAGTAGTTCACATGAAAGATGAGGTCAACTGCGGTGTGAGAGTTGTGTTTTTTCCGTTTTGGTTCATGTAATGAAGTGAGTATTCTCCTGGAGGAGCAGCGCTTTGTAGCAACTGAGTATGTTGCATTAAGGAAGTGGAGACCCAGAGTGATGATCGGTGTCATCGTGACTGTAGCTGGTAGTTGAAGTTCGAGGCAGAAGGGAGCAGTCTCTTCCACCTCTAACGTCAGTACATACAGACACAGTGGAAGTTAGCCATGTGACCCAGCAGCAGCATTCAATGGACACTGGCTCCATGCACGTTACAATTTTATTATAACGCCACCATGCAATATAAAGCCGAATTGCACTAAAAGATCAGTTTGTATAACTTTTGTAGCAGCCAGGCAAAATTCATCAGCATCATCTTATGAACATGGGACTATTAAGCTGTATTTATCAGCAAACTTGCAAATCTGCTATCATTTTAGCCCAGCAATGACAAGGAAGGTGTCACATTTACATCATTTCCAACCTGGATTAATACAGTGCTTCTAATGTGCTTGAAAACACTTGTGCACAAACACCCATAGGTGGTGCCACGAGTCCAAAAGTGCCGTTCTGCCCCCTCAGCCTGTTTGGGCTCACAGCTGAAGATGGATGGGTTCATTTTAAATACTCTCTCTGTGCCTGTCCGTCCGTCTCCCTCCCTGTCTCATCAGAGGGTTAGGCAGACACTGAGGGAATACTTTCATTTTCCCCTCATTACAGCAGGCACTGGAGAATCACCGAGCTTCAAAGCTGCCTGATTGCATTATCGGCCATTTGGTGTAACACAGGCGTAATCTTTGCCATGTGACGGAGGAGGGGGGGTTGGCCAACATTACAGCGCTGGACTGAATGGAGTGAGAGTGGACCAAGATATCAGGCCTGGGGTCACTTTACTTTCTGTAAAAATTCGAACAAGATTCACTAAATATAATGCGGTGGAGACTGTGGTTAGTTTACAGATTCATTCATTTAACTGGGCACATGCATGTTGTGCACTTGATATATTTGCTATGATCAATATTTTCAGATTAACAATAAATGCCACTACTTGTTTATTGCGTCCCGATCAGCCACAACATTGCTACCACCTGCCTGTTACTGTGTAGGACCTTTTGTGTGGCTAAAACAGCTCCGACCCACCGGAGCATGGACACAGGGCCTCAGGGGAGTCCTGTAGTGTCTGACACTCAGGTGTTGGAAGGGGATCCTTTGGGTCCTGTGGGTTGGGCCATCATGGTTCTGGCTTGTATTGGGAGCTGGGGATTGTGTGTCAGTACCTTGGGCTCTTGGTCACATTCCTCGAGCCATTTGTTAGCATCTTTTGCAGTGCAGCAGGGCGCATTATCCTGCTGGGGGAGCCTGCTGCTACACTGCAACTGTGCTCGATCTGCAACAATAGCTTACGTGGTGTCAAACGATTCTGATGCGAACCTTTAAAAGTTGCAAACAAGGAAAAAAAGGAAATGCAAATTTAATTTAATTTAATCTAGGCTGCATGCTGTTATCAGAGGGTGTCTATTAGGGCTGAACCTGAACATCTGAATATCCGAATATTCGGTCGTTGTATCTGGATAGTAATTTTGAGATCCGAATACTCATGCGCAACCCCCTGGCTGCTACCTCGGGGTTGCGCATGGTTATTTGCATCTCCGCCGCCTCGGCTCTACTCTACTGTCATGAGGCATTGGTATATCTCAGTCACTTACTGTGTAATAAAGAAACAAATAATTTTATTCAAAGTCATCATCATAATATCTACATGAATGCCATGACTTGAGGTTGTAATGGTTTTAATATTGTGGCTGATCAATGTGTTTATAGTTTACTATATTATCTGAATGTCCAAGCTCAGCCTTTATGTATATCCACTATGTAGCGCACTTGAAATCTCAATTTACTGCTCACTATTGACTGAACTATTGAGTGTCTATTAAACAGGGAATGGTGGGGGCCTGGACAATGTGAAGGTGTTGCTCTCAGTCTGGTGTTGTTTTCAGCAGCAAAAACAGCTGCTTTCAGTTTAAAAGAAAACAAAACTCTGCCCTCAAGAGGTGGTTGACCCCAAAACAGAGCGAAAGGGAGAGTAAGTGCTGGCCAGAAATACCCATCTAATGTTGCTCCATATCTGCTGGACTTGTAGATAAGTCATTGTTTGATGACAAGTTGCCAAGAAGATATCAGTGTTGTGTTTACAGCTTTTTTCTCCTCCCCAAAATGGCTAAAAATATGATAATCCATGAGTGATAAACTGATGTTGTGTAACCGCTGTTGCTTTATATAATGTGGTTATATACAAACATCAGGAAATAACTTTAAAGAATAATGGTTACAAATAATCGAAAGTAAGACGCTCGTCTCGTCTGGGAGTGCTTGATTTGTTATGTTGGTGCTTACAAAGGTCAAACACTGACAATCATTGTTTGTCACTCTGACAATCATTATCAAGATCGTCTGCGGATAAAGAGCTATAAAAGAATTGCAATTATCACCATTTTAGAAACGGCAATTACGGGCATCATTAGCATCCATCATCACGTTTAAGTGGGTCCACGGTCCACTAAACGAGTGTTCATCCTGCTCTTTTTGTCTGCCCTCCTCCATTGCTTTCTCACTGTAGTGAGAGGAAACATTAGAGGACGTTTTGGAATCAGAGCCAACTTAAACAGGAGTGTCTAGTCTGCCTTTTCCCACAGGCCCGCAGCTCCTTTATTCATTTTTAACCGCGTCTCCCAAAATGCTCACCCTACTGTGGTTCAAATCAGTTTGTATAGAGATCACTGATGTCCGTATGAGAATGTGAGCAGTCTTCTTCTTCTGTTAGCTAAGCGTAAAAGTGTGATAAAAGTGTGAACAGTATGTGGATTTGTAGAATGAGGGTTCACAAGGACAGTTCACAGCTTGTCTAAGCGAACAGAAAAAGCAAAGCTTAAATAAAATGAAAGAGACCTGAAAAAAGTAGGTTACAGTTGACGATCCCCGATGATGGATATCCACCTGGTTTGCTCACTTTTCACCGGACATAGCACAGCTTCAGCCTCATGTTTGTATTCAGCTGCGGAGCCGTGCACAACATCTCAACCACAGCTTTCCTGTGGATGAATTAGTAATGCTAAAAGATTCCATTTCGTCTATCTAAATGCTGTATGCCGCGCTCAACCTGGTTAATATAAGGAGCCACTCAATTTTTCATGCCCACACCAAGTGTAGCCTTCAATTTAACATGCGCTTTTAATCCTGGGAGTGCTAAATTGCTTTTTAATGTCGAGGAACACGAGTAACTCGTGAAAAATGCATCAGCAATATGCAGAGCAAATCAGATCCACTGTTTTGTTTCTGTTGTTGTGTTTCTTTTTTAGGGTAAAGGAACAAAGCAACACCACGGCAAAAAGGAGCGAAACCAATATGTTGTTTTGACACATCTGTCACCTCAGGGGTCTCAGGAGGACACCTCCTGCAGGCAGTGACGATGTGTGCGTTTGTGTGTGCGATGGTGTGATTAATTGTGTATCTGTTTTCGCACATGTCTTTTGTGAATATATTAAATGCTACATACATGCACGCCACCAGCATATGGCTTTGTGTAGGAAAACATTCTGGTCGGTCAGTATGTCACATATGTACTGTATGTGTGGCCCTCCATGTGTGAATTCATGAGCAGTGTCAGGTGTTATTGTGCCTGGAGCGTTAGTGGATGACAGGTGTTTGCAGGCGTCCCTGCTCCTGTTAGATTCCCCTGCACACCAGAGGCTTTAGAGGAGTCAGAGCCTGGACTCCATCAAGCATGACTTAAAGACGCTCCTCTAATATCCCCGGTCAGAGAGTCAGTGAACTCACTTCGAATGACTTCCTCAGGGCCAGCCAACCGACCGCCCTCTGTTATCACGTAACAATGTGGCCATCAGAGCAGACTAATCAGTAGACAGTAGAGGAAAACACAGCCAGTGCTGCCTCGACTAACAATTCCATTGAAAACCTTATTGTCTCGACTTGCAAACAGGCTCTAAAAGGAAGACACAATAAAAACACATCATAAAATAAGCAATGAAAAGGATTTCAAATCTTGGTTTCATTTGCCATTCAGACAGTAATGAATATAGAAGATCAAACAGCGACTAAGTAGTTTGATATGGTGTTATGAAGTCTTTCATTGGTGCAAAGCTTGTGTGAATACATAAACAGTGTGCTACAAATGCAAATACATGCAAACTGAATAACTAAGTCATTTCATCACTTCCCATTCGTGTCTATGCAAGCACCCGTGCAATGCATTCTGGTGGTTTCACAATGGATTTTGAGAGACGAGGTGTCACATTGCCGGCTCCTCTTTGCATAAAGTTGAGGTCTAGGCTACCTTAAACAAATCAAGAGCAGCCCCTCAACGCCTCTGGAAACTCCGGAAAAGCTTAAACTAACTATTGTCAGTTTAAAATAAAGAGAGATTTAGCAGCTGCGTGGCTTTTTTCTCACATCAGATGTTTTCACAAACACATTTTGGTGAACTCTGAAGCTTCCGAATTAACTGCCACATTGTTCCTGTTTGAAATCCAGGAGACAACAGCCCACAAGTGAAGTGTCTAATCAGATGCAGCCATTGTTTACTCAATTGTACAAGGGTGTAGTCTTTATTTGTTTCCTGTCAGTTGTCTATAGAGACACTGTCTAGTTCCACGTCTATCAAGCGTCCAATGTTGGAAAGTGAAGTGACCCCTTGCATTCAGAAACGCCCCTGTGGACACGTTCCATAATTTGAGTAGCAGTAAAGGTTTGTTGTGTGAATGTAGAGTCTAAATTCTGGGCTAAACTCATTAGCATACAGCCTAAAGAGTGTTTGGCTAAAACTGTGTGAGCATTGTGGACTTTAGCGTTGTTCATTCAGACTTTCACCAAACTGAATTTAAAACTTAATTATACAACAAACTGTTTACTCCTGTGTTAGTGGACCCAGCAAAGCCCAGGCCAAACCACAGCTTCCTTCAGGGAATCGTGTGTGTTTGTGTGTGTTTACCTGTGCATCCAGGCATGTGAGGTGGGGTCAAGCTGTGTGTGGTGCCTCAGCTTTCTCTCTGGATAAGCGACACAGCCTGTCCCTGTTGCCAGTGCAAATCCTCTTACAGGCTGCGTGTTTGTGTGTCAGCAAGAGAGAGAGTGAGACAGACAGCAAGCTGTCCCAGATCATCTTGTTGAAGCTCGGTGTTGGTAAACACAGTACATGGTAAGCCCAGCTGAGACAGCCACTGATGATTGGGCTTAGCGCTGCCTGTTTCCTGGGTGGCCCTTAGCACTGGTGGTCCCTTGTGGCCCCCACTGACAACATCCTGGAAACACACACACACACACACACACACACACACACTGAAAGAAAACTGCACATCCAAGTCCATGTCAGTTTTTGGTCACACTTCATCACATAGTTTATTGCCTCATCTGGTATCGCCTAAATATTGAAAGCAAACTGTAAGGTGGATTGTTGAACACAATTACATAAACACAAACAAGACACCCATTTACAAAGTATCGCACACACTTTCAGAGAGAGAGCATGCTCTGTCTGGGCCCTGGGAGCCTGGGTCCACTCAAATAACCCCTTGGTAAATGTGCTGCTGTCAGGCAGCCAGCAGGGCAGCTTCACAATGTGCACATTTAGGACCCAGAGCCTGACGGCGGCACAGAGTTTGTGGAGGAAAGCGTGGAATGTGTCCCGCGGGCAGAAGCAGGCCGCTCTCAAAGGCATCTCTATTACAAGCAGACAAGCAGGGCCTTATGTCATGGTCACCAGTCATTGGAGATACATTTCTAGACTGGTGCCCTGCACCAAGGCAGCACGCGCCCTCGTGGAAATCTACTGGCCCACACCGTGCTGCACTTCACTGCTGTAAAAACACATCATTCACATTTGTACATCTGATAACCAGCATTGTTTACTGCAATAGAAGAGGCAAGATCTCTGCAGTGAGATCCTAAAAGTGTTTCTGGTGCCTTTGACAATAAGGGTGTGGCAAGTTTTGATGATCTCCCACTTGATGTCATTGTACTGTTAATGTGACATCTTGTACTTTAACTGAAGCTTGGTACCGGCAACATGAACAAGTGCCGAACATGACAGCTATGCATGGGTCTGTCTTCAGCCGGTGGCCTGTTATCGATAGTGACAGATAAAGAGGCCTGTGATCTTGTGATGCACCAGGCACTAGCCTTGATTACCATCCCTGCTGATAACGCTGCATGCTAATCATTGTAAACATCATGTTGTGGCTTTGACACACTTAGGCTTATCTGTAATTGGTGTAATTGTTACTAGCATTTAACGAGATCGTCTTCCAGATATGGTGAGTGCCAAAAGGGCCTGGGTACAGGAGAGGCTTCCTCAGATCTGCCTCGCTGATGGGGACATTAGATCGACACTAACTCCTCACGCTGTGCCATTAATGAAAGGCAGCCACAAGCCAGAGCGCAAATCCGATAAAAGGGCCTGGAGATGAGGGGGTCATGAAATATTTAAATATACAGGGCTTCAAAGCGGAAGAGGCCTCCCGTTCTTGTCAACAGACAGATCCCCTGCAGCCCAGTCGTGGCCCCAGTCTCTGGCCCACAACCAGCTTCACATGTAGGTCACAAACCATAAGCTCACTTTTCCGCTGCTGGGACGCCACCAGGGGAAAGGAGAGGATTCACTGATGAAATTGCTCCTGTCTCCAAACACACACAGCCTTTGCCTTGTTCAACCGGTCTCCTGTGTTCTAGTGTTACACCAAGGGGGAGATGAGTGGCAGAGGGGCAACGAGGTCTGGGAGGATACCCAAGCAATACCTCAGTGGACCCCGACACATTTAAACACTATGTCACATGACGAACCCTAAGATCTCCCTCAACTCATTCACATAATCTTTCCAAACTACAAGCATACGTATAGAAGGATTTTGTGATGAGAAGAAATGTTCTTTCCAGGAACTCTAAGTGTAACAGGAATGTTAAATCAGTCTTTCTATCGATTTGGAACTCTGATTAACATTTTATTTAATAACTGCAACCAAATTGCCAAATCAGTAAGGTTGAAGGTTTTTCAAGTTCTGGAAAGTAGAGGTCGGCAGCACTTACTCTTGCAACATTAAATAGACCAGTAGCAAAGCATTCATTTAAAAGATGGTAAAAATAAAACACACACTACATAACCCAACTGAATGTGCTTAGCTAGAAGACTAAAGGGAATCCGTGTGCGTGTGTTTTGGAGTGCACGCCAGTAGGAGTGTGTATCTGTTTCTTTGTTCTGTCTTCTTGTGTTCCATGTGCACAGGCATGAACACACATGTTAAGTTAGAAACAAAGAGTATATGAGGCAGCAGCTTTGAGTTTTCTTTCCACATGGGTGCCTATGTTTAAGGCCAGTTCAGAAATATGTGGATGAAATCTCTGTCGGATAATTTTGCCAGAAAAGAGGATGTTTAGCTTGCATGTAAGACCCTGCATCTGCGGTGAAAGCGACTACCAATAACCCAACTGAGAGAAGAGATCACAAACCGCATCAACACATGCACACTAACAAAAGTTAAGCAGCCCTGTCCTCAACCATGTTGCGGTAGCTAGGTGTGCCAAGTTATCAGTCAATGCAAGAAGGGGCTCCTGGCACTATGTTTTGATATCTGGTGATCCCTTCTGTCACTGATGAATCAGGTTGGGAAGTTGTTGTTCTGATGTCAAAATGCAGTTTTCTGTGCAGTGTTCTGATGGTGCAGGTCAAGGAAAACAAAGGAACAAGAAAGCCTGTTCCTTTGTTTTCCTTGCAGAGTTAGGCCTTAGTTATGCTCTTGTTTACTTGCACACGAGCAGCAGCAGACACCATGGACACAAAGTTGTTGTTGTATTATTTTTTCTAGTCCATAGGAGACTGTTTGGAGGACTCCATTCTATATATGCACTGTTGGTCATATCTACATATTCTGTGCCTTCACACTTCTGCCCACCATTTGCTCAATACAAATTTTTTGGATGCATGCATTCTTGAAGCTGCATGCGTGCATGTTCTCATGGACTTGATGAAATTTATGCCACGCAACTAAACAAGGGTCCATCTATATTGGACATGAATGGTATAACACTGGCCTTAACACATTGGCACTTACTTGCTTTGTTGCTTCAGTTGAATGCAAATGTATCTTTGTGTCTTAGCTGCAGGCAATAAATAAACTTGTTTTCTCTCCGTCATCAGTATGTAAGCTAATGATAAATCTTAGGCAGGCCTTTGCGTCTACCATTCTGCAAGTCTACAAGATCATTTAGCCGACGCTTTTACCTGGTCAGGGGAATAGTTTAGGTGATATCAGGTTACTGTCACAGGAAGTGAATGCAGGAGACTGTTTACGTGATGACTTGCGTTTCCGAGTAGAGCTCTCTTTAAGTCACACAAAGAGCAAATTTATCTGTGGCATTCCATTTGTAGCTACAGAACTCTTGAGGAGACACAGCGCACATCACCTGTCACCCACTGAGTGACGAGGAGTGTGAAGAAACAATAAATACTAGCTGCATTTTAATTGTGATGGGTCCCAGATATGTCCCTCTCTTGTCACCTGACAAGCGTCTTGTGCTTAAGTTGGATTTTTTTGGTCTCAAAAGGGTCCAAACTTCTCATTTCTTTCCCTCCCATCATGCGGCCCCCCAGCAGGGAGGATACTGTAGTCAGAAGAACAACGACCTTATTTATCTCGGGTCTGGCAAAATGCAATTAGAATCCCCTCAATGGCCGAGGGGTGACGGGGGATGTGGTGGGGTGGCTGAGATGGGGTAGAGAGAAGAAGAGAAAGAGGGAAAGAGAGAGGGCAGGACGGCGGCAGAAAGAGAAAAGAAGGAAGGGTGAGGGAGGGAGGATGGGCAGAGACCTCCCTGCTGTCTGTCACCCTGCTGGCTTTTGATGTCCACGGCCCGTCTTGTATCCCTCTAGAGAGCCTATCATCAGGCCCCACTCCGGAGCTGTTGAGCACAGAGAGAGCCTTGGAGAGGCTTGTTTGAGTGGAGCATGGGGGTTGCGGGGCGGGGAGGGGGGTGACAGGGGCTGTCTCCGTCGGTGCCTGACAGAATGGTCTTGACGGACCGTTTCAGAAGGCCTAATCCCTCTGACCATACTCCTCCAGCCGGGTAAATCGCTCGGGGGGTCTGCAGAGGGTCAGACAGGTTTTAATACAACGCCTTAGTAGTAATTTCCTCAGTGCTTTCCTGTAGCCATTTCTTTTTAAAAGACACAGCAGGCTGTTTCTTTCCCCTCCTTTTCTTCCCCCGCTACCTCCCCGTTTGGCTCCTTCTCCCTCCCCATCTTGTCTGTCTCCCCTCGTCTCCTCCTGTTTTGTTTTCTTCTCTGCTCTCTTCCTCTCTAGTTCCTCCTCCTTTATCTCCTCGCCTCCCCTTGTCTGCTCGCTCCCATCGCGCCGCCGAGAAGAAAGAAACAAAAAGGGAAAATATTATCCCTGCCAGCGCAGTTGCTCTTGGTTAGTATTAAGTCGGGGCCTCGTGGGGGGTTCCAGCACCGCAGTTCTTTGGTTGTAGATGTCTGCTGGGTCTCCGCAAATATAAAGACATGCAGATTAGGGAGAAAAATTAAAGCTGGGGGTTCGTCATGCAGCGGGTTATCTGTTAGGAATGTGCCTGTCTGGGGTATGGCTCCACTGTAAAGCTTCACACAGAAAATTGGGGTCAAACTAAAGCAGGCTTGCAATCCTCCTTTTTTTTGTCATTGAGATCAAATGACACCAAAGCTTGATGAAGTTATACTGAATAAGATTATCAATGAATTTGTCTGGCGAGGAGCACGGAGTCTTGTTTACACTGTTGTTTCAAGTCAGCCATTGGCACTAGCTGGAGGAATACTGCAGAAATACATTCAAGGACAGCGACATGATGTAGAGATGAAAGTAAACACCACAAACAAATATTCTCTTACAATACACCATATTAAAATTCCAATTTCCCCATCACATGCCGAGCCTTTGTTGCAAACGTCGAGACGATTCATTTTACCAGTCCATTAAATCTCTTTGTAAATGCTGAGTGACAGCACTATAAATACAGATTTGGCCTTTAAAATAATTTTGCTTGAATTTGGGAATTAGTAATTATGGTGACATTAAATGTTGAAGGTAAATCACGCCTAATAGGCATGAAGTTGTGTGTGTTCTGAGGCGGGCGGCGTATACGCTCCTCTCTGTTAGAAGGAGAGGGAGTGATTGACTGGTCTGAAATTATCCCCGGCATCGCAGCCCACAGCCCACATTCCACAGCAACGTCTGTAATTTAGGCAAAAAGGTCTCCCGTTTTTCTTGCGACTGGGCAGAGTACTGGTGAGGGGGGGTGTGTGTGTTAGAGAGGGGGCCGCATTCGGGATGTAACCAAAGCTTTTGAGGCAGGAAAGGTTAAACCAATTTTCTTGTCGGCATTGTTTTCCAAAGTGAGTCCCACGGCAGCAGCATGATGGCCGCTGCAGTAGGTTTGTTCCCGCTGACAGGCCAGTTCTTTCTGCGCCCGCAATGTCAACTGGATCTGATTATTGCCTACCAGATCCAGATAATGTCTGCCATTGATCAGGCCATTTATCTTGAACTCCTACGGCCCCGGCCTGCTTTCAGAGACCACGGGGAGATAAGCAGATACAGATAAGCAGATAACATAGTCTCTGCAGGCTTTTAACAACCGGAAGAAATACTTTTCCGCTGCTTAACTGGCTGACGTGATGCGAGTTTCATATCTCTCGGCTCAGGAAGCTTTATTATAACACAAAGGATCTGCTTTTAGAGGTATCGTCATCAGATCAGATAGACGCTTTCATCCCCTGCGTCCGTCAATCTTCCTTAATGTAGCCAGAATGCCAGTCACTTCCTGTGTGATAAGCACTGGTTGAAATAAGTGGGGAAAGAGATGCAAAGTACAGATTCATTTTTTAGCATTGTTACTCACCAGTTTAACACTGAAAAGCAATTCTGTGGAAATGCAGATGGAAGTTCAGAAGTCCTCGAATCTTTCATTCTCTCTGTCAGGATACTTGATTGATGCAGTTTAACAGAGAAGACTGTCAGCTTTTCCAAAGGCTTTTTCCACTTTTGGCTTGCTGTAGTGTCCCAGTTTGTGTAACGGGTTTTCAACACTGGATGCATTTGTTGTCGTCTTTGTGTGTGTGTGTGTGTGTGTGTGTGTGTGTGTGTGTGTGTGTGTGTGTGTGTGTGTGTGTGTGTGTGCACAGCCGTGTGTCATCCCCACATTAATACTAGCAATGAGTGACAGATTAATTTATGTCTGGCTATGTGTCTGAGGAATTGGGAAGAAAGGGCCTGTCAGTACTGCTTGTCAGGAGGGGGTAGAGATTAGAGCCAGTTGTCATTGACAAACCAGTGCAGGCTCTGGGAGATAAGGTCGGATGTAATGACTGTAAAATATATATATATTAAAATATATATGAAAATTAATAAAAATAAAACATTCTCACTTCGCCCTCTAAAGGGTAGGGGAAGAGGGGATGTTGGCAAGTCTAAGTGTGTGGGTTTGGAGGTGTGCAATTAGAAATATTTCACAGTTCTCAGATGTGCACTGCATTTGGACGTTTCTGATCTCACGCAACAAGGAGGGTATGATCTAATCCTCTTCTGAGAAGACAGGGATTTATTTTAAAAATCCTTGTAAAAGAGGTTTTATTTACTTTGAACCACATACAGTACATGTTTTAATCAGGTATTATTTTAGTAATTCCAATAGTCAGATTATTATGCATAAACAGCCACTGAAGCACAATGAAACAGGGTCTTCCGCTATTTGTCTGCTTGTGATACACTGCCAATCATTATGTTTACAGTGTATTCACATGTCTAAATCCCCAAATAAACTTAAAAAGTGATTAAATATATATTGCACATGGTCAAAGATAGGAAAACTAGGTTATAGCATTACTGCTTTGCCTGCTTTCATTCTTTGTTTCAAGTAGAATCTAATTCCCAGTATGTATAATCATTAATAATCAGAAATTATTTTTTACAATATAAATTATGTGTAATTTTAAGAGGTTCACCAACACAATGTAGAAATAAAACTTATTTTTAGCCACACCTGGAGTGTCAATGAGTCAGTCGACAGATTTGGTACACACATTTATGTTCCCCTCAGGATAACTTGTAATAACTTATCTTTTCATCCAGCACCACAATCAAGTTAACATGTTAATTTGCCCAATACTTCGGTTTATGAACAAATACCTGCAGGCAAATGAGATTCCAATTATCCTCGGCTGTGCTTTTTCTTTCTAATTAGCAAATATTAGCATTCTATATCACTGCTATATCAAGATAAGCAGTGAAGATGATCAATATTATACCGGCTAAGCTACGTGGAAAGTGTAATAAGCTTAACAAAGCTAGCAGTTACTGTACATTAAATGAAGCTTCATTACACTGAAGCTACCCACTGAGGCAACAGGTCATACTACCTCAAAAACTACTTTACGTGTTTATTTATTAAAGTTTTTATCAACTTGCTGCCTCCAGACAGTGAAAAACAAATGACTAGCTAGCTGTTAGCTGACAAGCAGTTAGCAGATTTGCAGACTACCAAGGGTCAAGTACATGGTGTGATTGTAGCGCTTATGTTTAGTATCATGCACTGATCCTTCGTTTTATTTCAGACTACACTGAAAGCCTCTCTGTGCTTACAGCACTACGGAAGCTGTAAAAGAGCTTCGCTACTGAAAAGCCATTTGATTCATTAAACAGCATCACCACCACACTAGGAATGCAGTTAGACTAGTAATGTCACTGCTTGTAGCAACGCTACTGTCTAAAGCGCTGCTAAACACATTTTTTTCATTGAAGATATTAAAGAGGACAAGACTGCTGCTTATCAAGGGCAGGAAGATGGTGGTTGTTGTCTTTTGTGCGTTTAACAAATCAATATTTGTCTCTTTCATGTTTAGCCAGATGGTTGTTAGCATTGTCACCTCACAGCTAGAAGATCGCTGGTTCGCGTCCCGGCCTGGTATCTGTCTGTGTGGAGTTTCCATGTTCTCCCTGTGCAACATAGGTTTTCACCGGGTTCTCCAGCTTCTTCCCACAGTCTAAAAACATGCTGAGGTTAATTGGTGATTCTAAATTGTCTGTAGGTGTGAATGTAAGTGTTTGGTTGTCTGTCTCTATGTGTAGTCCTGGTGACCTGTCCAGGGTGAATCCTGACCTCGACCCAAGTTGGCTGGGATAGGCTCCAGCGCCCCCACGACCCTACAGAGGATTAAGCGTTGTATAGATAATGGATGGGTGTATAGCCAATCAGTGTTAAGACAGTAGTTCGTCAGGGCTCTCTGTAGTACCTGCACTGGAGTGTGTGTTCTTTCCGCAGAGGTTGTACAAGGACAGTTCTTGCCGCTTGAGTGTGCAAAAAAGTTCGGTCTGCCCTAAAACACCCCACAAGTTCCTGCAGTATAAATGAAGTATAGATAAAGGTGGGCATAGCAACTGTGACATCATTTAGTGGTTGGTGGTCGACTGTTTTGAAGACTTGAGTTTAGAATTTGACCGTCGCTACCTTGCTGTTTTAAAACCGGATGTTAAGAGCAAGAGGTGGATGTGACTGAGATATGGTGGTGACCTGTCAGTCACAAGGTAGCCACACCATGAACCATACCCTGCTTTATCATCTATTCTACTCCAAATGGGACCATCATTCCATGCTTTACTCAAAAAATCTAACGATCAACTGATCTCACTAAAGGTTGACAGATCAAGTGAGAAGTGTGGTCATTTTTGCCTGGACTTATATGTAATCGATACGTCTTTTTGCAACCAGAAGAGTCACCTCAAGTACCCACACTTCAAGGCAGGTTTACTGGGACACTTGACAGAACAGTTATGCTTAACAAATTGCATTCAATGTGTGCTTTTCCAAAATGTCTGTTGCTAAGTACATACTCACAGAGCTGCTAGTATGGTGCTAGACTCTTTGTCTTTTTGACTTGCATTATCATATTTATCCTGTAACACTTTGCCGAGTTCAAGAGTTACCGTATCTCATCCTGACAGAGGTGTCACTGTGGGTGAAACTGTTTCTCAAGCACCCACCCACCTGAGATGACTGCAGTTCACCGCTGATGATGACTCTGTTCAATGTCAGCTGGAATGCATGAGGTTTTTTTTAGGTCCTGCAAAGCAAAGACGAAGCCTAGAGTCAACAGGCAAATGCAATGAGAGCTTTTAACATATTACATTGCACTCATGTTACACTTATCAGCAATATTTTAAACGAGGGTAGATTTGGCATAATGGCAGGAAGGCTCATAAAGGCAAACCGGTCCCCTGTGATTGTAATCTAGGAGAGTTCCTGTAAAATTAAACCACGGTTGTGGGGGGGAGAGACAAACATGCTTCTGGTTTTCTTTTGAAGTGGAGAATCAGCGTCCAAAAAACAGAATAAAAGATGACAAAATGTCAGTGTGAAGCTGATGGTCTATAGATAGAACTTGCATGCCCAGACAGCAATTACTGAGATACATAGCACACATTCAGACATCGTGTTTGATCTCAGCGCTTCATTCTCTCGCACAGACAATGTTTTTCCATGTGAAGCTGTGCAGGGTTCTCATTTTAATGTGCGTGTTCATCTCTGTCAGCATTTGAATTAAAAATAATGTGCAGTGTGAGATCTGGACGCCGATTGTTTGGTGGTGTGGCTGTAATCACAGACTTGTGGTTGCTCTCAAATCTGATAATGACCATTTAAAATGGAGAACAGCAGCTCGTTCATGCTGCTGCTGCTGCTGCTGCTGCTGCACAGGCCCGTGAAAAGGACTGGTAGCCATTTTCTGTTGGTGGCAGTCGTATAAATACATATCTCGAAGCCAGCCATGTCATGCTTTTGAAGCCAAACCACAATGCACGCTTGATGTCTCATCACAATCACCGCTTCAAACATAAGGCTCCATGTGATCACATTACATGTACCCACAGTTAGTACATTTGCAACTAATTTTAGACATGATTTATTGCATTTCTCTCACACATGAATCATCTGTGCACTGCTAAATAATTTAACTGCACTTATCAAAGATGTTTTCCCAGCTGAGCTACAGCATGCTAGAGGTTAATTATTTCATTAGTTGAAGCTGTTCCCAGCACAATGCATACATCTGTGAAACACACAAGGATGCTAAGCAGGAGCCTCTAACTTGATGAACACACGGTCTGGTCTTTCTCCCAGGCCCTTTGTGACCAAACCTTTATCCTCTGTAGCTGAACCGAGTGGCTGGACTTCACCCGGCCACCTGAGGCCAATCCCTCCCTCCGCCTGATGATACTTCACATTCTTTGTTCTTTATTCTGCCAGTGTGTGCACGGACAGCCTCGCAAACTACATGGATAAACTATTTCCAGCCAAATGTAAAATGTTCTCTTCAAGCAGACTGGGAATCTGACTGCAGTTGGAGAATAGTGCTGTTGTGAGAATTTGTTTTGCCATTGTGACTCTCCGGCAACTGTACATCCCATTTCCCATGACTTCATGTTTGTATGGCCGATCCCAGCCAGCCAGCAGACCCTCGGTCTCTGCGTTACCGAGGGATGGATTAGCATCTGAGCTATGAGCTAAGTCTGTTTTCTGCTCTGTGGTTGCTTGGGCTGAGCTGGCAGGGAAAGACTTCTGCAATGTGACTCTATTGTACATCCATTGACCTCCCAGCCAGTGGGTTAATGCTCATTAGACGAGCTATAGGATGCAAGGGTTTGCACTATTAAGAGGATTTGCCAACATTGTCCAGCATTAGATCAGGATTGGCCCAGTGGAAAGAACTGTGCCAGGCCATGCCATTGCTTCTCGGGTAAATATTATTTTCAGCTCTGCAGTGTGAATCTTAGCAGAACACTGCTCCACCTAAAATCTGCACCATCTCTTATAAAGGAACACTGTGTAGCATCAACACTGCGAGATAACTAGAAGGTGGCCCCATGGTGGTTGTTTTGTTCTTACCCTGGGCAGGCAGGCCAAGAAAAAACCCTGCAGAGTTTGGTAAAGTTATCATGTAATTATAAACTTGTGAGCCTTGATTTATGCCAGCAGTGTCAGGGGTGGAAGCTGGTTAGGTTTTAGGTCTGTCCGGGTGGCCAAAGCTCAAAGCTCAAATTGAAGGCTGGATGACCCAAACTGCTTTTTATATTACCAGCTGACCTCCCTTCAGGCCAGTGGAGTGGGAGTTGATTCAACAGGAAGACAGCGCCTGTGGGCTGCGAGGAGGTGCACGCTGCTCATAAAGGAGCGTTTTGTTTTTCCTCCCCTCACGGTAGCAGCACCCTACTGGGGAATTCATTAGCGGCTGACATCATCTCACTCGGTACAGAGTGAAAGAAAGAATATCTTTCTGCCCCAGCTCTCCCCTCCCTCTCTCCTTTCTCTTCTTCCCTCTTCTTCTCACCCTCTCTCTCTCTCTCTCCCTGCCTCCTTATCTATCTGTGGTGCGCCGCTGTCTCTCCTTTTGCGCGCCATTTACGCAAAAGGTGAGCGCGTCGGTAGTGCGCCTCTGCAATCGAGCTCCAAGCTTTTCGGAAGCCCCAAAAACACAAGTGTGTTTGTCTTGTGAAGGAGCGCTACTGAGGTTGAATCCAAGTCCGCCTGGAAATCAGGAAGTGGGAGGACCCGGCCGTGAAGGCAGCGGCAGCAGCAGAACACAAGCAGCCAGTCGCTGGATGAATGGGAGTTTGTCTGGCGCTTGGGAACGGATGGGGAGAGGCTCTTGTGTGCCCGCGATCGGGATCCGTCAGAGAGAGCACGACAGACAGGCTTTGCAGCTGAACAAGCAGCGACAGCGGGCTTATACCTGGTGATTTTTTTTTTGCTCACAGCGTGCGCGATTCGCCTCCGTCTCTGTGTCTTCAGAGGGGAAACTGGCTGTGCGCTTTGTTGGATTGGTTTGCTCCATCGGACGCAGCCCCTCTCTGCGCACCGACCGCACAAACCCTGCCGGATCCTGTTTGTTACCTCTCACGGATATTTCCGACAGGAGAATATACGTGAAAAAACACGCGCACACACACATTGTGTCCCGAGCAAGGAAAGAAAGGTGGATCAAGGGATTTTTTCCCCTCTCCTCTCGTCGCCTCAGTGCTGTTGCAGAAGCTCTCCGTGGCGAGACACATGGTTCCCTTTGTCCAAAAGGCGCAGTAGCTTTGTGAACGGCTTTGGATTTTTTTTTTCTTGGAAAGGCTTCTTCACTCTCTGCATGGCTGTCCTTAATTTAAAAGGAGTAGACTTCGCCGCCTCTTGTGTGGATTATATTATTTGAGAAGCAGAATGTGAAACGAGGCCATATTTACCAGACCGAGAAAGTAATATCCTGACTTTATTTGCCTTCTTGCTAACCTTGCCACATCAAAGGTATGCGCTCTGGCTCTGAGCCGCTTCTAATCTACCGTTTATTTGTCATTGTGTGATAGTGTGCAGGATGGACTGAGCAGGGTTTTTAATAGATATATAAATAGTCACCATTTTTCCTGCCACCTTCTCTGCTGTCATTTATTCCGCAGCTTTCATTGTTTACATTCTGTCCTTGTTGCATTAGTGAATGAAACCCCGATGCACTGCGAGGTTTTTACGTCCAACAACACAACAAAACAGTAGTTTATTTGTTTGCTTTCGTGCACTGTTTCTTATTCCTGTGTGTTACAACTATTTGCTTCTCGTGCGTCGAGATAAAAAAAAAAAGACACGCAACTGAGCTGTCACTGGACGCAGATGGTGAATATTCCTGTCATTAAGCTTTTTTCATATGTCCAGAAAACAGAACCCTGCTGTGCAAAAGTGGAATAATTTCACATGTTATTTGGCTCAGAATTTAGCGTTAAATAAATCCGGTGAATCCATAAAGCCACTTATTAGAAATTCATTTTATTCAGAGAAAGCTGTCAGTCAGTCAGTCAGCTCTCTTCCCCCCATAGGAGGCTTAACGGGTGTTGTTCCCGTCTTCCCACTGCGCCGTTACACCTGGTAATATAATAATCCTTCACCTGGTTTGGGATATAATTAATGTGTGACTTAGGTTTTTCCCAACTATGCGAGGCTTTTGTCGTCTAATTCAGCTTTAAATCCCATCACTGCACATTTGATGGTAGCACGCTGATGCCGTGGCGCTCTGCCGGGGAGGCTCGGAGGGAACCGTGGCGCGCCTCTGCCACGGAGCAACAGTGCCATCAAGTGGCCTGAACGCGAAGAGCCACTTGTTTTGTTTCAGCCTGCTATCCAGTTTTGGTGGTGATGATGCTCAGGTTATCCGGATAATTACTTGCAGAATTAGTGCGTAAAGGGACGCAAACAGTGGATGTTACCTCCCTAAATGTGGCTGCATTGGGTCTGGACAGTGAAATTGAGAACGCAGCTTAATAACAAATTGTCAAAACAAATATGTAATCTCATCTAATTACACTTGCAAGATAAAATCACCAACATTTATCTTTGTTTGTCGTGACTGCTCTAAGTGTAATAATTGCCCACCATAATTGCACCATCAGGTATAATGTCCTCTCAGTCAGCAGAGCTGCAAATTATCTCCAAAAAAAATGTGGTGTCGCAGCGAGTTTGGACAATTTGGTGTTTAAATATATTCTTTTGGATTCTGTACACACTGTAATATTTTGCTCTTTCCATCTCTTTCAGGTCTCCGATGCCAGTTCAGAGAAATTTTTCAGCACAACAGCAGTTAAAGGTACAGACATTGTCTTTTTTTCCTACCATGAAATGCTGTCATTGTGATGGTGCAGGTGTATTTTCCTGGTGCTGGAATCTGTGTGCAGCCGTTGTCGTATTTGTGCACCATCATTTAGAATAAAGCATCTCGCCAATGTGCTGGTTTATCCAAGTTGCACACATTTGAAATACTGCTCGGTGCTTTAACAATGCATAGACATGGAATTTAAAAAATCAGTTTCCTGGGCGGGAATCATCAGATGGAAAAACGTAGAAGTCCGTGCATCTTGTTGGATTTTGTGTTCACATGAGGCAGTTTTGTTGCAAATGTGTTGAAATTTATATAGTGCGGCCAGAGCAGGAGGAGGAGGAGGATGTCCTAATGCTGCAGGGAATGAAGTGAGGGCAGGGAAGGCATCTGTTTATGGCCTCGGTGTGCCAACACCACATGTGACCTCATTATCAAGTCACTAATTTGCTGTTAAAAGCAGCCCCATTTTCTCTGGCTCAGGGATAATGGAGGTGCCCCGCGTGAATGGACATTCCTCTGTAATGGGGGGGAGTTACCATGCAGGGCAGGAGGGAGGCTCGGAGAAGAGGGTTATGACCCCTTCAGGGCTGTGGTAGAAATGGGGCAGATTGCTGATGATAGGTCCTTGTACCACCACCACCACCCCCCGCCCCTGCTCCTGCTCCTGTGCACTTTCCTCCACGCAGACCTCCGTACACATTTCCCACATTCTGGCCTTTGATTCCCTCCAGCGCTTGATTTGTGGCGTCCATTGGGGGGCTCAATGGCCATGCTTGACAGGGAGGTTTCCTTTTGAACGTGCTTCTCTGTGGACTGATTTGGTTCCCTTGAAAGGATTAGGGCCTCCTTTGTGTGGCCTAAATCAACAGAGGGCCACCCTCTCTCCCCCTCTATGAAAGGACCTGACTACACAAAATATGCTTTCTCTCTGCTGCATGATAGTCCACTCTCTTGGCCCCTATTTCCATTTAAATATGCCCTCTTTTCTTCCCTTTTACCATCTCCATCCCCTCCTCCTCTCCTGCCATATGCTAATGGCCGCCACTATTGCAAAAGGCGAGTAAAAGAATCCAGGTGCGGGGAGAGCAAAGACCACTGGTATTTTTATGGAGGGCGGTGTCGAGATTAAAAGAGTCGGATGGGTTTTTGTTGGAGGGGATTACCAGCGCTCTAATGCAACCAAACCTCGGGACACGCAAAAGCTCCAACAAAAATAGCGAGAGAGGGCCTCGTTTGTGGGATGATGAGTGTCAATATTTGCCCCGAGGCAGGTGCAAAAAGCCTCCGTTTGTTTGGCGGTTTGTGCGCTTTCTTGTTGGTACACATGAAATTCTTATTGGGCTTTAGGTTACGGCACAAGGCTGAGATAGTTGTGATAGCCTGCAAACAAAGCAGCAGCCGGTTTATTGTGAGCAGCTCTGCAATGAAGAAATAGTTAATACCGAGTATATACATATATCTAACCTTGACCCTGCTCAGCAACTTAGTTTGTAAATGTTTTAAAATTATCAACAGTGTGTGCTCGATGTATGCACTCTGAAATCAGGATAAAAAGATAAAAACCCGTCATATAATAAATATTGGAAAAATAGATTTTGTTGAATTTATTGGGTTTGACACATAATACCAGAAAAAATACACCAAATAGAATATTATTATTTCATTATTATATGATTATATGATACGGCTGCATGTTAAGAATGTATTATTCTTGACACTAGTACAGTTATTAGTAATAACATTGTGGCTGATAGGAATAAAGGTAATATACCTTCAAACAACAAAGAGTAGAGAAGTCCATTGTAATTCAGCTGCTGATGTGCAGCTTTGGTAATGACTGACTTTTGGCTTTTTTATTCCTCTGCAGCAAGACTGGAAATCAGCCCAGGGCAACCTCAGGTCTCTTTGAAGACTTAGTGCTGGTCCCTCATCTTTTAATCTCACAGCCTCCTCACCTACTCGATAATTACAGTGTATTTTTTATGTTCCCTCAAAAGCCGTAGTGTGTTTTTTTTTCTCCTTTCCTCTCGCTCGCCCGAGGCCTACACTGCATTTTAAAAAGAAAATCTAACTGATGAGAATGTGGCTTTTGTATTTTTCAGACGCTGATTTGTTTTCTTTCCCCGTCGCGTCGGCTTCACCTCGGGGCCGACGGTGAAAGCTGTGCATAGCTGTCTAATGTGGAGCTTAAAGTCACTCTTTGCTTGCCTCTTGTGTTTTTCTCCCTCCGTCCTGCTCACTCTGGGTTCACTTTACCCAGGAATGGATTTCATTAACTAAGAGTCATTAAATGTTATCTCTAATTACCACGGTTGTCGATGCACCTGCAGGTGTCAGCTACCTAACCTGATTCATTTGCTCTGCTGGAGAGTAAGCACCAGTCAGAAGGCTGGGGCGTAGTCTATTGGCCGCCAGTGAAATAAACAACTTTTCTGAAGTCTAAGCTGCTTCCAAGGAGCCGTGGGTGGAAATCGGTAACCAAGCCTTATTAAGGCTGTGACTGCTGTCCAGGGAATGGATTGAAGTGCTGGCTTGCACAGATACTGATGATGACAAACCAGCACAGTGTGTCGCCACAAAGGTCTGCAGACAGATCTATCAAATGATTAAAGCTGTGTCCCAGGGCAATGATATCTTGTCACCCAGTTACATTCCCATCTTTTATGATATTGTCAATCCACGAGCCGTGCCAGAGACCCTGCTAAGTCAGTCTTTGGAGAGCACAGACTAAGCTCTCTGTGCATTGTTTGCTGAGTTAAGATTATATTAAGATAATGCTGGATGACTTTTACAAAGGTTTGCAGTGCCATTTATCAAGAACAGGCCTGGAAACGTTCTCATCAGTGAACTGTTGAATCTGTGTGCCTGCTTACATGGAGCATATTTAGAATACAATGCAAGCTTTCAATAAATAAAAATTAAATAGACCAGAGTAAGCAGTGATGTTACTGAAAGAAATGTGTTTGCGGTTAACCTGTGTAAGTCCCATTTAAACCATGGTCACATTTAGAAATGACTTCATCGTGTGGTTTTTCAGTCAAAGGTGTAGCAAAGGAGCACTAGAGATTTTTTTTAACAATTCATCTGGTAGATATATTGGAGCAGCGGGTCCCTCATGAGACATCTCCTGCAGCTGTGTCTACGATGTGAGACCGAGTTCAGTGCGGGGGTGAATTGAAGTGCACACTGTAGTGATTCTCAGTTTCCCCCCTCAGCACAACGCTGATTTCACCATGCTTTACTGGAGTTAATGTGAAAATGAAGCGGTGCTACAGCGAGACCCGGGGCTGACGCCAGCGTGAAGAGCGCCGCTAGTGAAGTGTGTCAGGCTTGAGTACGTCTGTCACCAGGGGAGAGAATAATGTGCGATGTGGAAGGTGTAATTTGCAGCGCTGATGGCATTGTTTAAAAAAATAGTGGAAAGAGAGAAGCGGAGGTGAACTTTTGTGGCAGATATCAGAGCTGAAGAGCTCCCTGGATTGTCATAGAGAGCTCTGCTGGCAGCAAAATTGCCTGTGAGCGTATTACTGCTGTGTGGGAGGGAGCTGAGGGCTTGTTTTTCTCTCTCTGCCTCATTCTCTCTCTGTTTCCTGAGAGGAGGACTGGTGATAGAGCTGTGTGTACTTCCAGGCTGTGGGCCGCCACCTGCTGTAATCTCAAGTGATATAGAGAGCAACAATCACGCCACAAATCACCCAGGCAGCTCCCTAACTCATTCAGTCGACTGGAAAGAGAAGGTTGGCCTTTCACAGCACCAGTGTTGGTTTACTGCCCCAGGCTCCCTGCACTGCCCTCGTGCTGACCTTTGCCGTCTGTGTGGGTTTGTGTGTCAAGAAATCAGGGCTGCCTGTGGAACTTGACCTGATGCGCAGTGGAAAGATGACCTGACTACCATTGGCCTTTTGTGCGTTCTGAGAAGCGGCCGCAGTCAAGGACGATCTCTCTTTCCCTGCCTGGGGCTGGGAGGTCACTGTTAGGTCGCTGCCCCCTCCCTCCAGACATAACTGCTGGAATAAAGCGTTGTTATTGTTCTGGCTCAAACACGAGCCTAATTCACATCAAAAATTCCCTTTTGATATTTAATAACCGTGCATGTTTTGAGAAATAAGACGGGGATCTGAAGGATTTAACTCTGAGTGAGGCGCAACTGAGACAGATTCCAGCCGTTTCCTCAGCCGTCTGCGCATCTGTTGGCTACCTGTCCCCCGCTATGAGCATTTAATGCATCTCTAAGGGGTAAAGGAAGCTCAATATCCTGTGCCTTGCAGACAGAGGGGAGCGACACCCCCCACCCCACCGCATGGCTGCAGCTACAGACACAGAGGCTGTATTTCATGACCATGAAAGGGGCCGCTAAAGCCATGCCTCATCTGCTGACACAGCCAAACAAAGGTTAACAAATCAAGGGAAGCTCTGGCTGATTTACTGCCCTGCTGCTGCAAACAATGGCCCCGGGCCCCTGTGGAAGATAAAAAATGGCACCATTTCCAACTGTACATATTTCAAGATCATATTTAAATGTTTGTATTGATCACAGCTCATTAGTCTTGATCTCAGCTGCAAGGGATTGCTTCATGGTTTGGTTTTTAAATGAGTCTTAATGACTTGCACTTTTAATTCGCAAAATGTTTTCTTTTAGAATCTATTTTAAGAACTGATTGAGAACGCAGCTTTTATTGAAAATGTTTGGAAGACTAGGGTCCAATCCAATATTCCAACAGATACACCTGTAACAATCATATCATCTGCGATCAGGTCTAATTATGGGATTTTTTGGCAGATGACTCAGACAGGTAAACAGTGAATGTGAGACCACGGGTCTAGTTGGAGCCCACTTGGTAGAAGTTTGTTGACTCGAGGATCAGTTTTAAGGAGATGCTGTGAATGGGTCTGTTGGTGCTGAAGAAACACACACATTCAGCGGCGGGGACCAGTCTCCTTCTGTTCCCTCCCGCAACACAAAGAGGTCATTCAGAGTTTGTTCCCAGAGTCCCTGAGGTTAGAGACTAAGTAAATCCATCCATCTTAATGCACTTATTTCAGCACCAGGAGAGCTGGAGGGAGACTGTGTAAACACTCCTATATCCGACATGCCACGCTAAACCCAAAGAGCCTGGAACCCATCAGGCCGAAATTAAAGGTCTACATCTCAAACACAAACATTTAAATGGGCTCAACTCCAGAGATCAAAGTGAAAGGCCTTCGTTTTCCTGCCGGCCCCCCTGCGCCTGCCGCACTGAGATATGTAGCGGTTTAGCAGCAAGTCAGGGATGAATGGTGAGCTGCTTCGTACTGTACATGTCTGTTTCTCTCAGGTGTATAAGGTAACACTGTGGCGTACGTAGCAGTGGTCTAGGTAAGCACGAGGGATTTATGTAAGCATGCTCAGTTTATTCAGAAATATGGTTTGGTTACAAAAGCAATATATAGGATCAAAAGGGTGAAAAGCTCCTGTTTGGGCTCCTTATAAATCCATTTTATTTTTATATGAAGGGTTGTGGGAGGCAAATAGTCCTAAAAAATACAAATCCTTTATTTTAGCACGCATCCTCTATTTTAAATGCTTTATTGCCGCTGTGTTATTGACGCACAACGACAGCGGAGATGCCACAAACTAGTGGACGTGGAGGTGTTGAAAGCACCAGTCTCCCCTTCCCGGGAGAGGTCCTCCCCATCACCATCACTGGCATCCGCTGATCCAATGTGACATCAGCCACTCTCCTGCCAACTGTGCAGCATTAACGGGGTCAAAGCACCACACACATACACACACAGCACTTATCAGGACCTCAGCCGTTCCCAGTGCTCTGTTGGTGTGTTCAGGCCAATTATGCCTGTGTCAGTCTCTGGTCCCTGCGGCAGAGGTGACATTGCCAAAGAGGGAGAGAGAGCAGACCGCCTTAATGAGGCCTCATGGTGCCTTAGAGGTGTGTGTGCATATGAGTGTGTGAATGCATAAGCGCGGGAGTGCCGGTGCGGAATGATCCACCCTTCTATCACGATCCGCCATGTGTGTCTGACAGCCTTTTCCCTTCTCAAGGTCTACACCCTGCAGCCATTTCCATCACGCCGCCGTTTTTTAACCAGCCGCTGTGGCCCCATGATGTCATTCCAACAAACAGATTTCGGTTCTGGTGAATGACTCGAGGCATCTGTCCCAGAAATGCAGCATAGCAGCTTTGGAGACACACGCACTGAAAGGGAGATGGGATTAACGCGGCATATAAGATTTTACTGTTCGCTGTGAAATGATTAACCCCTGCGCTGTTGGTGTTGCTTTGAGCAGCATGAAGTAGGATTTGGTCTGTTAAAAAGAAAACCCTGATGAGTAGGGTGAATGACGACCCAAAGTTTACAGAACCACCCAATTTGGATTATATGGTCATGGTGAGTTTATCGGATAAAACAATGCCAGAAGGCCACCCGTGCTAGAAATTTTTTGAGCTGTTAAGGATTTGCTGGATTCCCCACACACTGCAGGGTGTTACCGTCATCTTCAAGCTTTTCTTTCCTGCAAATAAATGACCACTACTACGTAATCCTCAACTGTCACTGTAGGAACTAAGATATAGAGGCTTAGAGTCAGACGTCTGCTGCCATCTTACAGCTGTAGTATTTCTTTAAGGGAAAATGTCAGGTGAAGGAGTCTTTCTCTTCCCTATCCACACTTGTAATGCCAGAGGAGGGAAGTGAAAGTGTAAACACATGCTGTAAAGACACAAAAAGCTAAGAGAGGGCGAGAGCATGAAGACTCTGATCAGGATTGATGAAAGCAAGGCTTTAATTGCTCCCACAAGAGAAGAGGTTAGTTTTTTCCCCCCTTCTCACCCTCACTGATTCTCATAAATATGCAGGGTAGAAATAAAGCCCTGATGAGCCTCGGGGCAGATTAGAGAGGACTGCAGAGCAGGATCCTGGTTTGTTAGCAGCAACCCATAGATCCCTTGCATGTGTTTCTGCTCTGCACACACACTGGGGGCTTTCATTTGTCTCAACCCACATTTCATTGTATTACCACAGGCTACTGACTTCACACGGCCGGGCACGAGGTGTGCTGGGAAGTTGTGGTTGTCAGACCTCTAGTTCAACATCACCCCCTTGTGTTGGCTGAGACAGACTGTGACTTGTGAGCAGTGTGAGCGGAGAGGACATGGTTAATTTGTGGTGGATGTTGTGCGTGTAAAGTTATATTGGTGTCCTGGAAAGGAAATTTTAAAGCATGTGCATTTGATATAAATAAAGTATAATGAACAGCACAGTGTTCCATTTTATCACCGTCTTTTGGTTCATCATCTCTGGCTCTTGGCCACTGTTCTTAGAAGCCTGCCCAAACCCATCAACGTCCGTCGGACTGTCACCATCTGTTACAGATTAAGCTGCTTCTGGAGGGAGCTATTTGATTTCAGGGCTCTAGGATCCCCTCCTTATTCCACGTGTCAGGTTTTACTGTAAACACTGTCGTACAAAAACCAAAATCCCAGAAGGGGGGCCTTTCAAGCCAAGAGCAAACGGGCCGTTGCGCCAGTATGGGCTGCATGTCTGGTTTAGCTCATAGCGTGCTGAGACGGGGGCTCTGCTGGGCCATTTAGAGCCAAAGCTGGGAAGCCGTGTTTGGAAGCTTTTTCACTAAAGCCTGCACTCAGGCAGTGTGCACTGTGATGCTGTGATGTATGAATCCCCTGGCCATGCCTGACACTAGCGAGCCTGTCTGAGCCCATGTCTTCACTGAGTAGGAGGCCGTGGACAGAGGCCGCATTGTTCCCCTAAAGTAACCCAAGCTCAGGGCAGCCGCAGCCCAAAGGGGGGTATCAAGTTGTTCTCTCCCCTCCAACACCACAATCCTAGCTTAAGCTCTGGGGCTTGACGAGGGAGCAGAGAGGCAGCTGACTGTTTGGACGACGGCACAGTTCAAATAAACAGCTCAAATCCCAACCAGCCTCCCCTACACTAACCCTGCCTTGCCAAGTATCGCAGTCCCACAGCCATAGCTCATCACCGTGAAGCTTGCCAACAGCCCTCAGCTAATTTGTGGTGTTATTTTGAAAAGCACGTTGATGTGGCTGCACTGAGGTTTCCTGAAAAAGAGGGCTGCGAGCGGAGAGGAGAGAGAGCGAGAACTTGGGCCACGTTTAATCTCCCTGCTTCCCTTTTTTTTGTGAACGATGGCTGCGTTCACCGTCACATCGGCAGACCACACAGCATTTCCAAGCGAGAGGGAAGGAAGGATGAGATTGCGAAGGAGTGGATAGGAGAGGAGAGAGGGCCGTTAACAGCTTCGTTTCTGCCCTGGGTGTCACGCTAATCCGCCTGCAGTGAAACCTGAGCGAGGGGGTAATGAGTCGGCACTTGACACGCTCGCACACACCCGCACGTAGACACATCGGCTGCTTCTGTAATGCCAGCGAAGATTTAAGAGAAAAGGCTACATGCAAATTGATACTTCAACAGATTTACAGACATCTGATCCATGCATTCAACATTTTACCCCTCTGGAATGAGTTTTTCTTATATCGTTTTAACACTCGGCTCAGGCTGTATTGAATCTGATCCTCGCGAGCAGCCTGAATGTGCCGTGTGGATGTGTGTAAAACCAGTTGGCCCCATTTGAAAGAGAGTGAAAGAGGCCCAGACTGATGACTCTCAGGGGACAGATTTCTCTTTCCAGCCCTCCATGTCTCTCTCCCCAGTGAAATCATGGTGGTGTCAGTGTGTCAGCTCGAGCTGTCACTCTGCTTACTGCTGCAGGCCAGTTGCTCTCGTACTCTGGCTCCTGGCTGAAGAGAGAGAGAGAGAGAAGGGGAGAGAGCAGGAACAAGAGAGAAGGGCTTTTTCTACACTTGACACAGCGGATGAGCAAAGCGTCAACACCCCTTAGTGCAACTGGAGAGTCTTGAAAATAAGAAAGAGAGGGCCAAGACTGTCTATCACCTCCGAGGAGCCAGCTGTACAATTAGGAGTCACCGCCTCCCCCTTGGGCTGGTTTGTTACAGTCCGCTAGGCTTTGTTGACAAGCTGACAGGGCTTCATGGAGGACAGGCCAACACTGAGCAGATCCAGGCGGCGGACATAGTGCTGCAGTACATGCACCTCAACCAGGGTGGCATTGGACCTGTTGACTGGTAGAGTTTCTGTGTGCGAGAGGGGGAGAGAGGGAGAGAGAGGGAGGGAGGGGGGAGGCAGAGGGTGTTTATGAGCGGGTGTGGGTTTTTTTATGAGCATGTGACTGTAATTGAGATTTAAGCATGTCTGTGTTTGAACTTTGTTGGCTCTGCAGACGATTGTCTATTGTTTCCCCTAAGCTGCCACAGTGACTGACAAGAAGCACATGTTGCAATGCCAGTCAGTGTGTTGTGAAACGCTGCAGTTGTGCTGACACACATCCTGAATTTTTCTGAGAGTCCAGTTGTTGTTTTTGGACCTGTTTAAAACAAGTTTTCAAAATTGAAATAATTTAACATCCTGCTTGGATTAAGTTTAATGATTTGAGAATTACTTTAATCTACTTTTGACTTTAGATATAAAGATATACCCAAACATTGCCTACATTAGTTTTTTAGCAGAAGTACTTAAACGTCCGTGCGGTTGGAACTGCAGTGCTTGTAATACTGTGGTACAGTGGAAGCAGTGTTGAAGGCCAGGAACACATGAGGCGATGTTTGACGTCAGATCACAACCTCAAGCCAAAACATTGGACCCATCGCCTGCTTCTGCATTAATTCAAAAAACACTGTGTTTTCTTGAAGGATAGGCTGTGACTGGATAGTCACATTGATTCTGTGCAACATCGAAGAAATAACGGTTTTATTTTCCAGCCTCAAGCAGCAATGCAAGTTAAAGCAGCTGAGCTCTGCAATGGCAAAGCTGCATACTAAGCATTGTTATTTTCAGATGGCAGTCGGTGACAGTTCATGCTTTTGACTTGTGGTTTGCAGTGCTTTTCAGCTGCAGATGTTTATGCATAAAGTCAAGGATGAGGAGGTAAATAAGAAATACAGTTGTGTAGTAGTTGTTGTATGGGAAGGTGTCTTTTCCTGACTGTCACACACGAAGATGGTATGAATCTGAAAAAGCACTGAAGGTTTACATGCTGGTTTAGAAGCATGAAGTATATCCTAAGTTGCAGCCTTTGTGATTTGCTAATTGCGTTGTTTGAAATTGTGATTTTAATTTAAAATTAATTAATCGTTCAGGTGATGAAATGCACATTCTTCCTGCCAGTTGCATGTGATTCTGGTGATTGAAATTTAGTGACAGTAACAAGCCAAGAAAGACAGCAATGCACCCATAATTGCGAGGAAACACTGAACAATTTAAATCTAGCCTGCAAGTCTCTGCAAGGAGAGTTGTACATATATATATAAAACATTTATCATCATATATGTGTAAATAATAGAACATGTTCTCCACCATAGACACGTTTTTGAGAAACATTGAATTTATCTATGACTTCTTTTAAATAAGAAAACAGCAGAGGACGCTTTAAGTTTTGCATGTGTTTAACAAGACACTGCTGATGTTTCTCATTTTTGCCAAAGAGACTGATTGACTAGTTTCCTAATACCATTCACAGTATAGCGGCAAAAACCTAAATAAATACCTAAATATCAAGAATGGTAACTGGTGTGTGTACCTCGTCACACAATGCCTTGGTGGTAATGCAATCTTAAACACTGTCTAAATCGACTGTGTATCAGTAAAATATGTATTTCACTATGAGATGAAACTCTGGAAGGAATGTCAGAAGTTTCACTGCTGGCTGGGGATGTGAGATGCTGACATGTAAGACACTAGGCCTCTCACTAGGCCTTTACACTCTGTGTATCTCTAGGGAACAACATGCATGCAAAAAATGGCCACCTACCATCCATAACTCCTCACTAGAAGAGATATGAGGCCCTGTGAGAAGTCCCATCAGCTGGCTTCTGTGCATGTGACATGTTTGAGGGCAAACGGTCTGGTTCGCTCCACAGCTGCCTTGTCTCTCGGTATAGCTTTACACCACTGTGACAGTGTGTGCGCCGACCAATTGCTATGGACTGGATGGATCTTACACATTACACGCTGCTGTTATTTCAAAGCCTCAGTGAGCTCGGGCATGACAGCAAAACCTGCAGAGAATCTGTCAGCCTCCGGCAACAAGTGTCCCCCTGAGAGCTGCCCTGCACAGACCCCTGGCAGGAGAAGTCTGGCCCTTTAGCCAGCTTTCCACCCGCCTCCTCTGCTGGTCACCTGTGCCAGCATGCCCGTCATCAAGTCCCTGACCCAGCTCTTCTCCCATTACGTTCCCTCCAGCCTGACCTCACACCCTCAGGGATATATAAAGATTTGTTCTCTAAAGGAGAGCTAGAAATGGGACACTGTGCTGCCACTAATCCCGCCGCTTCATCCTCGTGCGCACGTAAAGATGGTGCTGGTGCACGGAGGGGCGGCAGCTTTGGGGGAATGTGACCAAACATTTCGGCCTGTCGAAGGCAGCAAGATTTTCCACATGTTGTTGGGGTGAGAAGTGAGCAGTGAGAGCGAGACGCAGAAGCAGTTAAGAGCCATTACAGGAACAGCTGTAATCAGAGCTACTGTGGGTGGAAGAACACTTTCGCTGCAGCTCTCTGTTAGTAAATGGCTTCATTATGACTCGCACAAGAGGAGACAGAGCACATTCCCCCTGCCAGACAGAATATGAATGGAGCACGGATGGATACTAGCAAAGGTAGGAGACAGGACAGAGCGAGTTTCTCTCTATTTCTGTCACTCATGTATTTTCCTCCTCCGTTTGCCTCCTGCACTCTGTCATAGTGTAAACATGTGTAAGTGCTTGTTCTCTGTGGTCTGGCAGCTGGTCTTCTATGGCTTTGCATCTGTCAGAAGAGCTCTGAACATTCAGTGGCTTACTAAGCCCAATTACCCCAGATTGCTACCATTTCACAGAGGATCACAGTCACAGACAGTCTATTTTAGATGAGGAGTCAGGGGTTTATGTCTTGGTTAACCACACACACCATGCGCCATGACATCACCGCATATACACACACTATTTATATTTACATACGCACTTGCTTTGGCTTCACAACTTGTAATACAAAATTCATAAACCCAATGAGACAGGCATGAAATATAGATGTTAAGAGAGGCGGCTCAACAACTCTCCCCCTTCCTCCCCCTCTGCTTTTGGCCTTTTGCTCAATCACAGCTTGTTAAAGCAGCAGTTTGTGTTACTGTGAGGTGATACCAGCACGCCGCGGTATTCTCACCGAAAGACTACATATGTCACGCTCTCACAGCCAGAATAGTTACCCTGCTCGCCTACCCCCCGACTTTATTTCTGTTTAGCTTCCCACTCCCCTTCCCCAGCCACCCCTGGGAGTCTAGCACTAATAAAACAGCTCCAGTCCAAGACCCTCCACATGGCGGGATGTCCAGGCTGTGTAACCCAACACTCCTCTTGGCTCTAGCTTTAGAGAGCTGCTGACATGACGGAGAGCCTGGGAGGGCCAGCAGGGGAGCGTCCATCATTGTCAGGCCCCAGCGCCCTGGGCTCCCATCTGGGGGATGTCCAACACACATTCCTGTGCACTCTGGAGACGCAGAGAGGTATCACCGAGTGTGGTGTTACTGCTCTTAGAGGAGCTAATGCTGTTAAAGTCTTCAGAGCTGAAGAAGGGCAGGATAAGGAGCTAATAGACTGAAGATTCTCTGGAGGCTTCGGCTATGAGATCAGGGAGAAAGCTTTCCCAGCTAAGGTTTCTGCCACAGGGTTTCAGCTACTCTGTGAACTGATATCACAAGGCCAAAGTGCAAGTCTTAACTCTTCTAAACATCATTGCATTTCTAAACATTTGGTTTGCCTGTTGCCTTTAGCATAGCTGGCAAAATTGGAATTAACCTCGTCCTCATTAAAACTCCAAACTGACACTGATTTAAAGCCTCTGTAGAGAGGTCAGCTGATTGACAGCTGATAATCCTGTGCACAGCTGCAAAGTCGTTCATCTACCAAGGTGCTGAGCAGGAGCAGGAATAAAGTTTAGGACCAGTCATCAGTGGTCCAAAATAGTCCAGCAGAAGTTGATGTTTAGATCGTCTTTATTTACCATTAGTCGTAAATGACTGCAGCTCCATGAGGGAACACTGCAGCTCGGTCATTACGTGATCTGCACCAGGTGTGTTGCTTTTAAAGATTCTCATGACACCTCTGCAGGAGCACGGAGAGGCAGTCTCCCTTGGTTAATGTGCATTCTCGGGTGACGTGGACTCTCACCGCTTTGGGCACAAGAGAGGAGCACTGAAACATCAGGGATTTCAAAGCGCCTCACAATCCAGCAGACGTGGGAGATGAGCTCAGATGTCCTCCACTAATATGAACTCTAGGGTATTCCACTGAGAAAGACAGACTCTCCTGAGTGTGAGAACATTCAAGTTTCCACACTCATTGAGGGACTGCTGACCTCATTGCAATAGGTTTGCACATAGTAAATCTGTGTAAAGAGGCAAACACATGGAGAGAAAAGGAATATACGCCATGCTGTGTATTGCCTTGCTGAGTCTCAGAGCAGAGACTGTGGCCTTTACGAACATGTGCGAGCGACACAAGAGAGAGCAAGCTCTGTCAGACACTAGTGGCCCGCTGTTTATTGTTCTGTTCCGTGTGGGAGGGAGGTCTGTTAAAGATGTCTGCCATTAATGCAACTGCAGGCTTCATTAAGAACAAATAAACAGAGTCTGGTCCCTCACCAAGGAGCTCTTTGGGGAACATATGCTGTCTAAACCACTCCTGAGGTCAGACCACTGTCAACACTTGCTGCTTAATTACAGCTCTAATTTTGTTGTCAAACAAAATATGTAGAAAGAAGAGGAGCAAGTTTTTCTTTTTCTTTTTCACAGGGACTAAATGGTTTCCATACTAAGGCCTGAGGCAAAATTGTCTTTTAAAACATTCTGCATAACTGGGGACTGTGAATATTTTCAAGGGAGATTTTATTCCACCGGCTTCAGAAAGCGCAACGCAGCACAGAGGGAGATCCTGATTGTAATTAATGTTTGCTGAGACATACCCATGCAAGATGGAGTCCTCAATGAGGGGCCTTGAATCCTTGTTCGGTGCAGTGTGCGCTTTAATTGATTCAACATGAGAAAACAGTCCGTCCCCTCGTGTTTATTTTTGTGTTTTCCGAGCAGAACCAGAATGATGTGTGCGGAGGAAACTAAGTGAAGGGCAGCATAGCCTCCTCTTGACAATGCCACCATTCTTTATCTGCTTCAAATACAGCCTCAACAGCTCTACACCGAATTAATCAGCTTGTTATGATTCCCTGATGTTGTGGTATAGTTTCAAGCAAAAAGATTACTTCGTCTGGAGTGTGGTTTGAGCCACATTCTGCTTACCGTCGCACAACAAGGAAGCAAGATGGAGAGTAGCAGACGGAGACAGAGGGAAGAGTTGCAGGGGTGACAGTGAATGAGAGGAACTTCGAAGGTCTCCGTCAGCTGTGACAGACAGCTCTGGGTTTTGGAGTTGTCAGCGCTCCTCCTTTCAAAGGCTTCCTTTGTTTTACAATTCCAGGCCACAGATACAGTGCAAAGAGCCTGCAGGCTACATTTTCCCCCTCACCATTCACGCTAAGGTAAATGCTGCCAAGTTACAGCTTCTAGATGCCAGTCAAAAAAGGCAAAATGACTCCACAAACTATACACTGAATACAAGACTGCATCATTAGAGAATTTACTGCGGTATGTTCCTGTGTTGTTTAGTTATGTTTGCTGGTTGATTCAGCAGTTTGATGCCACTTATTTGATGAAATTTGTGGGATTTGAGGTTGAAGCCTAATAATTTTGATGGCTTTTTTATCTGTCTCCACTATAGCAACCAATAACTTAATAACAGCCAATAATGTAATAAGTTATTACGTTAATGGTCTGGCATTAAAGTAATCCTTTGAAAATGTAATAACTGCAGCCGATAATGTAATAATACATAAGTAGGACTGCATTTCTTGGAAATAAAAGACTTTTTTTTGCAGTTTTTGTGCAGTTTGCTCATCGAAAATAGGTCCAGTGGATGGCATAGTGGTCTTATTCATTCATCAAGGATACGTCCCATGTAGCTCTCACTCTCCTTAATTATGGTTGTGAGAGCCAACTGGAGATTTATTTGTGACACAAAATCTTTACTTAGAATATTGTTTGTTTGCTTAGATATGTAAATTCATCATTTCATATCAGTGTCTCTGTTGGATGTTGCATTGTCAAAAGAATTTACCACATTTTTTTTCTTGGAAAACATTTCATTAAAGCCTTTTTTCAAACATTTCTCAAGGAAAAATGATTCAGTCCTCACTTCAAACCGTATTTAAAAAACTGGACTGGCACTATAATGGCACTTAACTCCAATATACAACATAGAACATGAATACTGAAGAGTATTATGAACGTTATTGGCTTAAAAACTTTATTACCTTATTGGCTTTATTACATTTAAAATGGCCAAAATGATTGCGTTGATTGCTACAACCATTATTGGGGTGACATTTTTGGTTTATAATATGTCACCACAAACATTAGATGGAGTAAGAGAACATTTGATATCCATGGCACCACATTATATCTACAAACCTGTTGAGCTGCCTGCTAGTTAATGCCACTGATCGAATCCGTTCAGTTACAGCAGGCAAACTGTACTCATGAATTCAGTTGGTGAGGAAGAAAATGCAAAAAATTGTTTTCATGTTTGGGCCTGATTTGCTGGTACTGCAACTAATAGAGCCCCGATTCTTTTTAGACTTATTACAGAGAATATTCTATCAATACCATTAATTTTCACTGTGATTTGGCAACAATCTAAAATGACGTGCAGATATCCTTCATTATGGGACAGTGTCAGACCTAAATCCACTTCTTCAGTACCATGTTTAAATGTACAATGTTAACAGTTTAAGTCGAGTTAGGAATAAGTGGCAGCTTTTGAGTGCAGAGTGGTGAAATGAATATATTAACTTTGACAATTTACAGTTTTCTACCCACATTTCTCTCCTGTACTATTTGCAGTAAAAGCACTTCATCCGATCATAAATTTCTACATTTTTCATTGCTCTTCATTATAACAGCCTGTTCCTCTCGACTGAAGTAGGTGGCACGCCATTAGTTAATTTTTTTTGCAGAAGAAGAATCAAACGCCCCCTTTCATTTCACCCTGATGAGGAAAACCTGGTTAACAGATAAAAGTTGATAGCTATTGTCACTATCTCTGACTGGGGTTTTAGGTTTCATCAAGGCGGCTAACATAAAATAAGCGTGGCTGTGTTGAACTTGCTTCATAGTACACCCCTCTGGAACATTTAGTATCTTGACTGTCTGTGTGACTGTCTGCCTCCCCACCGGTTGATAGTAGTGATTGCTAATGTTGCAGCAGGACACCGGTACAGGACAGACCTCATCTTACATCACCTTACATCATCTGGTGCCCCTGAGTCCGTCCAGATTCCCAGTGAGCTCTTATCTGAAGCCCTCACATCGGCACAGCAGGCTCCGTCCTCGCTGCATTTCACCTCTGCTCACGGCATAGCTGGCATGGTCACGGCTCAGCTGCCGGTCCCGTGGTTCCTGCTATGTGTTAGCTTGTTGGTTTTATGTGATTGGAGCCATGCGACCCCTGCCTGCTTGAAATCCCATAAATGAGTACGAGGCGTCTAGAATGCATCAAGGGGCTATTTTGAGGAGGGTGAGACGGAAGAGGTGACGGCAAGGAGCGGAAGCCTGGGATGTCGCGGAGGTCTCTGCGGCCATCAATTTGTCAGGATGTCTCCAGACTCGGGTGTAGGCTGTCGTGTCCACGCACACTCACATGAGAGAGGCAGAGATTAGTGAAGCTGTTTTGGCTCCTGCTGGGCGCTAATGTATTTTTCAGAAGGACAGGTGCCGGCCTGCCAGTTGCGCTTTTAAAAGATGATGCTCTGCGCTCTTGTTTGTTAATCATTTATATGGGCCAGGTTGTATCCAGTGATGACATTGAAATATAATATGCTAAATTAATCCCCTTATGTGCTGCAGTAATGACCTAACACTATATTAAACTACCTAATGTTGTGCCGCTCGCTCTGCCAGGCCTCCTGTCACCCTCTCTGTGGATCATCACACTTTGCAAAGATTGGTTTAAAGATTTGAGCCGTTTGTGTCTCACATGGCTGCACCAAACCAAATGCCTTGCTGATGAAGTACCATTATGCAGCCAGCACACCGGCCTATTAACCCTGAAGCCTCTGTGTGATATTAGAAGCACATTAAAAACTGCTAACGGTAACTACAGCTGCATGATGCTAATGAGCTGTGGTCCACTGCAGGACAGTAACAACAAAGGTGAGATGAAAAACACAGCAGAGAAGAAGTCTGAGTACCGGCTGACTTGTGCGTCACGACAGTTTTTAATAAGATTTTAAGGGGCGTTTGGTTTTTGATCCACATATTGTCTGTTACATCTTCATGTTATCGCATTATATTCAGTTCAGAGCCTGTCTGATCATTACAAGCTGTCTTGTAGCTTCAGCCATGTAGAGAGATAGAAATCAGAAGTGGTCTGTGCAGCTAATGCACTGTGAACAGTAGGAGATGGCTCACCCTAGGATAATGAGTTATCCCCCTAAGTCTGTCTCCGGGTCCCCTGACATCCCCCCCTAATGAATGTCTTTCCTGCACACACACACCCAGCTGACCCTAACAAAGCCCTCCTCTACCCCCTTTACTTCTTAAATCCAGCCCCTAGCTGTTGCCTCTCCGGCTAACCCACACCCACAGGCCTCATTCTCTACTCTAATGCTCCACCAGGCAGCATGTGCTAGTTAGAAGCCGCAATAGCACTGAAACGTTGAGAAACAGCGAGGCTCTACATTTTGAGAAACCCAAGTGGGAGTTGCACTTATTTGTTTCCAGGGATGAAGAAGACTGACAAATGAACCCTCGCGGGAGGGAAGCTGGCGTATACTCCTCTTTTCCTCTTCCCCGCTCCGCACGGCCCTGGAGTGTTCATTATGACCAGAATAGACACCTTCTTTTTAGCGTGTTAGCACATTCTCAAAACAAGCCGCGGACCTCTGGGACATAGAGGTGCAGCAGGGGACTTGAGAATTGGGAATTTCTTCTCTTCCCATCTGCTGTGGTGAAGTTGTTTGCCAGCAGCAGTCTCTCTTGACCGGTAATAGCATTTGTAAGTGGAGAAGATTGACATGGATTAGGGAGATGGATATAAGGGCTGCTGGGCTGTCTTGTTCGTTGATGCACATGAGGGCAGAACAGAGATGTGTTTATGTGCAGACTGCACATAGAACAGAAGAGACATAGTTTGTATATAGGGGTTTGTTAACTCTGAAGACACCTCTCTGCATTCTTCTTTCTGCTTGCCCAAAGACAAGTAACAGCAGCTATTATAAAAACACTTGAAGCTGGCAGAGTGTGCCTTTTGTCTCCTGACAGGCTGGCAGATGTCCCAGTAAGCTCTCCCACACAGAGCAGGAGTCAATAGCTGTTATTGTAGATATTGATTGTGATCTTGCACTAGGAATTACCTCCCCTGACCCTTAACTACTATATCACATGCACCTGGGGCTACTAATACCTCACTTAGCATTTTAATGCTAATGGTAGACGTTCTCCGAGAGCTCTGTTAGCTCAGCCTGCTCCCAGGGGAGTTAGTCTGGAGGGAGTAGTGTGTCAGGGAGATGGAAGCCCCCTGTGACGGGCGGCTGCTCTGCAGTGCAGGCTGCTGTCTCAGCCCAGGGGAACGCGGTCCCATCTACACCTCTTTGGCAGGTAACGGATTTAGCTGGCTTCACTAAGGGGGAGGGGCAGCCCTTGCTCCTGCCCCTATCCCCCCTGAGGCCCAGGGAGAGTTAATTACAGTTTATGTATGCACTGTCATCCCCCATGAGCCTCTCTGCCTCTGGAGCAGTCAAGCTGACTGCTGATGTCTGAGCACTTTGTTCTGTAGGAGGAGGTCCCTGCAGAGAAATACCCTGGATGGAGCTTATTATCCATTGTTCTGTGCGACTTCAACATTGTACAGCGATTATTATTCATTCTTTGGATTAATTCACACTTTGGACTAATGGAGTCCAAACAGGGCTTTTAATGGGAGGTAATTGCAGCTTTTTGGCAATTACTAAAAGTCCATAAAATGAATCCTCACCTTGTCAGATGGGCATCCTGCTACATAAAAAACTGAATTCATTATTGCAAAATTGTTACCCTGCAGCGTCGTCCTAATGTGTGTTAACAGCCATCACTCTCGTGTTTTCATGCGGTCTGTCACAGGATAAACAAAGATTAATATCAGAGCTGTAAAACTTCTATTTGGATAAAATCATTCCCCAACTGTGGGAGATGTTGAAAGGAGGAAAGGCAACAACAATCTGACAACAAACTGCAAAAATATGCAAATATACATGCAAACCAGCACACTGTTTGCACAATTCAGCTCCAGTTTGTCTCAATGTGCAGCAGATCTCAGTTTGTGGAAGGTACATGCAAAGACGCCTCTTTAACGAATCTGACTGGAATACATTTAATTTGTCCTGTAAGTGAACATTCTGGTATTTTTTTTAAAAATGCAGTTAGAATGAAGGTGACGTTGTGTACGATGCTGATTTAGAACAGCCGTCTAGGTTCTCTCCAGGGACAGTGTTAAAGGCTGCAGTGAAGGGCTCAGGAATTGGTGCTTGTGCAGGCACAGCTGCAAACCCCAGCAGGGTGTGTCAGTATGAGGAAGAAGAATAGGAAAAACTGTCAGTTTGTGGGGCTGTCTGTCAGCTCAAAGCACACACAGGAAGCATGACAGAGGAGATATCACTTAGAAAGACAAGAGTCTGCTAAATGCCTGTAGCTCAGACTCGGTCTATGTTGGAGCTTGGTATGTTCCTGTGTACCTAAGTAGAGGAGATCCACACTAACATTTGATCAGTGTGGTTTATTCAGTGTCGATAACCATATTAATTATTAACAATCAAGGAGACCAATAACCAGATGGATATTTGGAATCAGCATACATATGCAGAAAATTCAAAATACCACAAAATCCAACACAGAACTTTGTTAAATGCCTTTGTTTAATCAGGTTTTAAACAAAGGCATTTCAATATTTATTCTTCGATGTTGATTGGCTATCACTAGTAGAATGAACCCATCAGAGAGTGCGTTAGCACAGAGTGACTACTGATAGAGCAGCGGCCGCATAACAACCAAAGCAGGGCATTTTTAAATTAACTTATTTTATTGGGAATGAGTTTTAAAAATAATAATTGGATAAATGCTGAATATTAGATCTAATAGTCTGCCAAGCTGATAATTGGTCGACTCTTCGCCCACACACTTAAAGAGCTCAGCAGTCTGAAAGCCATATTGGATGTTTGCTCATTACATCCACTAACATGTTAGTGACACTTAAAGTTTGTGTTTCAGCCATTTCTCTGTTTTTAACATTTTTGCTCAAATGGTCCAGCTTTAGTTTTTTCACAGTTTTCCTCTTTCTGTCTTCCACAGTACCAGAGTTTGGCATCGATGTGCTCTCCACCAATGGCAGCCAGGAGCCTCACGGCCCAGGCCTCCTCAAGGTGTCAGGCCTAGAGCGCAGTCAGGAGAGGAGCCAGGAGAGTTGCCGAGACACCCAACCCCCTGCATCCAGCACCCCCAACCCACCTTTGGCCTCTCAAACCCTCCCGGTACCGCAGCCCCAGGCATCCGTCCCCCAGCCCCTGTCCCCTCGCCGGACCCAAACAAACGGCCCCGTCCAGGCTCCGGCCTCGACCCACCTGCCCCCACGTTCAGAGGCTCTCCCCAGGCCTCAGACGCCCGCAGCCCTGCCTCTTGCCCAGGGCCAAGAGCCCTCACCGCCCCCCCCTCCCCGGCCCCAGCACCAGCCTGAACTACTGTCCCACCCCAGGCCTCCGCCGACGCCCAGCCTTCACCCACATCCACCATCTCCTGCCCTTCCAAACCACCACCCTCACCAACAGCACCCCAGTCAGGCAGGGCCTCACCGGCCCCCGTCACGCTGCCACCCCCGGCCCCTCTCTGCCTACAACGGCCTCAACCTCAACGGTCACAGGTAATGCTGCAGTCAGACGACCTCACAGCGTATTGTAAAAAAAAACACGTCTCTCATGTCCTCACGCGCTCTGATGCAGAAAATTCATGAAGAGTTGTTCAGGCAAAACCTCCACATTCACACACACTTGAAAATACTAGAATATCTCTTGAGCTGGAAGTACGTATAATGCCCGATCAGTATGTAAATTGCCATCAGGGAGAGCTTTAAGTTCCCGAGCCAAACAGTAGCACTGATTATTAACAGCGGAATAAAAGGGCCACACTGCGCCACGAGTGCCTGTGATTTATCAGCCACCCACACTGTCATCTGAGCTCTGTATAGACTCCAGAAATTGTAGTCTAACCTTGATCAGTGCCGTATTGTTTTTATTTTATGGATGAAAAGATGTTTTATTTAATGGATGTATTTGTGAATGAGAACAGATGGAAAATAGGCTCAACATTTAGATATGCTTCCTAGAAAAATAAGAAATACTTCAAGAGGCCTGTTAAGTTATAAGGAATCCTCAGCAGAATTGTGTGTTCAGATCCACCACAATGAGTCATTTTTTATGTTTTTAAAAATAACAACAGCAGAGCCAGTGCAGGGCTTAGTTTAGTCTATTGTGTCCTATATCATTTGAGAAGCACTGAGGCCTATGAGGCTCTTCATTAATGTAAGACTCAAAGATAGCTCCTTCAGAACCCACTCAGTCCCAACAACAGCTCTGCCTCGCAGACTCTCAGGACTTGGCTTCGCCTGCCTCTCTCTGTGCCAGCCCTGCCAGTCTGCCAGCGCGCCAACAGGGCCTGGCACCCGCTGTGAATAATCACGGCCGGGGCCCACAGCGAAGAGCGAGCGCTGCAAATGAGCTTTTAGGCTTAGTGCGTGGAGCTGTGGAGACGCAGGCTCTGTGACTGCCCCCGGGGAAAACCCACACACACTACAAAAGGCTGTTTGCTTATACATGCATACACACCCTCTCTGCCTCTCATCCCATTTCCGATGCACATGTTCACTACCTGGCTCTGGAGGAAGTGCCTTAACAGGAGCTGTTCAAAGACAGATGCTCATTCTGTTATGTTTGCCAGCGGTGGTTTATTTGCATCCGAGGGTGTTGCGAATGTGGTGTTTTCGCGGATCATGTTTGCCCTGGATTCTGTGAAGCACAAGAGAGAGGCAGGCAGGCGTTTGTAAATGGAAGGCATTTGAGGTGTGAAAACATTGTGCTGGGAATTGAACGTCGGAACAGATGGAGATGAGGGGATGTGGAGGAACAAGTGTTAATTTTGACTGATCACGCCTGGCTTAACCTGGCGCCTTTCCCCATCTTTCTTTTTCTCTCTCTCTATCTTCGCAGCAGCAGCAGGAGCAGCACCCCAGGCACCAAGCCCCACGGGCCCCCTGCTCCCTCCCTGCACCTCCCCCACCACCCGCCTCCTCCTGCGGCGGCCGCAGCAGCCTCCACGTTCCCCCTGCCGCTGGCCGCTAACCAGAGCACCCCCCACGGTTTCCCCTCTGCCTTGCAGTCCTCGCCGCATCCACATCACCCCAATATGTTCGCTCCTCCAGCGGCCTTGCCTCCACCACCACCACTGACGTCTAGCGCCCTGCCGGTACCCGGACATCCTGCTGCTGGGAGTGCCTACTCAGGTAAACACCACATGCTGCTCGTAAGCGTCCCCACACCGCCCCCAAGTGGTGTGGCAGAGGATTGCAAATTCGACTGACAGAAAACAAACAGCTGTCTCTTATTTTAGCCAGTTGTTGCATCAGGTCGCCGTGACGTTGGAGACATATGAGAAGTACACAAGCGATGATTTCAGAGCAGCGTTTGATTTTAAAACATTTGATATGCAGAGACAGATGCAGGCAGAATGTAACCCCAGTAATTATTTAAAGAAACAAGCGACTGAGTCCAAGATTGTCCACATGCACTCCATGCCCGGGGCCTTCTGTGTTTATAGTTGTGTGGACAGCTCAAGTTCACACTCCGTCTGTCTTGCTGTGATTGATCAACCCTCTGCACACCAGTAATATCCAACAGCAAGCCAGGCCACATAGCAGAAGCGATTACAGAACCCGTGCACATTTCCGCGCAGCGGCGTCAAGCTAAATGTCAGGGTCAGTGAGGGAAGAGGGGGAGGGGGGGCTGGCCTTCAGCAACGTTCCCAGAACTTCCATTTTCACCTGGAACGGTGTTCATGTGCAAGAAATCAATCTGGTCAATATGGAACGGAGCGAGCTGGATTTTGTTCAAAAGATACTAATGAAATTTTTATGAAGAGAAAATTCCTCCCCCACTCCCAGCCCAATAAAGCTTGAAATGAATGTAGAAAATATTGTAGTGAGTCACTGTGGAATAGGAAGGATAAGGTTACTCTGGAGGAGATATAATCTCTCAAGGCAGGTTTTGTTGAATTTAGAAGTAAAGCCAATGATTACTTGAAATCCATTCTTTCTCCACAGGCTGCGCAAAGGTTATTAGAACAACAGATGCTGTTGTCTCAGAGGAGCTGTAGTGTATCAAATCACGGCATTTGACAGTTCCAGCAGTCAGACACTTCTAATCATCTGGAGCCTCGCTTAAATTTAAAATGACATGCTGGTAATCAAAGCCATTTCCTGCTTGTTTCCTTTCTTGATATAACTTTGACATGCTTACCGTGTGATGACATGCGTAGCTCTCACATTGAAGGCCTTCAAGGGTGTGTGTGAGATGCTGTAGAAGGACAAAACAAAGCCTTTCATTTCACCCTAACTTCAACTACAATATGTCTTAACTTAAAGGCTCATTAATAACCAGCTAAATTATATGTACAGTTAAGAGGATTGGGGGGTAGAGTTCTGAATTTTCCTAAGAGTTTTAAGCTTAAAGATGGACATATGAGGGGAAAAAGTAAGAACTCTGACTTTAAATTCAGAATTCTTAATAAGGAATGAATGATTTACAGCATTACAAAACTATTTTTTGCCTTTTTTCTAGAATTCTGAAGTTTTTTGGTTTTTTTTTTTTTACAATGGCCCTAATCCTCTTCCGTAAGCCTTGACAAGGTTAAAAATAAATCTTCTGTAGCAACAGTCGGACATATGGAGAGTCCTGTGTCTGTTAATGTAAAATGCTTCAAAGCTCCATACGGTCATCTCATTGACAAACACCTCCTGATCCTCTCTTCCTCTTCTCCAGAGCAAGACCTTCTACGCCAGGAGCTCAACACTCGTTTCCTGGCCTCCCAGAGCGCCGACCGCGGCGCCTCGCTGGGCCCTCCGCCCTACCTGCGCACCGAGTTCCACCAGCACCAGCATCAGCACCAGCATCAGCACCAACACACCCACCAGCACACCCACCAGCACACCTTCACGCCCTTCCCCCACGCCATCATGCCCACCCCAGCACCGCCCATGGTGCGTACCCCTGCCAGAAATGTGAGGATAAGTAGAACGCACCTGTGTTGGGTTGGAGAGGGTGGAGGGGCTGAATGCGGGAATAAAAACTCGCCAACACCCGAGAGTTTTTATATGTCTTCATTCTAATAATGACTTCTACATGTGTAGGGGAGTAGGCGGGCATGGCGCTGAAGGTGTTTTTACTTTGCGGTTGTAGGAGCAGAGATTTTACATGACCTGACATGTGTGTGAGCAGCACGCTGTAGGGACCTGTGGGTTTCTGTGGCGGCTTCTCAATGATGGCCATGTGTGTCCGTCCACGCCACAGTGATGCCTTTATTCTGCCAGAGAGCCTTTCTAGTGTTTTCTCTGGCATACAGTACAATTCCAGACTTGAACACTGTTATTTTCTAAATTGGCAATAACTTGCCTAAAGCATGTTAACTTCAGAGGCAGCTTTCAGAACATAATACTCTTAATTCATTCTGATTTTAATGACATCATTTAGTCCCATTTGGGGGTTTTCATTACTGGCAAATGCACTGCGTTAAGAGCCCCGCTGCTTGTTGGGAGAGACCACAGGCAATGGATGCCTGGACCTCAGACTCACACAAACACATACACATGCGTAACTGCCTGGCCCATAGAGGGTTCGCTTGGCTCTGATGATACCTCAAAGGCAGCATGGCGAGGCCTCTGACAGCTAATGAGGCCATAAAAAGGCTCTTTATGGCTGCAGTGTTTAGTCTTGACTGTGGAAATGTTCGCCCTGAGCCTGTGCTGCACCACTAAAAGGCAACCAAATGAGACACAGCCCACACTAGTTTACAAGGTCTTCAGATGATCACGAAACTGGGAGGATGAAAACAGTCTGGCTTGGGAAAATGGGCTGAACTTGAATCTCGGTTGACATCTTAGATCTTAATATGTAAGCATGTTTTTTTTTCAAAATGCAGTCTGTGATTGTGTCTATTGTGTTGTCCTGTAATGAAAAAGGCTGATCTCAGTCCTGTGCAGGTGCAGGTTGTCGTCTCTTCTCTACATCTTGTACTTAGCTCTGTTTCATGTCTCCTACAGTTTGACAAATACCCAACAAAAGTTGACCCCTTCTACAGACACAGTGTGAGTTTTCCTACTACGTGCTGTCTCGCTGCAGAGCACTTTGTTGCTTGCCCATCATGCCATTTCAGCCCATGCTAGTTGATGTCGCAGCTCTGCACATGTGTGTGTGTGTGTGTGTTTATGTTTGTCGTAGATTCCATGCAATCACTCATCCGCTTTTTAATGGCTACTAGAGGCATCCTAGCTGTACCATCTCACCCTTCAGCCTCAGCAGATGTCGTGATTAATGAAACAATGCTGGATTCTTAGATCCTGGAGCGCAAGATTTATTGTGCGTGCATGTGACTGTTGTGTGTGTCTATATACATTTATACAGAAAGTGACAGTGGTTGCATTACAGAGGAGACTGCATTATAAACAAAGGAAGACAGTACAGTCTCACTTCTCTTCATTGCGTCTCCTAACACAGGCTAACTCATTATGTTACCCACTGAAATTAAATTATGTTTAATCACTTGACTTTTGGACGTTTCCAAACACCTGCTGTGTGTTAACCTACAGAGCTCCTCGTTGCTTTCAATCATAAAAACCCTGAATTTGTATCTTAAATAAATGTTCTCCATTTTTTATTTTCTCCATGCTGTTATTATGGCAGCAGCAAACACCCTGAAACCATTTCTTCTCTGTAAAACACAGTGATGTCTTAAGACACAAGCAAACCCAAGTTGCATTTACAACCTTAGAGCATATCCTCAAGCCTGAGTTAAAATAATTTTACAGTGCCTGTGATTAAAGCAATGCAAGCATGCATGTGCAGAATCGGGAAAATATTCTCTGCTCCAGCTAATATGATTGACAAGAACAATTACTTTGAGTAGCTGATTACATATCTGTTTCTCCGCAGGATAAATTTATGGAAGCCTTGAGCACTTGTTTGGTTTACTTGTGTTTTGCTTGTATTACAACATTCTGTTTTTCATATCAAAGGAGTGTTTTCCCCTATTTAAATCCGGCGGGAACGAGCAGAGAATATTTTATCAGCGCGCAGTTTTGCGAAACATGCAGGCAATCATTTGTAACTTTCTCAAGCCGTCTTGGAAAAACTCTGATTGAATGCTGAGGTTCATCCGCCGCCACAACCTGTTTGTTCCGTCTACGATGCCTCAGAGCAGAGCTGTTGTCCTGCACCTCCTCACTCCTCCTCTCCTTTTTTTTTTTTTTCTTCCTCAGCTCTTCCACTCTTACCCACCAGCCATGTCTGGCCTTCCCCCTGTCATCCCCCCGACCGGGCCCTTCAGCTCGCTGCAGGGCGCATTTCAGCCCAAGGTAACGCACGGCAACCTCACACCCACAGATAGGCAAGCTGAAAAAAAAGCAGTTATTTCTAGAGAATCTCATTTCGATCCGTGTCTGCTGCTCTCTAGACCTCTAATCCACTGGATGTGTCCGCGAGACCTGGAGCCGTCCCACACACATTCTTACAGAAGGACCCCAGGGTAAGAGCGTGCACACAGCATCCACATTGCAGATGTAACCTTTACACTGTATTTGTTGCATAAGGCTCTAAGTCATCAGACGGAGGTTTTCAACACTTGATAATGACATTGGAAAGAATTCATATGCACTTTGTAAACAACAAACTGTCTGCATGTGTTCCTGCCGTATTGTCTGTACACAGAAGGCCGCGCAGGAGGAACCCTGCTTAACACCCACGTCTTAATTACTCCTGAAATGCTTCATTTTTAAAGTGAACATTTTAACATTTTAATTTGCTTCTTAATGAATGCCACACACACAGGCTAATTAGAAGCGACTTGATTGACGGCAAAATAATTCAGCTTCTCGTTTTTTTCCCCCTCCTCCCTCCTGCAGCTAACGGATCCATTTCGGCCCATTCTCAGGGTGAGTGTTCGCTCCCTGCAGTGTGTCGGTCTCCTGCACCCTCACACACAATAACAACCGCGATGCCTTAAAGGGTTTTTTTGCTAATGGAGTTGATAGTGTCTTTAATTAAATGAGCGGAGCACTCGGGGGCTGAGTGCACTAGTTTATAGCAAGACTCAACAGTGCAGCCTCTACATTTAAAAATGCTGTTTTCAGACTGATGTACAGAGCGCTGGCTGGTTGTTACTTCTGTCACTTCATATCACTGTCACACACCATCATGATGTTAATTGATGTGATTAAAGGTGCTATATGTAGAATATGAACAAGAGAAAATGAGATGTGTTTATGTCGTCTAACCATTCAAGATGGCTGTATAATTACAGTTGACTGTGTGAGGGCTAAACAAAGGCTGCGTTCAAAGTCACATACTTTTTCTTTTCACTTGAAGTACATGCTGCAGCTGCCCTTACAAAGTACGCACTGCTTCATGCAGTACAACTGGGACATACTACTTTGTCATAATATCGCGCCTAAAATTTAGTGAGAAACTGAGTGCGAAATGAATTACACCCATGTGAGAGACACCGTGACATTTGTAGGACTGTTGGTCAAAATGGCCCAAAAAAGCATGCTGGCTTGCATAGAATGACATCTTGGATTTTTTTTGGCATACTGCCTGTAACACACCATTTGACCAAACTAAATCTTTTTCTGGTGCACTATATAGTGTAGTAGTATGAATATTGGAAAAAAACCAATAGTGTACGCTGATGATGCAGCATTATATCCCTTAAATTTGCACATATGCGTATGCTAGTGTATTTATCTGTATATATTTTATTCTATTCTACTTCTTCTGTTTTTTATATTCTTAATGTTATTTTATTTCTCGCTATCTTAACTGTTTGCACCAACAGACCAAGACAAATTCCTTGTAATGTAAAAATTACTTGGCAATAAACATGATTCTGATTCTGATTCTGAAATTTAAGTCTAAAATATCGTAAACAGACACTGGCTGAACTGAGTGCTTCAAGCATTTCCATATAGTCAAGCACCAATTTGGATACACAGGACCTCAGATGTTTTTTCTTATTGTTCGATATAAGAATTGCACTCTTGGAACTTTTATCATGTAAACTGCGGTGTTACTGTCACTCTTGTTAGAGACTGAATTTGTGACTGTCTTGTGGTTTCAGAAACCGGGAAAGTGGTGCGCCATGCACGTCCATATCGCCTGGCAGATATACCACCACCAACAGAAAGTAAAGGTGAGGACTCAGCTGACTGCTCTCACAGTACCAGACTGAATTTATACACTACTCTGTACAGCATACTGTATTCTAATGTGCAGATATGCCAACATGCTTGACAATAGCAGACATTTATATAATACTGTCATACTGTAATGCTAGTATGCAGCTTCCAGGTCAACATAACAAAGAACAAAAGAAAGTGAGCACATTAAGGCTAAAAAAAATATCTAATTGTGATTTTTCTGACAGATATTGAGCTTTAGTTCACTTTGTAATAGATTTACAGCATATGATGGAGCACAGCCGCATGAAACCATCACAAGTGTGACTGTCACACAAGGAGAACAGCATGAACTTGTAAAACTATTGACATGGGAGTTTAACCTGGGGGTCAGACTGCAATTTCAATTTGACATCAATTATTTAGGCCTGATGTAAGTCACTTTTCTGAGTACTGTGTCCCTCTTCCAGTGTGCATGTGTACTGATGGAACTGGCTCTAATTCAGTTCATCCATTACCTTACAGAATAGCGCCTTCTAAAATATGTTAGATTGCTAACATAATGAAAGTACAACAAGTAATTTAGACCGTATGGCTTCTGCAGTCATAATAATGATCACCTCCTGAGGCTGTGATGATGGCCCCATGAAGAAAAGGAGACTGCTTTGTAATTGGCTGTAAGCAGCAGTCAGCGGGACTCGTGTTTTGATCCCCACCACACCTCCCAATGAGTCCTTGAACAAGACAATTAACACCTGCAGTGGTCACGCTGTGCCGTTCACTTCAGACAATAACAAGCGTATTTTGCTCTGTTACTACATTTAAGCAGCGAACCCTCAGCACCGTGTAAGGAGGTTTTACATGTGTTTCTCTGTCGGTCTGGCGTCTTCCAGCAGCAGATGCAGGTCGACCCTCACAAGCTAGACTTCGGCCTCAAGCCTGAGTTCCTGAGTCGACCTCCGGGCCCCAGCCTGTTCGGCGCCATCCATCACCCCAGCGACTTGGCACGGCCCGCCACGCTCTTCTCCGCTGCAGGTGAGTGCGTCAGATCTCTGTGTGGAAAGCCTGATTGATGGTTAACATTAGCCTCTGACACTCACCAGCAGTCGCTCAATTCCTGCTGTCCAGAGTGAGCTGTTGTCTGCTTACATTATTGTTACCGAGGTCAGCGGTGAACAAGCCGCTGCAGTCCGCCTCTCTTCAGTCAATCAAGCGCTGAATGCTGCTGTGGGCCTGAGAGCTCAGTACTCTGCATTTATGTAGGTATATGAAGGTTGGCTGGACATGACTGGTAACTTGTAGGCAGCAATATACTTATACACCGATCAGCCACAACATTATGACCACTGACAGGTGAAGTGAATAACATTGATCATATTGGTACTATGTGGTGTTCTGATGGAAAACCTTGGATTTTAACATCCATGTTGATGAGACTTAGACACCCAAATAAACATTGTCCCACAACAAACACACTCCCTCATGCAAATGGAAATCCCAAATATCACTGGTCTACCCCTGCAGGAAAATGCACCCCACCACATGGAAACAACATCAACCAATCAGGAACATGTAGAGGAACATGACAATGGCCCAACATGTTGATTTGACCTCCAAACTTCCTACACCCCATTGTGATCAAGCATCAACAGGATGCAGTGGAACAAGTTTGATTGACAGAGGCCCCACTGCACAAGCCAGAGCACCCAAAGGATCCAGTGGTTCCAGACCCCATAGGACACCCTGAGAGGTCCTCTTGTCCATGCCCAATGGTTCAGAACACTTGTGACCACATAAAGAGGACCAATATTATTTTAGACAGGGAGTCATTATGCTATGCCTGATCGGTGTATATATTCACCTACTAGTCCTGACTATCCAAACTTCCAAGATATTTAACATCAGATATGTTACATGTTAGCTCATCTCTACTGATAGATAGTTGATTTCAGTAACTTCATTAGTTACCGTGGCAACAAATAGCATGTCTAACTCATGTGCATCACTTGGCATATTTTTTCTAAATGTGTGATGTCACAAATTAGCACTAAAAACATCATAGGGCTGAGGTTGACTGGGGTCAGAGTACCAGTGTTTAATCCTGTCAGGCCCAGTCAAAACAATGCAGCTTCATGCGTTAAATACAGCAGCAGTGGATAAGAAAGGTGATGTATGTTCTGCTCTATTTGGGTTTAGAGCTGGCGTAATAGTTTACATTATTTAACGCCCCTCAACTAGAATAATTTGCAAAGTACCTCGTTCTTTTGACAGTGAAGTTCTCACAAAGTTTATTTCGAGTTTATAATTTCACCTCTGGTTCACCTCCTCCAGTGATTTGTGGTCTTCACTTTACAAGGGAAAACTGAAATGGAAATGACACCGAGGAAAACAAAGAGCCAGTTTTCCTACTTTTCTCTAATTGATTTTCAATGTTCACGGACAGACGTTGGAAAAATACAAAAAACGAGCCAGACTTCTGCTTTTTTTTTTTTTAAATTCCTGGTTTCAAACGGAAAAAGTGAAAATGGCCCCATTTTTTTTGGCTTTTGATGAGAAAACGGATTTGACTTGATGATGCATTTGAGTAAAAGCTGAAATCATTCTGAAGGGAGATATGAATGCCTGAACCAGATTTTTCTCCAACACATGTTAAGATGATTCAGTGGAGAAGTGATAGTGCATCGTCTCCTGGAAACCATGAACATATGTGCAAAATCCCATTTCAGTTCACAGGTATTTGTGTCTGTACCAAAGTGCTGGACTGGTGGACAGGAATTGCCATTTCTGCAGGCTCACAGCTAGCATGACATGTGTTCACAACATACAAACCAACTTCTTGATAAGGAATTGTTTTGAGTGCACATTATTTACTGATTAGCTCCAGGAAAAGCTTGTAAATGAACTCTGAGTTAAGATTTTCTGTCCGTTTCCAAGTCAAAAGTAAACCTTTACGACTATTTAACTCTTACATTTGGTAACATCACCCTCTGGTTCTTCCTCCTCAGGTCCTACACACCCATCTGCAGCCCCCTTCGGCCATCCGCCCCACCATCCTGGAAACTTCCTCGCTCCAGCATCCCACTTAGGTAAGAGCACTCCTCAGTTTGTCCCAGTGTGGATGTAAAAAACTAGGATGCTCATTTGGTAACATGTGGTGTCTTGTCCCTCCAGAACCTTTCAGTCGGCCTACATCATTCGGAGGACTGGGCTCTCTCAGTTCATCAGCCTTCGGGGGACTTGGAAATCCAGCACTAAGTGAGTTTTAGCCTCATGAAGGAAACCGTTGATTACCATGCTACCACTTGATGCACAACATTTAGTTTGGTTGGAAGTAAATTAGCATTTCAGAGCCATTGTTATTTATGTAGGTGTGTACAAACTTTAGCCATACAGAATTTAAATACATATCAGGGCAGATTGTTGAGATACGCATTTAACTTGCGTCCCTCCGTGTTTTTCCACGTGTTGAATCCCTAACAGCGGCCAACTCGGTGTTTGGCCATAAAGATGGCCCCAACGCACAGCAGCACTTCAACAGCAGCAGCAACAGCAGCCACCAGGAGCCGTGGAACCGCCTGCACCGTACGCCACCCTCCTTCCCCACACCGCCGCCCTGGCTGAAGCCTGGAGACTCTGAGAGGAGCGCCTCGGTCAGCTCACACGAGAGGGACCGAGACTCTGACAAACGGGACTCGTTGGTCAGTAAAGACGACAAGGACAGGTGGGTGTTAAAGAGCAGGTAGTTGCTGTCAAAGCTGATGACTACTATGACTCCTGTTTGCTGCTCTGTGATGACATTTTTGAATTTGTTGTCACGTAATGCAATACTTTTTGTAACTGCATACTTAAGTTAATTACAATAATTAGGGATAAAACTGCAAAGATGTCTTTAACAATTAGATACTGATATTGACGGGGCGATTTTCTTTGTAATTACAGAGACTCTGTAGAAAAGCGTCATTCAAGCCATCCGTCTCCAGTCCCTGTCAACCCCATCAGCCTCCTCGGACACAGCCGACCTCCTGAGCACCACAGGAACCACCTGCCTCCTGCTCCTGCGGAGCCTCAGAGGGACAAGGAGAACAAGGCCAAAGAGAGGGAGAGGGAGCACTCAGACTCCTGGAAAGACAATGGCACAGACGACCACAAGCTCAAAGACAACCAGCACAGCGACAAGGACACACCGATCATCCATGACGGCCGAGTGTCAGAGGACAAAGTGTCCAACAGGGGAACGGCGTCACCTTACATCCGACAGACCAGTCTGGAACGTCCCAACGGAGGCCTAAGTAGGGAGATCCTAGAGAAGAAGGTAGAGCTGCCATACGAGCACCAGAAGAAGAACAATGAGGTGAAAGTGAAGGAGGAGAGGAAGGAGGAGCAGGATGGAGCCACAGAGAGGCCAAGTGAGCACCCAGTTCAGGCATCTCCCACGCCAAACCTCCACCCTCCGTCCTCAATGCCTATGCCTATGGGCATGGCTGGTGTTCACCCCATCAACAGCATCAGCAGTCTAGAGAGAACTCGAGTTGTGGCACCCTTCATGGGTATCAGCCCCATCCCAGGAGCTGACAGGTTCCCCTACCCCGCCTTCCACTGGGACCCAATGAGGGACCCCTACAGGGGCCTGGACATTCACAGACGGGATCCTTTGGCCAGAGACCTGCTGCTAAGGAACGATCCTCTGCACCGCCTGGCGGCGCCGCGCCTCTACGAGGCAGAGCGCTCCTACAGGGACCGTGAGCCTCATGACTTTAATCGTGACCACCCCCACCCTCTGGCCCTGGAGCAGAGGAGGGAGCACGAGCGTGCCCAGATGGAGGAGCGCGACCGCCTCAACATGCTCAGAGAGGACTATGAGCACGGGCGCCTCCACCCCACAATGCACCACCCTGTTCTTGACGGACACCTCCCCCACCCAGCCCCGGGCCTCATGGCCCCTGGACTTCCCGGTATGCACTACTCCAGGGTCAGCCCCTCGGCTGCAGCAGCAGCAGCTGCCGCCGCCGCGGCTACCGCCCATCAGAACGGTATCCTGAACAAAGCACCACCCACTGCGTCTCTGAGTGCGCCGCCCCCGCTCATCCCCACACTGGGTGCCCGTCCTGGCTCACCCAGACGGACTACCCCCCTGGCCACAGATATCAGAGACAGACCAGCTCACAAAGACATTGAGGCACGATGAGCTGGGCTTCAGCAGACTCGGTGCCGCTGCAGTTTTGTGCCTCACCAACACTGAACTCACACCAAGCACTTAGCTTTGGGCAAAGCAAGACTGTAACATAGCTGTGAATAATTTATGTGGGCAGACTTATGCCCACACAATGAATTGTTTTTGTATAAAAACTACAAAGAGACAATAACCACAGAACAAAAAAAATAATTTTTCAAAGTTTTTTCCCAGTTCGCTCCAGCTTTTTGTGTGCATTCTTTCTCTTGTATAGCAAAGTGACGTGGAGTGAGAATGAACAATTTTGGAATGTACAGGTACTTTAGCACTGACAGACAGCAAAGTGTGTAGATAATGTGTACAGTCGCTGTGCTCTCTCTGTATGGATTAAAAATCATGGTACAAATATGCAAAAGAGTGTTTTGAAAGCTTTACTTTGAACAAATGTAAATATAGGAGTATTGCGGCGGTGATTCAGAATGTGCTTTTTGCAATTTCCTTTTTGTTTTGGTTTTTTGGTTAACGCAGGTGATTCGCATTGTACCAGAGACCCCCATATTCAACTATGCAACAAATGTCTGGGCTCCCTTTCTGAAAGCTGGCCTTCTCAACACTACTGACTGTGTACCAGTAAAGGACAAAACGCTGTATTCTCTCCACAACTCAGACTTAGAAAACATCCATTCTGACAGATGCAAGCTTTAACTGATCCAATTTAGCGAAAAGGTAACGTTTTGAAAATGACTTTATCAAATGTGATAAATTGTACTGACAATCCCAGATGCGAAAATTAAATTTCAAAGATTTTTTCAATGTAAAAAGCCAGCAGCACAACTGTTTTTAATTCTTCCTTCTTCCAGTCGCCGCCAGTCTTGTTCTGGGGAGAATGCAGCACATGAAACACCATGACAGCACATTAGCCCTATGGAAGGAGTGTAAAGTACATGTTTTGGAAATAAGTTCTGTTGGTCAAACAGTGTATTAAAGTGCTTTCTTAAGTTGTTGTACCTACAAAATCAAAAGACAAAAAAGCAAGTCTCAACTATGGACAGTTTGTTTCTAACAAGCAGAGATCTATTTTAGTAGTCCACTGAAGGTTTAGTTGTGCGCTTCAAACTCTGTGATATCATGTCGTGCAGTGTTTTTTAATCCAACATAAAAATGTCCACCGGAGCCATAGTGGTTAGTTGATGCGTATTGCAAAAAAGATTGTTAAATGAGAAACTTTTTTTTTTCTTTTGCTGTTTACCATGTACAGGGGAAAAAAATTAAGTCTTTCTAGATCATGTACAAAAATGAGAAAAAATGAAGCAACTGAATCTTCAGCATGCTCCTCATTTAAACTTGTGTTATGTAAATTGTGCCATGTTATTAAAAAATGTGTACTAATTTCGTCTTTTTGGGGCATTTATTCCGACTTCTACCTTCATGCAGCAGAGCAAGTAGACCTTATGTCTTTCTGACAATGCAATATTATTCACATACCTGCATGGAGAACAACCCAACAGCCCTCCATGTTCCCATCATTCTGGGTGTGCTGCACGCATGTCGGGCTTTTTAACACACTATAGTAAGGCTGGGCAGCAGAATTTGCAGTTTTGTGGCAGCATTTTGTATAAATTATTAAAAACACACATTAAAAAAGAACACAAGGAGCATCCTAATTGTCTCTGGAAGGCAGCACAAGCCTAAAACAGCCTCCAATCTGAAAGCTGACAGAGAAAACAAAAGTTATTAATCGTAAAAATCATAACCTGAAGTCGATTATTTAGTTCAATAATCAGTTATTTGACCATCAGATGGTCCTTAGTTGCAGCCCTCTTATAAAGCAGCCATGAAGGGTTTGTCAATATTGAGTCACTTTTGATTCCGGAGCCATAAAATGGAAATTGCTCCCCTCTCCGCTGCACCACTAGACGCCAACTCACTAAAAAATTGCTCAGCACTTGCTACTCGGACAAGTGAGGGCTTGTTTTCGGTTCAATAACAGTGCTTTAAACATCAGCAGGCCTCACCGGTGAATCATGGCACGGTAATTGTGTATTCATCACAGGATGCAAGAGTTATTGACATTCCCATTACACTGAATAACCACAGCATTCATGCCCCCTTCGCCGGCTGGTGTTTAGCACCGAGGCACCCGGGTCATGCATCAATCAAACGTTGGCTCTGTCTGTTACCGGTGGGAAATGTGGGTCCGCCGGTATTTCCTCCCAAGTAAATGACTCCTAGCTCCTGGGACCGGCACTAATTCTCCACTCAGACTTGCATTCATAAAAAACTCTGCAAGTACAGTAGGTGGCAGTTCAGCCTGTGGACCAGGAGAGGGCGCCAAAGTGCAACAAATATAAACTAGCAACAAGAGTTTTCATTACTGCTGCTTGTGTCAAGAGGTCATGATGTGATAACCTCAATTTAACCTGCAGCTAACATCTTTTTTTATGATTAATCAATTAGCAAATCAACAGAAACTCAACAAGAACTCCGATAACTGATTCATTTTAAGGAGCTTGCTGATGTAGCTTCTCAAATGTGGCATTTTCTGGTATTCAAGCCAAAAAAATGTCAGATAATTACTTGATTTAAGCTTCATACTGCATTTTTGCTTCACACTGTGAACTGAGAATCTTTGGATAGCTGACTGGATGTATTTCCCTCAGGGGTTCTGGCAATATTTTTCCACAATTTGCTATTTTCTGATCACTTGCAGACAGTTAATCAAGAAAATAATGATGGAATAATCTTTAGCTGCAGCCCCGGGCCACCATCATCACTGCTGATAATCAATCAGTCGATAAATTATGAGGAAATAGTGACGATGCTGATTATACTATATATAATGATGCTTTTTTTTGTCATAGAAAACAAAGGAAATAAGCCAATCTTTCAATTTAAGAATGCTTCGGTGTTTTTTACACAGTGACAGATTAGTGTTCTGTTAACTGATTAATCATTTCAGCTCCATCCAGCCTGATCAGCAGCTCACAGACAAGCCGCTGTATTTTATAACATACAGCATCTAATGATCAGAAACCGCAGCAGCATTCAGTCCCAGTCGAGAACCAGAGGAAATGTCTGAATGGAACAGAGGGTGTGTGAAGAGGCAAACCCAGTCGGTGCTGATAGACACAAGCTCCTGATTAATGAGCTCTGACAGCAGGACGTCTGATGGGGTTTCAGTGCAAATGGGATCCTGGTGAATGCAACTTCTTTATCAAAACACACTGACAACTGACAACAACGGAGAGGGACTGACGAGACAAGACTAAACCAGACAGCACCTCTGGTGTTTTCTACTCGGGTGAGTGGTGGAGATTCGGTGGAGGAGAGGTTCTATGGAGTGAAATCCAACTATAAGCTCTTAATATGCTTCATGAACTCATCAAATTAACTAATTTATCATCAATTAATCATTAATTTTACAGTTAAACACACCAAGCAACCACATTAAAACCCCTGAGGGAAGTGAATTACATTGATCATCTCACTACAACTCGATGTTCTTGGGTCCTGCATTCACTGGATGTTACTGGCACCTAAATATTGTTGCAGACCGAACGCAGTCCTCGTGGCGACGGCACTAACTGATGGCAGCAGCAGGACGTTATGCCCCACCAGCTCAAGGAACACGACAGAGAGCCTGAAGGTGTTGCTCCAGCATAAAAAACTGGCCAGATCCCAGCCTGATCAAGCATTTATGACGTGGTGGAACAAGCCCACGACACCAAGGGGCCCCCTGCTACCAAAGCCTGGACAGGTTGGAGCTGAGGGAGACCCTAGAAATACATGTTCCCTCTTTAGGCTGCTGGTGGTTTGGAGGGTTTTTAGATCTCGTGTCACAAAGTCATTACTTTTAGCTCATTCTTTTTTAAGGGGTTCAGACAGCTCAGCTGTTATGCGTTTACGTTTAAATTGTTTCTAGGATCATAGCACAGTTTTGCACACATGCATATTTATCTGTTTAAACTTGTATTATTGATTTATTGCTTCTAAGTTCATTATTTTTCTTATTTTATTTAATTCTTTGGACTTAAACCAGGACCCGAGTGCCAGTTTTGTGCCACCTCATGTTAATATGTGTGCTAGTATGACAACAAAGAAGCTTGAATCCTTGAATCCTAAAGGCGTCTGCATGACTGCAAAGTTGATTCATGATTTCTAATTCCAAATTTTTGGGCCATATTTAAACTTCCTGGTTAAGTAAAATAAATAAGCAGTCATTATATGGTTGGAAATGTTTTAGAGGTCAATGGAAAGTTTTCAGATAACTTGTTTTTTATCCAGTTTGCAAGAAAACCAGCAAACATTTCTCTTTGGAAAGCTGTGACTGGTAAAATTAGACTTTTTATACTTAAAGTAGTTCTGCAAAATAGACCTGTCAAAGCATTTCAGCCCAGGTACTGTGAGAACCGTTTTCTTTTATTTAACTGGCGGCCTGCTTGTGTTTTGTGATGAATAAGATGTGTTATGCTGGAAACAGCACCTAAGAACACTTCTGTATTATCCTGAGGGCATCCTTAAGGCGACAAGTAAATATTCTTGATGCTAATTTTGCCATAATGCTGTTAAACCTCATTATGACCTTATTTACCATTTGCGCTGGCTCTAATTCTATAATTTGCCTTTTGAACACAAGGTGGCATCAATGCACACAGATGCAGTGTGAGGTGAGACAAAAGAAGCAACAAAGGCAGCCTGAGTGCAGTCATGCTGTAGGGCAGGTAGCTCGCTGTCATCCGTCTAACCTGAGGGAGGAGAACCGGTTTGGCGGGCCGACTTCCTCTGACCAGCAGCCTGTGTTTGGTATTTGCCTGAAATGAACACTGCCATCATCGCACAAGCTGTCAAACTGGAAGAGCCGCATGGCGAGCTTGACACTCCTCGGGTTTCTGGGTTTTTGTGTGTGTTTGTTCTCAGCAAAGAAGCAAACAAAGCCTCAGTCCTCATCAGCTGAGGCCTGGAATCAGCTGATGAGGACTGGGGCCTGGAATCCATCCCAGCACCGAGAGTGTCATAACTGGTGTGCTACCAGTTATGACACTCTCGGTGTTGGGATGGAGTCCAGGCCCCAATCCTCATCAGCTGAGGTCTGGAATCCATCCCAACACCCAGAGCTGCCTGTGTCATGTCTGGTGGCACACCTGTCAACGCATCATAGGTCACATGATCAGCAAACAGGAACATGTGACGCCTCAACGCTTCAGCAAATAAAAACCCTGTTCGTGGGAAATCTCTCATCTGTGCAAAAGTCAGGAGACCCTGTTCCTACCTGAGACCCAGCAGATTCACCTCTAATCATCACCACGAGCTCTCCATCATCTTAATCCTATGTAGCACAACACACTGGCTTTTTCCCACCACACACACACAAAAAAGCAATTACGTGGAAATGCTCAGTCTTTTCTCCCTGCTGACAACAATTCTAATCACCTCCAAACAAACACGCTCGGGCGCTCCTAAAAATACTTTCCTGTTTATAAATGGGAAGGCATCCCATCCTCAGTGGTAACATTCCCCTGATGTTTCCACTCCCCTGAGAAACAGCCCATAAACACAAACCACCGGCACGGCTGTCGGTTCTCGGGATTAAGTTGATGCTCAAGCCTTTTCAGACGGAGTTCACTCGTTCATCATTAGTAAAAAAAATCATTTAAAATAGGGTAGCACATCCGCTCAGCAGGAGGGGGGAGGCTAACGTTACATTTCTGGAAAGGGTGAGATCAAAAGAGGAAGAGCTGGACTTGGATATAAAAGCCGTATTAGAGCACAGAGGATCCATCCGTCCTCTGAACCCGAGGTAATTAGCATAATGCTTTAGATGCATGTGTCCAGTAATGTGTCACACTGTGGTCAGAATCACTGGAGCTGCACTTTGGACATGTTATTAGCCTGAACCACTGGATGAACACACTCCAACTCCAGGTTCAAACAAGCTGCACGGCTTCCAGTTGTTTTCTTGACTTTAATGGATTCTTTTGATCCTCCCACATCACTGTTCAAACTGTACATGTGATGTTTGATGTAGAGCTCTCTTTGCCTTTGAATGATGATAACTTTCTGCAGTAAAGGTAAACAACAGGGACTGTAGCAACCAATAATGTAACAAGTTGTTATGTTAACGGCCTAGCATTAAAACAATCCTTTGAAAATGTAATAACTAAAGTCGATAATGTAATAATGCATAAATAGGACTGCATTTCTTGGAAAGAAAAGATTTTTTTGCAGTTTTTGTGCAGTTTGCTTAACAAAAGTAGGTGTAATCAGAGCTGGCCCTACCCATGTGGCGCCCTAGGCAAGATTTTAAATGGCGCCAACCTCCATCGGCGATTTACATACGCTGACAAAAGTAATCAAACAGCATTGTTTTGTAGTGACATTAATTGGGCATTGCTTTACATTTGAATCAGTGTGAGCTTTTCCATTTAAAGGGTTAATAGTAATAAGTCATTTTAATATAATTACATTAAAGATGAATTTTTTCCTGAGTTTGTGGCACCCCCTGGAGGCCACGATTAGCATTTGCCTGCTCTGGATTCTTGAAAAACATTTCATTAAAACTTTGTTCAAACATTTCTCATGGAAAAACGATTCAGTCCTCACTTCAAATTGTGTTTAAATAACTGGACTGTCACTATAATGGCACTTAACTCCAATATACAGCATAGAACATGAATACTCATTTACAAATGTATTATGTACGTTATTGGCTCAAAAACTTTATTACATTATTGGCTTTATTACATTTAAAATGGCCAAAATTATTATGTTACTGGTTGCTACAAGGGCAATGTGAAAAAGTGAGGACAGTCAGCAGTGAGACGCTGGGAAAACACCACAGAAGGTGTGCGTCAACATATTTTCAGCCTGAAGAAGTAAAACACTTCAGAAACAGGAGCGTTCCCACAGCCATGACCTTCAAAGGAAACACAGAGCTGCAGCGTGGCGGAGGAGAACTGTTGTTGATCACAGCTGATTAAAGGAAACAGTCCTCTACCCAACAACACTCTGGAGCTCCTCAGACATGCTGCGTTTTTACTACTGTTTAGTATTCCTGACCCAGATATTACCTGAGCATAGAAAACAATGCAGCTCCATCCTCCTGGTCTTCATTTGGTTTCCAGTTTGGGACGACCTTCACGCGCCCGATGCAGCGGGGCCTCGGATCCACCAGTGCAGACAGATGAACTTTAATTATTACAGGAGCTGCTTTTCCTGAACGTTTTCAGTCGGCCAGCTCACGTGGAACATATTATTATGTGGATGTAGAGTCTGTGCAGGGCTCGTATTCAGCGTCTGGGCTCTGACAGGAAACCAACACAGGAGAAATAGAGGAGAGTTGGTTATAATGTTCCCCTAAAAACATACATGAGATACAGAACAGAGACAAGTTGGTTAATGAATCTGTCATGTGTAACCTCTTACTACCTTATACCACGGTTACCATGATGATGACCTTTAAACTAGTTATTCTACATCAGATGTTAACAGCAAAGTTAAATATTATATGGTCCCTCACAAATGAATGCAGCAAGCTACCACAAATACACTCATACGGCAGGTAATTATTTACTAGAATACATGACAGTCAGTTCATTTATTAGCTCATCAAAACAAGAATAATCATCGTCTGCTTTGATAACGGATGAATACGGTCGTTGATTCTCCAAAAAGACTTTTTTCTGTAATTTAAATCTTTGAAAACTGAATCAGTGTGATGAAAGTATGATCTGCATTTTAAAATATATTGTACAATTTAAATTCATAATTACCTCCACCAAGAAGGTCATGTTTTTACCAGCGTTTATCTGTCTGTTAGCAACTTTACCCGAAAAGTTATGAACGGATTTTGATGAAATGTTCAGGAAAGCTGGATAATGGGACGAAGAACAGATGGTTAGGTTTTGGTGGTGATTCGGATCACCATCTGGATCCAGGAATTTTTTGCAGGATTCTTTAGCATTGGGAAATAGGGCAATGTGCATGAATATGTGCATGTAACTCCATAAAAAATGTCCAGACTGCTTGGCAAAAAATACATTATATGATCCCGGTAATTTCTACAACATATCAAAATTTGATCGAGATCCAGGCAAAATTCCAGATTCTATGATCCAGAATAAGAAAACCTAGAGGGCCTGTGGAATGGTCATCACTGTAAGGTAACAGATGAAGATCCAGACATGCAGCCAACACCAACATGTAGCTGAGACTCTGCTGAATCAGGAGGATGCCAACAGATCTGTTGTAGAATAAACAGCTATGGAGCTGGATCCAGAAGAAACCACCATTACCCAGAAAGAGATTCTGGTGAATAACTATTGAACTAATGATGACATCAATGTGAATCCAGATGCTAAGGGTTTGTTTTCTGGGTCAAGGAATCTAATAATGTAGATAAAACAATTCTGGGATGATTATTTCTGGGTGTAAATCCCAATATGGTGTGAAATGAGCTGCTTGGCAGAGGTCTGGGCTCTACCAGTGCTTTTCTAGTTGCACCTAAAATAATCTTTCGTGCCAGAACTCGAAAATTAGACACTGGATATTGTAGTTATATTAAAAATTATGGTCTTATTATCGACTTACTTTCCAGCAATGCATTTCATAAACTAATTAGCTAGACTTACTATGAAGACACTGCTTGACTCTGCACCACTACATACTCTGCTACATGTGCTGCAGACAGTGCTTAATATTGTAAACAAATGGGTTGGTGCCAAACTACAAGATGGCACCATATTTAAAGTACCTCGAGTGGCTTTTCTGTATTATGTTTTGTTTAAAAAAAAGTTTTCATCTCAGCACATATCAGGAAACATCTGTATCCATACTTATATTAGTCAGTCCCTCCAGGATTTTGCAGGCGTTTTTCAAGATTGTTGTGGCCTAAAATGCCTGAATTCACGGCAGCTTTTCTAAAAAATTGCTATGTAAGTTGTGATGTTTTAAGCGAATTTATTGCGATGAAATTGCGAGAGACAGTCCAAAAAAATCGCTAAAAGTAGCATTTTTTTCTTTGTTTTGTATAATTCATTAAAAATGTTAAAAGTTTAAAGTTAATTTCACATCCTGGCACACATGTATTCACACAGCTCACAGCTTGTCACGTCAATTAATTAATCTAACTTACCTTCATTCTTTCAGTGCTGCCACAGATCTGGATGCAACAGCTCCCGTTATGGTGATTTGTCTGGTCTGTGGTCCGCTGGTTTCACCCATTCTCTTAATATGTCTCGCTGTAGAAACGTGTTTATCAATCGATGATTTTCGTTTGTGTTCCACCTCAATATTCCACGGGATGCCAAACAATTTATCTCCGTTTTCCTGAAGAACATCAGGGAATTGTTTTGCAGGTCTTTAGCAGTAATTTTGTTGGTAAGTGAGAGACGCTACTATCACACATGTCTAAATCTTCAAACCATAAACAAGGAAGTGAATTCGGTGACGTACGTGCATTACGTTTGCGCTGGGGACTGCTGTGATTGGTGGAACTCACGGGAGGCGGGACAAAATTGCAAGGCAGCGCAGAATTCAGGAGATGGGTTGAATTTGCGTTAATTGTTGTGATGGCAGCGTCGCGAATTCTTGGAGGGACTGAATCATACTTATATTCGTGGTCGATCAATATCTGGGATTGGCTCAACTCAAAATCAGTGTGTAGTGTACAGTCTCAAACATACAAACAGATGACCAGTGCTGCATGGTTTGAGTATGGAGATGAATACAGCAGCGGCTACTTGAAGTGTATTCATACCTCTAAGTAAAAAGCACAAAGCCAAAGTTTGATTTAGAAAGTAGGGATCACCAAATTTCATCCAACATTTAGCATTTTTCTTATTGTTGGTATCGTTACTTCGTTGTTAACCAATTGCCAATAAGTCCTGAAGAATAAATGGTTAAATTTTAATTAAAACATATGTAAAATATTGATTAACGAAGGCATTTCAGTCTAGTTTGTGTTATTCTACACTTTTACACCAATATTTTTGGTTCACCTGCAAATATCATCATCTGGATCAATAATTCTCAGTATCTGCCCTTAAAACCACATCAGAAGGTCTGTAATGTAAAGTTTCTCTAATGCACAGGTAACTATGGGCTCTATGGAGATGATTTGGCTGCCTGAGCAGTAGAACACAGGCCATAATGAGCTCTGTTAGACTAATATTACAGTAAAACAGCTGTAGCCCCAGTTTCAGCCCTCATGTGTTAGCGTCTGTGCTAACACACCAGGGGCCAGACGGAGGCTAGCACAGGTGTAGCTAATAACCCTAATGATGGTTCAGTCACATTAACTGCCTTAATAAATCATCTCAGTGAGCCAGCATGTAGAATACTGAGGAGAGCATCTGCAGCACAGGAGGCCGTATGTTCAAGACTCTTGCTTTTTCACAACAGCGCCACCTACTGAACTGAACACCTGAGGAGCATGTTGAAGCAGGGAGGAGTTTCTAGCCAAGATGGACGACAATCATAGTGTAAGTACTGACAGTGAGTCAGGGTTAATTTGTTTAACAGTAAAAACAATACTGATGTCTTCAGTTGGACAGTAAAGTTATGGACACCACTTGACTCTGCACCACTACATACTCTGCTACATGTGCTGCAGACGAGTGCTGAATATTGTAAACAAATGGGTCGGTGCCAAACTACGAAATGGCACCATGTTTAAATTACCTTGAGTACCTTTTCTGCATTCCATACATCCATCATCTATACATCACTTAATCCTCTGTAGGGTCGTGGGGGGCTGGAGTCTATCCCAGCTGACTCGGGCGAAGGTCGGGGACACCTGGACAAGTTACCAGTCTATCCCAGGACTACACATAGAGACAGACAACCAAGCACACCTACGGACAATTTAGAATAATCAATTAACCTCAGCATGTTTTTGGACTGTGGGAGGAAGCCAGAGTACCTTTTCTGCATTATGTTTTGTAAAAAAAAATTCTTATTGGCACATATCAGGCAACATTTGCATCCATACCTATATCAATACTTACATCTGTGAAAGGTCAATATCAGCTGATAAAGAGGAGTTGTGTCTGGCTTTTCTTCAACCTTTCAAATATCTGTTTGAGATCTAGTGACTGCCAAAGCCGCAGCATGTGATTCCATTGTATTTTCTTTTTCTGGTAATGATCTAATGATGCTATAGAGTCATTCCACACCAACTCACCTGGGTGGAAGAACTTACGAAGTGTAATCTCGTCCAGACACGGGCAAGATCAGTCATCTGTTACAGAATGACCAAAACCACTACAGGCTGGAACTTGAACTGTTTGTTTCCTGAACTAATGGCTGAATACCTCAGCAGGTAGCATACAGACATATAAAACCTTAAAATCAACATAATCTACATATTTACCTGACAATTAAAGCCACCAAATGTGATATTAAAGCCACTGGAAACTAAGAAAAATGTGTCATTTTCATAAAATGTTTAAATAATAAAGGAGCAATATAACATCTTTAATTTTTTGAATATGTTTTCAATGGATATGAAGACATTCCCTTCAAAAAGCTTCAAAGAAATCAAAACAATCCTTCCTGGAAAAAATCCTGTTAAAATGTCCTAAAAAGTGGATTTTCCAGCTCCAAAGCTTATTTCAGGAAGACCTGTGGCAGTCAGTTTATGATGTAAAAGACATTTAAACATGACAAAACTAAATTGTTTCTACCCACAACAAAAAAAAATTGGTTGGAATTGAGTGAATATTAGTGGAGATATTAATTTTTATAAATTAAGATTTCTTGTTTTGATGATAAATTCTAGATTTTTATTATTTTAATTAAATCAGCATAAGTTATCGACATGGTTACAACTTTTTCTTGAGGTTTCTGGATATTCAGTAAAAAAAAATCAGCCACATCTTGTGAAAAATAAGCGAATTGAGGTTTTAAAAGGTGCTTGAAAAGAACTGATGAAGTTATTAAATTTAACACAAAGGGTCGATTTTCAAAAGTTCATAACTCAAAAAGTATTTGGAGTAGAGCTGAGGGATTCTGCAAGGTTTAGGTAGAAGTTTTTGCACGATTCTTTTAAAGAAAATCCATGACCCCAGCTGGGAGGCCCGAGGTGAGTTGGCATGGAATGACTCTACACTATGCTACAATTTGCTCAACATGCAGCTGTTAGCAACCAAGTTAAACTGCAAGAGAGAAAGTGGTATTTGGGTTGAATACGCTTTGAAAACTAAAAGAACCGGGACAGAAAACAGGATTGTGTGTGGAATAAGCCTTTAAACTTGTTGGCTAGAAGGTGAGATAGCCTCTAAAAGTGTAAACATGTGGGCAGAAAGTCGTATTTGGATGGAATTAAAACCCACGTTCAGCAGGTGAGGCTGTCGTGAAAAACAAGGATCCCAGAAGTGTGGCTGAACAACTCGAGATAATAAAAAATACTCAGATCCCGGAGCCAAATGGGATGCAGCCATTCTAAATGTTGCTAATAACGCCCGTGTTTTTCCCGCTATGAGGTGTCAACATGTCTGCTGGGGAAAAATCCTAAAAACAAACAGACATCAGCGTGTAACAGAGATGGGCGTTTACACTGGGTCAATAAGAGACTCCAAACAAGCACAACAACTTAGGACGAGGCCAGAGAGCAGTTAGAGAACAGAACGCCGGTGAGGATTTAACCACAACATTATGTTCAAGTATCACCGTGTTCCTGTCGAACAAGAAGAAACATTACGGTGCCAGTACAACAACAGGAAGCCAGTGAAAGTCTAGTTTTTATCTCGTTAATGTGTCCATGGGCTACAGGACACATTATCAGCAAAATGAGCACCATGGCTGAGAATTTCCACCTTGAAACTGCAGTGTTACTGATAACAGTCTCAGAAACACTGATTCAGACTTTCACATGCAACAACCAGAGGAATCAATCCTGTCGACTTGCAGGGAGGGACTTTCTCTATCATTATTCCTCTTCCTGTATGGCTGGGTTACTCCAGTATTTAGACTTTCCATTCTGCAATTTAAAGTAGTTTTAGAGTGTTTGTAGCAGAGCTGTTGGGGAGCTGGTGAGCTTGAACTGCAGTGGGTCTAAAGGAAGCAACAGTATAAGGTTACATCTATGGCTAAGTCACAAAGGGATTATTTTTCATGGGAAATAAAAGTTCTTAACATGTAACTTTGGTTTGCATAGATGAGATATTTAGGGGTAAAACCAACAAAAGGAGAAGAACTTTAAGAATACTGCTGCCCTATTTTGTTTCCCACTGTGTTATAATCTATATCTTTCCAAGGTGATCAGTTTTTATAAATTTACTGTCTGTTTCTGATTGTTTCTCCGTACTTCTTAGTGGCCTGATTTTATTTAATTTTTATCGCACTCAGTCGTTTTATCTGAATTTTCCTGCGTAAAGCGCCGGGACTTGTGCTTCATGGATAAAGTTTATCATTACAAAACTTGCAGTGTGAGGAGTGAGACATCAGCGCGGTCATTTTTAGGATCATAGTTTGTGACAAAAAAGCAAAACATAAATAGATAAATAAAAAAATGTCCTATTACCTCCCACATTGCCTGTAAGCACCAAGGTCCAATCACACTTGAGCTTGTTTTAAGGCACTTATCCCGGTTGTTTTCTCCTGACTAGATCCTCGCTTGTGTTGTATCTACTCTCAGATGTACGACGCTTTGGAGAAAAGCATCTGCTAAATGAAATTGTAGAACTGTAGACACATTTGTACTGAATAACATACACCGATCAGGTATAACATTATGACCACCTGCCTAATATTGTGTTGGTCCCCCCAATGTGCTCAAGAATGCTCTGAACCATTGGACATGGACAAGAGGACCTCTCAGGGTGTCCTATGGGGTCTGGAACCAGGATGTTGGATCCTTTGGGTACTCTGGTTTGTGCAGTGGGGCCTCTGTCAATCAAACTTGTTCCACTGCATCCTGTTGATGCTTGATCAGAATGGGCTGTAGGAAGTTTGGAGGTCAAATCAACATGTTGGACCATTGTCATGTTCCTCAACATGTTCCTGACTGGTTGATGTTGTTTCCATGTGGTGGGGTGCATTTTCCTGCAGGGGTAGGTCAGTGACATTTGGGATTTCCATTTGCATGAGGGAGTGTGTTTAAGGTGTCTAAGTCTCATCAACATGGATGATAAAATCCAAGGTTTTCCATCAGAACAGCACATAGTACCAATATGATCGATGTTATTCACTTCACCTGTCAGTGGTCAGAATGATGTGGCTGATCCGTGTAGATCATATTGTTAAGGTGTTTCTCTTATTTTGTTCATTCTTCATACATTCACACAAACCTACTGGGTAATCAACACATTTCTTCCTCTGCACCTTTGTAAGAAAAGCAACTGGGAATCTGTCTAATATTCACGATGCAAAATGACGTGATAGAATCTATTCTATTAATGCCATTAAAGTACAATCTCTGCATGACGAAGACCTTGGCCCTACAAATCCAGGGTGCTGATTACTACGGGAAGTAATTCACAATTCTGCCCCATCCAAACCCCACCCAGAGCCTCAGCCTCATTTAGGCCTGGTGATGGTTAGATTGCTGCACGGAGGTTTCAGCGTGTGAAGGTGGCCAGAGGTACGTGTCCAGCATGGAGAGAAGACACTGTCTAATTGCTTAGCTGGAAATAGCCCGAGGTGGGGGTGAGTGGTAGTTGTGGTGGTGCGGAGGGAAAAGGGATTGCCCCATCTTGTTAAATCAGCACCCTGACCTTTGCCCCGGCTGTGGACACTCTGGGTAATGTAACCGCACACGGACACACACAGCCGACGTTAATACATACGAACACACACATGGACGGACACTGAGAGGCACACATTCGATAGATCACTGCCATCTCTGTGGTAATAATAGAGATGACCCCAATCATCAGAGGGAGAGAAAAGGGAAACCGAAGCCCATTCCCTTGCCAAGGCTACATTTTATTGTCGGCCTCCATTGTGCCCTCCTGATGACATGGCATTGGAGGTTGATCACCTATAATAGAGTCCAGCCAAGGTGCAGATTAAAAGTACAAATCACATAGTAAACGACTGCGTTGAGCTGCACTGTGTAACCTCTGTCTTGGTCTGGGGGGTTTGCTCCCCTGGTTTCAATCTCTCAGCCTGACTCAAGGAAGATACGAGATAACAGCACGATGTCGGGACAAAGGATCAAAGGAAGTGGCTGATTGAGTCTCCAGGACACTACTGAGAGAGGATATTAAACCAGGTGTCCTGCCTCTGAACACATGTGGCTGCATCTGAAGCTTCTTTTCGCCATATGGAAGCCGGTTGAGAGCAACTCTGATGACGTTAATTTCCCCCACAAGCAGAGCGCCTCCTGCGGTAAGGACCTAAGTGCTCCTCTCTTCCTCATTCGCACCACATGCCATGTTCTACCCGTCCGTGAGTAAAATGTCACATCTGCAGGTGAGCGCCACGTCACTGATCCATGAAGCTCACCAGACACAGTCCCCCAGAGAGGGGGGGATCTTGGAAAAAACAGCATGTTGATGGACTGAGGATAATCTCAGCATGAATCGGCCGCTGCTCCCCATTTCTCCCTGGAGCACGGAGGGGAAGGTCATTCATCAAAAGTCACGTATTAGTCATCGAAATGTGAGCAGCCGGGGGTCGAAATAGTGACCCAAGATGATGCTGAGATGCAGCGGGCGTAGAGGTCAACCCTTAACAGATGACTCCATATCGACCAAATAGGAAGACAGGAGAGGTGGGGAGGCTGCTGGATGGTGTACCAGCGCTCTCCTCCTCCTCCCAGTCTGGGGAGATGAGGAGGACTGACAAATGAGTGCACACCAGCTGGGTGAGCCTCATGAGAAATCTGGGCTGTCTGCAGGCGTAGCAGGCAGAGTGGGATGATTGGCTCAGGTTTCGGCTGAACTCCCTCTCTACAGAATCTCCTCCGCCGTCTCCAGCCACAACATGAAGGTTGTTCAAGGCAGCGTACGGTTGAGTGCTGTGAGTGTTTGCATGGTGACACATTGATGTTGTGCCTCTTTTTCCTATTCCTATTCATTTGACATGGCACAGTGACTGTGCATTTAAAGTTCAGACTGTCAGCTTTAATTAGGAGTATTTTCAGACCGACTGTTTTGTTGTTCAAAGAACAAGTTCTCAACTTACTTACTTAACCCTCAAAATCCCACAAGTGTGACATTGATACTGGGATCATTTAAGTATGACAGGATTTGAATTTAAAACATGAGGCAAAAAGCCTCCAAAGGGGTGCAGCAGCATTCATTGTATGACTTCAGGCTTCCTGTTTTGACTTCTGCAAAGCAAAATCCTGATTTGACACTGAAATAGAGTCCATATCCATCAAAATACCACTGAGACCAGAAAACAAGAGGGACCATGTCCAAAAATGACTGTAACTCCTCAGTCATTCATGCGGTGGGGCTGTAAAAGCTTACATTCACATCATAATCTGTGTCATTTTACATCCAAAGTGCTAAGAGCGCCGAGCCAAAATGTTAATGTACTGCTGTGCCGATGGAACTGATGGAGCTCACTCTTCATACATATGCATATTCCACTATCCTACCCAGAATTCCCCCTGCAACCCGCTCCCAACCTGACTGAGGTTTCTAAAAACGGCAGAAAGCTTAACATCTGTGACAGCAGACGTCACACTGGAGGAGAGCGACTTTGATGAGACCCATGCTTTTAGAGGCCTCTTTTGTTAGCAGGGAGCGAATCACGCTTTACAAGATAAATCACCCCGCTAGCAGCCGGCTTAGACTGTGTACAACCAGATAAGGTTGCCAAGGAAACCCTCCTGGAGAACCAATGGGCTTTTTTTTGCTTTACCAGCCTCCTTGATCTGTGCAAACAATTAATACCTTACCCAGGCAGAAGGGAGGGAGCCGGGGAAGTGGGAGGCAGGCACAAATCCCCAGGTGCTTAGCACACACCACTCTCTCCCTTCAGCTATGTGAACGAGGACATGAGGTAAAAAAAAAATGTCACAAATGGATATTGGGCTGGAGGACACTGAGGGATGATGTATGACTCATTGTACATTAATTCAATGAGGGAACAGCGTTTAGTCCATAAATCTGATCTGCACACGTGCAGTAGCACACATCACTAATGTCCTTTTAATGAATGTTTTGAATGCACAGCCATAAAAGTGCCATTATATCCCAGCACATCCATTTGTAAGTTGGCTGTGATTGTGCTGCTATCGCTGCAGCTGAACACAGCCGGTGCCTGACAGAAGCCCTGATGTGCAGAGCTGCTGGGGAGCCATTAGGTTCCATGAGAGACTTCGACTAGCCACAGATCAATGCTCTGGAGCCCTATCTATTACTAACATCCAATTATAGCAATGGACGTCCGCTTAGCACTGCTACTAAGTGCTTTAGTCTTTTTATTGACTACCTGTCAACCAGCTACACACAGTGGAGCTATTGGCTAATAATCAGCTATCGATCTATCCACATGTCAGGGATCACCAGCATGTTGTTAAGTGTATAAAGAGTGTGAGGAGGGTGACAGCGGTCACAATAGAAAGACAGACCACTAATGTGTGTGTGATTTGTCCCTCAGCTGTTACCCAGGCATTTCCCATCACTCAGCATACTTAATTAGGAAGCCAATTTTGTACAACTTTGAATAGTGCTGGCTTGCAATTAAAGTAATCACCCAGCACATTAACTAAAGCAGGAAATCGGCAGTAATTGAAAAAAGCAAATGTTGAAACAAATGACCAAGACGCCAGGGACAATACAGTGCAGCAGGGAATGACGAGGAGTCAATAAGAGGCCCATAGGATGAGCGGATGGCCGAGTCACACCCCTCTGTGTGTTTATCCTGAACAGTGAGCATTAGAGATGGCAGGCAGTGATTGCTCCTTCCCGCTTCATTGATTAATTACAGTCATTAAGTGGTTAGAAAGTCACCTCACCTGGTGTAAGGGGTGGAATTCACCGGCTGATTAAAATTAATCACAGTCAGAAAGCGGCAAGAGGTCGAGTCCCCGGAGAGCCTGCACCGCTGGAGAGGGGAGGAATTAAGTCCTCGTCACGCTCAAGCCAACAGTTGCTACTTCTGTAAACAAACAAATTAACAATCGTGGATGGCTATTGTTTTTTTTTCCTCAGTTCGTGGACTTTTATTATTCAAAAATACAGCACAAAAATACACACAAAAAAGAAAAACTGGTTTTCACACAGTGTGCAAACCTCAAAGGAGATCTTCATACAGTATTAGTACGCTGATGTCAAAGCTACAGTTAATATTGTTAGTAGTAGTTGTCAGTAATGTTCTGAGCACAGAGGGACAGCAACACGACCATCTCTCTAGGAGCTCCGCACACTTCACCAGCAGGCGAAGAGTCTAGCTAGGATTCTACAGGGGCCCATCCTGACCACAAACTCCCCTCATGTACAATACACCTGCTCTCCCTCACACACACACACACACACACACACATACGGAGTAGTGAACTGTAGTAGAAGTGACAGATGTAATTTCTTTGTCAGGGCAGGCCCGGGTCTCACTTTTCTTGGTGTTACATCAAATCTGAAGTGCAGGGGCCAAAACGTTTCTACAGCTGTCACCTCTCTTTAGACACCAGAATTCAGACATACACACAACAACTTGAAATACACTCAGACTCTCAAGCACGCAATCACAAGTGCACCAAAGAGCAGCCGCACTGCACCGACTAGCCCCTCCTCTTCTGTTTTAGATATAGATTTGCCAAGCACAGCACAGCAGAGCATCACATATACATCCATATAGACATTGTCGTTTTTATATCATTCAATTGTGTTGTGATTAGATAGGGTTACTTCGACAGGATATTTATACATACAGCCAGAACCATTTAGGTTATTTAAAAAAAAGAAAAGCTCATCAATTGGTGAAGTTTAAATAAACGTAAAAAAAAAAGTCATACATGTTTTGGAATAGAAAAATCAGACAGTGCTAAAAGTTCTGTTAAGCTATGGGAGAATCTGCATGGGGTGAGTGGGTGTGGGAAGTCCTAGACTCGACCTGTTTGAGGCAACAGAGAACAATCAATAGGTTCACTGGGTTCCAATTGTTATGGTTATGTTGTTCTCGAGGCAGTGATTGCTATGCAGGATGATGCTACTGTACGTAGCACATTGGCGGACGTGCTACGACACAACTGGGGCAACAAGGCACAACAGAAGTCATTAAAATCCAGCTGTGAGGAGGTGAACCGAGGGAAGGTGTGTAAGGCCGAAACAAGGGCTAGAATAAGGCGTCACAGCAAAAAGAAACAGTAAACTAAGTATTCACGCCCGTTTTCTTGTTAAGTAGCAGACAGGATGACGTGCTGGGCTTCCAAACGATCAGAGAGTAAGCATGGGTGACTAACGTAACCCACAGACTGACCGAACCAGCATTTATATGATCGACTGCAAGATGACCTCAAAGCAAAGTGGTTGTAATGTAGTAATCAGCATTTCCAAGGCTCTTTCTCAATGCACCCACGCTTTGCATCTTTCATTAAAGGTCCAATTAATGCCAGAAAAGCCATGAAGGGGTTCATATTGACCACAGACAGAAGGTTAATCAAGATATTGGCTCCTTGTAATGCAACCGCAAATAGAGAGAATTACATATGTGGCACCTCCGACGTGACTTGGTGCTCTTGTCCTGCTAATAGAGTGCATGTGTGTGTGTGATCGGGGAAGTCTACATGGTCATTGGAGTCAGGGGCCTGCTGACAGTCAAACACAATCAAAGCTGATTGCTCAGTGAACCTTGTTGTCCAGCTGCTCCTGTTATTTCCCCATAAACCTCTGTTAAAATCTCTGCAGAAGGGCTGGGGGATGGACAGTGGTCCTTTTTTTAAGCTCGGTCAAGAAGCAATAATCCACCCAATCACAAGTTGTGGTAGCCTGAACCTCCCCTTCGATACCAGCCAATCCTGTCCTCCTTAAGCCCCCCAGCCAAACCCGGAGTGGACAATTCAAACAGCAGAACAACGGTTCAGCAGAAAACGGCTGACCTATATAGACACTTTTCAGCCTGGGTCAAGGATTAAATCTGTGAATTTCCTTCTAGTAAGTCCTTCAAAAACTAACTCGTAAAGACTGGATCGCCTGAAGAATGATGCTACTGTTACATAGGCATTTAAAGAAAACAAATGAACTATACATTTCCCAGACTCCCACTCCCATACACACACTTATACTCACACACACATACAGCTGAGATTTTACACATACATGCATGCATAGAGCTGTACAGTGGGCCAATCAGGGGCCTGGATCTGTTTTGAGCATACAGCATCTCTACAGTAAGGGCCATCTATATTAAAAAAACAACATGCGTTCACATATGTACAATATAATTTGTATATTGACCATCCTGCTTTATATCCACACCAATTCATTTTTTTCTGTGAGAAAGTCCAGGACAATAAAATTCATAAAAGTTTTTTTTTGTATTTGTACTTGATAAAAAGTTGTTGTGCTCTGTTGTGATTCCAGTACAACTTAAATTCTCTTGTTAGCATCACAGCAGAGGCAGGTCTTCATAAGAGGAGGATAATCCCATTTGTAAATAATGAGCTAAAAGTCAGGCCATCCCAGCTCCTGCTCCATCTTCATTGGCTTGTGTCCCGCTCCCTTCCTCACCGTACGGTCCTTTCTCAAGTAGAGGACATGCTAGACGATCGAGCCATCCCTGTTCTGGGCAGGGATCATGACGGGGATGGCTCCCATGCGGCTGAGGTTGGGGACAGCCATTTTGGCAGCAGAGGGAGGGGGCAGAGGGGCGTGGCTTGGAGGCCTCTCGAACTCCTCTGATGAGGGAATCTTGTCATACTGGGGCTTCAGGGCATACTCATGCAGGTTGGAAGGCGACATGGAGCCCAAGGAGGAGCGCTGGCTGCCCACGGTGAAGCTGCGTGCCGTTGAAACGCGACTCTTAGGTGGGGGCACATCCTCTCTGAGAGGAAAAAGAGACAGCAGCATAGTTAGAAAACATGACTAGACTAGAAACTCATTATTATGAGTTTACCCGAGTATCCCATCAGAAAAAATTAATATTTAAAATGTTCTAATGTGCTATAAACCATAATGAAGTCAGATGGTGCACAGGTATAAAGCAGTGGGGAAAACAATGAATACTCAAGGAGGCTGCAAGAGTCATTTCAAGAGCGAAGCATGATTTGACTCAACAAAAAGGGACAAATAATTGGAGTCGGGCCGTTTGATTGGTCGGACAGTGTCTGCACAGCTCAATCACACTGACTGTGTAATAGCCTGTAGAAATTGAGCTGAGCATCCAAATACAGCGATGCCCTCTACTCCCTCTGCCACCACATTAACAACTAATAAGCAGCAATAATCCAGTTAAATGCTCAATCAAACGGAGCCTGAGGGGCCAAAGCTTGTGTAGTCCACAGCTTCATGCTGTGGTGTTTCAGCAAATGTGTGTCTGTGTACACGAGTCAGGACCAGTGGTCTAATCCTCTTTGTCCTACAGCGTGAACAGTGTCACATTGTGGTCTTAGACAGATTCAGTCCACAGCAGAGTGATAGTAAGCCCAGTGGTTGTACAGAGCCCATAGGCCGGATGGAGAGTTGGACGGTGCAGGGCTGGGGTGGAGGGGTAGGTGGGCCTGAAGAGGGGGCTGGTGGCAGCCAGCAGCAGACATTACACAGGATCCACAAAACAAACAAAGCTTTCAAACTGATTACCACAGCTGTTTATTTGAGGAGGGGTGAAAAAAGAAAAACGCTGATGGAGAAAAACCATTTTCATGGTTGTTGGGGGAGTCGGAGACGTGTTTGTGGTATTGTGTGTGTGTCTAAGATGACCACAGGTCACACTACATGTGGAGCTGAGAGCAATAATCACACACACCCAATAGCATTTTGCTGTTTACTTATAATCCAGCATTATACAACCTGAGACATATTCCTCATTATACAGCAAGGACTAGACACTAATCAGAAATATTTATCCATCAAGAGGGAGCTTTGTTTATCGGTGAGTCAAATCTCATTGATGTTTTAGTGAGCATACCTTATCTCATTGCAGATTTCCTTCTCGTACTTCTTCCTGTGACGGGCGCGGCAACAGCAGAATAGGATGATGGCGATAATGATGAGGATCAAGAGTACAGCAATTATGACTCCAGCAATGATGCCTGCAGTGTTCGGGGCTGAACAACACAAAGAAGACAACGTTTGAAAGGTTTGGGAAACATTTGAGCAGCAATGGCCTGAATGTAACTGAGGCCTTTAAGTCTAACAATAACATTGACATGTAGTGCTAGGTTTTGTAAAAGTGTTGCTCTGACGGTAGCCTAAAGTACTAATTCTGACCTTTTTGCAGCTTTTTCAGTTTATCCAACTGAAAAACACCTTTCTAAAGCACAGTAATCACCAATGCCACTGAAAAACCATCCATGTGATGTAATAATCTAACCTAATGAATCCTAGAAGTGCACCTTCAATTCAACGAGGGTGCACAGAAGGATCGTTAGTACAAGTTAGAAAATGTGTACCAATGTAACCTGAACAAAGGCATAGTCACAAAGGTAGCACAGTGAGCTGTACATATGGCGTAACAGATGGCAATGACAGTCGGTTTGATGGTTGGCCCACCACTTTCAGCCAGACTGAAATATCTTAACTATCGCCACGATTATTTAGTAAGTAGATTAATCAATCAACAGAAAATAAATTGGCAAACTATTCGATAATCAAATAAGTTGATTTTCAAGCAAAGCCCTGATTTCAGCTTCTCATAAATGATAATTTGATTTTTTATACTTCCCAAGTGACAAGCTTTTGCAATTTTAAAAGTAAAATTCTGCATTACTTTTATTTAAGTGCACCAAACACCCTGGCCAGCTGACCATCTGACAGCAGCACAGCAACAGGTCTAAATGTGAAACAGGCCGAATATAGGCGCGAGTACCAATATGAAGTTGGTTGAATACTCACGAGGTGTCACGTTGAGATAGAGTATACACTCCTCTGAGCCAACACGGTTGCTGGCAACGCAGCGATATGAGCCAGATGTGCTGGCGGATGCATTCCTCACGTTAATGGTGCCTCCCAGAGGATCTGTAGTGAGGGCAAAAAACGCATCAATGAAAAGATGACAGTGTTGAGCAGAAACAGGACCTGTGTGTGGGACTCACAAACAGGCTTTTATTTGCTTGGGAGTGCTAGTGAAAAGGTCCATTACCCAACACAGCAGAGGCGGGCAGGACCTTGCTGTCACTGGTCTTCTCCCAGCTGTATTGCATTGGTTTGGTTCCCTCTTTAGTTGTACACCTCAGTACGATGTCTTTGCCTTCTTCTGTGGGGCCTTCAGTGTAGCACCTGGGCTTGGATGGCTTTACTGTGGAAAGAAAAGAAACAGAGGGAAGCAATTCAGAGAGGTGAAAACCAACAGATGAATCCAGGTGGTCACATTAGCTCAGAATAACACACTCCTCCTGCCTGCAACCCTGTTATTTTTCCATCTTGCATGTTGTGGGCAAGTTGTATGTTTGTGTATTGTGAAGTCCTGAAGCTGATATTCTCCTTTGCTCAAAGCAGCAGTCATCAGCAAAATGAGAGCAGTAATCAGAGTAATTGATACAGCCGTCGTCATTACAGGAGCTGTCAGTCAAGATAATCACGAGGAAGAAAGGAGCTGTGTGCCATTGGACACACGTGCACACTGCATTCACCGTTAGGGATGGGAAGCAAAGCTTTCTGTCTTCAAGCTGTGCAAAAACGTGGACAAACACTCCTTGGCCAGTCAGAGTGTTGGCAGGAGATGAGATGGGGGATTCAAAAACAAACAGAGCTCCAAATTAAAAGCAGACTGATTTCAGTGAAGCCCAGACGCACAGTGAGCCTGGCGAAGAGGTACAGGGGAGGGGGAAGGAGAGATAAAGGGACTATGACGGGTACTGTTTGGATAGAGAAAATCTGAGGCCAAAGTCTGTGCTCTGTGTTCACCGACAGAAAGCTGACATCATGGTGTGGTAATGGGTTCTGTAACAACAAAACCCTGGAGTGGGGCTCTCCAGATCTGAACCAGGTGTCAGGCGGGAGGGGGGGCTTAGCAGGCATAACCATGAGGATTAACAGTACACTGACAGTACTGAGTGCTCCTACTAATCTAATAACCGCACACAGGGTGAGGACAGAGGGGGCAAAACAGAGAGCAGGAGAGCAAAAATTAGGCGAGCGCTGATGGACAGATGGTGGAGTGATGGGGGCCAAGGCTGTGCGGCTGCTAACTCACTGGCCTGCTCTTTACTGCGGATGTGATGCACCTACACACACATTCACGCAGCACACAGTAAATGTCAAAGAGCTATGACATTTTGAATGCATCTTTTAAAGGTGAAAGTCAACGCGACACATCCGAGGGCTGAAACATACAGCTCCTCCTATTAGGACTGCTGTCCGGTGAGCAGATTTATTTGTTTGAGAGATGAGGTCAAAGACAAAGGTGGCAGAGGCTGCAGGAGCACAGAGAGACAAAGGGCAGAGCGATACAGCCATCCCGGCTCTGTTAAATGAACAATGAACTGGGATTTATGAGTTGCACAAGGCTATCTTGTGGACGAGATAAGACAAAAAGAACAGCTAGATTGTGGTATGTGTTGCTGCCTGGACATGCAAAGCTTCACAGAGTGACAGCTGAAAGGTAAAGTGAAATCTAAGCGACGAGTGGCCAAGAAAGCCAAGCAGACAGGAATAATGAGATTGGCTTTTGAGCTTTGCAGTGAGATCCTAGATGTGACGAGGATTGTCTGGACTCAGGAAGAGCAGAGTGATTGGCTGTTGAGAGCATAGGTGGGGTCTAGTCAGAAACAGTTGTCGGAGCTGCTGACATGCAGTGCTGAACTGCAGGTGGGTACTCTCCTCCTGTTAACTTCAATGTCCTGCTGCAACCAGAGGAGAATACACAACAAGGCATGCTGCCTCCTGTACAGTACCTGGACGCCGTGTGTACTGCAGGTGTCAGCATGTGTGTGTGTATACCTGCATATGGCAGTGTTTGTGACAAGCCACACCATCACCCAGTGAATATACTGAGGTATGTTTGTGTTTGTGCATGTCTACCCTGTTCTTAGGGACCATCCACCTTGTGACAAGATCAACCTCTAGGTAAAATGCAGAGCAGGCAAAATGTCCCCACCTCTCCTTGTCAATGTTTCTTTGCTTAGAATACCCCTGCCCCTGGGGTCAATAGTGAGCAGCCTGTCAGCTTCTGTAGCCTCGAGTGATTTCTCTCCCATGCCCACATAGCCATGCTACAGCTAAATATGGCTGCAATTTAACACAGTGAAAGTTTAATCAGGATTTACATTTTAGTCACTCAGCTAATGCTATCTACATACAGCAGCCTACAAGTAAAATTATCATAATAAAGGGGACATCTAGAACGATCACTTTGACATTAGATACTACAAAATACTAACAGTAACACTGGAATGACATATACATTTTACAAAATCTGTTCTGAGCGGGGAGACACGAGTTTTTTTAACTTTAATAAAAGATATCCAAAGGGCATGAATACAGCACAAATGTAGCAACAACTGGATAATACACGACTGGTATTTGCTTAGGCATCATATCAGGTTGTAGCTGAACAGTGACATTTAACCCAATTACGTACAAGACTAGTAACTGGGCAGTCTTTATGAAACACTGATCAGTTATCTTAAAAAATAGGCATGAAATGCACTGACAAATCAGCAGGCTCCCTGATCTCTCTCACTGGTCAAGGATGTGAAACTGTAGCTAGCAGGAAAAGCACAGTATTTATTAATGATGACTTATGCAGTGACTTTTTTTCATGTTGCTTCAGTTTGGATCATTTTTTACATAAAGTAGCCTCCCTAAGGCTTTGTCAATGGTTCTTGAGTCAGCTTTAGCCACATTTCATGGTTAGATTATCTGCGGGCATACATCTCTTTAATCTGAGAACTGCTTAGTGCTGCCACAACACAAGTACAGTGAAACCTGTTTGTTTTTCAATAGCCTATGTCCTTGTGGTTGAACTAGTTGGTGCAGTGCGGTCACATTTGTACACATGACATCATGTCATGTCAACAGGAACGGCAGCCATTTTCTAAAGCTTGTCATACCGTCAGAATGAAGGAAATATTCTGACAACAGCACAATATGCAGCTTATCCCACAACACAGAGTAGTGTTGTACATGTGGGCTGTTTTTGCCAAATGCAAATAGCAGGCGGGTTTCGGGAGGCGATGCACGTTCAACATCATTTAGCTGGTTGACTGACCAGCGAGGCCACAGTGTGTGAGTGTGTGTTTGCCGAGGGAGTGAATCATCTGACTTATACAACTCTGATGTGTCACCCATCTCACCCTTTGCAATAAAAAACACACAAAAACACACAGCTGAGTGCACTTCCTATCCGCTTCCTATCAATTTGTCCACATTTTTTAAAAAAGACATTCAGGTGCTTTGAAAAGTATACGTAATATTCTAGATTATTTTTAAGTGTAATGTAAAGTGTTAATTATGGGTTCAAAATATGAATGCATACTCAATACCAATAATATTGTTATTAACACATATTATATTTGATAATCTGCAGCCAGCAACATAATGATTTTGTTCATCGAGACTAATACTTGTGACGAATAACAAATCATGACAGCAATATTTTATGGAAAAACAATCTGGATTATCATTTTAGACATAATCACGGAGCATCTAGGGTGAACACAGAATTGTATCACAGAGGGGGCAATGCTTTACAGCCACTGGGAAGGTTATGCACTCGATTTTAGAAGGGATTACATCAAAACAGCCAAAGAGGGCAAAGGGCATGTGATCTGGGGCATTTCCACTGTGGAGGAAGAGAGAATTTACCCTCGAAGGGAAAAAAACGTTAGCCTAACGCTGCAGTGTATTCAGTGGTTTGTCCTGCTCTAGCGACCGCTCCACTCACCCATGACGATCAGCAGCATCTTCCTGCTGCGGATACCGGGAGCCTTCTTCACCTTACACTGGTAGGTGCCTGTGTCCGATGACCTAAGCCCCGTCAGGTTGATGGAGGCATCTCCGTTCTTGGGGTCAGCTGAGTTGAAGTGGACTCGACCCTTCATGGGGGGGTAGTAGTCCTCGTAGGCCCTGTCACCTGAGTACAGGATCACCTGGTCAGGAAAAAGGAATACAGTAATGTTAAAAAACTTCAACCTGGTTAGTGTGATGTAGTGTGTCTGCCTTTTTCTTTTATGAGAATAAAAAGTCCTTCTAGAAAACAAAACAAAGGCCCTGAAATGACAGTTGTGTGCTTTCTGAAAGCAAAGACCTTACTCACTGAACCAACAAAATATATGGAAGAGCGAAAGTACCCTCTCCTTTATCTCTATAGTGTCCTTCAGGCTGGCAGCCTGTGCTGTTTTGCCCTTTCTGTGTGCAAGAAGAATGAAGGTGGAACAAACAAAGCCACCACTGTGGAGCTAAATCAACACCTGCTGTGTCAATAAAGCTCCCAATTCTGTCCAACCACTTCTCCACCACACACACACAAGCACACACTCAGACGAACACTGTCTGAGTCTTGACGGCAGCAAGGAAATGCCTAGAAATAAAGGCCAGGTGGAGCCAACGAGAAGCCTCCAAGCTTGTAGTGGGGTGATAGTGAAGGGAGGAAACAAAAACACAAGGAAAAGTGGAAGGAGGGTAAAAGAAACACGAACAATGAAAAGAGTTCTCATTCTCTTTCATAGTCACTGGCATATCCCTCCACATTTCCACCGAGACAATCATCAACAGGCTTTTCTGTGCCACGATCAACACCAGGCATACGCATAGCAATACCCCAGGGTGGAGAGGAGGAGAGAGAAAAACTTAACATGGTGGGAGGAGAGGTAGAATAATGAACCCATCAGATAAGGCAGAGCACTCAAAGGAAGCATGAGAGGAGCAAAAGAAAAGAAAAGAAGTCAGTGAGGTTCCATTTCCAACTGAAAGACTAGTTTCTGGAGCTGTGAGGGAGGAGTGCTCACAATGGACACCGTGTCCATCTTGTACATATTAGCCATATAAACAGGTAATTCTGTTAAAATTCCACCTGGCTCTCAGGGGAGGAAAACTTATCCTTCTACCTTCACTGGGGATCAGAACATCAGCAATAATAACAGCGATATACGAGATGAGACCATGGAGGAAAGGAAATTAAATTGCCCCAAGCTCAGCCAGACAAGAACTCTCACTTGGGCTCAACCACTTCACAGGCGCACAGATGGGAGTGCTTACACACATGCACACCTCCAGCTAAAAAAACTCTGAACTGCACAATAACCTTGAGAATCATGATCCAATGAAAAAAATCCCATAAAGAGCCCGGGGAATGAAAATGAAAAGGGCAAATGACTAGACAAGCTGGCAGGGGAAACAACAGAAGAGCACCACTGTCTCTGTGCTGCGTTTCATAACAGGTAGGACACTCAATGATACAATCGCCACCTGGCCAAGTCATTCTCAGCAGACGGATCATGCTGCAGCGGTAAAAGACCTCTATTGGCCAGCCTTAGTTTCACCAGACACATGTTAGGATGAGATCATTGTCATGTGATACTGTTGCTCAGGGAGCCAAGAGGAAAAGGTGCAGCTCATTTGAGAGGCAAAGCAGTGAGCTGTGATACCTGTATACTCTAAACAACCTGCAGAGCTCAGAGAGAGCAGCATTGTCTTTTCACTCCCACTGCAGCTTTTAACTTGAACGATTCAAAGTGCTGCTGCCACGAGCTTTCACAGAACAGCTCTGCTCCAAACGGCTTTGAAAGGTGAACAAAGAATCACTACCTGAAAATGGAATTAACGTCCTTCAATACTGGAGGCTAAAGGGAACGTAGCAAAACATGGCCACAAGCATGAGCAAAAACACAATGCAATTTTAACAAAACCTTGTCTTGGCTTCACATCCAAATCCTTCAATACTTTGTCAACATACACACATTCCTGTTGCAATAACTTCAGTAAACAAAAGGCTCTGCCGTTGTGCTCAAGGACAAAAGAAGCAGTTTGTGAGATAAAGCCACATATTTTTCTTAGCAAATTCATCTCCTATTCACATTTGGTTTTCGTAATTGTTTTTCTTGTTGTTCTCACAGTGGGGGTAAATTCTCAGGGCACACCCTCCTTTCAGCTGATCTGTAGCCAGGCAATGAGAGCCAAATGCAAATGACTGTTACTGTAGGCATGCCTGGCATCTCTCGTTCAAGCCACACAAAGCAACATGCATTAGCTATGCTTCACCACCCTCAAAAAGACCCTGATGATATGTGGAATATGTCAGATGAAGGGGGCCATCACTTCCCACTAGACACTGGACTGAATAAATAATGCTGCGGTATTACTTCTGATTGCATCAATGCAAAGAAAACACAGCTGAGGCTGGTGTCACAAAGATATTTTAGAGAGTCTGTTGTGTTAGGTCGATATATATTTTGCTCATAGATTAGTCTAATGTAAGTTTGACTGTTTTACAATAAGGATTGAAGCCAAAAAATGTGTGGACACCTTACCCCAGGCTAACTCGGATCTAAGACCAATGTTACCATGGTAACAATCAGTGACACCTGCTGACCAGTAGTCTCACTTAAGCCAGCCCATTCTGCAGTACATAATGGGCTGGCTGCACCTCATTATCATTATCATATTCACTCAAGCTTGCTTGTATTTTTCTAAATCAATCACAGTCGTCGTGGGCGGGGTAAGCCCAGTTTGGTGTTTCTTGAGTCGTTGTGCAAGAACATTTGAAAGTAGGAAGATGAGCACTGTGATTCAAATAGACAATGCACCGATAACAGACCAGCAGGGCTGTGTTGCTGCACAATTCAAATCTTCAAAACTTGAAATTCTCAGTGTGGTAGGTTGCTGCCCGCTGGTTGTAATTGTGTAATTGTTTGAAAACAGTAACACACAGATAGCAGTAGGAGAAGAGAATGCCAACTACCAAGAGTGGCCATTGGCAGGCTTATACCCCTCCATCTGCTGAGTCAGACTAGCTGACCAGCAGCACCCAACAACAACAAATAAGAAAAACATGGCTGATAACTTGTGGTTTGTTAACAGTGTCATAGAGAGTAATGAGAGGGCGAAACATTATTAGAGACCCAAGTAAACCACTGGAAACACGCAGCAGTGAGGACGTCATCAGTTTTTGACTTTTTTCTTCAAAATAAATGGATTAACCCATAATTTATTGTACTGTAGTCAAGAACTAAACTGCTTTGTGCAACCCATATCTTTAGACATCTACCTAAAGTCTGACTATTTGCTATATCTAAGTTTGTGAAAACAGCCTCTGGAATATATGGGACATTAATATGAACTAAATTCTTAAAGTAATGTTTACTTACACATGCCAGACACATCATGAAACCCATCTTCCCATTCGCAAAAATAGCATTAAAGCCCCCAGCTGTAATTTTATTTGATAGTGGAAGTTTCCTTAAGTGAAGCCTGGATTTGCTCTTCTCAAGCCATGTGAGCAAAGGTTCATCTCGGAGCCTGTGGCTATAAAATTTAGCCTTCATTCTCATTTCTTTGCCAGGCCTGTTCGCTCTGGTTCAAGCAGATTGGCCTAATTCTATTGAACACTGTCACATATATTAAAACAGACCCTTGGAATTAATATGCCACTAATTGCAAAGAATTTACTCCATGCATGACTTCATATTGGTTAAGGGCTATACCAATGTAAGCGTGTGTATATAGCGAGCAAAATCTGACAGGTCAAGGAGAACAAATGCATTCAGAATGAGATGTCTGGCCTGTTTAAATTCCTACTAAGGTTTGGCAACATTTAAGTGTGTGCACATTGAACACAGCCAGGGCGTAATTTGTGCCGGATCGTGCTGGAACAGGATCCAGAACCTCTCAGATTGGGAAGCCACCTATTTGATGTTGCCATCAGTAAACACATTTTGTGTAATATTTAATGTGATCTGTTCTTTCATTCCTATATTTCCTATTAAAGTCGCGTGCAAATCGTCTGTTTGCCTATTTTGGATGCATTTTAAATCTGATTAAAAAGAGAGAGATGTCAGTCACTCAGGTCACACAGTGAGAGTACTGAAACTGAGCGATTACTGATAGACAGACAGACCACCTCACTAAGTTTGATTTCTTAGCCTGCTTGCTTTTCGTGGCTGTAAACAGAACTTTCGGCTCTAATTCCACTTTACCCTCATGGTAGCAATCCACACACAGCAGGAAAATGACAGGGAAGTGATGGGGCAGTCAAAGAGAGAGAGCTGCAAGCCACAAACAGCTGTTTCTGTGTGTCTCCCCCTGCTGATTTTGAGTGAATGCCCTGATTATCAAATACAAATAAATGAGGCTTTGTTGATGATGACAGTTAACACCTACATGTCATCCAGTGTCCTCTAAAAACTGAATTTTTCAATGCGTTCTGTGAGTTTTTCTCTCTTCTGTCCTGCAGCACCATCCCCCTCTCTGTGTCCTGGGAGCTGATTTATAAATCAATTATTATAACAGAAGAATAAATGATTAAATTAATATTTAAAGAAATAAAAAAATATTACTATCCAGAAGAAAATGTCTGATTCAACTGATAAAATTCTGAGTCAGGTACCCAACCTGACCCTCCTGTGGCCTGGTAAGGGTCCCTCCTACCTGACCCGTGATCCATGTAAACCATCTTCCACTGCCACACAATCACACCTGACACCCCAGAGATCTCACTACACTCCTCCCTCCTTTACGACAGTTCACTCCATTCATCGGTCTAAGATTAAGCAACAATGCAGTTATTATTTTATCAGCTGCATGAGGCCCATTCAAACATACTCAGTCATTTTCTTTAATACATTAAAAAACAAATAAAATAATTATACTATGGCTCACCTGAATACTTGATGATTATTATTTGCTGAGACTAGCTAATCAACATTTTACATTCAATATTTAATCAGCATCAATCAATTGTTTTTGATCTTGCATTAGTAAAGAGTTGTGACTAAACCTTGACTGAGGAACTGAATAATTGTCCATCATTGCCTTGTTTTAAAGTTTTGCGTACCATCATGCCCATATATTATATGGACTGGTCCCAATGATGGTTGCTGCTGGAAAACACAAGCTTCATTTTGTACAAAAACATTTGGATTGCGTGTTCACATGCAACATGGTTATCTTTGCTAAGCTGCAGTTCATAACCACAGCTTCCCGTTGGCGTTTACTAATTTAGTTAAATAGTTTACTCCACTTTTGTAAGATACAAAGTGACGGCCGCAAGGGGGCAAGTCACACACATATCAAGAGATGCACTGCAAGCTAGCACATCTACTTAACATGAACTGTCTGAGTGTGTGTTTATATATATAACTCGGGCAGCAACTAACAATTATTTTCATTGTCAATTAATCTGTAGATTATTTTCTCAATAAACTTACTAGTGTTTGGTCTATAAAACGGCAGAAAATGTCAGTGTGTCCCAAGGCTCAAGATGTCCTCAAATCTCTTTTGTCCATAACCCAAAGATAACCAATTTTATATCACAGAGTAAGAAAGAAATTAGAAAATATTCAAATTTAAGAGACGGTAAACATTTTTTTCTTTACAAATTTGATTAATTTGACTGATTATCAAAACAGATGCAAATTAGTTGACAACCAATCAAGTAATCCATCAATATTTGCAGCTCTACTTGCATGCATCATTGAGAAAAATAAGAACATTTTAAAAGCACTGAAATCAACACGGACTTGAGACACTAATATGCTAAGAACAAGCTTTTTAAGTGCACCCATATTTCCTCCATCACTCCAGCTAATGACTCATAGAAAAAACAAATAAATGGGTGCAAATGGAAACTCTGCAAAGGCACAACTCCAGACAAGCAAAAATGTAGACAACAGAAACAAGAGTGCAATACTCTACCTGGGCACGAGCAGGGTTGGTTGGGTCAGTGGACAAAGAGGACAGAGGGTGGATGACAGACACACCTAAATGATGAGGCTATGTGACCTATTTCTAACATTTGGCCAACAAAAAAAAACAACAGCCACAGGACACAAGGGTGAAAAAGGGGAATGGAAGAGAGGGATGAGAAGGCTTTGACAGGTGGGAGGTGGGTGAGCAGAGAGCCAGAGGAGAGGACCACACCACCGGAGCAAAAATCTGTCTCTATGGCTGCTAAAGCCCTCGGGGCAGGAGGAGATCCTGCAGAGTTGTGTTGCGTCCCTGTCCCATTGCTAAGGGCCACGCAATGGAGGAAAGACTGCCTCGGTTAAAGACAGCTCCCATTGCTTTCATTCTGTCTGTGAGAACACTGCTGAGAACACATGCTCAGTGGAAGTGCATGTGCCTCAAATTACATTTGCCTTGCATTCTTTATGCTTCCCATATTACAATGCAACACTACAGAAAATACACACCTACCATAGAAGCTGTATTGCATTTCATGTATTGCACAACATATGAAACCACACAGGCTCCACCTCAGGAGAAAAGCTTAGGGAAAAGCTACAAAAACTGAACAAGTGAGGGACTTCTAAAGTATTCAACACCTGAAAAACTGAAACACAGATATCTGTTTTTTAAATATTAATTAAACCTGTGTGAAATAATCTACAAATAGAACACCAGGTAGGAAATAATCCTATTCAAGTGCAACTTGCAGGTAGATTTTTTTTTGCAAAATGTACTTTCAATGTTACTTGGAAATGACTGTCAGTGCAAGATTTTATATGATTTACATAATGCAGAAATTACTGGGTCACAAAAGGGAGTCGTCTCTGCCTTGCACCGTGCAGTAGTAGGAGACGGTGAGTGGCTGTGATTTAGAAAGTTATTCTGTTTTGCTCATTATTTTGCATTTCACAGTTTTTCCTGACTACGGAATTGCCTTTGTGCATGAGCCAGTTTTGTGCAGGTGAAGAGTAAGGACTTAATTGCTGCATCTGTAATGACAAACATGGTCGTGTGCAGCACTCATTTTAGAAAGGTGTGCACTGTGAGTTTTCTTTTATGTTAACTTAAATTAGTCGGCTCTCTAAACTCAGATACGACGAGATACGACAGCAGCTGTTGTGTTGTCTTGATATGCGATAGGAAACTTTGCAGTACTGGGACTGTACATAACATCAGCCAACATTAGCAAATGCTGGTCACTCACCAAGAAACCTGCCCTGAGGGTTGTACCATGAATCAAGTCTGATATAGCCAGGCTTTCTTTGTGTAATCTGGTCGACAAAACCAATAACCCCAGTAAAAGATAGTGGTTATTGACTTCCTTTGTTTAGGATTTTTTTGGTCAAACGCTAAAATTAAGGTTATTGATAAAACGTTTTCTGTGACAAATACTTTACAGCAAATCAGGACCAAGTATAAAAGCATATTTAAGTGTTTTCTGTGTCATCAACTCAATGCATGTAGGATCCTGTGGCAACGCAATGTTCAATACTGTAACTGGATGTCTTTGTTCAATGGCATTAGCAACGTTTGCTGATATAACATATTCCCTCAGCTGAGAACCTGTATCATTCACAGAAAATTGACAGGAAACAGATTGATGAACAAGAAACACTTCCTACATTCCAACTTAAATCAGAAACTCTGAACATAACCTCCTGCAGAGCAGATTAGCTGTGCAGCATCAGTTACCATGGTGACCTAGAGTGTGAAAACTCTTTCTTTAGGCTCAACATACCTCACTAACCCATTAATCTTGCTTTGCAATACAGCCCTCTGCTCTCAACCAGCTCTCGTCACACCGCAAAGTAATTTCTCGCTGATGACCATTAGTTCTTCTAATCCTTGTTTCTGGTCTTTGTTTCACCTGACAAGCTCTTAATTATTAAGCCGTGGTCCGTCATATGGATATAAATATACATTTTCAAGGCACAGCTGTGTCTTTTTTAACTCGGTATAAAACTCTGTTACAAAAATTACTCTAAATTATACTGTAGTGTATTTATAAACATCTTTTTGTCTAAAATCTGCAATTCACTGGGAACAGAAAGCTGCAAGTTGCTCTTTAAGCACCCACAAGGCAAGAACAAAGTTTGATTGTGCCAAATCAAAGTAAACGAGAAAACAGATTTGTGAGGGTCGTCAGCACATACCACTTTGTCTTCACTCTGGCTGTCAGAGGACAGCAAGCTCCATTCAATATCCAGCGGTCCAGAATCCTCTGGGGCCAAAGTGAACTGGCAATCCAGCTTGACGCTTTGACCGCTGGCCTTCTCTATGGAGGTTGGCTGCGTAGATATGATCTCTAAACCTGAGGCCAAGCCTAGATGGAGAGGTACAAAGAGAATAAGTCAATAACAAAAATGCAACATGCAAACAATTAGATTTGCAAATAAGTATAATATGGTCCAAGAAGACTGACACATTTACAGTGTTCCTGCAGACTTATTAAGAACTTTTAAATGCCACACATAATGCAATTTAATAACGGTTATATGCTCATATTAGTCAAAAAATGACACATTTAGATTAGAATTATATCTCCTGGCAGTCCTAAGTTATTTCATTTAGAAGTGTCAGAGAACGCACAAGTGGTTAAAGAGAATTCCTTCACTGTTATAAATGTTGTAAGTGTAGCTTAGGATAACATGAACTAATTTAACGTGTCCACCGTATTTTACAGTCAGTCAAGGCTGGGACATTTCAGCCACAATGATCTCATCAGGCCTGAACTCTATTTTTCTAGCTTCTTTTCACACAATATGATCTCTTGCTTCGCTCCAGCTTTGGCAGCAGCAACAGCCATTCCTTTAAATGTTGAAGTGTTTTTCTTATTCATAATAGCTTCTTCATCCTGAGAACAAATGAGCTAAACCTCTGTAGTAATGGCTGCTGCAGTAAGCTCCAGACCTGCACTTAAACACAGCATTAGATCACACTAATTTCTCTGATCGATCATCACTGACAACAGCATTTACTTGATTTTGGTTGCATGGCATTGTACAAAAGTCACTGACAGAAGATCTCAGATAAATGTAAATTATTGAAATAAAGTCTATAGGTTCTTCCCTTTCTTGCATCTCATTGTATCATTTGCATGCAAAGTTGATGAAATTCGTCATGCCTGACTTGCTTTGCAGAAACATTTTCAGTCAGCTGTCAAATATTTTAATTCGTGGAGTGTGTCAGTCATGAAATAAATATGGCTACATCTTGTCTGAGAAGCAAAGTATGTCTTAAAATATGCATAATGTAAATCACACAGTTAAAAAAAAGCCTAATAGAGCAGAACATAGCTTAGCCGAAGGAATGGGGATGATAATAAGACAAACTGTAGCCTACCACCAAACTGAAGCAGACTCGAGCATTTATTCTTAGAACGAATAAATATGATTTCCTGGTGACATCAACTGGGTTAAGATTTTCCATTCAATAAGAGATTTAAGCCGCTGCAGGAACACAGTCCATAGAGAATGGAGTTGTCACATGCTGCCTCAATGTATTAAAATCCTTCTGACAGCCTGCCACCTTCCAACCAACGAGTGGGGGGAGAACAACTTAAAAAAATCATCTCAACATGTTTAAATGTGTAACAAACTCTTACCACACCGCACAAATGGAAGCAAACACATGTAACTGAAATTATCTCCTAAAAAACAAAAGGGCACTCTCATTCCATTTCAATCATAAAAGCCATGGCATTTTCTGTAACTGCATCTGCATCTCATTTAGGTGCTTTTATACTAACTGACAGATGGCGCTGACTCCAATGTGTAAAGATAATTGGTGAAACAGAAGCCAAACCTGGCAACTGTAAACACTTTAACAGGAAAATTAACCTCTTTTCTCCTCTTAAAAAGGGTCTTTGTGTTGATTACATGGTTTCCATGAAAGACAAACAAATTAGACTATGTACATTTACACAAGTGTTTAAGCACGTTATGTAGTGTAGACGATTTGTACTGAGGCCACCCTTTAAATTCCAGCTAGCTTGAGTTAAATAATTTGATAGCACTACAGATTGTACACATAAAGGAGGGCACTCAACATAGCAGCAATCAACACTACATTGCTTCTATTTCAAATCTATGTACAGTATTAACAAACTCAAGTGACTGTTAGGTTATTTAAATGATGGCAATTAAAATATTCTTTTTGTAGCGAGTCTGACATTGAGACGGCTGACTATACGGTTCCAGATCCTGACCCTGATGATACCGAGGGTACGAGCTACAGGTTGAGGTGCCGGTCCATCAGCTGTTTCAGCCCCCAACCTCACCCCCTCTGTGATGTGGTAGACAACTAAATGAAAAAAAAACACAAGAGCTTATAGACACACAGAAAGTGACAGTCTCAGTCACACCCACTATTGTTGAAGCTTAAAGCCTGTAAGCATTTGATATGGTTGCAAAGCACCAGCACAGTTTTATTCCCCAGCCGCTGGTGCTGCAGCTGGTCGTTTCAGCCCACAGATTTTGACAGACGCCCTTGATGGGAGCGATCCATCGCCTTCAGCATGAGCAGAAGAAACGGAGAGCCAAATAGAGAAAACCGAGGTATGTGTCTATCACTGTCAAAACGGATACTCAGCTTGGCATCTGCATGATGGAAAGCTGTGTCAATTCATCAAGCACTTAAAGAAGCTGGGGCATTTTTCCCCCCACCAAAGTTGCTTAGAAAAGGGAGAAAAATTGCAATCTGAGAGAAAAAGAAAGTATTCAGCTGGAACAGTTTACCAGAGTGACTGCTTTCTCTGACAGGTAATAAAGGACACCGTCAGATGTACCCGTTAAATCAATGACAGCCCTCCAAGGCCTTCGGCAGCATTTGTTTAAATTGCAGTGCAGCCAGCACATTTTCTATTCAGCACAACACAAATGGGAAAAAGTTCCATTTCAGGATATCATCCCTTCAACTGGCAGATTTGTTTGCTTAATACACCTGAGTGGCTGGGCTCAGGTGACAGCAGATCTACGGAAGAGAAACATAAACACCGGGAGTGTAGTCTAAGGTTGATGCCCCATCAAAATCAACAGACGCATGTTGTTTTTCCCCAAAGACTGCATAAACCTCCTTAATCCTTTAAGTGTAAACTCAAGCAGAGAAAATGCAATGCAAATGTTATATTTTGGTAGTTACTGAGTAGTCACTATAAATCTGCACCTTAGGCAAGGCAAGCAGGAAACAGTAAAGCCCCTAAACCTATTTCCTCTTACAGTATGTGAAGCGGTCCAACATCAACATCCAAGTTTTTGCTGAACAGTTTTGGTTGTGACTCATGAGAGATTTCTCTCTTTTCTTACTGATTAAAAGTAGGTGAAGCACAACCGGGAACTGGTAATGTTACATATTTCCACGTACCAGTTAAAGTTTAGCAACATTTGAATCTAGAAGTTTTTTGGTATTTCCACAACTGTCAAATCTGATCAAACCAGAGGCACACATTACCACTGAGGCAGATCAGTTGACTTTGTAAGTGTTAAACTGTTAATAAAAATGTGAAAATGTTTTTTCTCTCAAAACTTTCAATTTGATTGTCGCTCATTTAGTCATAAATATTTAATGTTACAAGTTTTCAGGGGCTTTCAAGTGCACATTTTTAAGTGCCACATTTTTATGCTTAGTGCACAAGGACCCCGATCCTTTTCATGACATAAAAGTCACTAAAGTGGAGACTGATCTCGGTAACAAAAATATTCTATTGAATCATTTTAATGAAACTAATTAAATGTGGGCTGTAAACAGGGCAGAAAAAAGAGAAATGAAAACTATGTGGGCAAAAATAAGCCCAGTCTGCTGACATAAAAATACCATAAAAATAGGAATATATACAAAAGAAATTAATTGATACACACACTATCATCAAAAAAAAATAATTTAAGGCTAAAAATAATATTTAAAATCTTCAGTTTTTCTATACACATTTATTATGATTTTTTTTAAATTAAAGCTTTAAAAGCAACATCCTTCGACATTATTAAGATTTTAAAAACTCAGAATTCATCTGACCTGGATATGACATCACCTTGTTCTACCTGCATCCTGCCGTCTTAAAATCAGTGAAGAAGAAAGTAAGTATGCGTGTCATGATTTGCAAAATTCATGGTTCCGCACTAACTTCAGTTTTGGTGTCACAATTCAGTACGTTTTTAGTACAGCAGAGAAAACTACAATTTATTTTCAACAAATAAAAGCATAGAGAAGTACCTAATTGGTCATAATTCTCATCATAAAAGCGCTCAAATGCTGCATAAGGTCAATCAAAAAAGACTGAGCTGTTTACTACCAATACATATAATTTTAAAAAATCATTAAAACACGTGAAACATTTTCCTCATGAACTAAAAATAACTATTAAAGTCAGCAGTGCTGTTTCAGATTTAAATACTTACAGAGTAATGCTGCCTTTCTCTCTTTATGTCAGCAATGAGGATGCTGCCATCTTGTTAATTTTTTTTTTTTTTTTAACTGGACTTGGTATTTATTTTTGCAGTTTATGGATGTGCAGGAGGAGCTATTAAACTAAAACTCAATGTGTGTTAACATATCATACATGTTAAATAAAATTGGCACAGTATCTGCCTACATTTAAAGCCTAACCATGCTAGTATGCTATAGCTGATGGACAACAACTGGTGCACTGCCAAAACATTCTGGGTGGAATTTACACTTGAGAATTTTCATTCCAGGAGCACAAATATGTCAACATAAATAGTCCTCTGACAGTAACTGTTTGGCTCACAGGCTGTACGGAACCAAGGAAATTTTATACTGAACCCAAACATCAAATGTTGGGTTTTAAAATGTAGTTCCTTGAACGTCCACTCGGCTGGCTCCAAAACTAAGTTAATCTCCATCATCTCAATGTTAAAATGCCCAACTTAATAGAATGTTACAGCATGTTAACATGTGACAACAGGGCATAAAAAACAGTGTTCATCTCTACAGCGAATTTCCCCATTCATGACAAATGTGCAAGGATAAATCTTTTAAAACTTCCCTGTTAAATTGTATTAAGGCTTAAAGTTATGTATAATTCAGGGCATTGCTGCTTTAAATAACAGGTGGGTGTTGTCTTAAGACAGTCAATGGCCCACCTCCACTCCACTCTCTTCACCTCTTCTTCTTTTTTAGATAAACCAGAAGTTATGGCCAATTCACGCATGCGTGTCCCTGTCTGCAAGGGTAAAGATAACATGAACTTTATCATCCACCCAAATCAGGAAGAGTCCACGTCTGCACATGTCTGCATGCAGGCCAAAATTTGTGACCGTTCAGGCTGTCCGCACTTCAAGCGTGGCAACTGCACAGGAGCAAATGCTTGCTTAGGGAGGCCATGTGAGGAACATCTTGGTCATCCACACCTTTATAGTTTAACATTAAAGAGTTATTTAAGTACTTACTGTCGAACTTTGGAGGTGCTTTGTGTTTTTCTGTGTTCAATATGAGGGGCAATGTGACCGCCTGGGTAGACTGGTGGACCTATTGTAGTGTGAACAGAACCGTGTGAGTGGGAGGGATGGTCCGTCTTTATGACTGAACTGAAGGTGGCATACTGAACGGTTCAGGAAGAATACAAAAAGATTAAAACCTTAACTGTCTGAACTACAGCAGGAATGTGCATGTTCATGTAGAAACCCTTTACTTAAGTTAAATAGAGGTCTGAGAAAAACAATGTTTTCAGGACCTTTAAAAATCACAAATTATCATGACTTTTTTTTTTTAAAGAAGAGGTACTGACTCCAACCACAAAATGGCAATTTAGATAATTGCTGTCTGGAGCAAACCCTATGATTGAAGGATGATTTCAACATAACTGACAGGATAAATCATCCCCTACCACTAGCTTCTCAAAGAGGAATAACACAAACAGCCCTGTGAGTGTGCTTGAAAATGCAGGTCACAGTGTTAATCAGTAACTATCGGCTATCAACGCAAAGTATACAGCGTGAACCCTGGATACTTTGGACAGAAATGATCTCACTGAGCTCAAAGTCTGCAGTAGTGAGAGAATGCTGCATATAATCATTGGCTTACATTGGGTGAGCTTCAGTTTTTATTTAGAGTAATGGCACCAGAGCAAAAGTAAACTGGCCTTCTTCCTTGAAGGTAATATAATCGACTGATAAGGGAGGCCATCATTACGGTCCAAGGTAAACTATGAAAAATGAAAAATGGACTGCTGGTAAATGCAGTCATGCATGTCCACCAGACACACATTTATTTCTTTGAGCTCAGCGTCTGCCATTGTAGTACTGTGTGTGTGTCTCTCTATATGTGTGTGTCTGCATAGTAGGGGAGCTGAGCAGTGGGGGATGGCACGCTGGCTAATTAAAAAGTCTGTCTTAATAACTATTCATGGCTGCCTGTGTCTCTGTGAGTAGCTCATTCCCTCCAGTCTCCACCACACTGTCTGACACAGCACACCCAGCATGGTTACTGGGAGACCAGGAATGAACAAGAGGAATTTAGGGTGTCAGCGTGCTCCACCCTATACACCCACTGCTACTATCTCACTCACTCATTCACCCCCCTCTCTGACCATTTCTGCCTGTCGTCCACTCTAACACACCCATGGTTGTGGAGTACCAGTCCCCCAGGGCTCCAATCCTCTCCAGTCCTACTGATTGTAACCCCACCACCCACCCACCCCCTCCACCTTTGTCAGCATACAATGGGGAGCGAATCCTGTCTCCTGGCAACCAATCCCTTGGAGAAGGTTGCTGTGGTGCTTCAGCATGGGAGAGGGAGAGAGAGGAAGAGAACGGAAGAGGTAGATACACAGTGAAGGAGGTAAAGAGAGGGGAAAAGGGGGTTAAGTAGCAGGACACAGCAGGGAGATCTATAAAAAGAGAAGTTACTTCACCATTTGTGAAGTTTACTATTTCAATGTCTCTCCAGGTATCCACGGGGTGTTCTTGCCAACTAGGCTATTTGACCAAACAAACCAATGATTGTCAAGCTTTGTCACTTTTCATGGTTTTAATAATAGTAAAACACCACTGAAACACAATTTTTAGATGAAAGAAAGTACTAGTATAAGTATAAGTATTATTAATCACAAACCTGCACCACCGGCAAGGCTGGAATTAAAATGTGAGGACGTCATAATTCACTAAAGATGTTCCTGCTGCGTCAGTTGCAGGGCTTATATCGACATCATCAGCAATACTGGCCGATAAAGGCTTTAAAATGAAATACTGGCATGGTCCAAAATAAACACTGACAATCAGACAACTCCTGTAAGGGTAGAGGCTTACCATTTTGTTGGAAAATGTTACATAGAAATGAATATATCACGTTTATATGTTACTTAAAGTAGTTTTTTGTCCAGTGAATTTGTATGTTTGAAAAACATTGTATTTTATGGGAATACATGTATGCATAGTAATGTGTTAATTCAACTGCAGGCAAGCCTTGATGTTCTCCGCAGTTAAATGGAAAAAATATGTGCATTTATCGGTATAAGCAATCAGCCAGAATGACTTGAAACACATCAGATATCAGTTATTGGCAAAAATCCAATCTCATGCGTTCCTGCTTTCTTGATATCAGTTTAATATCTGCAGATATGTAAAATGTTAAATGACTGCATTTATATAGCGATTTTACCCAAAGCACTTTACAGCCCTCCTATCATTTACTCACACAACAATAGCAGCAGGCCACTATGCAAGTTGGGGTTCAGCGTCCACTGAGACAGGAGGAGCCTCGGACTGAATCTCCAAACTTATTATTAGTAGACAACCTACTCTGCTGAGGCACATACACCCCTGTTAGCAACGTTAGCTGCACAGTGGGTGGAGACAGACCGTATTCACACACTGAGTCAACTTCACCTCTCATAACAACAGGTCATATATAACACATATCAGGCTTTATTCATTCAATTCTGAGGTGTGACTGCTGAATTTACTACATGACAGCCAGAGACAGCTGGTCACCTGGAGTCAAGTGGAGACACTTGGGGAACTGATGCAGGGTAGTCATATAGTCACAAGATTCAGGGGACTGTTGTCACTCAAGACAGCTGATGTATCCTGGTGTAATTTACGTTTAAGCTGACAAGAAATGTCTTGTGTGCATTTAAAAACTTGATTTTCCTGATACCTTTTAAAATAATCTGGTAAATTTGGTATCACCCGGCCCAGTTCTGAACTGAAAAATACTGATATTGATATTTAGGAGGTTAAAAAATCCAAGCATAATCTCAGACAATGCTATTTTTTTAACATAAGCATAAACAGAAGCTGAAATATAACAGAAACAACCTTAGACTGCTGTGACCAAGATATACACTGAATGGCTGAACAATCAAATTGTCAGTGCTCTCTGCTGTATGTAATAGTGAGACCGCTACCAAACCTAGTTTGGCATTTCTGCACTGCAATTTCTTGTTACTTGTCAGCTGATATGCACACAGACAGTGCAGTCAGATAACTGGCCTATACGATGTATCAGTCTCGCTCTGCTCTGTAGTCAAGAAAGATTAGTTTCTCTGTGACATGTACAGAGATTTCTAAGCATGGATACCATTTACAGAGAAATGTTTTGTCAGAGGTCTTCTAGACAGACATGAGGTTAAGCTGTGTGGTGCAAGAAGTAGCTTCAGCAGACAGCAACAAACCCTGAAACCAAGAGACAGTTTGACAAGCTAACCTCTCCTGACCCAAGCCAAAGGCCCTCAGTGTCTTGGCAGGGGCCACAGTGGATCATAAGCTTCTTCTGAAGTCTGAAAAGCCAAGTCTGAGCACGGGAAGCTAAAGGCAGCAGCTATTTCTGGCTCATAAGGCAACAACAGTGACAGAAAAAGCTTGGCTAGGTGGAAGAGGTGAACTATGTGGCACTGGGATTTACTTCTGTTTACGCTCTTTAAAAGGTTTGTGTATTCTTAATGCAGTTACACTTGCACTTGGTCTGATGTAAGCTTCAGCGGCTGCAACAGCACTGGTTTAGCATTTCAGTCAAGTTTTAAGTCTCTCAGCCTAACAGCTACAAACAGACGTATATGAGCGAGTAAGTGTGGCAGGGAAAATGGATCTAAGAATTAACATAGGCAAGGATGGATCCTCATCTTTTTCTCATAACACTGCAAGTGGAATATTTTCAGCTCCTTGACAACCATATACACACACATTAAAACAAAGCATTACTTCCAACCGAATGAAAAGTATCTCACTCGTAAGAACAAACACAGAAACGGCGGTGACAGAGCGTTTGAAGAGTGTGGCACATTTTTCTGGATGGGCAATGATGGTGGGATGAACATTAGTGATTCATTACAGTAAATTTGCAGTCTGTGGGGCTCTGGAATGAGCAAATTAAGCAGCAGAGACACTCTCCCCATCACAAACAGGCAAGCCAATCCCCTGTGACCATGCTGAAGAACATCAATTATTTCAGGCACAGCAGAGGATAACTTCATAACTTTGTTGCTGCTCAAAAAGAAGGCTCTGAATGCTCGCTACAGTGCTCCCGCAGGAACTATTCAATTTGAAGCAGTGTGGGTGCCCTGAGAGCGAGCTTGGCCGTGGTTTATTTAGTGTTGCGGAGGGCTGGGACTGTTGAACCATACTGATTGTGCTGTAATGCAGCCTGAAAGCTCCACTTGCCACTCAGAGTTGCCATCAATCCCTGGTGCGGATGGCCTAAAGGCTGTTTTGACATAATTGAACATTAAATGATGAAGGGGTGACGAATGACAGGCACTTTACTCAGCAGACTGAGCATTTGACAGCTTTTAGACAGGCCTGTACGGGACATGGTTAATACAATATCTGTAAGTGTCCACAGCAAACAATTGCTGATGTGTCTATGAACATTGATAGTGACAGTAAATCTGATTTTATCATTTCATTCATGAAAACCCAGGCTTACCAATAATCCTGGTAGTTTTCTATAAGAGACAATTCACGCCAAATCAAAGATTCAAGTGAACAACTTAATATTACATATACAATCTAATTCATTCTGAATGAAGTAGGTGGAAACTGATGTCTTTAAACAACTGAGGAAAAAAGGAACTACATTAAGGGAGCAGAGAGAGAAGAAAAAGGACAGGAAGGACAAAGTCACACTGGCTTGTTCCTTAATGGATGGTTAAGTCTTCATCACCAAAATTCTCAAGTCATGGCCTTGGAATTTATACTTCTTATTTATAGAATTCATTAGCATTTTACAAGGTGTTGGGCAATGGATTTTAACAGCTGGTGCTTGTCTTACCCCTCTGCCACCACGAATTGTTCTAAAGCTACACACAAACCACTCAAAGCAACTCACGAGAAGCATACATCCCTTCCTCCCTCTACCCCCTACCCCTGTGTGAGAGAAGAGCAAATTTATCTCAACCCCCCTGAAGAGTCAGATAACAATGCCCAGCATCTCCAGTATCTCTGAGACCTGCGCAAACACACACACAACCTCACACACATAAATATAAAAGGCCTCTGTCCTTCAGGATTTGTTGAATTGGTGACAATGTGATGGCTGGCTGTGCTGTAAAGCTGATAGGCAAGACGCCAGTCCAAGCAGCAGCACACAGATAGCCCACTGATAACACCGTCATGGGTAACGATAGCAAAATGTACCAATACAGTCATGTAAAAAGGAAATTAAAACAGAAAAGCTGCAAAAGGAAATGGAGGTGCTCATAAGAGGCGTTTCAGCAAAATACATTGGTGTGCCGTGTTTATAAAGATTCCTGTACGTAGATACTGTTGTGACACAGAAACAGCTCAAGTGTTTTCTTCACTTACAGATGCCAGAGGGGTAATTACAAAATCATGTCCCCCTCATTCTGCAAGGGAAAAAACACAATGCTCTGTAAGCAATTAGTGAACACATGAAAGCATTTTGCATGACTTGAGAAATGGTGCAAAATAGAAATATGCCTCCAAACGAAACGCATGCATTTTGTATGTTTTTGTTGCCACTTGACTCCGACTGGCAGAGGAGAGATGCTAGATTAGAAAAATGTTTTAAATTAACCATGATGGTTGATGAAGAAAGTGTATGTCAAAGTAAAAACATTGGAGTGAGACCACAGTCAGGTATGGGCTAGCCAAACAGCAACATTACAATCCCTATACCTGCTTTCAGCTTATATCTTCTGTACAGACTGAATCTAAATCAATGAACTATTTTAATGACTTTAACTTGAATTTTTACTTATAAATAAGACCTGCTTTAAGTCTAGAACATGTGTTGTAGAAGCTGAAAACCCTGCTGCCAAAAACATATTATTACATTTCTGAAATGCATAACAAATGAGAAATGGGTGAGGCTGTTGAAAGAAGTTATGTTTATTAAAGGCAGGTCTTCTAAGTTTCCTGCAGCTTCCTATGAACCCAAAAAAATGAAAACCACATGTCTCAGTGGGGTATAGGCATGGGGAGTCTTTCTCTCCTGACACAAGAGTTTCTATGAACGAGGGGGAGGCAGTCATACCGCTGCCTATCCTATCTCTCCAACCCCCAAAACAAATAAAGTGTCTGATACAGACCAGGCCCCTGTCGGCGCCCCAGCCTTTGTCCAGGCCCCAGGGCACAATGCCAACTGTGATCAGGAGGCAGAGTCGCTGATCAAACACTGAGACACAAGTGCAGCAGAGTGCAGCTACTTCATTCAGATAGTTGATGGACTCTCAGAGTGGTTTTTACTGTGTGGGACAGGATGTGTTTAAGAGCTGATTAACATAGAAACTCACATGAACATTTACAATGGAAAAAAACAACCGAAATGTGTGTGTAGAAGCAGACAAAGGTTTTTCAAGACTGTGATTAATTATATCAGAGAAGTGAACGCTCATAAAGTCAGCTTAAAGCAACAGAGCGTGAATATCAAAGTAGAACATTTCTCTCGAAACACACGGCTAAATTAGGGATTAGAGGTTCTTTCTGGAACTCCTAACAAGCCTGGTTTCAACGCCATTAGTGAAGGAATTTTACAAAAGTTCAGAGACTCCTTGGGAGGGGAAAAAATTCACCTTTCTGGAATTTATAGAGCTCAGCAATTTCAGCTGCTCAGTCTGAGGTGGTCTGAATGTTTGACAGTACCACGTTCACTGGGAGTCATGAGAACGAACAGGGAGAGTTTAGTCTCTCCTAGCTTTTCACTGTGATAAGAAACTGCTTCCTCATACCATCTGAAACAAATCACTGACACTAAAAACCAGCATGCTGGCTTCCTCAACTGAGGTCTTGTTTTTACTTGACTTTAAATCTTTAAATCCAGCCACATATAAACAAAATGTGTGTTAAGTAAACGCCTATGGAGACAAAAAGGCTCTCATGGCTGCCAACCCACTAAAAGGATTAAGGTGTCAGGCCAGACTGCAGCCAGTTCAGAGGCACGTATAAAATATCACGATTTCAAACACAAATGCCTCCAAGTGAATACTTGGGTTCCTCCTGTGTTCCTTTAAGTGGACTGCTGCATATTTTCAAACTTTAAGTCTAACCACTTTTGAAAATAACTTAATCACTGTAAAATATATTAATCACAATAATATTAATTACCTTAGAAAGGTGCAAAGTAAACCATGAAAAAGTAATTTATTTCAGCCAAAATAAATCATCAGCTTGCCGATAAAAAAACACAAAGAAGAGATTCAGTTACCTAGGTTACAACTAATTTTCTCACACTTGGTGGAGAATATAAAAAGCCAACCCCGTCACATTATGACATTACCTACGCTAGGTTTACGTAGTAGCCTCCTTTCCATGTACTGCAGAGGCACGTATGGATGTCTGTTGGACTGGCCAGGAGGCAGTCAATGAGTCTGCCTTGCTCATGCCTTTTCCTCCAGGTTCTCGTCTAAAATTAGGTCCTGTGCCTGAGGGACACTGCTGTAAAGTGGTCTTCAAGACACTGGCAGAAAATACACAGTCCTATATGTGTTTTATGCCACCAAAAGGGTACAGGAACAACACAGCGCATTTCACTGAAAATATCTGATAGCTGCTGAAAGCTGCCCGAGGACTCAAGCAAAAATGGCACGTTGACAAAGTACTTTGTAATAACTGCTAAAACATCAATTCCTTTTCAAATGCATTTATAACATCCCCCTCTCTAAACCCTCTCATCCTGTCCAAAGCACTCTCCACCAGGCAGAATGAGGTCTTTGTGGGAGTGTAACAACACAGACAGTGCCTTCCTGTCCTCTGTGTGGGGGAGACACTACAGCAGGACATCAAGATAAGGCTGCTGTTAAAAGATAACAAGATGGATAATCCTTTTTCTTTTCTCCCCTTTTCCTCTGCACAGGCAGTGAAACAGGCCTGATATTTCAAAGCTGGAGTCTCTTCTTCACTCAGAGGTTCTTGAAGGCAGGTGTAGTAAATGCACCTGAGTGGTGAGCCCTGTAGGAAGCTGCAGGCGAAGACTGTCAGTTGTTGTTACAGCTTAACCAGGACCGCTGGGTTTATTCATGCCTCCAGCTCGCACTCTCAGCCTCAACATGAGGAGAGAGCTCAAAACGACCGCTCTTGTCGACATACAACGTTAAGTGACAAGACACGATTGGGAATGTTAAAAATAACTCCACTGCACTAGTTTAGCTATCATGCACAAAGAGGCAATCCTACATTTTTGGTCATGACATAGTGTGACGGTATCTATTCTCCATGTTGTGTTCTTTAAGTGTGCATGAGATGAGGCTTGTCAAACTCATAAAGAAAAGCAGAGAGTCTGGACAGTAGAGATAAATGCAGTAAGCCCATTACAGACGCAGAGCTCAGATTCTAGGGCATTCAAGATTCTAGGAGAGAGCTGCAGGAAGTGAAAAGTTTGGTATTTTGACCCTGATAGGCTAATTAGATCCATCTCAACAACCCAAGAAAGAACATTTTTTTAGAGAGCTAATCACTGCAAACGGGACAAACTCCTTTCGAAAGCATTAAGCACCGTTTACATCAACATACACATTATTCCCACATTAAATTGGACTACAGAGCATGAAATTGCTTCTGAATCCAAAAGCAGTAGCTGTGCTAAACTCTAATACCCAGCAGAATAAAGCTGATGCTAGGGATGCAATAAGGAGCTCTGACACCTAGGTTAAAAGCAATTGTGCACACATCTTTCATCATCAGTTTCAATTTCTAATGAAGACGGCAAAGTTTTTTTCAAGTGTTTGTAATGGGCTATAATATTCTTCACATAATGCCTTTTAAAAAGAAAGTACAACCAAGCTGTAGTTCTTCGTCCTTGCTGATTTAGGTACACCCGTGGTTACTATGGCAACAGCAGGAGCAGTTTAATACTACCACCAATCAACAGAAGAGCAGCTGGTCTCTCTTTTCACAGGGCAGCCAAACAAACTAAGGTAGTTTTGATAAAGAAGTCAATAATACCTGCAACCCACAGTCTGACTTCCTTTTTCTCACACAATTTTAATAACCATCTGCTACCAGCGCTAGCCAAGGAGACAATCACATTATGTTACTGGTGGCAGCAACTTAAAACGGCCCTGATGGAACAAACAGCATTGTAAAAATGACACAAAATCATTGTGGATTACATGACACATTGTTTTACAGTGGATTTCTTGTGCCGAGGCCAGCACAGGAATGGCAGACTCCACCACTACCAAGAAGTAAACCCACTGTAAATACACTGTATGGATACTGCAGTAGAATGCAGACTACGAAGAGTATCAAAATTGAGTGTGCGATTTCTTAAGCAGTATAACTCCACGTTCTTTGTCCAAATAGTCACTGCGTCATTTTAAAAGGGAATGGAAATTATCTCACGAGACAAAAAAAAAAAAAAAACAACTTAACATCCATGGTAAAACGGGAAACATGTCACAAGCATCCTGACAACTACAGAAGATTCTGCAAGGTCATCTGGCTGTTGAGCGTGTAGTGGATGTAGTAAAGTGCTTTTGCCTGAAACCTGCCATACAAGCCAACTCCCTGATGGCTCTAATGACATCTAAAAAGGTCTGACCCCTGAGTGGTCTAGACAGGCAGCCCAACACTGTTTATAGGGCATCCTGGATCAGGCTGACAAGTAGATAATCTCAGAGAAAGTGACTGAGGCACTGCGCGACCGTTTACCTGCTGTGGTGGAGTAACATGAAAATATGCACAATGTGTTTTAAGTAGAAGGTCATTAACAGTGCTGATTGTTAACTAGATTCACTGTGTTCATTCGTCAGAGTCCATACAATATCAACCTATCTACCATCTACATGCGAGGAAAAACTGGGCAGTGGCATATATGGAAATGCTTGTTATTTTTGTTTAGAACCATCCGACTGGAGGGGGAATGCAGCAAAATATAGGAAAACAATTAAGGCACTAAATTATGGTCATGTTTCCACCCTACCTAAATGTCTTTCTCTAGATTCAGTGCTTGAAAAAGAACCAATCTGTCGTTTCAACAGTCATTTTATTTCTTCTCGTCACCTGTTGGAAAAACCCAACTCTATCTGCATTTGCCTCAGAGGATAGGGTCAGTTTCAATAATAATAAGCCTTCTGTCTAAAACATCTGACACAGTGGATCATATTCTTTGATTGGTCAGACAAATGCATGTAACTGGTCTTACAGTTATCCTACCAGCAGAATTCAAGTAAAAGAAGCAGAAGGTCATCTATCTGTTTCTTGAAATAACAAAGAGTGCCACAGGGCTCAATACTGGGCATTACTCTGTTCACCTGGGATCATTTGTTAGTCACCGCTCTATTCATTACTTTATTCATTGCTGTCTATTGACACATTTTTGTCAAATTTGAAGTCTGCGTTTTTTCTTAATTGAAAGGCCTCATCAATCCAGGTAAGACTAATAACATTCTTTCACCACATCCCAAATAAAAAATCCTCTAAGTTTTATTACTGGTACAATATCTGGGGCTCAAATAAATAAGTTAGTACCTGTGTATCTGGTTAGACTTGTGCTGAGGAACTGACTAAGAGGCTTAAACTTAAATTAGGTTTCTTCTTTAGAAAGAATCACTGTCTTTTTTGCAGCAGGATGCAGATTGTAACATTTTTCTTAGGGCTCAACTATGCAGATGTGTTCTAGATACAAGCTGCTGCTCATACCCTCAAACCACTTGATGCTGTGTATTACAGTTTTAAGATTTATAACAGGTGATAGCTTCAGAGACCACCACTATATTGTCTAAGAAAAGGTAGGGGGACCATTAGACACCATGCAAGACAACTACACTGTCTTTTTATATATATATATACACAAAGCTATCCTTAATAAACTACCATGTTACTTACACACTTACAAATATGGGTCACCATGCTTTTTAACAAGTATGCGATACCTTCAATATTCCATTTATGAATACAGAATTAGGGAAACTGCAATTATTATGCTCCTCATAATTTGATTAGGCTTTATGACCTCACTTTCTTAGGTTAGACACAATTATTAATCTTAGAATGGTTTACGCCTCTGTTAAATTATGTTTTATATAATGAATGCTCCTGTTTTTTTCTTGATGTCCCTGCTTTGTCCTTGTCTATTGTACTAGCTGTATGTTGATTTTACACTATTCTTTTGTATAATTGCTTTCATTATGTATTTGCAAAGCACCATTGTGCATGAGAGCCTTGCTCAATTGGTTTTCCCGTGATGAAATAAAAACACTGCTGTAGCAGACCTGGGCTAGACCCAAATCTTGCGGGAATGACAGCGATGCAGATTTAATCAGTGTCCAACTGTCCGGATGTTGAATGGGACCAACACATAACTGAACTTGCAGCATATATCTGCTGTCTGAAAGTGGAATTACTTGACAAAATGCTGGGTGACATTGTAGGCAGTCAGAGGATCTTTTTATATGTCCACAGGTCATTAATCTACAACTCTAGCTGCTGAGTTGTGTTATAGCTCTAGCTGTCACTGATAAATCATTTCCTTACTCTAGTCAGATAGATGTTCTGTCTCAGAGGTACTAAACGCAGAGGCAATGCTCCCCTACACCTTGTGAAAAAAGCTGGGTGCTGTGAGTGCCAGTGTGGCTGGAGACTAGGTGGTGAATTTACTCTTCTTCCAATTATCAGCCTCTCAGAGACAGCCAGCCAGTCACGCAGCTCTGTCTGTGCCCATGAATTATACATGGGCTCCATTAAGACACTTAACAGCTGGTTCCTCAGGAACTTACTAGCAACAACTCCAGCCTGGCTGCCCCTGTGTGCCTGCTTATTAAAACAGCAGCACTTGTGATTAAGCTTGTGCAGTAATGTGTATTCTGACCATCATAAACCAGCGAGTCACAAAGCTATTTTCAGTTCAATTTCATCTCTCTGGAGGGCAACTGGGCCAGCTGCCGATTTCCTCACATGGCAGCGAGATGCACTACAGTAATTAAATGTCTGTTGTGGCTTGCTGACCTTGCTGTGGTTCAGGCACTGAGCCTTTTCTATACCCAACTGTAGCAGATGTCCCGGTCATCATACCTATAGATCCAATAAAGACCCAGGAGTAATAACTTTAAAGGCAGGGGGGGAGGAGGGAAAGACTGTTTTAATGAATATTAATGGCAGAAAGGGGCGGTGGCAGACAGCCACACTCATTTTGGACACCTGGTTGTAAAACCATAGTTTGCAAATGAAAGTCTTCTGAATGCAGTGAAGACTTGTTAAAATTTATACAACTTACTATACATTTGCCCTTCACTCTTGGACACCCAACAAGCCTTATATAAAAGACATAAAAGAAAAACACTGGCTGACTTTTTGGTTTGTCTGAATAGTTTGAAAATTAGAACACTCCATTACCCTTTAACATAAATGACAGACCAGTAAAGCAGCTATTGTTAAGTTTAACCCAAATGCTATCCTTAGATATAAGGGGTATATTTTTCTATTCTGTTAGGTTTCATCTAGTCTAATCTCATGTAATGTTTTTCATGAAATTAAATGTTTCCTTTCATTAAAATTTCAAAAAAAGAGATTAGGGACATTTTGTAAAAAGACCACTGCTTGTATATGTACTAGCTTTCCTTTCTTCATATTTTCCTGCACCTGCAATCATACCTACAGCATTCTATAACACCCAAAACTGAAAACTATTCACTGCAATGGGGAGGCTTGCTTGATGCCACATACACAATGGACAGATGTTATAACAGATATAGTACCGGCTGTCATTAAAACCTACATTTAATATTTGGCCTCTTTACAGATTCTGAGGATTTTCACTGCAGTCTTTGGCTTCATTTTAGCAACAGCCTGATTATGAAGCAACAAATGTCACAAGAAATGGGATTTTATGGATGTAATTCTGTGCTGCTTTGTATCAATACTCCTAACAAGATTCGGTCTGCATCATAAAATTTCAGCACACAAAATGCTTCAATATTTCTAAAATCTATAATGAATCATACCCCCGTAAAAACTGTTCAGAGAAGGATTTTGTGTATGGGTTTTTCCTTTTTTTAACAACAAATCCCCTTTTTCTATGGACAGGAGTTATTAGTGCAACAATATAATTTGACAAGATGATTAAACATCTGACTAAGGCAGACAAAGACCGACTTGAATATTAACACCACAGGGAGCAAAATCCAGTGGGAATGAGTAAAGAAAGAAGCTTTCTTGAAACAACACTTATTTGCCTTTTTCACCATACCCGCAGTTGACAATGTGTAATGTTTTTCAATGAGATGAGGTGCTAAAAATGGCTCATTCAACAGCTGCTATACCCCACCGCCCCCTCCAAAAATTCACCCCACCTTCTGCTTATGTCGCTTATTTTCTGAGACATAATATTTTTCAAGATTAGACACACAATTAACTCTAATGTTCTTAGCGGAGAGAGTGGGGGGGGGGGGCTTACTGCTGGAGGACAGAATATAATCATCTTCCCACAACTCTGCTCTGTGTAAGACAATGCGTGGACATTAGCTGATAATAACGTGACATGCACAACGCAATACACAACGTTAATCTCCAAAATGATACATCCATTGGTATTCGGAACTGGCAACTAAAAATTTACTGTCACAATAAACGGACAGGTCTGTTTTACATGATAAGGGTAATTTTTTTCCCTACACAGCATACCACTATGTCCATTTCTTTACATTGCACCACAGATTATCTATCAGAGGTTCAAGCATGCGTAGAGCCGAACTGACACCTACCTAGCAGGTAAGCAGGAGCAAGCTGCACACCAGCACCTACAGATGCAGATGCAGCACCCTGGGGTCCTGCCTGCCATACTGTGTGTCCTCACACTGAGACGTCTAGCTCAGAGTGTTATGCAAAAACATAAAGAAACACAATCATAAAATGAGAACAAAAAACAAGCAGAATAATGCTTCAGAGACCTCAACACTTGCTGTGGAGTATTTTGCAATTTCAAATGAGCAACAACAGGCAATTCCAACCTTTTAGCAAGAAACAACATCCACAGTCATGGAAGGAAGTGAGGCATTAAATCCAACGTAAGTGTCAATAACCAGAAAATTAATGACAAAATAGAAACAGTTCTTTTATCATTGTCCTGAGACAGCTTGAAAACATTTAACAAACTTTTATATGTAACATTTGGAAAATTCTGGAAGCGTTTCTTTCCAAATGATTATTCAGACATCCTCCAAATCTCCTTCACTGTCTGGTGTGCTGCATCCTCTCTGCTTCGGTGCCGTTTATCTACAGAAAAACGGTATTCCGGCGATGCTCATTTGAGATATGAGGTACGTGAAAACTCTTATTATCATCACAGCGAACAGCTTATTTGTCACAGAACCCATTATTCCTCATTAGGAGCAGAGGGCGTTGTGGGTGCTGCAGAGCTGGGCATCAAGTGGCTAAGTGATGAATGTGCTCTGGGGGTGTTTATCGCCCTAACAGTGCGACACAGTGATGATGACCGATGGACTCAAGAGAGCGGGGAAAATCAGCACTGCTGTGACCTTGTTTTAACTGATAGGTTACATGGATAGCAGAGGGACTGTCTCTTCCTCAGTACAATTCAGCTCATATGTTGAGAATTTTTGCAGTCAGGCTAAACCTAAAAGAGGTGTCTTATCTACATTCTGTACTTTGTGTCCACCCATTATCATCCTATTAAATGAGATCTCTGTCTGCAGAAGGACTTAAGATGTGTGCAAATTATTTTCAAATTAAATGCTTGAGTTTAAATTCTTTCAACAGTGTAATGGTGTAACAAGCCTAAACAGTTTCTAGAGGCCCCAGTGTTTGCACATTATAGCACTAAGATGCTAAAAGAACGAATACTCGCAATTTTATATCATTAAGCAAAAACACAACATCTGCACCTACGCTGTTAATCACAACTTTAAGAAACCGCAACCTTCCTCTTACAAACATATATATTACTTACAAAAACAAATGGCATATTTCATGTTTCCTGTATTATTTTTAATAAGTATTTACAAGCACGCCTTACATCATTTCACCCAATACATTATTTCAGTGCTACCGAACCAACTCTTATGATATTCCTAATATAAAGTTTGAGGATGGAAGTGGTCATTAATTAGCTTTGCTGGGTTTTTTTTTCTTTTTCTCAATATTCTGTTAAATTTTGCACTATGTGTGAGTGTACACTTTATTACTGGCAAACCTAAACAGTGTGTGTATCAAGGTGGGATCATTATTTTATCCTGTATACTCCTTTATTCTTTTTTACCCTTAATTATCAATATCTAATGAAATGAAAGATTTTATCATGATAAACTTTTCAGCTATATTGTCCAGCACTGCTACAGACGTGTATTTGTTATTGTACTACTTTCTAGTGTGCTTGGAGGACTCTGATCCATACATGCACAGAGAATCAGCGTCTTCAAATTCCACTTATTATGCACATGCCTGCCAAGCATGTACACTACTATACAGCTTTGGACAGCACAGAGACGTCTGCAGTATGGCTCGCATGGACTCTTGGGTCTCCAGCAGACCCTTGTTTGCTTATGGATGCAGAAACTATAACATTGGACTTCTGGCTACAAAGACAGTATTGTGTTTAAACAGAGGTAAAGCTGTATTTCCCAGGATAAAGGACAGCAACCTCATTATTGATGAAACACATAGAAGACATAGAAATAGTGAAACAGCATTGTTTTGTTTTGTTTTGTTTTTTTACTGTGAATTAAGACAGGGCAAAATGTAATGGCAGCCTGTAACTGTAGTCCTGGTTTACACAAAGTGAATGGATCAACTAATCAGTTGCTCTACTGATCAGTTGCTCTTTCTCATTGCTAACCTTGCAACCACAATGAATTTCTGATGCATCACAAATACCCAATGTATAGTTTTGTCAATATGTACTGAGTTACATCCATGGCCCAGCTATGGAATATTATTGTTGTGTATTGATACAAGTATGTTGTAAGTTTACATCATTGTAAACGGAATCTCTGTAGGTTTCAGGCTATTGGTTGGACAAAGCAAACCAACTGACAATGCATGCAAGCTGATCGATAAATCACAGTCACTCCAGCATACACACTAAAGCATGACATTAGTTAAACGATTGGCCACTAGTTTGTGTAATTTATTCAAAATTCTTTGGAGCTCAGCTTATTGGGCAATAAAGCACATCATTCGATTTGCGTATAACTGAAGACCCTGATGGTGTCAGTAGGTCAGTACTGTGGCTAAAGTGTTAGAGAAGTTAGGTAGGTGTTACACACACACTCTGAATTATGTATCTGTCAATGTAACATTGACTTTATGACCAAAGGGTTCAAGTAAAATCTTTCCAATACATCTTCCCACAAAAATGCTTTGGCAGCAGCCCCAGAATGCAGTTTTACTCCCTACCTGTGAAAAAGGAATGAGCTCTGAATACAAAGTGGCTGCACAACCATTAACAGGACTCCGAAACAAGCACCACTATTAATCATTTTCACCGATTCTCTTAGCAGGAAGTAATTTGTTCATTCAGTAATTCAGATATGAAATGGAAGGTGGACGAGGAGAGAGGTAGGGTAATGTGGTGAGGTAAAGGTAGGATCAGCATTTCACACTCCCATATAGGTGAGCAGGAGTTGGCACAAGGCTTGTACGGGACTGGCATGCTAAAATATTAACGTCTGGGGCTGTGAATATTCATGTGCGGTCGTCCTGATCATCAGATTGTGGAGGACAGAGCAGTGTCCCTGGAGTGTAATCCGATTCTACATGTCCCTGCTTCATTTCCAAGGACAGGGGGCTCTGGGTAGAGTAGGTGCTTGGCTGGAGGTGAAGCTGTGGCTGCAACATGTTTCAGCCAACAGGAGGCAAGTAGTGGCATTAGACTGCTGGGTTATGACAAGTAAATGTGACCTCTAGTCATTATTGTCTGCGTGAGACCAATGACAATGGCTCAGGTTGTGCTGTTCATTCCTCCACCCAACATCTGTGGTTCTAACTATTTCTTCATGGGCCCCATTTTCTCACACATTATTCTGTAATAGTAATTCTCGTCGTAAGAGTTGCCGTTCAAACCCTCTATTGTTTCAAGTTATTCAGCCCATCTGCAAACGCTATTGTGCAAAAATAACACAGGGATTTTTATCTGCTGTAAAAGGGAACCTAACATATGCATACAAACAAGGGGGAGGGTAGCTTTCTGGAGCAAGCACAGCACACACACACACACACAGACAGACACAAGTACACTCCCTGTATCTGCGTGTCTGTTTTCAAAAGGTAACCAAGCAACCAGTTTCTGGCCAGGGCCTTGGGTTGTAGGCTTATCAGGTAACTGCTTTCTGCGCCTGCTCACATTCAAACCAGGTTTCTGTTTGTCCTAGTTCAACAGCCTCACTCTTGACCCAAACAACCAGGAGTGGAGAGAGTACCACGGCAGATTCTGGAGTATTCTATTAATATAGGGGAAATACCACCCAAGTCCTATGCAACAGCCATAGCAACCCTGTCTCCCAAAAATGATGTTCCTATACAACTTAATTGCACGGTTGTTTAAGTTTTAAATAAACACATTTTCTCCCTGAAAGGTAAGACTATGACATTGTAGGAAAGGTTTTCAGTTTAAAAAGCTACAAAGTCAACACAAGTAGGTAGGAGGGAAGGATGGCGACTGGACTTTCACACTGGAGACTGAGGTTAAATTCACAACACATGTGGGGTGACTATTCCTGACTAATCTTAGACATTTAGTTTCACTTGTTCACTTTCAGTTTAACTTGCCATTTAGTTAGGTTGAGGCATCCAAAATATGTTGTTGGGCTTAGAAAAAAGTCACTTTCACAGTGAGATAACTACTTGTTAAAAACTTGGTTCAGTTTAGGCAGCAAAATCAGAAAAAAGTACAGTTGAGGTTAAAGTACAACATTTTCACAACATGTTTGAAGCGTCTCCTCAACTTTCTGACTCCCACTCCATCTAATATATGATTGGTTAACTGAATTTGAATTAAAATCCATTTCAGTCTCAAACAAATGTAATCAAACTGAAAATATGTTTCTCTAAAAATGTAAATAAGAATGCAGCTTAGTTTTATGGGATCATAACGTTTTTAAAGACAAGGTTGTGTATAGAATAGAACCTGCTGCATCTAAATAAAGAGGTGTGTCGTAATAAAGGTAAGAGGAGGACACACATGCTACACAAGTCTACCGTCTTTTGTCTTACGACTGACAAATACACAAAGTGTTTCCTGGACAAGCTCTTTGTTGACATTCACTGTATAAGGAACCGATTAGCTGGTTCTCTGGGGTAGTAAGTATTGACTGAAAACCAATAACAACCAGACTTGCAGCAGTTGCTCTCTGTGGACAATGTCCTTCAAAAAGAGTAAAAACCATCACCCTAAGAAATGGAAAAGGGGCCCCTGTTAAAGAAGTATTTCCACACCCACAATATCTACAAGCAGTCAAGATAGTTTTCTGTTTCCTTTCCTGTCACCAAATTGTTTAGTTAACTTGAGCATTAGGAATACAAATTTTATTGTTTTGCCATAATGTATATTTTTACTAGGGGTCAGCATTATAAACTGATTATCAGTGGGTTTCAGGTAGTTGGTGGGACTGAACAAACCAACTGACAAAACATGCAAGTTTAACCAATATATCGTGGCTGTTACGTCCAGCTTACATACTAAAGCTAATTTGCCTGGCCGATCTTTTGAGCCAGATAATTTATCCAATTATCATTTTAAAACCGATTCCAGATAAAATAAATTGATTTCTTTCTTGATCTATAATTACAATTCTGTGGTGTCGAGCAATGTCGTTCTCACGGCTCTATCTGATTGGTTACACAATAAACGTCATGCCCAATCAACACTGAAAGATAAATATGGAAAAGTCCCCTTTTAATTTAAAGTGTAAAACATAAATACACAATGTCATTTTTTAACAAGGTTAAGTTGGGGCTTGTGCAATTCCGAATTCTTTTATTTTTACTGCAGCTGTGTATCAGTTGCAAATACTGACTACCAGTCTATTTGACTAATAATCATCAGTATTGTCCCAAAGAAAAACATTTGGTCAACCCCAAATTTATAGAATTAAAGACTGAGTGTACTGAGATGAATATAGCCTTCAGGAACATTGCTACAAAGCAAATATTTGATTATTAATTTAATGATGACATCTACCTGAAACCTCGGGGAAAAAACAAACAATCCCAGAATGACACTTGACATAAACACAATGATTTAATTTCATTTTAAAATGTGAAGGCAAGATGAATATTTCACAGATTCTAACTCCTGACCATTTGCTATGGTTTTAGGGATTTCAGATCTCATCTATTCACTTTTATTTCTTTTGTCAACATTTTACATTCCATGCAGTGCCTCATGGACAAATAGGACAAAGAAAATGGAGCAGAAAGACCCTACTTGTTATTTTGCCATTGAAGAGAGGTTAGCACATTGCTCTGTATTTCTAAGCCACATTAAAAGAATGCTACAATTCTGGCAGATACTGTTCTTGTCTGCTGAAGTGGAACAGCGGCCAAATGATGAGACCATAGTGCCATTAAGATGGTAATGAGCCCAAAGTAGTGTACACAACAATGAGACAAAAGATGGCTAAACAACACACTATGTAAACCTCATATTACACTGAATAACCCTAGCTTTTATATAGAGAGATCTGCAGGAAGATCCCAAACAAAGCACTTCTTTATTACATTCAATCTCACACTAATAAGCAGAATGGAATGTCATTGCCCTGACCATGGTTATGTGGCTTCCCATCAAAATCTCAGACAATATTTCAATAACTACCACTGCACGTCAACGACAGAAGCCAAAAGGCTATGCTAAAAGAAAAGTTTCACGCTATTGTTTAGAGTGGGAGGAGTGATGTTTCAGTTTCAGTGTAGATTCCAGCACAGCCACACCCTTTTACGGAGAAAATTGCACAATACACAATTACAAAAAATGGGGGGAATTTGTCATTAACAATATTATCATGTAGTTTTGAAGATTATTTCTATATTTTTTCCCCAGATGACTCTATGACAATGTGTACATAAACCTGTTCTACTTTTATCCATATTGGAAATTAAAATCACACACCATCCCTCCATGATGCTTCGAATGAAAAAGCAACAGAAGAATTAATGAGAGGTGCTCAGACTAGAGATAAGGGATGTCACTTGGCTTGTGCTTCAGGAGGTATAATAAGGATTAATTCAATTTTACTGTTAAATCATTGACTGGTACAAGCAGGGGGAGGTTTCAAAATAACTATTCTTATCCCAGGTTTCACAGGCTATCCACCTACAGTGTCAAGCAGCCTCTTAACTTTGATGGAATTAAAGTCTTGACAGTAAACATGCAAATGATAGCAACGCAAACAAAGCTGCCAACACATGCTACCATGTGGGTAGGTTGGTGTGGTGATGGGCCTGGATTTGGGCCTGGGGAAGGGGCAGAGGGAGGGAGGGGGGGATCCATCAACACTGCTGGCAGATGGCAGACACAGAGGCAGCACTTTGAAGTCCTGCAGCCACAGGTTTAAAAGAGGATCAAGCTATTGTGTTAACACCAGACGACAAAACCAAAAAGCATCACACGGACATGCACTGATTTCTGGCGACGGGAAATAACATCATCAATGCATTAGATTCCAATATGCATGTATGACATTAGCCGGTACGTATGGGGAGACATGAGAACCGACCGTTTGACAAAAATACATAAAATGTTAGCAAACTTTAGATATTATTCGTTCTTCTTTGTGTTCCTCTTGTTCTTCTTTAATGAAAACTAGTGTTAAAAGCACACCGACGAGGAGGAATTCCTCTCAAATGTCCCAACTTTGTCGTAGTTTTTAAATTTGAACCCGCTCCGGCAGTTGGTTAGTTCTGGTGTGCTAGCTAACTAAACTGACCTTGGGTCGGAGTTCCTCCCTGTTGAGCTGGGTCCACACTTAATATGCTAATCCCTGAAGTTACACGTTAATCATCAACTTGGAGGAATTAAAACACAAACGAAACTCATCCGCATTTCTTTTAACTCATCGACGAAAGGCAAGTTTACCACGTCAACGTCCGCGGCTAACGTTAACGTACACCGACTGACCACTGTTAGCCGCGTTTTAGTGGGAAAAAATAGATTTAAAGTAGCTGAAGCGGCGGCGGAGGACACAAAACTTACCTGTGATGAGGCTCAACAGAACGCAGCAGAACCGGGCGGTCGAAGGCTCCATTCCTGTCGCGGCTATTCCAGCACTTCTTCAGTGAAACTTGGTCGAAGAACTTGTGGGGAATTCGTGTGAACAGCTCCGCCGAAGCATCCAAACTCCACTCCGCCTCCTCCTCCTCCTCCGTGCAGGTGCACAGCGGAGCGCGCCGCAGGCTGTCACGTGACCGGCGGAGGGATTTTTCCATATAAGGTCCGGTGATGCCCTCTGCAGGCAGACACACGTCATTGACTACATGGCATCTTTATTATTCAGTGAGTCCGTTTATTCGAATATTTACAGTATATTCTAATATTCCCAGTGTCAGTTTATTCGAATATTTACAGTATATTCTAATATTCACAGTGAGTCAGTTTATTCGAATATTTATTCTAATATTCACAGTGAGTCAGTTTATTCTAAAATTTACAGTATATTTTAATATTCACAGTAAGTCAGTTTATTCTAATATTTACAATATATTCTAGTATACACAGTAAGTCAGTTTATTCTAATATTTACAGTGTGTTTTAATATTCACAGTGAGTCAGTTTATTTAAATATTTACAGGAAGTTAATTTATTCTGATATTTACAATATATTCTAATATTCATTATGAGTTAGTTTATTCTAAAATTTCTTCAAATATTCACAGTGAGTCAGTTTATTCTAATATTTACAGCATATTTTAATGTTCACAGTGACTTTATTCTAATATTTACAGTATATTCTAATATTCACAGTAAGGTAATTTATTCTAATATTTACAGAAAGTTAATTTATTATGATATTTACAATATATTCTAATATTCATAGTGAGTTAGTTTATTCTAATATTTATTCAAATATTTACAGTGAGTTAGTTTATTCTAATATTTACAATATATTTTAATATTCACAGTGAGTTAGTTTATTCTAATATTTACAGTATATTTTAATATTCACAGTGAGTTAGTTTATTCTAATATTTACAGTATATTCTAATATTCACAGTGAGTAGGTTTATTCTAATATTTATTCTAATAATATTAACAGTCAGTCATTTTTTCTAATATTCACAGCATGTCAGTTTATTCTAATAGGTCTTTAGGTCATGCAGGACTATAACTACTAAGGTGGCAATACAGAAAGACATTGTATTAGAGATGTTAATGATGAATTTGAAGTATTTTAATTTTTTCCGTCACTTAATTTAAAAAAAAAAAATGGTTTCCTTGCCATCACTTAGGTCTTCAAATGCTTTTGTCACCAACTACAGCTGTGATTATTTTACAGAATACACTCATTCAAGCACATTCATTATTCACATCTACTTATTTGTTGTATGGGGTTTTTTATTTTTTTATGTACAGTACGCAGTGAAAAAGATCAGTTCACAGTAATATGGGGTTTTTTTGTACCTGTAATGTTGACTGCAGTTAATGTTCAACTCGCCAGGAGACTCAAGCTGCAAATCCTTAAGCTGTCCGATTCCAAGAGTTCCTCGCTGGTCACTACGCAATAACAGTGTGACCATTAATCATACTGGATGACTGTTTACCTTCTGTCCACTGTTTCTGCCTGTAGATAGTGCTGAGGCTTTCTTTCCCTGACTTCATTTTCTTTTCACGCGTTTAAAAAGCATTCACCCTCTTAGATGTTTCTTTAACTGCTTTTCAACACTGAAGAACAAGAATTTATTTTAAAAAATTCACATCGTGTCAAAGTGAAAACAGATTTCTACAAATGAATGTCAGTTAGTTAGAAATACATGTAAAGTATAAAGTAAGTGACTGCATAGGTATTCACCCCTATGATTCAACAAAGGTGCAGCAACTCTGTGAAAAGGTTATTGAAAAGTACAAGCAAGATTCCAAGTCTCTTAATATAAATTAGAGTACAGTTAAACCCATCATTAACATATGAAAGGAATATCACAAGTGCATAAATTGGCCCAGAGCAGGCCGTCCTCAAAAAATGAGTGACCATGCAAGAAGGAGACGAGTGGGAGAGGCCACCATGACACTTCTGATGGAGTTACAAGCTTCAGCAGCTGAGATCGGAGAGACTGTCCATACAACAACCATTGTCTGGGTTCCTTACCAGTCAAAGCTTCATCGGAAAGAGAAAGCCACTGTCGAAAACAAAAGCTCATATTAAATCTCAGCTAGAGTTCGCCAGACTCTGAACTGAACTGGAAGAAGGTGCTTTGGTATCGGATAAGACCATGACTGAGCCATTAGAACAGATGCTATGTTTAGTAGCCGAGCACACCATTCCCACTGTGAAGCATGGTGGTGGCAGCATCATGGGGTTCGGGTGCTTCTCGGCAACAGGCCCAGGAAGGCTTGTAAAGGTGGAGGATAAAATGAATGCAGCAAAGTATATTGAAATCTTGGAGGACGACCCGATGCAATCTGCAAAATAACTCGGGAGAAGATTTGTTTTCCAGCAAAACAATAACCCAAAGCATTCAGCCGAAGCTACACAGAAGTTGTTTAGAGACAACGAGGCAGGTGTTCTGGAATGGTCAAGTCAGTGGCCAGGTCTCAATCCAATGGAGAATTTGTGGCTGGGCATGAAGAGAGCTGTTCAATCATGATTCACATACAACCTGACAAAGCTTGAGTAGCTTTGCAAAGAAGAATAGGGTAAAATTGTAGTGTCCTGGCTGATTGAGATGTATCCACACATGCTCAGTGCTGTAATAGTGCCCAAAGATGCATCTAGTAAATACTAACTTAAATGGGGTGAATATCTATGCAATCACAATCTTGTAAATAAAGTCAAATTTAAACCTTTCACATGCTCTGTACATCCTGTGGCAGGCAGACTGATTATACAAAGAACAGAGCAAAAAGAGTATGTATAAAAAAAACTATATTAAAAAAGCATAGTCAGTATTTATAGTGCAAAAGGTCAGGATGTGCAAAAATAAAGTGCAGCGCAGAGATTGCATCAAGTCCTTTGGTTGGTGATGTGTACGGGGGGACGGGTGGCTTGGAAGTGTTAATCAGTCTTATGGCCTGGGGATAGAAACTGTCCTTGAACCTAGAGGTTTCTGCAGCCCAGGCTAATGTAGTGTTTGCCAGACAGCAGCAGTGTAAGAGCTGCTGCTGAGGGTCCCTGATCATGTTGTCTTCTGAGGACTGTCTGCTGACAGATATCCTGTAGAGATGTGAGGGACCTGTGATGTGCTGGGCCGATGTTATCACTCTATACGCATTCTCTCCACAGATTGTCAATGAGATTCACATCTGGACTCTGGCTGCATGCTTCAGATAATTGTCTTGCTGAAAGGTCCAATCCTGCCCAAGGACTAGCTTTTCTGCCTTCCTGATGTTTTCCTCCAGAATCTTAATGTCATCCTCTCTTCTCAAAACAAGGTTGCTGAGCCCATTGGCTGAAAAAACACCCCCAAACACATTACGTTCCCACCACCATGCTTCACTGTGAGGATGCTGTTCTCGGGGGCGAACGTTTCTCCTTTCTTTTGCTAATTAAAAGCCACTTCACTGTGTTCAGACAACTCAATTTCTGCATCCACGGAGACCGGCCTTGTTCAGTGTCTGCTGAGAGTCTGATTGAGATGTTGGTACCAGAACAGCTCAGATTGATAACGATGGTCTTGGTGGTGATCCTTGGATTCTTCTTGTCATTTTGCACTATCATTCTTGCCAGTGCAGGAGTCACTTTTGTCTTCCTACCATGCCTTTTTTAGAGCATATAACTCCTTCTACTTTTAGATTCTGCCTTGCACTGTGGCCACTGGCACTGGAAAACACTTGAAAGCGGTTTTATAGGCATTGTAGCTGCTTTGGAGCTCTCAGTGATGGAGCCTAATAGCAGCTCACTAAGCTCTTTGGTTTTAGTCATGACTTATAGCTGATTAGAGAAACATTACATCTGCTGTTCTTAATGTTTGTCTATTACAACTCTCTAAAGTATGGTGGGATTTACTGGGACCATTTAGAATGGTATGGAAGCTGCATTATCTCAAAGGTTTTAAGGGATTTGAGTACTAATGTACATGGCATTTTTTTTGTAAAAATGTAAATAAATAAATTGAGAAATAGCTCAAATTCATAATGAACATTTCTAGCACAGTCTGTTACTGTCTTTTGTCATTTGTTTATGTTTATGTTATCAAAATGTAGCATGAAAATGAATCATTTTGGGCTCCACTGTAGTAATCAAATCAACTTAAGAGCTTTCTTGTCTTTAATAAATTTAAGTGACTAACGAAAGAGTTTTATTTAATTTCTCTACTTGCTCTAGTTTTAAAGTATCTATATTTAGGGCCCTGTGCAATTTATAATACATGTGCAATTTTCTTGTCTGGTATGCAATAAGTTTTTTTGTAAGTTTTTACTGATGTATTATTTTTGATATATTTGATTTATGTGTTTATCCACTGTTCTATTATACTGTCTGTGCTTTAGCACTGCTGGAACCACAATTTCCTGAGGGAACCCTCCCAAGGGAATAATAAAGTTTCTATCTATCTATCTATCTATCTATCTATCTATCTATCTATCTATCTATCTATCTATCTATCTATCTATCTATCTATCTATCTATCTATCTATCTATCCCCATCAACATCAAACCTGATTGTCCTTACTGTCAGGATTAGCAGCTTTATTCTGGACTGTGTATATCCACTGAATTAAGGTGCCTGTGTTTCCCTGTGTAGAACCTCCACTGAAGAGAAGAACAGCTTGTACAACACTTGCTGTGCTGCTGTCTGTCTCTGGGGAAAACAGACTCCCAGATAGACTTACTCTCAATATAATTTTGTTTTCAATTCACTAGGCTTTATTGGCAAGAAAATATCAAGTTAACGATATTGCCAAAGCATGAAGCTGAGAATAATTTCAGTGAGGTTATAGTGGTATTGATGGGGCACCAAACCACACTTTTTATTGTGCTCTGTCAACATGAGAGGATGGTTTATACACCTGACAATAATTTTTTATAGCTCAATTTGCAATTTTATATGTTTTATGTTTTACTCAGCCGGGCGGGATCTTTTGTCTGTATTTTGAGTTTCATCTGTACTGGAAATTAGCAGCAACCCCGTAACTAGCTACATTACCAAAACTGTGGACATACACTGATCAGTCAAAACGTAATGATCCACCTGCCTAATATCATGTTGGTCCCCCTTATGTGCTAAAAAATGCTCTGAACCATTGGGCATGGACAAGAGGACCTCTCAGGGTGTACTAGGGGGTCTGGAACCAGGACGTTGGCACTGGGTCCTTTGGGTACTCTGGCTTGTGCAGTGGAGCCTCTGTCAATCAAACTTGTTCCACTGCATCCTGTTGATGCTTGATCACAATGGGGTGTAGGAAGTTTGGAGGTCAAATCAACATGTTGGACCATTGTCATGATCCTCAACATGTTCCTGATTGTTTGATGTTTTTTCCATGTGGTGGGGTGACTTTTCCTGCCAGTGACATTTGGGATTTCCATTTGCTTGAGGGAGTGTGCTTGTTGTGGGACAATGTTTATTTGGGTGTCTAAGTCTCATCAACACAGATGTTAAAATCCAAAGTTTTCCTTTAGAACAACACATAGTATCAATATGATCAATGTTATTCACTTCACCTGTCAGTGCTCATAAAGTTGTGGCTAATCGGTGTATATTTACCTCACATATCCAGTGGCGACCGTTCTGCACTGATGCCAGTTAAACGAATCCTTGGTTATGCTGTTAATTTGCTGCCCAGGCCAGAGAGGAGAACAGTGAGACCAGCTTGGAGGCACAGGGAGTGATGGCTCATTTGGAAGCACTGAGTGATTATACATGTAGGAGTACAAATGTTAGCTCCCCTCCAGTTTGGTAAAAATGATACAGCACTTTCCTTGCATCAGTTAACCAATCGTTTAAGGAACTCTCCGAGCCATTAAGAATCCATTGTCCTTGAGCTCATCACCGATTCTCTCCAGAGCGCCCATCTGTAGATGCTATTATAGCTCGGATTCGTCTAGAGGGGCGCCAGCCTCAGACACAAAATATTACACTGTATTGATAATAAGCACTTTAAAGGGTCTTTTCACCCTAATTTGAAGAAACACACTTGTTCACCTGCCCCTGGTGGTGACTAACCATGAATAATTTAATTTGTGGTACTAGATTGAGACAAAGATCTGGTTGATCTTTTGGCCTAAAGTTGACATTTGTATTGGGTAACAGATAATTCTTCGAAAAATAAAAAAACTAACAAGCTCGGCACATCATATAACCACAATGTGAAATGATTGATTTTAGCCGGGGACATTAGCTGCGTGTTATATATGTGTCTCCTCCTGCATGCGATCAACTAAATGTCAAAAAGCAGGAACAATAAACCAAAAAAACCCCTCAACATTACACTGTAAGCACAGTACTTTGAGGAAAAATGCCAAAAGAACAAACAAAGCATTACGATGCTGGGAAGTGTTTAATAAAACTCGATAAATTTAAGTCTATACATCTGACAAATTCTTCACTACGAATAAATAAAACATTTTATCACAAAGGACAAGTACGCGGCATACATGAACGTCTCCCATAGTAAAAATACAGTACTTCAAGACTAGACATGTAGTATTCCAATTTCAATATCTAATTTAATACAAGTGATTTATTCAATCTATAACAAATGGTCTAAAGTGCAAAAAAGACTTTCTCAAAAACAACCAATATTTAAGCTATAAAAATGTATGTTTAAAAAAAAAACATTGGTCAGTCATCTTAAGTTGCCTTCAGGTTTAATGTCCAGTGTGAACAATAAGCACAATGATTTCTAACTGTAACAGTGTGCCACATGGTTTGAGTCCCAGTATCCAGGCCCTCCCCTGTAGACAGGAGGGACCCACAGGTTTTGCCTCAGAGTGTGAGGGGGTCTGTTGTGAGGCCTGTAGCCGTAGTGAGGCCTTGGAAGGATCGGACCTTTACCCGGTACCATCTTTTTGTGATGCCAAGTAGGAGCAGCTGGATTCATTGTCTGAAAAAGAGAAAATAAAAATTATACATACAAGCCCACAAACACCCCGCAAAGTATACATTTTTAAAAACAAAAATCAGGATATCATGAACAGTGGGCGACACAAAGAATAGCATTTGAGTTTTCCATTCCTATCCTGACCAGGGTTGGAAATTAGCATCCGCCACCTGATCGATGACTTTGTGTAGTGGTGGTTAAACTTGCTCCAACTTCAAGCGACAGTGAGGTTAAATAATAGAAGCATATACTTTCCAAATTTAATCTGGACTACTTTTTCAATTCTTAATTTAAAGAAGTTTCCTAGAGGGAGATTTTTGCTGCTGCACAGTGGTAGGGTTTTTCTTCTCCCGTCTCCTTTCACCTCTAATGAAGAACAAGCAGCTCAAACAGGTAAAGCAGATGGGAGAAACTCCAGCTCATGTTTAAAAGAGTGGGTAAGGAGATCCAGCAAGATACCGAGTGGAAGTGGAAGCAGAGGGAGAAGCCAACATGAAGAATTGGTGTTTGAAAAGGAATTTCTATACTAAATGGCCTATTCTGGTAAGGTAGCCGCTAACATTGAGGTTTATCCTAAAGAATATTAAGGGTGTCGCTGTGCTGTAACACCCTCTATCTATAGTCACCACTCTGGTCTCTATCAATGCCCCACCCACAGCACTATCTGACTTGTGATACATTAACATTAAATATTGAAAATCTCTCCACTGAGCAAACAGATGTAAAACATCCACAATCAAAAGCATTTCAATCGAGGTCACAGTTTGGAGTTTGTGTTATTCTAAACTGGACACCAAGATTTTGTCATTTTTGACACAAACAAATATCAGTAACAAACACAGGTGATCAGTCTCCTTGATTGAAGACATGTTAGTTGCTATTTCACCACAGAAATATTATAAAATAAACACCATCAGAATTTAACGCGTTTCAACTTTGAACTGTTCTGAACACTTATGTGAAGGCCTTCAATGGTTTAGGGACATCTCTTCCATCAAAAATGCAGAGTGTAGCCGTTCAGCATGTCATGCGACAAGTTGTATGCTACTTTTTTTTTAAGCGTTTGGTCTTGTTGGCCAAACTTTAACAAATGTTTTTAGGGAAGAATGAGACTGGGGGAAAAACAAAGTAACCTCAAAGACATTTAACAAAACCAGAAGGGAAAATAGTGTACTGGTCCTTCTATTTGGTATTATGGGGTGGTTATTTTCCTTGCCAATTGTGCACTTATTTCTTTTTTTTAAAATTTAGTTTAGCTTACTAAGAAAAGAAACCCCAAAGCTCAAATAAGTAACTTAAATAAGAGAGGTGTGCATTAGAGCTATAGAGAGAAGAGTTTCAACATTTACCTTATGAAGTAAAAATCTAAATAATCACAGTCTTGTAACGTTTTTCTCATGTATTTAGACGTCTCCAGTTAAAACAAGAGGTTGGTCAAAAAATTGAGTGTCTGGTAGATTTAGGACTCCCCTTAGTCACACTGACAGGTGGACAAAAATATATATTGTACATTACCTGGTAAGCACAGTGCCTGTTGGGGAAAGTAACAGGGGAAGCCCGCGTGCTCTCCTCGTCAGAAGAAGAACCTGAGTGGTAGTCGGATGTCACCCTCTCCAGAGCACTGGTCACCTTCTTTGCAACATCTTTGTCGTCCTCATCACCGCTGGAGAAAGTGGCAACCGAGAAGAATGGATTATGCTCGCCATACCTAGAAATTGGAAAAGATGGAAAACACATTACTACCTTTCATGAGCTAAAACCTTCTTCTTTAATAATCTGGTATGGAGCACATGATCAAAATGCATACTAATAATATATAATAGTCATAGTTAGACTGTTTGCAATCACTGTTGAAATTTTGTTTCTGCTATTCCTGCCATTAAACTCATATCTCACCTGCAACAAACCTCCCCAGGGTCGACCCACAACGTGAGTTCACGAGGCAGTCCCAGGTCACGGTACTGAATCCCACTTTCCTGGCAGGCCCGAAGTAGTTCTGGATCCTGCCTGTGGAACCTGTTGACTCGGATGCACCTGCAAAGGAAATAAAACTAACGTAAGCTTTTCTAAACACAAGAATGACAGAGCACTTACTGGCTTCCCAAGTCAACCGTATGTTAAAAAACAAAGAGCAGCACCTGTATGCCTGTCCTTTGCTGGGGTTTTCAGGGTACCAGTGCCCCTTGAACTTCTCCTGCAGCGCGACAGCCAGTCTCTCAACAAACAGCTCGACCTTGTGCGACTCCAGCCTCTCCCCCTTCTTCACAAGTCTCTTCAGGAAGAACACCACTGCTGCTATCTCTCTCCTCATATTTCACACGTGTTTCATTACACCTGGACAGCCTCTGTAAGCAAATGAACTTTGGTCAGCTGAGTTTGATCAGCAACCGTTAGACATGTGCAGCAGAATATGTAAAAAAAAAAAAAAACCAAGCCTAGAAATTGCTTTGTGTGACAGAATCACAATGAGTCATGCTCTGATACATGGACATAAATTTCAGTAGGGACAAAGGAGATAGTCCCCCCTTAAAATGTAGAACACATGCATTTGTTTCCCCGATAAAAATATGAAAGGAGCAGAGGACTACTATTTAAAAAAGACTCCATTCTTCAACAGAGCATTTTAAACATGAGCTACAAAAGTAGAGGGGTTTTTAAATTTAAAACTTATATTATATAAATGCCACATTCACATTTAAAGAAGCTAATTCCCCAAACAACCACAGACACAAATGAGGCCTGTATGTGTCTTCTCACCAGGAATAATATTTAATAAGAATAAACAAATAAATGAGCCTTACTGCATCATCGTACATTACGGTTTTAATTGTGCCTGAATTATGCACTTTTTTAATCATAGCTAAATACGTTTAAGCCGAAAAGAAACAACCTGGTGCATGAAAGTTCACAACAATGCAGGAAGTTAAGTGTTTGACATTCAAACTTTCCTGGAGAGGGTTCAGTTCCCTACACTCATGCATATCATGTTAAAAATATGCCCATATACTACGCTGTGGGGGCCTAGACTGAGAATAAGTAATGGTATGATGTAATACCTGACACACACTCCAAAGTAGTAGAATTTCACCTTTCCAAGCTCTTTGAATAAAGCTTGGAAATCTGATGACAGGCACCACTACATTACATTTTAAAGTTCTAAAAAGTTCATAATAATTTATCTTATCATTTATCTTCTTCATCCAGACCACTGAATAGCCAGTGACAAAACTGTTTATTTTTCCTGATAACTACAACTTAAAAAATTATAATGTAATATCTGTCAATAAAAATAATGGCTGTATTATTTCCTTTGTGTATATGCTTCTGTTATTGTGTTTCTGTGCACGTGGCAACAGCTGCTGAATATTTTTGTTTAAAATGACGAACAGAAAACGCAGAAACTGTTCTACTTTTAATCTTAAAAGAAATAATTTAAAGAAATCACTCGGTTTGATGCGATCCGTTAACGGTCAGTTAGAAAGGCGGGCTGTGACGCCAAAGTTCCGGTAATCCACGCACTGCCACTCTTCACAACACAGGGTGCTATACTGTTAGCTAGCTAGCTAGGCTAACCAATGGAACAGAACGTCCGAATGACGCCGAAATGCATTTGAAAGTTAGCTGCAGTTAGTATAATTATAGTTAAAGCGTCGCTGGTGACTCTACCCTCTTAGCGAACACATAAAAAGTACTATTCCCACAATACAATGCTGTTAGCATTAGCTACACAGCTAACGTGCTAAGTTAACGCTAACAGCCTCATGTTGTTAACAAAAAAACATAAATATGGCGGAAAAACAAGAAATATTGTCACAGTATATGGAGCTACATTGCAATAGCAGTCGCATTAAAGGCACTTACATAACACAATGAGACACGAGGATGTAAACAGCTTGACGTACCTTTTCTTACGGTCTCCTTCAGCGTGCGGGCTAAAATGAATGGCTGGGAGAAGTTGGCAGCAGAAAAACAGTCAATGACTCCGCCCTTTACCACACAAGCCCCGCCCACTCTAATTCTGATTGGTTCCGAACGAGTCAGCAAAGCGCGTTGATTGGTGGAGTACCTGCCCGTCAGCGACTGAGTCACCCCTCTTTATTGTTGTGACTCATGCTCTCAGGTATGTGTTGCTGTTTGTTACAGTGGTTGCATCCACTGATGTAACTTTACCGTAAAACATGAAAAAAACCAACGTAAGTTTACAGTTGATGTTTACTAAGACAGTAGTGGTAATTTGTAAATTCCAATTTCAGTATATTCCTCTTATTTAACAAAGTAATTTTTAATTTAATTGTGTTACCATGGACAATCAATCATGTTGGGGAGCATTTTTGTTACACTAACTGTACTTAATAATGGTTTACTGCAGCTATGCAATTACACAAGCATGATAATTTGGTTTTGTAATCAGTTCAATTGCCAAGTAGGTTTCATATTACATATTTCATGTAATATGTGTGAGCTACTGGATACCTTAACTTTCCCCGTTGGAATAAATTACATAAAGATAAAAGATTTTAAAAAATAAAAGCAAGTGTTGCAAGTCAAATAAACAGGAAGTGTTACAGGACAAATAAGAAATAAGTGTTAGATAGATAGATACATAGATAGATGGATACATAGATAGATACATAGATAGTAGCTCATACATGTTATATACTGTACAAAAAGGCTTGCAATTGACGTGTAAATGGTTATTATTTACAATAAGGTGCAAATTGGTGTTATTTACAATAAAAATAGAGATATAAAAATAATACTAAGTATCTAAAATGTGTTCCTTAAGTGAGATGGATGTACAGATTGTGCAGGAAAGTGTCTTTAACTGTGCAAGAAGAGAAATAATAGCATTTAGAATCTGTGTGTGTTTAAGTACTTGATGTAAATTGCACCATAAACCCCACATTTGTTGATTACAATGGTAATCATGAAGTTTGTCAGAATGGTCAAAGGTTATTTCTTTCATAACATAACCCATAACACAGTGCGTGCAATTCCCAGAAATCACGCTCATCAGGATCGTTTGTAATCCTAGAGCCTTTTTCTCCACAAGGAGGCGCCCAACCTCCAGCTACCACAGAGTGCAACCAGCACCATATCCTAGTGAATGTGTGGTCCATGTGAAAACCCAAGTTGTCAACAATTGGATCATAAATAGGCAAAATGATGCACATAAAACAGTGATTTTCTGTTGTCTTAATTGATGGAAGTATTAATTACAGTCGTAGTTTCTTTTAGGTTCTTGTGTTCTAAGCGTAGATGGCTGGGGTCAATCATAGGCACAGATTTAACTGGGGAATATTTTAAATACAAGCATTTGTCCCATCCTAAAGGACATGAAAAAAGCTGACGATATTTCTTTTTGGAGAAGGTGCTGTAACATGACTCTCAGACAGAACAATGTGTCGGACAGCACCAGGTTTTGTCAAATGGTACAAATCGGTACATAACAAATTCACCACAAGGCAGACTGTGAAGACAGGCCGTGCTAAATGCGTCCCCCACAGTGCACTTCCTACAGGTTACAATGGCAGGAAGCAATGATGTGAATGTACTCGGTGTTAACTGCTTGCACTGTTACAGCTTTCTTGTCCGTGCAGCAGTGGCCACAAGTAGAAAAATATCCACACGTCAGAGTATGTAGTAAAATAATTTCATTTTATTTTATGAAAAACAAAAAAAAATACAAACTGTCACTTGAGCACAAATCACACAGCCTGTAAGGTCCATGAAAACACACAATAAATAGAATGCAAAACATCAAACAACACAGATGCAACCATGTTCAAATTAGAAAAACGAATGAACGAAGAGTCGAGTCTAAAGAAAGGGGGTGGAAATCTAACAGGTATGCTTACATCTCCAGTAACAACAAACAGACAGGCAGCCTGAGCAGAGGCGCAGGCCCAGGCATGTTTCCACAGTTTACAAAAGAACACAGCTTTCATAATAAAACACATTAAAAAAACATACAGCTGGAGATTCAACTGACTGAAAATTTGCATGTAGGACCAGTTATCTTAATACTCGCAAACACTCAAGCACACTGAACACAGTTATCCAAATGAAACCAAGATAAAAGTTTAAAATGGAGCTAAAACCTCTCTTTAAACCCTAAAAAGGGTCAAATACATCTAATCTCTTACAAAGAGAGCAAAATAGACACACTGACAACGCTGAGTTTTTCCTAAACATCAGTCTGATTAGAACCTCGTCTTTCCCCAGCTTACTATACTTGAGTAGTTCTGTGATCTCCTCTGAAGGAAACTCAGATAACCAATACTCTTTTAGATATTTTCTACTTAATAAGGCTTCTGATTTATTTGTCTTTTTCTTGCATAGGGTTCCTGAATAATACTCTAACCAAAACTGCACTGTTAATACCATTTTTATATATTTCTTTGTCTCCCTTTGTTCAAAAAAATCAAGGACCTCCAGAGGCACGGTAGACCAAACTATCCGGTTTGTATTGCTATGACATCAACGTAGCTCTCACACATCAGCACAGGACAGAGGGCGACCAATGTTAACACTGAACGTGAAAGATAAATAAAACTGATCATAAAGCATACACTGTGTGTACTTAAGAGTAAAAATCTACAATTCAGTATAAGCCACATACATTTTAAAATCTGTTGGTATTGCATCTTTTTATGGTAATGAAATCTAAGTCAAATGCTTGTAGTTCATATACGAAACACAGAACAGACTTTGGTTTGGCAGCTTGATTTCTCTTTTTCAATAGTTCTGTTTTATCTCTTCTGATAGTGCTCATTCGGTGTATAGCCATTCATTTAACTTGTGCTTGACAGCTATACAACAGACGATGAACAGCTCTGTACTAAATATCAAGTAAATCTCACCAGCAATAATAGTTACTACAAACCCAGAAGCTGAATATTAAAAATACTATCACTTTAAGCCGTGGAGAGGGCATATTACCTATTGTTCCGGGACACTCCCAAAATAGTCATCAACCGTACGAACAAAAAACCTGCACAGCTAGTATGTTGTCTTTTACCGACACTTTTACTTTCAAAAGTGTCAGATGTTTATATTTGTCTTTGTTGCAGTGGTTCTTTAGGGTGTTATCATGTACTCCTGTGACTGCAACTGTTTTTTAAAATGTCTTATTCTAAATAAATGTGGCATAAATTAGGTAGTATTGCTTTCAATTTCCCAAACGCTGTAGCCCACTAGTGTTGAAACGATATGACTTCAAATTAAAGCACTTTGTTGTGGCTTTAACAGCAATTACACACTACTGCTGACAGTGCCTGATGGTATACTAAGGAACATTGTCCATTTACACCCTTGCAAAACACTGCAGCTCATCGCTTTCTACAAAAAACCCTAGAAGACGTATGGAGGAGTACTGAGCAGTGCTAAAACCCACATTCGAACATCCATGTCTGACATAAACTGATGAAAATAAATGTATCTACAAAAAAATGAAATGTTTGAGAGCAAAATAAACAAAGAAAATAAAACCAACAGCAAGTAAATGTAAAATTCTGCAAGCTGTTTTCAGTCAGCAATAAGGTAAATAAAAAAAGCCAGGACCCTGTGTGACCCAGTGGACCTGGTATTAACATGCATCCTGGTTACTTGATGTGGGTGGAACTCACATGCCAGATCAGCAATACACTTTGTAAAACACCGTTAATGCTTGCACCATCACTGCAACCGCAAAGAGAGCACATCACCCAAGCCCTTAATGCTGCTCTAATGCAGAGCTAACAACCCAACAACCCAATGTCATCATAGTGTTGTAAAAGTCACTCAGTACATGTAAAAGCGTTTTCCAGCCTTGCTGCATTTCTGCACGCTGAAGTGTTCATTAAGGTCTTCCCAGCAGGAGACAGAGAGCCCACCTTCCTGCCTGCTGCCGCCCGTCCACCGGCGCGTCACTCCACGGGGCCGCCACTGCTGCTGGCCTTGACCCCGGCCCTGCTGATGTGCAGCCAGGGCAGCTTGGCACAGTTCTTAAAGAGCTGCTCGATGGCAATGTGACGCACGTGCAGCTCTGACGCCAACGAGTCTTTCTCCTGCACGGCAACCGTCAGCTCCTCGAAGACCTCTGTGGAGAGAAAGAGGCAGACAAAAGGGAATCAGCACTTTTATTCACCCTCAAGGTCAACGTACACAGAGACAAACAACCGGGAGAAACCAACGAGATAAAGAAAATCAATTAAACAGATTTCTGAAGGAGCAGAGAGCAAACACAACATGACATGAAAATACATCTGCTTAAGATGGCCCCTTGAAAAGAGACATACACAAATTGACCATTTTTGTTAAAGACCGTATTTAGCAGCTGAGAAACACTGATTTTTAAAAAGCTACAGGCAATAAAACACTAAAAAGGACTGCAGATCATAAAATCTTGGGCACGTGTTGCTGCCAAATACATTTAAGCAGTAACTTTCCCATCTGTTCTGAGTAGAGTAATGAGAATATGTGTAGGTGACTGATCCTGGAGGGTGAATAAGAATCTGTAGACCACTTTGGTAAACGATATCTCACATTTCCACATATAATTTGCCTCTTTACAGTGACGAGAGTGACGATTTCACTCCTCTGATCACTCACACTGAAAGACTGAATATTAAAATATGAAGAATGTTTGCCCGTCTGTTTCTCGTTGGTAGTTTTCTTTAATGCTGAGGCAGATGACCCTCCCTGAACCCGGCTCTGTCGCAGGTTTCTTTTAGTTAAAAATCTTTTTTTTCTCCCACTGTGAATCATTCAAAAAACACCAAAGGTAGCTTACAATTCAGAAGTCAAGATAAACTTAACTTACAGTGCTGAGAGACAGATTGTGTTTTTCCACGTTTTCATTATGTGAAACTGTGTTGGACATTTTAGGTGAACTCTTAATGCGTCAAATGTTTGAGACCTTTATTATATCTGTGAAAATGAAACCTGCTTCACTGCCAGGTCCACATAACACACACTAACAGGATATATTTGTTAAAAACACTTGCCTAACATTGTGAATGTCCCTCTAATACTGCCAAAACAGCTCTGACCCATCAGATAATGTAACAGGACCTTTGGTGGTTTCCTGTGCTTTTATTTACATTTTCACAAATATAACAAAGGCTACATGAATCAGACCGTGCACATCAACCGTGTTTCATCTTTAGCATCTGTAGGACGATCTAGTCCAGATTTGACCAGTTTATATATAGTGGTTTGATATTTGGACCAGGTCTAATGTAATCCAGATGTGAAAAAAAGCAGTAAAATCTCCCTTTCTTGCATTCTCACCTATATAAAAGGGGTTACACTAACCGGAAGCTGTGTTTTATAGACTCTTTAGTCTTTGTAGGAAAATCTAATCCAGACTTGACCAGTCTATATACACTGATCAGGCATAGCATTATAACCACCTGTCTAACACTGTGTTGGTCCCCCTTCTGTGCTCAAAAATGCTCTGAACCATTGGAGATGGATAAGAGGACCTCTCAGGGTGTCCTATGGGGTCTGGAACCAGGACGTTGGCACTGGATCCTTTGGGTACTCTGACATGTGCAGTGGGGCCTCTGTCAATCAAACTTGTTCCACTGCATCCTGTTGATGCTTGATCACAATGGGTTGTAGGAAGTTTGGAGGTCAAATCAACATGTTGGGCCATTGTCATGTTCCTCAACATGTTCCTGATTGATTGATGTTTTTTCCATGTGGTGGGGTGCATCGGGGGTAGGCCAGTGACATTTGGGATTTCCATCAGCATGAGGGAGTGTGTTTGTTGTGGGACAATGTTTATTTGGGTGTCTAAGTCTCATCAACATGGATGTTAAAATCCAAGGTTTTCTAACAGAACACCACATAATATGATCAATGTTATTCACTTCACCTGTCAGTGGTCAGAATGATGTGGCTGACTGGTGTATATACATATGGTAGTTTAAGATCTGGACCAGGTCTAAAGGGATCCAGATGTGGGGGAGCAGTTTATTTTAATAAGTGTCTCACAAATTTCAAGTGGGTTTCAGAAAGCATGAAGGGTTTCCCTAAAACATCCAACAGTTTTACATCATTAAAATGTGTGGATAAAAGTTTTCCTTAACATAACTTTTCTCTTAGCTGGAGAATCGACAGGTAACTTTAGCGTTGTATCATTGGATTTGTTGATTTTCTCTGCAAAAATCTAAAGTCCTGACTCCACTATGTGAAGTGCCCTGGGGTGACTTAAGTTGTGAATTGGTGCTGTACAAATGAAACTTAATTGAATTAAATGACAGTGATTGTGCTTAAGTAGGAGTTTGTCAGATGATGGCCATTTTACGTCAGTTGTCTCATGTTGCAGTAAGTGCTTGACCTTACTGAGGTAAGAGCAAAAGTGAAAATGAGATGCTTGTAGTTTAGCTGCTGCTGTGTGTCTAGCAAACAATGAGTCTAACAGATGAGGAATGGCATGAAAAGACATGCTGTGTGTGTGTGTGTGTGTGTGTGTGTGTGTGTGTGTGTGTGTGTGTGAGAGAGCACAGTGCCCAATTCAGTGCAGCTGGTCACATGGAAGGAGATGATGTGTTGACTAGAAGCCTTCCAGTCTATATTAGCCTCTGCTTCACTGAGGATAAAGTTCTGAATCTTGAAGCTCAAAATCAGATTGGAAATGCTGTGAGTTACAACATATTTTCACTGGTACTGCTTTTTACTGAATCTCATGTGTGGATTTCTAAGAGACGACCATTACATACTGACGCCGACAAAAAATGTTCTGTTTAAAATATAGATAACTGAGACTTGCATGACAGGATCTGTTCAGTAAGAATGCCAGTGAAAACCACTTACGTTGAATCTGCATCAGTAGCTGGCCATTCAGCTGATGGAGCTCATCCAAACTCATTTTGGTCACTAAAAGAAAAGAAATTGTTTTATTAGAGTGTGTCATCAGTTTGTGATTTACCTCTGAATCAGCACATATTATAAACAACTTGTATGTGTCTTAAACTGCAAAGTATGGAAGGTAAAGAAAGGATTCCTATTTGTTAGCTGACTTTTTAAATAACTGTACACAGAGATATTATGGGCAATATCAAGTGCTGGAGGCTGATGATGAATTAATGTAGACAGCACAGTGCTAATGGTGTACCTGTGAACTGCCCGTCATCGTTTATTTTAACAGAATATTAAACAGGGGCCTTTAGTAAGCTCTCTCACATTCCTGAAAGATCTGTAGTCATAAGCAGCTTTTGTGGAGACAAGACATGAGAAAGCCAAGGACACAGAGTATCTCGAGGTTGTAGAAAAAAATTTACTTTTCTCTCGAGACATCATAGCAAAGAGAAAGATGAAGGACAGAGAAAAAATGTAGTTTCAGGTCTTGTGTGTGCTCTGAGGTTTTTGAAATCTCACAGAGATCACACTGAACAAGGTAAGAGAGGAGAAAGGCAGAGGACTGCGGCTTTCATTATTGTTGACACACTGTCTACAATATTCTTCCTTCAAAGGAAGAAAGGAAAAAATCAAAGCTTGCGCAGCTGCTTTATTTACACATTAGTAAAACTAAAGTTTGCTGAAGTTGTAGGTGAACAAAACAGTGCAGTATGAACATGCCCACTCACATTCATCTCTGCTATGGCCCTGTTGTGTGTGCTGTGTCTGTCCTCCCCCTGACGACTGGTTCCGGCTGTGTAGACCTTTCCTGCCGTCACTGGACCAAACGCCAGACTGTGACTCCTGCAGCAGCCCCAGCTCCTCTGCTGTGTGGCATTCCAGCATCCCCATCGTATAATCAGGCAGCCCCGTTGCCTTGCCCGTGTCCCAGCGGGGCGTATAGCGGGGCACCTGGGCATCTGACTGAGGCAGCAGCTTGCGGTCACTCTGCTGGCTATAACAAAGCAGCTTGGCCCCCCGCCTGGTGGGGCCGTTGGAGGAGACGGAGTCTTTGTTCTGGGCATACTGGATGATGCGGTTCAGTTTCTGGCTGAGGGCCAGCTTCATGCCCTCGTAGGCACTTCGGGAGACCTTGGAACGTGACAGCTTCTGGTTGGCAATGAGGTGACATTTCTCAAAGCAGTCTCTGTGGCCACGTAGGGACTTTGAGTGCAACAAGGTAGCAGAGGAGACACCTGCATTCACACACACAGATAGAAGGGAGTCAATAACACAACCACAACTAAAGGCTACTGCACCACAAACAAAATTGGCAAAGCTATGAGGACAAAAATATATTGAACTCAAAAACTCCAGAGCTCCTAACCATAAAAATCCTAAAAGTTGTGGAAAATAGATGAGTAACCTTCTGAACCTACCACAGCAAATAAAAGTAAACCAGTATGAAAGCAAGCTAAAACTGGCAGATTGACCTGTTGCGATCTCTCTGTGAAAGCTGCTTAGTGTGCAGTGGATTAGCCACTAGAGCGTTGAGATAGCAGGGATAGTAGATTAACCCAGTCTCAATGCAAATATAAAGCATATTTAGAATATTTTTTACTGGGAATCACATGAAAGAGAAGTAGTCTCTTTCAACACGAAGCAGCATTTCATTTGCATTTATTCATTAGACTTAGAATATACTTGTATATATACCAGGTGTATATAATGTGTGTGTGTTAGAAACATATACAAGACTGAAGTATCTCATCTCAGTAGAAGATGAACATTGGCCTCTGCAACGAAACAATTCAACTCTTTTAATTGAAAATGAAACTGAAAAAACGCTCCAGTACATGAGCTGATGTTATATAACTAAGACTACAGTCCTTGGAGGCACTTAAGGACACAAGGTAATGCTTCCTGGTTCTCGTCAAAACAGGTCACACTGTAACCAAGTCTGCATGCACGGAGGAAATTAACGCCTAATAAGTAGAACAGAACTAAAATAGCCTCTGAGTAAAATGGGCCAGAGCTTCATAAACAAAGAAAGCTGAAGGTGAAAGAGAAAAAGTGAGGGAGAAGCTGTATGTGAGCTGTGGCCAAAGAGAGTGTGATGCACAGGTATTTGTGTGATGGCCTTCTTCTCACAACCTACATTTCTCCGCAGACAGACGTACGTGTTAGAGCCTGAGGTGAGGAGATTAGTCACTGGTGCTCATATAGATTCAAGAGCTCACATAGGCAAGTTTACCTTTACCAGCAGACAGATACCACAGGTGATTTCTTTTACCACAAGAGCACAGTATAATAGGTACACACAACAATGAAGCTCTCATGTTTGGTGTTTGGGCTGCGCAGGGTCTTCTCACAGTTACACGTTCACATTTAACATACAAAAACTCTATGGAACTGGTTGAGTCAGTAACTGATAGTCTGCAGCTGACAGGCCAAAAACAATACAGGAAATACTTGAATATCAAATGTTGTAGTCTCAAAGGTTCCCTGATCAAACACACACTTCAGCTGGTGTTCAAAGGAACAGTTGTGACTACAAGCAGTACTTCTTACAAGTATCAAAAATCAGTTTAAGTACAAATTTGTGTTGAGGCAATGCTTGGTCCTGTGTAATTTACTTCCACATCTGTGGGCTTTAGTTTTGTCAGCCTGCAGAATAGCAAACAGTCCATATCTAATATGGGACAGTCATCATTAATGGATTTGTATATGCCTCATTACATAGGAAGGTTTCAAACCATTACACAACCACGTGAAATTCTATTCCTAGTGCCTAGAAAGACAGATCTTTCCGATGGATTAGTCTTTTGAGGGAACCACATTATATAAAAGGTATGAGTGGTGTGTGTGCATACTGCCTAATGAATGGTCAATAAATCTCCAGACGCCTTACTAATAGCTGCAGCGGCTTTCTGCCAGTCAAACAGCCATGCTATAATCCGATCAGTCTCAGTCTTTGGACTACCACAAAAACACAGTGACTATCACTTGCCTAGCAGAAAAATCATTGGCCCACAACCAGGGCAGTGCACCACCAGTCAAAGACCTCACTCCAGCTAAGCAGCTTAGCACTAGTCTTTCATGGCTGCACACATAAGCACAGGCACACACAGACTATTCACTGGAGGTGAATCAACATTGTTCAGCTGTGAAAGCTAGAGACATTAGGCACACTGATGACCAATGAGCTTGTTTTTTCCTGCTCTTATGTGAGGAAGGAGCCAAGTTGAACTAACAAAGACAAGCACAGACACATGCTCGGTTAGGTCTCATGAAGAACCTTAAACACAAAGAGTTATTTGTAGATGAAATCGGAAATAAAGCCATTAGGTTAATTAAAATTCAATATTAAATCTGGTGTAAAAAGAAAACCATACTAATGCTATATTTACAAAAGTCAGAAATAGGCCTGGGCAATAAAACAATAGTGATATGTGCTGGCTGACAGACACTTATTCAATAGCAATAAGATGATTCTGCGATAAAATGTTCGATACTTTGAAATAAATGCATTAGATACAAACAACCAAGAAAGCACACAGTTCACTTGCATGGACAAACCTCAAGCACCTTCCCATGCTCTAACAGCCAATCATATCCTTTGATAATTGCACCCATTTGTCCTCCTTTGTACCCCCCATGGCTTCTGTGCACAGCGACATTGGTCTTGTCACCTGTAGCTGAAAGCGGCCGGTGGTTGCCTTTGTGAGACGATCTTCGCAAGCTTAAAAACACCAACACTTCTGTGTTCCCACCATCTGAGCGATGTGCTCTGAGCGGCTTGCTCTGTGGGACATTATTAGTATAAGTCATCAAAAGCTAACAATATTTTATCTCTTTCATTTTATTTGATGCATTTTTCAGCTATATCATCCAGTCCTCATCAGACACTTGGTAAGAACTGTCTTGACATGGTGCGATGAAACACTTAGTACACTCCAGGTTGGATAATTTATAGTAAAGTAACAAAAAGGAGCTCTCTCAAAATGCATACTGCATAATCGCCAGGATGTTGAGATGAGATCCAGTTCTGCTCTTTATTTAGTGGCTGTAGTTTTGTCCAGATTTAACTTGCATTTAAACTTGCCCTCTACAAACTTTGGTCTTGTGGTTTCCATCATGGAAAGAAATCCCAGATGTAAGTTCCAACTGGGCTTGTGCCTTGGACACACATTTACAGAACATAATGCAGACACTGTTTAGCTTTAAACCCATGAACAAAGTAACGTGTGTCTGTTTTGTCTTCAGCAAACACGTGCAGACTTCTGGTTTTGCTCTGAACAGTATATCTCCTGGGCGAGGACACTTGATTCTTGACACACTTCAGGGGAGCTAAGAGTTGGTAATGAGGACAAGTGGGACAGAGGTCACGGGTGGTAAAGTGTCAAACAGCACGGCATGGCACAGCTCAGGAGAACGTGTCGTCGGCAGCTGCACAGGCAAACTTGGACACCAACACAGCTCTCACATGAACAGCAGTGAACTCAATGACACGTGAACTCAAACCGCCTGTTAACCACCACACAACTCTTACACTCTTCCTACACACTAGCTGCCAGCAGACAGTTACAAAAAACCACACCTACCAAACTGAAACTCAACAAAAGCCTGGAAGATTAACGAAACTCACATTTACGTACACATCTCAACATGGCCGACAACACAATGACAGACCACTGTTTGAAAACACAACAGCACACATGTGACCGTAAACAAAACAGAAACAGACTCCCAACAACAAATAACATGCCCTCTATATTTATAATGTAACTTCCACCAAAAAGGCAAACAGATAACAAAAGTCAAACCCTCACAAGTGACGTTAATGGTCCAAACACTTTTTAAATAACTGTAAAGGCAAAAGGGATCGATAGGCATTCGGTCATGATACATGCTCTTTAATATGTATGAGATTTGATATAAAACTTTAACTATAGATGTGTATTTGTTATATATATGCTTTAACTTGCTACTACTTTATTTCATTTCCCAACTGAGGTCAGATCCCCAAATTAAATCTACAAAAAAGTAAAAAAAGGAAGGCAATCATGAGGCTTTCTTAGCATAATGACATCTAAATGATTTAAAACATCTATATATTATAATATCTGATATCTTTAATCAGGGTATTTATACTATAACACAATGAATACTTGTGACTACAATGACATGAGTATAAGTAAAACACCCCAGCCACTTATGATCGACCCTGTAGGGAACAAAAAATGTTTCCCAATTGAACAAATGCATGCTACTAACCATGAAATTGAGTTTCATTTCATTATCATAAATCGGCTAAATATTGCTCAACAATTTCTCCTGTTCAGGCAGTGCTTCTGTAGCTCTGACCAGAACTGATGGCTATCTTTAGATGCTGTGTGTACAACGCAATCAGTGGCACTTATCTTTTCCCAGGCAGAACAACGTAAACAACAACTCAAACCTCCAGTTATGCAGGCACTGTGTTGAGCAAACATTCACAGGCTCGTCACACATTAACCCAGAAACTTCACATGGTATAGCCGTAGTGATGCAGTCAGAAACAGAATAAATGCTGCACATAGAAGGGATTGCAATTCATGACTCACCAGTTCTGATCAATTAATTCCGTAATATAACAATAAAGAACAAGCCAATTGTACATAAGCCCATGTACAATTATTTGTATTGTGGTTATAGCATTACTTATTGTGCACCCGCTGGCGCAGACACCATGAGGCCGACGGTAAGTTGATAGTGTAACGGAGACATGCGGCTGACATTACCACCCTGCATGCAGATCAACTGGGGTGGTAGAAGACAGCGTTCTTTATAAAGTTAGTTGCAGACACTGGCTGGATAGCAGAGCCAGTAGGGTTGGGTGGTGTGACGAAAAGATCATATGACAACCTGATCTTGTCACAGATTTGGTTAAAGTCATTTGATCACATGATAAGCTGTGCATATGGCTGCTGGGACACAAAGCCGGTCACTTCAACTCAAGGCTAAAGGTCCAACTCACAAACTTCTGACCAAAAGTTTTATCTCTGCTGCGCTGATATTTTTTTAAAATCAGGATACTGGTCCATTCACCACTATTCTCCATATTGCCACGCTTACAAATTAAGTTACACCTTCATGAAGTGTTGTGTGTGCAATGAGCATCATCCTACTTGTGTCACAACCAATCACACTTTGCTAAGTTCACGTGCAGCAGGAAAGTTTTGACGCCTCTGTTATTAATTAAATAATACGATCCGTACAATTTCTCTGAAGAGTATATAATTAATTCTAAATAAGATCATCCGCGATATAAGATTGTCACATCACCTATCATAAATAATCAGTAGTTTCGATTATAGTAATGTATTAGTTTAGAACTTTAAGCCATGTTTCCAGATTTGTATTCAATAACAAATAAACTCCTTCTGTTGGGCTAATGCAAACTACAGGCGTTTAAAAAGAGCTTATTTATTCAAACCAATGTATTAGTACTAAATTAGAGGGCTCAGCAAGGAGGACCATACAGTAGTTTCATCTAAGCTCTGGACCCCAACTGTGTTCAATCATATAGCTACCACAGGCAGCAACATAATTAGACCTCCCTATACACCCCAGGGTGAAGAGTTCACCCACAATAAATGAGCTGTTCATAGGAGCTCACTACAATAGCCCCTGTAGAGCAGCAGCGAGAATCAGCACCAGCTGCATTATTCAAGCCTTCCACAGTAGGAATTTTCTGTTTATTCATTCCAAACCCAGCTGGTAACATTACAAGGCCTCAGCAAAATTCCGTCTTCATTACGCAAGCGGATCAAGGAATGACGCTGGGCTGCGGCTGAACCTGGCAGCTCAGCAGACGTCTTGCCTGACCAGGAGCCAGACGACCGACCAGAAGACAACGAAAGGGAACCTTCTGCGTGAGAGGATAAAGGTTATACGATATTCGCTTACTCACTTGTGTCACATCTCTTGGGTGTTAATAAATCACAGCTTGTCATATCCAATAAGGCCAGTTCATTAACAAAAAGAAAAGCGCTGGCTAGTTTGAATTCCACTGCAGGGAGCAACTCAGCCCAAAAAGTAAGGTCTGGAAAACGATGGCACTGTTATCAAATCTGACCATGTTTGGTGGTTCGAATTAAGTGAGAGAGAGAGCGAGAGAGACCATGTTTTCACAGACACGAGTATCAACAGATAAAAGCCAAATGCACTGTTGTGGGCCAACTATTCCCTAATATGCCTTTGCACAATAAATGTGATTAACAACCAACTGCTTATACTCATTGACTGGCAAATCTGACAACCAATAACAAAATGTAATGTTTACATTCTGTTCAGAGGAAACTACTAAACTACTACTGTACCTGTGAGCTACAGATGAAAGTGAAATTTGTCTCTCTTGACAACCTTACAGAACCATTATCTTATCATCTTAACATCACAGGCATTTTAGGGCAGGGTTAGTGTCAGGTTGCTCTGAGCGGTCCTAAAGAAGTTACGATCATGAAGATTCCTCTGAAATATAACTTTAGCTTGACGCAGCTTTTCCACAGAAGGGAAGCAATAACTGGAGACTGGCTGGACAGGCTGTGGTGTTTTGGTGTGGGACTGCAGCAGCTCGCCTGTTCTCTGCTGTGCTGTGTTGATGCTCAAGGCTGTGTAGCCATGTGTGGTATACAGCTCAGATGGTACAGTAAGATAAAAGAAATGAAAGGACTTACTAAGAAATGTAAAGTCAAACAAAAGTTGAGCAACATATAAACGGCTACAGTTTCTACGTGGTACTTTCCGATGGGACCAGCACACACGGGCCAAAGCAGTTTCCTCAGGAAACTACCACTTGAAGCAACAACAAAGCCTGAACTTCCTCAACTATCATTCTCCTTCGAACCGTGCACAAAGCTTTTGCAAAAGACAGCCTTCACTTTTATATCTGCACCTGGTGGTACTGTGGTGATAAACAACTCTGCAAACTTGTCAACATAAGCATTTTGCTCAATGCTCATTACATACAGTATACAGTATACAGTACATAATACACTGGACTGGTAGAGATGACAGAATGTCTTTCATAATTAGTGGATTTTCTTGGTATGTGTCAGCAGCTGACATTTTAACAGACAAGTCTGAACCTCTCCATTTCATGCAAACCTCCCAGCAGAGATAGGGGAGTGGTTTGTGGAAATTAATATGTAAAGCGTCAAAAAGAGAGTGATACCGGGCTCACTATCAGCTCCAACTTTGCTTCACGGCTGCAGTGGCCAGTTATCGGTAACCATCACTACTCAAACGAAGAGTTCAAAATGACTTTAAAATGAAAAGCCACGGATTTCACACATGAAGCTCGGTTTACTTGTAAAGAGCACTACTCACCCTGTGATAAGAGCTTTATTATGTCTTTGTGATTCTGTAGCAAACAAATGACTGGATTCAGGCTGGGCTTGACACTCAAAATTTAACAGAAAGTCTTATTTGCAAACTGGAGGTGTGGCGCTTTAAGAAGGCAGACATTCAGTAGTGGGGTCTAATAAAAAAAGCTATGAAGTTGCAAGAAGAGTAGCATTTTGTGTTTTTTTGTGATATGGACACTGTTGCCGCAACACTGCAATTTGTCTTAGGAGATCAGTAAAATACTTCATTTGTCCGTCTGTCTGTCCAGTACATTAATATGTAAGTTGCCAGTCACTGGACTACTCCTTCAATGTAGTTTAATCCACATATATTCTAAATCTGTGTAATTTAATATCAAAACTAACAAGAAATGCTGCCTGTGTGGCTTTCCTTAGATTGAGTGAAACCAAATATGCTGTTTACATCAAAGAAATCAAGTCCTATATGAACCTTTTTTCTTCAACCTTATGTTACTCATTTTGTTGTTCATCACATGATGGCTCAGCCATTCAGCATCCCTTAGTGAAGAGGAGGTCATTTATAACAAACAAATACTTAATTTTTTAATATATTTTAAACCTGTAATAAATGTTTATCACCACCATGTCAACATATAAATACTTAATAATTACTACCTAAATAATTCTACTAGATTTCATTGATAATTCTGGTTAAGTTCAGTTCATATATTAATAAAAAAAATACATAGGGCCTTTATGTGTGTCACAACCCTGATTTGTACTCTGCAACATACAGTGCTCCCCTGATTTTAAAAAACAAAAAACAAAAAAGCCAATCTGCCTGTATTCATTCTAATAAATATTCAAAACCAGCGTTGAGCAAGAAGGCAATGAATATTCAGCAGGAGGAATTCACCCTTGAGATAACATGATATGGTTTAGGACAGAAAAGGCTCTGGGAGGGTGCATTTGCGTGTGCAACGAGATATGACGACCACTTCCTCCCCTTCCTAATATTTGTACACCCAGCCTCAGCTTGTGTGTGTGTGCGCCGATTAATGACTTTTGTTCTGTTCTCCCTGAACAAATGATGGCACAGGATGAATGAGTGCTGATTAGCAGACAGCGGGCACATGGCTCGGCCTTGGTTTCCAATCAGCCATGCCTAAAGTGGCCACATGAAGCTTGGCAAGCTCTACCGCCACCAATGAAATGCTCAGCTGCATCAGAAACACGTGCATGTCTGCAAACTCCACCTCTTTTCCCCCCAGACCCAACAGTTGCATAACAGCCACTTCATTGCCACAGAGGCTACATCCAAACCTGCACCCTGAGGACAACACAATGGTACTGAAGCAGTCTGAGAGGTCTTGGCTGACACAATTGGTACGAAGGGCACCCCAGTTCTGAAAAAAGAAGCTTTGGGGATATACCAAATGCCTTACCAACTGACTTACTTCTATCTGAACACAGCATCCTGGCAGAGACATTAAATGGGGCATGCAAGGATGCCCCAGCTGAGTAACCTCGGCATATATAAAATGTTGGATTATCTCTTTTAAGAAATTCATTATTATTCTGTATTTAGTTTTCAGACATGCAGCCAGCTGCTGAGGGAGCAGTGTATAAACGAGTGAAACGAATTACTACTACGTGCTGCATATTAGACAGAACAATCATTTATTACTGTTGTTATTGTTTTTGTATACCAGTTACATTTAGGTTTCTGGCATAACTGTATTAACTGTATACCATAGTTAGATTATTTTTCTGCAGAATGATGATTAATGTGCTTACAATCACTTACTAACATAACTTGATGGCACACAAAAAATAAAGTAATTATTCAATACCCACACAGATTGTTCCCTTGAACCAACAGAATAGGCCTATAAATCATTTAAGCATATGCATTTCCTTGTGCAGACAGCAAAATGATATACAGCTGTGGGAGCTCTTAGTCAGCTCCCAGAATGGTATATAGCTGTTTTACAAGTCATACACAATCATGCTGGCAGAAATAAACACACACACTTCACCACTGCAGAAAAGAGCCTTTGTGCATCTATGAGACGAGTGCCAAATGAGAGGCATAGCCAATCCCTTCTGATTCCCCCATTCTTCTTCAAATAGGCCACTCATTAATTAAGAGATGAAAAAACTTCAAACACATGCTCTTGAGTTAGAGTGGCACATCAAACGGGAGAATCACAGTAGTCTGCTAGCGAGGGCTTTGGTTCTACAGGCCCATTACCCTTCAAATATAGCTTTCACATATAGCTTATATGTTGTTCCTGAAGAGGATAAAAGAAGTGTTTGCAGAAAGCAACCCTATAAGACATCAAACTCAAAGGCTCTGACGCTCTATTACAACTCCTGATGCAAGCATATACTTGCCATGATGGGAACTGATGATCAAAAAGAATCTGGATGTGTCTGCAAAAGTGATTTTCTGTGTGATCCAGATACTGGAGTCCCTTGGCAGCTACCGGTGCTCCTCTATCCACATAAGACTGCCTTTATATGAAGTAAGTCAGTGAAACTGCTGGTGATAGAGATGGACTTTAAAACAGACATCAGTGGATGTGCATGTGTGCTCAAGGGAAGTACCAAGAGGGTCACATTGTGGCTAAAAAAAGTGAAAAACACATTTTTCCCCACATGACTTTGTTTGTTCTTCATAAACAAGCAAAAGTCGACCCGTGTCTTGTTTCTTACCTTCAATACTGAGTTCAAAGCAGACATGGCAGAAAGATAACGTCCCTGTTTCGGTCTCTAATTTGCAGACACTGCAGATGTTGTCATCATTCAGATCAATGTTCACAAACTGCTCCTCTTCATCCATAGTGCCTCTGGGGGAAAAACAACCAGTGAAAGAGATATATTGTTGAATAATAAGAGCTTGCACAACTTCCAAGCTGATTTTTCACTAATTAGGTCACACTCTCAAATAAACTTATTAAAAATGCATTTTTTCGGTAGTGTCAGTAGGGGGGATATTTTTCAGCTCACACTATTTTTGGTACAGAATACAGTAACAGAGCGAGATGTTTTTATCAGCTTGTGTTTTCAAGTCAGTGATGTTATGGATACATTATCACACAAACTGATAACATGGTTCAGCTAATTGTTTTCACAGCAAATTTAACTGAACCGTCTGTCTCTAAACACTGGCCCAAATTTGCTGTAATCCATGGTGTTAGACAAAATCTGAAGTCATTCGCGCACTCAAAATATTAGCAGTACTATCCTAAAACAAAGTGTCTGTGAAGACTCTCAGTATCCAGGTCATGGTAATCTTCGTAGTTTCAATCGCAGCATCTGGACTTAGCTTGAGTTTCCAAAGATGTTTCAACTCTCATTCAAGAGGCTTCATCAGTCCTAAACTGACTGGCTGGGACTTCCAGATTTTTACACTCCTCAAGCCGTTAACACTATTGAAACTTCAATCTGCTAGGTGTGTGATACCCCTCCCCTCATTATGCGAGTCGTTAGGTCCTCCCCTCTCCCAATGGGGGTTTGTTAGGACCCTTTGTGGCCAGGTCTGTTCTTCTTGGGTGGAGAATGTAGTAACAGATGAGAGGTGATGTCTGAGGCCTCCCCCTCTGTTCAATGAAGGTTTTTCCAGTTTAACATAGATGGCTTCCTTCACTCCCCTCTCAAACCATCTGTCTTCTGTGGCCAAAATTCGTACATTATTGTCTTCGAATGAGTGCCCCATGTCAAATGCAGGTGGACTGCTGAGTCCTGTCCTGAGGAGTTGGCTCTTCTGTCTTGAGCCATACGCCGGTGGAGTGGTTGTTTTGTCTCCCCAATGTACAAGTCCGTGCATTCCTCGCTGCACTGGACAGCATACACCACATTGCTCTGAATGTGCCTTCTGAGGAGTACAAATATCTCCCAACCAGTTGGTTTAGAGCTGATGAAGCCTCTTGGATGAGGGGTGAAACGTCTTTAAGAAACTCAAGCTAAGTCCAGGTGCTACGATTGAAACTACGAGGATCTTCAAACAACAGTTGGACGTTTTAAGAGTGGACTCACATTTCCAATTGGTAAACACGGGGACAACACATTAAGTAGAGTAACGTTTAGAAAGAAGGGATTAACTTAAAAGCATTCAGACGAATGAAAAAGAGCATCACTGACATGTGCATCTCTGTTCTGAGTTTAAAGTATGTAAACAACTCACTCATTCCTTTGAAGAGTAAATCATTCCAACTACAAACATTAAGACTGACACATATTCAAAACTGGCTGTGGGAAACACAGCAACTACATCCATAAAGTCATTTCTCTTTAAAAACCTGAACTGTCATAAGCAATTAAATGGAAAATAAACATTTGCTCAGGTCCCCCTCGCAAATCACTTCGTAATACTGGAGCCAGAGTAGCAATATCTAATCACAAGAGACAACATTGTGGTGTCTGCATCATTCATTTGCTCAACAAGTAATGAGAATATGAAGAATGGTTGCAGTTTATTGTATCTAGAATTTCTTTAATTAAGTTTTTCTTGAGAGGGAATTTACAGCGGTGACAAAGCTTTGTCTGAAAATGAAAGGAGAAAAAAAACATTTGCAGAGAAACAAATCTTTTTGGTTCCCTTTATGGTCTCGTCTTGTGAAACACCACAAATGATAATATCAAGGTTGCAAGCTACTGGTCATGAGAATTGGGTTTAACAGCTCTGATTAATACTGAGACCTCAGCCTCCCAGCAGAACCACAACATTTGAAAGAGTCCCTAAACTGCAGTGAAGGCTATACTATCAATACGACATTAAATGTAAAACACTAGAATATAATACAGGTGAGACTTAGCTACATTAGCAGACATCCAGCGGTGGTTCAGAAGAATAACCAGCGATAACGAGGCTCGGTCTCCATTTGAACTTTTCTCTCGGTGTGATGCACCTACATAGTTCACCTTCACCCCCCTTCTATTTACATTTTTATCGACGGTTTAAATACCCAAACGTCCAGAAGAGTGTTAGCCCGGCTGTACACGGTTTACAGCAGCCGTTACACACCGTTAAACAAATGCCTGCTAACAAGAAGTTAAGCTAGCAGGCATCCTCCGACTACTCCGGCTGATTCGTGACCGTTATTTGACGCTGTTAAACGGCGAAGCTACTCGGTAAAAAAACGAGGGGTTCCGGCGGTATTCTTTCAGGACGCGCTTTTTTGTGAAACTCACCCCCGTCTTGAAGAGTGTCTTCGGGCAGCTGTTTCTTTTGTGTGTGTGTGGGGACACCTCGGTTCTTCTTCTTCACCCCGACGCGAATACAAACATCACACAGGAGAGCGTCACGGCAAATCCACAGAAGCTACAGGAGCCTCTCTGCCCTCTCGGCGGAACGAACCATTACTTTGTTTGAGGGGGGGAATACTAACTCGTTATCTAAAAATCAATTTATCTACCCCTGTTTCAACTAAAATGTCACAAAAATAATATTTAATAGTCTTAAAATGTAAAAGTCACACGTATAAATTGATAGGTTTCACTATTTCACAATCTGTCACAACAACAGCAACGAAAGCACCCCTACAACTAAAACGAGGTAAGTGTTCCAAGCGTCACCAAAACATTTCCATATCAGATGGGAAGAAGTCGGGTGTTTGGGGTCCAACCAAACAAAACAATGACTTGAAAAGTGATTTTAAAGCATTTTTTCCTTGTTAAATAAAGGCTGCGAACTTTTATTTCAGACATCTCATATAATCTTATATATAAGCATCACTTTCTGTTTTGGTTCTCCCTCCCATGAAGTCACACGTGGGGAATTCCCGCGAAACGTCGAAAGCCACAAGGTAGCTTCAGGTGTAATTGTGCCATTGCATTATGGGATTTACCAAAGCAAAAGGTCACCTAATAAACTGCCTGTTAAACTCACTTTTACCAGTGGTGTAGAGGTGTTTGTAGAAGTGAGGACACTACTGATCCCACCTATGTTAATTAAATTCATAATTTAAAGGAAATACTGAAGACAGTGACACTAATTCTGACTAAATGGCCTTGAAATAGAGGACTTGATTTGCTGACCCTTTAAAAAAATACATTAAAAACAGCAGAATAGCATGAGGTGATGTGAACTGTCTGAATAACCACAGCTTTTGTGAGATAAGTTATTTTAATCAGTCCAGTATGGGTCAACAAAAGTCTAATATCATGCCAAAAAATGAGTAAATGCCAGTAAAATCTAGATATAGTTTTTCCAGCTCTTATTTTCATCAGGCTGTTAAAAGATTCTCCAACACAAGCAACAGTCTGACCTTTCCTAATGAAAAGAAAGGGAGCAGTCTAATTGGGCCTTGAATATCCTTTTGATAGAAAACCTCTGCGGACTGAGCTGATATCACATGCTCTCGGTTCAGGTTATCAGTCAGTATTTTTGCTGAAAGGCCACGAGTGCTTTCTGCTTTTCAGCGTCTGTGCAATTTCTGCAAAGGCCCTTGGGGAGCTGTCATTTAACTATATAGCCGCATAATGGCAAGTTGCTGTGGGCTACAACTGTACGTCAGTGCCAGAAATGTTTTATGGAGTTTGCGGTTGGCCTGATCGGTTTATCCTGTGGGTTGTGTGTGCTGTTGTATTTTAGGATACTCTAGCAGATGGGAACGTCAAGAAGGCCAGACTGCTTTTAAATGTATATCGTGCACTATTTGTGCATTTAACAGCAAGTTTTCTTCACGAATGAATTGTTATAAATCTTGTTTATCAGTAAAATATATTAAAATACCAAGCATTTCAATGTGGGCTACCATCACTGGGCTTTGGACTGTGCTGGAATGTGGCTGTAATGATCCCACAAGAAATAAAAATAAATGAATAGAAGCTTCAGTCAGCTCTTACAAAGAGTTTGCGCCATCTCCTGGCCAAACACCAATAATACAACTGCCACTAAAACTGCCCTCTTCCTTGTGTTTGCAAAGCATGACTCTAAAAAACCCTGGATCTGTTCCAACCTCTTGAATAAATGCATGTATATATAAAACATTGATTTAGATGAACCTTCTAAGTTGTTAACATTATTTTGATGGGTTGTGTCGACATAATAATGTTAGTAATTATATCACCAAGGCAATATGTGTAATTAAAACTCAGATTTCTGCATTAATTGTTTTAAAACTAAATTTAAGTTGAAGTAACCTAATTAAGTTGACTTCATTTGTCTCCAGCTTGAGTTCAGGAGGTCCCTCTTCTATCTTAACATGTAGTTTGTTGGTTGAACATAATTTTACCAGAAGTTGTCGTAGCTCAAAAAGATTGATGCAAACTGTTGTATGCATTTTGTTGTTGCTGCTGCTGCTGAGCCTAACATTAATGTTTAACTAGTAGGTGTTTTAAAAGAAGGGATGGCCCACCCACCAACACACACAAACTGCTGTACATACGAAATGCCAGGTTAACAATGAGGATGCATTTCGGTCATATCCCTCCCTTATCTCATCTCAAATTGCCTGGAAATCATCCCAGACCCAAGATAAAATAAACTTTATTGATGCCTCGCCAGGGGAAATTGACATGTTACAGCAGCTGGATACAGATCAAGGCAGAAAGTAAGTAGTAAGTAAGTAAAGTTTATTTATCAAGCGCTTCTCACAGATAAAAATCACAAAGTTCTGTACAAAACATGGGGAAATAAAACAGAACAAGTATGCATTTTGTACATTGTTCCAGTGAGTATCCATCAACCAAAAGCTTTCCGATATAAAACCGTCTTCAGTTGCTTTTTTAAAAGAGTCCACAGACTCGACAAGGGCAAATCGTTCCAGAGTCTGGGGGCAACAGCTTGAAAGGATTGGTCTCCCTGGGTTTTAAAACAGGTCTTTGGAACCTTCAGGAGACTCTGGCCTGCAGACCGAAGGGTGCGCCCTGAAGAGAAGGGGCACAACAAGTCTGCAATATACTGGGGGGCCTTACCATGTAGCACAAGAATTACGAAAATAACAATAGGGCTTAAAAAAAAGGTCTCACAGAGATAACATACCAAGCATGAAGAATCTACATATGGATATATAAATTATGACATAGTGAAATTTACATATGGATAAGTACAGTTATGATATGGTGACTTTACATATGGACCTAATATAAACCTGACTTTTTTTTTCTTTCTTCGAGGCACTGAAATAGCTCTCCCTTCTGCTACCACCTTAACATCTTACCAATGAAGATAGTTGCAAAATACAGCTGTTTCTACCAGGATATTTCACCCCACATCTGCCCCAAAACACAATGTAGACTCACAGCCAATAGGCAGGCTCCCTGTCCCCATTGTAGGCCTCTGGTCCACCTGGCAGCCTATGAAGCCACCTTCACTGTGCATCTAAATCACACTATTACTCACAGGTACTATGTGTGCAGGCGTATGCAGCAGGGTGACATGCCCAGTGCAAACACCTCACTGCTCCCACACAACCAAACAACATGCACACCCATGGGGATGCATTCTGCGAACAAATAAATCCTCTGCTGGCTGTATGTGACTGAACACATGAATCCTAAAACACTGCAGCTCTGTTCTCCTGTCTTACTAGACCTAACGTCATCACGCTTCTCCAGATCAGGCCTCATTTGTAGCCATGAACTGCTTCATTAAAGGTGCCAAGCCTGATGTCATCGAGGAGCGAATCCTGACATGTCCCCCGAGCTGCTCCATTAACAAACAGCAGGGACACATGCCGACACAGTGGCAGTGTGCTGGTTCGTGTGTGGCACGTTTTCCGGATGTTTCCCCCTCAGTGTGGACTTTATTAACCTCTCCACATTCACTGGCTGTGTTCTCAAACTTTCCAGGAAACTACCTTTTCCCAGCAACAGAGAACTTCAATTATATAACACCAGTGCTATATATTTATGCTGTCCTCTACGTGAACAGTGTCTATCAGTGGCTGGCTTTCCGTGACATTTCCGTGGTGTATTCATCCTCAGCTTAGTTAGCCATAAATCTTACAATTCATCAGCGTTGAGTGCACCCACATCCATGTTTTCACCCCGAGGCTACCTCCACATGTCGGAGCTTGCCTCGCTTCTCGAGAGGCACGATCTCTGATCTTGCTGAGCGAGTTCTGTGAGGTTAAAATAAGGGGAGAAGAAGAAAAAAAAAGAGTGGGGAGGAAAAAAAAAACAGCCCACAGCGCACTGTATGAGCCACATTCTCCCAGCAACCAGTCACAGAGCGAATAACAGATGTTGTTAATGTTTAGCTGATTGCGTTCCTTTGAGATAATCCGCCACAGGAATAAATATGAGGTAGTATCTTTCTGGAAAACACACTTTGATTTTTGTTCCCTTTATCGAGATTATGGCCGTTAATCTCTCTTCATTTACCGCTTGGTGCTGATAAGGGCCTTGCATCACTCCAGTAAATGTGCTTTATGAGGGCTTGTCGCGGGTCTGACTGAGCAGTGAGGAGTGACTCAGCCAAACTGAAAAGTCCCTCCTGTCATTGTCAAACAAAGGAGCAACCAGACGCCTCATCAGTCAAGAGGGAAGTCTTGAGACACTCACTGATCAGACATATTGGCCTGTCCAGACGGCCGGCCACAACACTGTGACGAAACACAACACTATTATGTAGCTTTATGATTCAATATTGACACGTCTAAATGCTGGATCTCTATAGCTAGCTGACACAGTATGAGATGCATGATATTAAATAGCTTACTAATTTGGTTAATTAGGGAACTGGGGTATCCACTGTTGAAGTATTTTTGATTTAGATAGATTGTAAAAGGAAAAAAAGAAAAAAAATAAAGAAAGCAAGAAAACAAGCAAAAACTGTCATAATATTCACATCAAAAACTGTATTTTTTTATAAATGGATCTTGTGTGGTGTTTCACAGTAAAACTATCCAATTTTTTATTGTATTTAAATCCAGAAAAACATAATTCTACAGATATTTGATTTTTTTTGAAAGAATAATTCTGTATATCAAGAACTGAAAAATGTATAGTATTTTACAGATTTTCTCTGTTTGTTAACTTACAAATAATATCTACTAAAAAATTATTTTAAAATAAAAATATAATACAATACAATTTTAATGATGACTGTAATAAAAATAAATAATGTCTATATTTTACAGATAGTGAATAATTACTTTACAGTGTGTGGGCATAAAGTTACACTGTTTTTGTATTTAAAACCACTAAAAATATAATTCTTATGCAGATGTTTGTTATGCTGTTGGCAGCTATTTTCCCAATATTTTTAAATTTATTTTATTTAATTTAAAAAAAAAAATTGAACATTAGATCAGTTTAACTTGCACCCTCTCTTCCAGATTTTCACTGTTTTTTATAGATTTTTTTTTTACAGTGTCACACAGACATACAATATGTTCATTTAACTTGTGGCTGCCAGAGGAGAAGAATTCCTGGCATCTAAAAAAATGCATTATTTGTTATAATCAAACGAGCAAACCAAAACATCAGAGTGTTCACAGTTCATCTATTATCACACCTCTACCAATGGAGTCTCTACCAGTGTGTCCCTGGTACTTATTTTAAAAGGGAAACTAATGAGTTTTCACCCACTCATTGATGCATCACCCTGCTACCTATCTCATGCTCTGTGATGACCTATTCTGACTTTGTGACATAAATCTTCTTTGATTGCCCTGAATCCTTTAATGTGGAGTTTGCCTCGAGGAACTCTAAAAATGTCTGCAGCTGCTAAACTGTGAGCGTCAGACTGTAGGAGACACAGCAGAGGCACGGTTTGATCCTTTAGACCTGACAAGACAGCAGGTTGCACCACCTCCTGTCAGTAAAACCAGGAGAAAACTTATGGCCTCATTTCTGAGCACTCGTCGAGCTGCTCCTGAGCACAATGGAGCCTGAGGGTGGTTTCCTTCACCTGAGGCAACGTGACTAATGCGACGGCAGGGACTGACTTCATCCATCATTCATCAGGGTGTGAGGTACCAGAACAGGCTGAACTCTGAACTGCAGACAACTGAATGCACCGTCAGTAAGAAAAGGTAATGACTCATGTATGTATATAGCTGAAAGAAGTCTACATCCGCCCATCTGGTCTAACAGTGGAAATATGTTTTCATGCTACTACAATAACAGGATGTTTATTTTATGAATACCAACTACAATCCTAGAAATACTGCTGGAAAAAGATCAGATTGGCACTTCTCCTGCAAGCATGTACAGCCACAGATCAGCCACAACATTCTGACCACTGACAGGTGATGTGAATAACATTGATCATATTGGTACTATGTGCTGTTCTGATGGAAAACCTTAGATTTTAACATCCATGTTGATCAGACTTAGACACCCAAATAAACATTGTCCCACAACAAACACACTCCCTCATGCAAACGGAAATCCCAAATGTCACTGCAGGAAAATGCACCCCATCACATGGAAACAACATCAAACAATCAGGAACATGTAGAGGAACATGACAATGGTCCAACATGTTGATCTGACCTCCAAACTTCCTACACCCCATTGTGATCAAGCATCAACAGGATGCAGTGGAACAAGTTTGATTGACAGAGGCTCCACTGCACAAGCCAGAGCACCCAAAGGATCCAGTGGCAACATCCTGGTTCCAGACCCCATAGGACACCCTGAAAGGTCCTCTTGTCCATGCCTAATGATATGCCTGATTGGTGTATGTCTGCACAGCTTCTACCCTGTATCTCACAGTACTGTAACAGAAGGGGACTGATACCTCCTAAAGCTCATTAAAATCTATAGCAAAAGGCCTATTCAGACCTGTGCTAGTGTTTCTAATCAGTATCAAACCAATACAGATAAGGAATGTTTTTGTCAGTCAGTTTATGTAAAAGGAACTCATGCAGAACTCCTGATAAACAGAGTTCCTATTTGCTGTTCTACAAACTCAGATACACGCCAGTTCAGATGATGGAAAGCTGGATTCAATGGGTGAATACTTGCTGGAGAAGTTATACCAGTATTATCAACAACTTTCTAAACTGCAAAGCAACCCCCAAAAGGAAAACAGACAAACAGACTCTAAAAGAGTGTTGAACTTTGCATTGACCTTTGGGTTAGTTAGGACTTGTTGAAGTGCGGTTGTATGAGGTACTTATCCATAGTGAGTGTAGTACCTATAGTAGATGGAGGTCAGCGCATACACAGTTCAGAATACCTGCGTAGAAACTGAATAATGTACTGCCGTGAATGAGGGAACCAGCAAAACGTACTTTAGACACCTAAAAAAAGGTTAATCTCTTGTCCATGTCCAATGGTTCAGAGCATTTTTGACCCGATAAGGGGGACCAACACAATATGAGGCAGGTGGTCATAATGTTATGCCTGATCGGTGTATATTTCCTAATAAAATGAAAAGCATCGTTAGCATATAAAGCTTGAAATAAGCATTTATTTTCTACATACAGACTTTTTTATTTGCTCCCGCTATGGAAAAAAATAGTGCTTAAGACTAGAGAATTTCATTATATAATAATAAAAAGCAAAAACAGCACTTTTAAAGCATTAATTCACCTGCATTGGTGAAATTGAGGGGAAATTAGCAGCTGCAAAGGAAAATAATGAATATGCAGTGGGAGTATTTTTTATTTAATAACAATAATCATGGGCTTGCTATTTTAAAAAATTGGCATCTACCAGGAAAATAGATATGAATGTGTTTAGATAAATACTTTCAAATCAACTTCTTCGATGGTTCCCCAAGGCTCTGTGTTAGGGCCTGGTGCTGTTTATTTTGTACACAGATGATGTATGTAAGGTGTGTATTTATTGTCGGATGATGCAAGTTTATTTTGTCCAGGTAGGATTTTGAAACAACCTTTGCAAACTGTAAAAAAATTAATTAAAACTGTTAAAGGGCTGGTTTGATTTTAAAACATGATCTTCAAAAATCATCATCTTTTACAAAGCAAATCTATGATGATGATGTTCAGTTTCAAAAAGCATCTAAAAACCACTGTTTTTGGAAAAGATTATAGATAAAAATAATGTTGGAGACCACATAACAATTATGTCCAAGCAAAATTGTCCAAATACATATTTTTTTAATGTGACTAAAGTGCATGTTTTACTATTTGGCTGGAAATAAATGTTATTTTTATTTTCTTTCTCAGTCGTTTTGTGTAGATATTTAGAAACCATAATCAAGTTCAATTTCAGTGTATTTTGCATCTATAAAATATGACATGAGCCCCCTAAAAATGTGATAGAAATGTGTAATTTAATAAACTTTGGCAGCAGCAGCAGCTTTTTATTTTGATCTGTTCTCTTATTATTAGTCATACTGAAAGAAAAATGAAATATGTATAATATACCTGTCATTTCTGACAATGAAAAAGTGACAAGAGTGATCTCCCCTGCAGCTATGGTGTAGCTTTCACACTGACATTCTCTATTAATGAATTCTGGAACAAACCTGTCAGTACTGTCAGGATAGTTCACAGACTTTTTATTTCTTGAATGATATCTCATTTTGTGGTGACTTTAAATTACACAGACAGACAGAATGATGTCCTAGAATGAATAAGAAACACAATACTGTAAGTTATTGTACAACGCCAGCAAACCTAACCGACCAGTCTGTCAAACACAGCAGCAGTCCTGACAGAAGATGGAGATCCTCTGCCCCATAGCTGCAGCCGAGACGGATCACCAAGCAACAGGCAGGACGGAGCACTGTGTACACAAAACACAGGCCTCAGATTACACACATTTCACACAGCCATTTTCTGGGTCTCCGCAAACACAAGCTATAAAAACAGGACAATTACAAGCAACAGCCACCCGCACTGAGTTTCTCGGGTTACGAAAAGCCGAGCCCTTAAGGCGTCAGAGATGGCATGCTGGTTTTACCGAGCGATGAAAAGTTAAAGTGGTCTGAAGAATTAGCCAACAGGCTGGAATTGCAGGTAGTGCATAAGCCCCTTCTCCTCATCCATCATCTTACAGCCTGTGATCCCCCTCAGGGGCAGTTCCCATGCTCTCTGCCAACTCCAACATGCTGTGGAGTAGAGGCATAAAAATAATAATAACACTCCAGGTGAGCCTGCAGATGCAGACATGCCAACTCTACGCAACATCAAGGCCGATAATAGCTGCACACGTGCTGGTGGAGAGGCGGCTGTGGCCGAGACATGCCGACTCAGAAACAAGACACTTTCTCCAAGAAGCCTGCAGTAACATGTGCTGTGGAGAGGTAACCAATATGACTTTTAAAAAAGAAGAAAAGAGCTCTTAGACAATATTGTGTGATGAGGAAAGTTATTATTGGCTGCATGCTCTCAGTAGTGCTGAGTTAAACTATTATAAAACTACTTGTTTTACATATCATATACACTGATCAGCCATAGCATTCTGGCCACTGACAGGTGAAGTGAATAACATTGATCATATTGGTACTATGTGCTGTTCTGATTGAAAACCTTGGATTTTAACATCCATGTTGATGAGACTTAAACACCCAAATAAACACTGACCCACAACAAGCACACTCCCTCATTCAAATGGAAATCTCAAATGTCACTGGTCTACCCCTGCTGGAAAATGCTCCCCACCTCATGGAAACAACATCAAACAATCAGGAACATGTTGAGGAACATGACAATGACCCAACATGTTGATCTGACCTCCAAACTTCTTACACCCCATTGTGATCAAGCATCAACAGGATGCAGTGGAACAAGTTAGATTGACAGAGGCCCCACTGCACAAGCCAGAGTACCCAAAGGATCCAGTGGCAACATCCTGGTTCCAGACCCCATAGGACACCCTGAGAGGTCCTCTGGTCCATGCCCAATGGTTCAGAGCATTTTTGGGCACTTAAGGGGGACCAACACAATATTAGGCAGGTGGTCATAATGTTATGCCTAATTGGTGTATTTGATTTTATAAAAGTACTGCACAAAACACCCTACTTAAGCAAAAGTACATAAGTATTAACGGCAAAATATCGTTCAAGTAATAAAGTTAAATCACTGGTTTCCTCTCTCTGACTGATATATTATTATGTCTGCCATCATTAGATTAATAACAGTGAAGCATCAGTAGCATGTTACTGTTGTAGCTGCTGCAGGTGGAGCCATTGGAACCACTTCATATTCAGTTTTATAAGCAGGGACAGGAGATAAATTAGAGGGTTAATCATATTATTTAAGGGGAAAAGAGACAAATTCTGTTTTCAGTTTTCATACTTTTTCTCTAATCTTTGGCTCATTTGATCATTTATAAAGAATCGAAACAACTCAAAGACATCTGGAAATATGAACCCAACTGCACATTTGTTTTGTGTTGTATCGTGAAAGCTTGTTATAGTATTGAACAAGTAAAATCTTCATTTTAAAAGTAACTCAAGCTCTCAGGTGAAAGTAGTGGAGCAGAAAGTACAATGTTTTTGTCCGAAATGTAGTGGACTGGAAAGAAAAAGTAGCGTAACTCAAAAATACTCAAGTAAATGTACTCAGTTACTTTCCACCGATGAATATATCCATGCATAGTTTGGCATTAAAGTTACTTATCACTTATCCTTGACTGCAAGAACATAAAAAGACAAGTTCAGCCATTAACCGCCCATATGCCATGAAAACAACTCTTTTATGGAATGCAATTGAAGTTATGAGAGAAAAGCAACAAGCAAAAGTTTAAAATGTTTTAATGGATGATGTAGCACTGATATGTAACAGGTACAGAACACTGAACGTTTTCTGCAAATACAACGGCTCTGATGAACTACAGCATTCATCTAATACAGCTTTTGCCTTAAGTTTGTGCTCTATTAAATATAACTTACCGGCATACCAGCTGCAACGTGGAGCAGCTAAGGGTCCCCAAAGGACATGGGTTTCCTAATTAAAATTCAATATACAACATGTGCTTGTTAGGTAAAAAAAAAAAACTCTGCTTGTTGAGTAAAAAAGTAAACAACAGTCTAAATTCAGAGAAAATACAGTATTTATACTTTCTATTTACAGTGTACATATTTACATCAAAGCTTTCCCAAACATGAGGAAGCACCTACGGCACTCAAAGGGCTTTGAAGTCCAAAAGACTAGAAGATTGGAGTGACCAACCCCTACCCAACTCTGAGGCAGCAGAGGAGTGGAAAGAAGCTCCACAGAAGACGGTTGTGCACAGTTCTGTCAGTCTTTGCTCTTGTTAGCAGGGCGCCGAGGAGCAATGTGAGCTGGTGGGTTGTGGGCAGTCTTTGTTGTTGTGCTCCGTCAGTTTGAGAATTACAACTTTCCTCTGGAGCGAACGAGCCTCCGGTGGTGCCGGCTCTTCGGCTGCTGGTTGCACTGAGCTCTCTGTAAGTGAGTCCTGACATTCCAGTGGCAGCAGCATAGTAATGACGTTTGAGTAGCCGCCCTGCACTGCCAGGTGTAACGGACTGAGGCCCTGATCGTCCGAAAGGGTGCCCCCGTCTGGACAGTGAACTAGCAGCTCTTTCAGGACTTCACAGTGGCCGCTCTCTGCCGCCATGTGGCAGGGGGTGCGTAGGGCCTGGTTGGATCTGTAGGGGTCGGCCCCCTCCTCTATCAGCATCTTGACCGTGGCCAGGTGGCCCCGCTGGGAGGCTAGGTGGAGAGGGGTGAGTCCTTGGGTGTTCTGGGCGTGGATGTCCGCCTGGTGTTTGATCAAGAGGCGAGAGGTGCTGGTGTGGCCTGTTTGTGCCGCCACGTGTAGAGGAGTGTTTAAGCCAGCGGAGGTCATGTGGACATCCGCTCCGAGCTCAATCAGAATCCGTGCCACTCGATACTGCCCCCTCTGGGACGCCAGGTGCAGTGGTGTGCGGCCATCTGTCGTTTGGCCGTCAACATCGGCGCCGGCCTGCTTGATCAGCAGCTTGACGATGCCCAGATGCCCTTGCCAGGCAGCAAAGTGAAGCGCCGTCCAGTTGTCTTTGCCCTTGATTTGAACGTCGGCACCGCGGCTCAGCAGCACCCGGATTACATTCTCCTGGCCGTGCTGGCAGGCCACGTGAGCCGGTGTGCGTCCCTGACCCTCCGTCTCGTTGATGGCAGCCCCCCGGTCCAGCAGCAGGCGGGTGATGGCCTCGTCCCCATTCTGAGCTGCCCAGTGCAAAGCGGTGTACTGGTCTTCATCTTTGGCGTTCACATTGGTGCTGCGCCGACCAAGCAGAAGCTCTGCCAGCGGCTTCAGGTGCTTCTCCGTGGCCAGGTGGAGGGGGGTGGAGCCTCGGGCGTTTGCAAGGTTGGGATTGGCGTTGTTCAGGAGGAGGAACTTGACGGCCTCCTCATTAGCCAAGGTGATGGCGTGGTGCAGCAGGCTGTCTCCTCCATCCAGGAGAAGGTCGACATCCTGAGGCTGGAGGATCTTCATCAGCTTGGCAGTGTCTTTGATTCTGATGGCCTCACACAGCTTTCGCTTCTGGAGCTCAGCAGAATCTGGGCAGTAAAGAGGGAAAGGATGACTCTGGGGCTAAAATCACATTTAAAAAAGCCGATACTCTGAATCCATGCATTCATCAATATTAGGTATTTTAATGTTTACACAAATAATAGTTTAAGTCGTAGATCTTTAACTGGCTCTTACCATATGTGCTTTCTTTCTCAAAGGACAGTGTGATGGAGTCCTGAGAGGAGAAAGCTGAATCTGCAGAGGAGATGCCAGACAGCCTCTTGCATGTGTTCTCTTTGCTGTGGCAGCTATCCTCCTTCACTCGATCAAAACTCCTCGAGATCCCAGAATCCACCTGGCTCAGCAGCTCCGACAGACTGTAGTCTTTGTCAGGCAGCATGGCTGATTTTGGACGAACCGGCTTGTTGTCATTACTCTGTGGAGCAAAAAGCCAAAGAAGCACAGGGCGTTACAGGCAAGCTGCTCTACGACAGCACAGTCCATTTTAATTACACTCAGGTGAATATCTGGTGCTCTATTTCAAATCCACTGACAGTACAGTCTGTGGCTATTGAATGTTGAAAGTGAGATAATTCGCCATGGTAACCTGAATGTATGCGGAAGTTCATAACAACTTCCTAGAGACATATATTATTGAGTAACAGCTGTCATTTCCCATGAATAGGTTGTTTGTTTCTAGTCACGTACGCCACAGCAAGGAAATGACGAGGCAGCCTACAGGTTAAACAATCTCATCAGTCAACATTCCTGCTGTGATGCAATGAGTGTCCAGTGCCCACATCTGACTTGTAAAGTCATAATCATGCCTGGAACAGCCTAAAGATAAGCTTCCTGCTGTCTGGGTGGTAGTTATACATTAAAGAAAAAGCCATAAAGTCTGTGGAAAAGACGGCATACAGTAAGTCGGTCATTATAAATGTTTAGCAAAGCATATTTATTGCTCTTCACATTAGAAAAAGAGTCACAGTGGTGACAGATATTACCCAAAAGTGGAAGAAAATAAATGCTACATCTTACGGAGATGCATAAATAAAGGCTTTATCATCCAAAAGCTGTTAATGTGTTGAAGTCGTGTCATACCTGGTTGCTGTTGAGTGCTTTGGGGGATGTGGGCTCCGGTTCTGGTGTTGATAGGGTTGGTGTCTTCGGCTCCTCTTGAGGTTTAGAGCAGAGCTCCTCAGCTTCAGATGTGATCTCTGTAAGGACATCAGCTCTGGGTCAGGTATCAGTAACAGAAGGGTTAGAGTTAAGGAAAGCAAAAGGGAAGAGGAGCAGTATAGCGGTGTGTTTAATTTACCGGTACCTCCTAAAAACTCATGTCTGCGTGTCCAACTTAAGTACTTGTTCCATAAAAAACTCCATTTGTGCCTTAAAATGACTTTAATGTAACTCTACACCATTGCCTCCTCCCAGATCTACTTAGTCCCAGCTTCCATTTCTACTCTCCTGCCGGCTGCAACTCAGGTACACCGGCTCGCCCACCACTCTGCTCAAACACTGTAAAACTGCTCTACAATGCACAATAGCAAGTTGTAATATTGGAACAATACATTTTAAGCCCAAAACTGATTGTAAAGAAGAATAATGATACAGAAAGCTCTACTCTGCATGTTCACAGGATCAGTTCCTAAAGTTTGTTACGTTTGAAACCTCAGAAGTCACTGAGATGCTGCAGTTTCAAGGCTCAGCCATGATGTTGACTGCTTATTTTGCTAATGATAAGTCTTCCAGCATATAAAAATCACCATATGAGCATTCTAGGAGCTCCAGTTAAAAGCAACTGGACTTCTTTTGTTCAGAACCTCAGTTTAGAACTGAGAAAGCCTCTTGGATGAGAGGTGAAACATCTTCTAGAAGCTAAATGAGAAGTGTAGTTGCTTTTTACTGCATCTCCTTGGAATACAATGACGTGGAAGACTGAGAATCAACCCAGACATACCATATGGACAAGGAAAGAAAATGGAAAACAGTGTGTAGTTAGAGGTATAAGTTCCCTTCTGTTTTGTATTAGTTTTCTCCTCTGTTATCAGGATAGGTGACTGTAGACAGATGAGGCACAACTTACCCTGGAAGCTGGGTCTTGCTTCGGGGTTCGTGGCCCAGCAGCGCTGCATGAGGCTCAGGAAACCTGTGCAGGCTGAAGGTCGACATCGTGGCACCGCTCCCAGGTCTGGACGCACCCCTTTCACCACCTTCACCATGATCTGCAGGATATTGTTCTCTCCTGAGGGAAAAAATAGTGGAGCAGTTCAGTTTCATCCATAACTAATCACTGGCGTCTCATTCAGAAAGCACGTATTTTTCCATATGTTTGGGGCACGTGGATCTGCTCTGACGAGGACGTATGGGTCAAAGACACACACAAATGGCTTGTATTCATAAGTCACATGTTGCAACATACTGTATGACAACACAGCTTAAGGTGGCGACAGGCTCCAGTGCCTTTATAGATAGACAGCTTTATCACCATCTTCCTGTGTGCTCAGATAGGGGAGTGTGTGTTCCTGTTTCCCATGGGAGTCCAAAGGGAAAAGCTCTCCGACATCCTGGTCTGACCTCTTTCAATCTGACGGAGGGATCAGCCGAGTCAATGATTCAGAGCAAACAGGCTTTAATCACAGGTACTTCACCTCCTATTGTAGCGGTAATACCCTAACACAGGTGGAGGAGGAAGACGGGAAGGGATGGTAGCCGGGCCATTTCTCACTTTTTAATTATGTCTGGATCAACATAGGCGGTGCCAGTGCCAACCCTGCCACCCTATCCAGACGTGGGACGGCAAAATTGAACTGCTACCCGATACGCCTGGGAAAAAAACACACTGCGCTTGCCAGTCTGGCCCTGTCCACCTGCCTGCTCTGGAATTCACCGAGTAAACACATACGCTCGGGCTCCTGTGCACACACACGCACCTTTAAAGGAGTGTTTACTGGAAACTATGAACGCTCATTCATTCTAGGGAGTGTTAAAAATAGACGGAAAGTTAGGGGAGATAAAAAATATTTGTCTTATTGAACAGATGTGCATCTTGCGTTATCTCAAAAGTCTAAATAGTGTGGGATTAGGGCTCTGGTTTAGAATATTAGGAAACGCTTGCAAAAGAAACATCCCAATGACCTATTTACTGAGTCGATCCAAAACTTCATTTTGTACAGGCATGGTCCCAAGAGGATGAGTTTTCCTTGAGTGGCACATTGACGTTAGTGGTTTTAAATGAAATGCTTCTATTTGGCAGGACTTTGGTGTTCCCTAGGGCGGAAGAACACTCAATGATATTGTGATTATTTTTGAGAGATATCATGATTTTTGCTGCTGTCTGTCTGGAGAATAGAATTTCTTGGCATCTGCAGCACCACAATGCCTCTTTTATATTCATATATTGTGACACATTTTACCTTTATTAAAAAATTGCAGGTCCTGTGATGTGGATATTGCGCTTGCGCTCTCTTAATTTGTAGTCCTCATGATCAAACCAAAGTTAAAATGAACCCAATGCCTTAATGTGCAACCAAATACCTGCAAAACCAATGCCGTTCCCAGTTAGCCTTAGCTGTACTTTGTGTTTAGCGCTAATTAGCAAGTGTTAGCATGGTAAACACTGCATGTGCTGACTGTCAGGATGTCAGAGCTGTCTTTGTGGAGCCTTTCAGAGCTGCTAAATGGAACTCTTGTTTGAAATTAAAATGGAACAGAGCATTACCGACTTACAGCCCCACCATCAGTATTGTGATCTTTCGCCCTTTTGTAGCTTCCCTCCGTAAAAAATTAAACCTCCTTTGCTTTCATGTGTTGACGCCACTGCAGTGCTCACCTTGGTAGGGCTTCTTCTGCGTGAGAATCCCCCAGATCACGATGGAGAAACTGGAAAAGTAAGAAAACAAAACATCTGACATTAAACATCTGTAAGAAAACCTGTTTTTAATTTCAAATATATTCACACCTTTTAGCTGACACCTCACTGACTGTGACTTTTAGAGGCCTTGCAATGTTTGAAATGGAATAATTCATTATATATCAAACCAAATTCATCTCTTACATGTGATTATTGATGCTGTGAGTCAGAGCTTAACTGAACATTAAAAAGCCAGGTAACACCGAAACATTCACACCAACGCTTGCATGTAAAGTGCCCAAACAGCCCCACCTGTATACGTCATGCTTGGTGTCCGACACTCTGTCCTTCTCTATGATGCTCTCAGGGGGCAGGTAGGCAATCGTGCCGCAGAATCCATCTCTGCTGATGTCGTCAGCCCGTGACAGACCGTTCCACCGGGCCAGGCCAAAATCAGATATCTGAGACAAGGAGAGATCAGATAAGACCCTCAAGCAGACCAACCCCGCAGTGTTTCTCATGAAGCACCTCGGCTGTGATGACTAACTTTGTCCGCTGAGTGTGACAGGCAGCTAAGCTCTTATTATGTGCACTCAGTGGTATGATGAGGGCAACCCAGCCATGTCCCAGCCTGTAGCAGAGGAGAGGCCCTGCACATTTGTGTTGAGGAGTGCACACCCACCCACACACACACAGTCACAGAAGGAGATTTAATAGGAGCTAAATTAATCCTGTCAGGACAAGCCCGGGTGAGGTGTTTACGTTCAGGTATTAAACTCTGAGGATGACGGTTCCCACCCCTTGCTCTTACTGCAGTGGAGCTGTGTAAAGGTTGGACAGAGGATGAGAGACACCTGTCTGCCCAGAGCGTGTGCAGGGCTATCATTTTAAATAAAAGGGAACAGCAAAGCGCCTCATGGCTGAAATTCCTCCCGAAAGCTTAAAGTTCGGATTCTGAGAAAGCTTTTCAACCAAGAGGAGTGTGGTTTGACCTAATGTCAAGTCTTTCGAGGAACAGAAATGTTAGGTCATCCTATTTTTATTCATATCCTGGCAGCTTTTCCTACAATTAATTTCGTTAACATACAGAAAAAGACCATAAAAACAATAATAACAATAATAACAACACATTAGAAGAAACTTATTCAAGCCAAACATGATTAATTTGATCATCACGTTGTATGTTTTTACAAACTAAAGGCCCCAAAGACACCAGGGTGCTGCTACTGCTGTGACAAACTGCCTACCTTGACATGATAGTGAGCGTCCAGCAGGATGTTGGCCGGCTTCAGGTCCAGGTGGAGCAGTGGTGGGTTCATGCAGTGCAGGAAGTTCATTCCCACTGCAGTCTCATGGATGATGCGGAAGCGGAGCTCCCAGGGCAGCGGCTCGGTGGCCAGCAGGGTCTCCAAGGAGCCGGTCTCCATGTACTCCATGACCAGGCCCTGGGGGTCCTCACAGATCCCGTACACTGGCAGGATGTATCGGAACTTGGCCGCCTCCATCTTCTTAGCCTCCTCGAGCAGCTCCGTACGCTCCCTGTGATAAAGACATTATTGCTTTATTATCACTCTCAGGTTGCATTACAATTACGTTACATCTCACTGGCTTCTCGTGTGGCGTGACTAAGCAGTTTTAAGGAGCGCAGATAAACAACAGCTGAAAGGTATTTGGGTCACCTTGTTTTTCACCATCACTTCCACATGTCTCAGCTCACAGTTATTTATCAGACCCTGTGTTTCATAAAACATTAACCTGCTCTGTGATTCTGAGCTCATGCTTTATGCTTTATTTGGCATAACTTTTGTCCTAATTAAAATTCCAGCACATTACACAATATCCTCAGCGAGCTCTTAGCTATGCAAAATGTTTGTCAGCCTTAACCTTGGAGGCTGTGAGTATGTGACCTCTCTAAGCACCTATAATTAATTTACATCCTGAGTATGCGGCTCAGGCTCCTAACTGCCCAGTGGTTCTGTTAAAACCTCGAGGACATTCCTGCCTGGAACGCATCTGGAGAGTGCAGTCGGCTTAAACACAGCTCTTGTTCCCTGTTGCTCAATCTTTGCACAACTCCTTTATCAGCGCACTGCTGACATACCTCAAACACAACTGTGCAGGTCAGTCATGACCTCAGTGCACATATCTCAAGCAAAGGTTGCTTTCATAATGCAGCCTCTTAATGAGGACGAAGGAGATAAAGTTAAGTCACTTCTCATGACTGTATTCGTAGGAATGTGCTTCAAAGGCAGATTGGGCTGCAAATTCTGTTTTCTACCATCAATTAAATTAAACTAGATGCACATGAGAGACTCCTACAACACCTACTATGGGGACGGCGTCTCAGATTACTGAATGAGTCAATAGGAGGAAGCCTGACTAGGATTGTTCTTTATAGTGAGAACAAGTGAAGGAGGCACAAGTCCCCAAATCTGGCTGGCAGGAATAATCAAACATGATATGGGCGAATGAGCACGCAGTTGTTTGCTAAACCCTTCATTTAATCCAAAGTGCTCGTCAGCAGCTCTTCAGAACCAAACAATGTCCCTGCTTTAACAGAGAGGCCCGGTAAGACCGGTTTGACAGCTTCTTATATTGTCTGTGCCACACAGCGGCAGCCTGCGACACAGCCAGACAAAGGTGGCTTTGAGTTCCTGTTGCTGGATGTTATGTGCGGGTCAGTGAAGGCTGCAGTCAAATGACTGTTTATGCACTTTGCAGATGTTTGGAGGAGATAACATCTTCGGTGCAGGTTCAGTGAATGCTTTTAAGTTGCACCACGAGTTTAAGGGGAAGACGTCTGTCCTCGCAGTTCCTATTTGAAATGTTTTGGTGACAACGACCAGAAGATAAATTATAATCTGACAATCTTAATTGGTTTACTCTGCCTGGGGCTTGAGCTCAATAACAATAAATGACTTTTCTGACTATAAAAAGAGAGAGGCAACATTTATAGTGTGTCTAATGAAATTAGTGAGCATGCATGAGAGAATGTAAACTTCCTCTGAAAGGAAAACGACTGTGTTGCTTGATGTTACATACAGCTTGACACCAGTCACCTACAGCAGTATATCACCACACACACACACACACTCTCTCACACACATATCCAAAAATATATAAAACACCAATTTTCCTCTCTGCTCCAAGACCCATGCAGAGCAAAAGCAAGATTCACAGTTATGAAAAATCCTAGAAAGTTCCAGAGACTTGTTTAATTCCTAGCAGTGCCTGGAGGAAGAGACCTCTTTGCTCCTTTTATTGAAAACTACACTCATTTTAATGAGCCCCTCCCTGAGGTCACAACATGATAACATCACTGTTTATTAGGGAAATCAGCTGTGGGCCTCTCATGTTTGGGTCTAGTTGAACAAAGCAAACAGCTCCAGCCCTGAGCAGTGCGGACTAACCCTCAGGATGAATCAGCATGTCGGTGCTCCCTGCAACACAACTTAACTGTGTTGAAATATGTAAATGTGGCTTCCACTTTACTCTCCAGCTGCACTGTGTGCCCAGACTGGCAGAGCGTGAGTCACAAATTACTCCTTCTTATTCTGAAGCCGTGTCTGTCTACTGTTGGCCCGTAAGAAGCTCATCTAAGTGTACAGCTGAGAGGTAAGAGCCTGGAAAAGACATACACCTGGAACTAAAGAGATATCTGAACAGCAGCTCCTAAATTCAACACCGGCACAAACACAACACATGTGGCTGAACAGCTGGAACTTACTTGTCATCCACATGAAGGCAGGGAGGGCACTTGATAGCCAGCCATGTTTTCCACTGTACGTGCCGGACTTTGTATACTTGTCCAAATCCACCTGAGCCTATTTTCTCCCAGCTGCCAAACTCAGGGGAATCAAAGGTCCTTAACAGCCCCATATTCCCATGCGAGGAATCCGGGACGTCCATATCCATGTTGAGAGACCCACCAGTAGGGTAAAATCCTTTTTTGTCCGTCTCCAAGGCACAACCTGTGGGAGTGAACACACACACACCACCGACTTGATTGTGAGCTCTTCCTTGTTTTTCCCCTCGTCTAGCTCCGTGAGGCCCCTCCCTCTCTCCAGGTGAACAGAGGGGGCGGGCCTGCTGCTGTGACATCACATCCTGGTTTTGAAGCACAGCAGAGATGGAAAGGTTCACTGGAGGAGCATGACAGCCCACACGGCACCACGCCGCCAGTGAATGCCTTTAGACGATTGTTTTCTAGATGCCCTGAAGTCCTGAGCTTTCTCGTATATCTGCCAACACGAAGGAGAGAAAAGCTTCTGTAAAGAGCCCGAAGGCCGTGAACCCAGGAATGTGTCGTTTCATAAATACATCTTTGTCCCACTGTAGTCCATTATAAAATAAAGGCCCCGAGGTCAGGAGAGGGAATGTGTCTTAACAATAGGTGGGAAATGTGATAGTGAGTCCGCACAGCCTTCAGAACATGTGGACTCATCTTCTCAGCATAAACTCTCCAGCAGAGGGAAAAATGATGATCGGTCACAGTATTACTTTACTTTAACTTAACTTAAATTAGCTCTATTTTAACGTCAGCTTAACTTAGCTTAGTTTAACTATACTTTCACTTAATTTAATATCATATAACTTAAGTTCAATTTTAACTTTAACTCAGCTTAGTTTAATTTTACTTTCATTTAACTTAACCTAAACTTGCCTTAACTTAACTCCATTCTAACTTTAGCATAACTTAGCTTCACTTAACTTAGCATTACTTTGCTATACTTTCCTGTACCTTAAATTAACTTATCTTAACTTAACATTACTTTAACTTAACCTAACTCTATTTTAACTTCAGTTTAACTTAGCTTAACTAAACACTACTTTACTTTGACTTTAACTTCACTCTAATTTAACTTTAACTTAGTTTAATTTAACTTAACATTACAGTACTCTACTTTAACTTATATTACATCTTAACTTTAAAGTTAGCTTAACTTAGCTTAGTTTAACTTTACCTTAACTTAACCCTATTTTAACTTAAATTTAACTTAAATGTACTTTGATTTTAACTTAAACTTAGCTTAGCTTAACATAATTTAACATTACTTTACTTTACTTTAACTTAACGTCATGTAACTAAAGTCCATTTTAACTTTAATGTAGCTTAGTTTAACTTAACATCACTTTACTTTAACCTAACTTAACTCTAATATTTACCTTAAATTAGCTTAGCTTAACATTACTTTATTTTACCTTTAACTTAACCCTATATTAACTTAAATTTAACTTAAATTGATTTTTATTTTAGCTTAAACTTAGTTTAGCTTAACATAATTTAACATTACTTTACTTTAACATGATGTCATGAAACTAAAGTCCATTTTAACTTTAACGTAGCTTAGTTTAACTTAACATCACTTTACTTTAACTTAACTCTAATATTAACCTTAAATTAGCTTCGATTAACATTACTTTATTTTTACCTTTAACTTAACTCTATTTTAACTTAGTTTGGCTTAACTTAGCATTACTCTAACGTTACTTTAACTTAACTTAAATTAACTCTGTTTTAACTTAAATTAACTTAAATCTATTTTAATCTTAATTAATACTTAGCTTAGCTTAGCTTTACTTGACATTAACTTAATGTCTTGTAACTTACCTACATTTTAACATTGACTTAGCCTAGTTTAACTTTAATTAACTTAAACCTATTTTAACTGATTCAAACTTAATTCTATTTTAACTTAAACTTAAACTAAACTTAACTTAACATTACTTAACCTAAATTAAATTAACTCTAATATTACCCTTAAATTAGCTTAGCTTAACTTAACATTCCATTATTTTAACTTTAACGTAACTCTATTTTAACTTTAATGTAACCTATCTCAGTTTAACTTTACTTCACTTTAACTTAACTTAGAATTGCTGTATTATTATTATTCTGACAATGAGTATTAGTTAGAGTAGATGCTGCTGTAGTCCACATCAACAATGTAAGAAACAAATGTCTTCATCCATGACGACAATATAATATTTAGAGGTACAGTGAACTAACACAGAGTGAAAGCAGACATGTTGTAATTTCATTCCTCCACGTGTCTTTAACTTCTTCACCCTGTACTACCTAACAGGGCTGTGATGTTTGTTTAAATGCATAATTTCAATAACTGCTTTGTACAAATGTCAGGTAACTCAGACAACCTTGCACAGCCCTGGCCTAAGGCAGCTTATTTAGAACAATCTGCACGCACTAAAAACAGTCTGGGATTAGAGGACGTCTGTGTCCTTAAAGTAGAATTGGGCACATTGAAGTTACCACAGGACACATAATCCTTTTTTTACAGCTGCCCAACAGACACACATTAGATCTGGTACAATTTCAGTTCAAGGTCAGACACAGAAAAAAAAACCTGGAGTTGACAGAGTTCAGTGTTGGACTCAAGGACTCAAGGACACGTCTTTCATACAGGAAGCCTTGAACTTGTGTCCCACGTGTCTGAGTAAATGATTAATTTCTCACTTATCATAAAGCAGCAATTTACTGGAGTTGATGAATGCATCCCAGATAGTGTGCCTCATGATGACACTTATATGCAAAGATGCACAGCTGCAACAATCTATAGGCTTGCCTCAGGGACACAGTTTTCTGAGAGCCCTTAAATGCTAGACATCAGATTTAAATGCCTCTCAAATTTATTCATGGGTCCCTTGTGTGACTTATGATGTTATGCTGCAGCACAATAATCAAGATTATCCTTCAGGACTCTACCAGGATAGTTGAGATGGGAAGGACTGCTGAATCTTACATTTAATTCAATCAAGCAAACAAATGAACTCACTGAAACACAATATTTCGCCTTCAAATAACAGATTTTTGAAAACAGATATACACAAACCACGTGATAAGTATTTATGAATTATTTTAGACAATGCTATACCCTGATATGTATGAGATCATGTTCACAAAGGACCTTCAGATGTAAGAAGACAACTGCTGCTTTTTGAGGCCCATTATTTCCAACTGTTGAGCTGCTCCATGATGGTTTTAACTGTCAAACGAAGAAAAGAGTTCAAATTACTTAAACTCTGACCACTACATGCTGTAATGAATACCAGGCTGATATGTATGTCTGAATTCAATGGGTTATATGACTCAAGTTTGAGTGTGTGACAGGATGTTGGGAGGACAGGACGAGTTTTCCATCCAGGTAGGCAATATGTGTAGAGATAGCTAAGCTTTGCTATGTATCATCCCTTCTTAAATTTTCCTCCTGATCAATAAAGTATCTATCTATCTATCTATCTATCTATCTATCTATCTATCTATCTATCTATCTATCTATCTATCTATCTATCTATCTATCTATCTATCTATCTATCTATCTATCTATCTATCTATCTATCTGCCTGCCTGTCTGCCTACGTACTTACATCTACCTATCCATCTATCCATTTACCTACCTACCTACTTGCCTACTATCGACCTGTCCATCTATCATCGGTGCATTTTCCTCCAGTGACATTTGGGATTTCCATGTGCATGAGGGAGTGTGTTTGTTGTGGGACAATGTTTGTTTGGGTGTCTAAGTCTGATCAGCACAGAGCGGCTGACTGGTGTTGGTAGGCAACATGTGCAAATATAACTTAGGTCTGTTATCTGCAGATCTATAAACGTTTCCTTGTTGATGTTATTTCATTTCATAACAAAAGGGAGTACACCCTGTGCAGTATCACTTAAATGCATCATTTATAATTTGAGTAGTAGAGTATTTCCTCTTATGAACAATCCAAAACAAATACTTCAGAAAGACTGTGAAGACAATGAATACACCTACGCTCGCTGACAAACAGGCTAGAAACCCTGTGATCACTGAGAAATAACTGAGTACACCTGTGATTTCTAATTAGCCTACCATCTGAACTATGACCTGGGCGAGTGTGCCACCTGACTTGAAGCCAACAGAATATCTTTGGGGTATTTTTTTTAAAGAGAAATGTAGAGCAACACAAGAACAGATGCAGCTGGATTAAGGTGGACATAAGAAGTTTCAGGCTCTACTGTATTTTATTATAGTACATCCAAACTGTCAGTGTTCGACTTCACATGAGAGCAAATATCCTTGACATGTTCGTGATATTCTTTCCCTCTGCTGTGTGCTGTCATTACGTAGTCCCAGTGGAAGTTTTTTTTAAAAAGCGTCTGCCTGTTTTGATTTGTCCTCCACGAGTGCTGAACCCAGCGGCAAGTGCAGTGCAGGTGTCTGAAAGCCCCGTGAGTCATAGAGCTGGAGAAGAGCACAGCATTAAATAGGAAACTGAAAGTTATCTTGTGATTTACAAAAAAAAACATAATTATGATGTATCTCATAGGGGGAACAATTAATCTAAGATAATAAAAACATCTCCTCCCTTGCACTAATTCAGACTCTAATATTTGATTCACAGTTGATGGTCGCCCTTTTGTATGTTACCTGTCTCTGGGTCTGACAATTCCACGTGTACGAAGTGGTGGCACATGTGAGGACGACATGTAACGTCTCCTTACACACTTATTTGTTCTGTGTCGTTGTTTGCTCTCTGTCTGCAAGTGAAAGACATGTCTTCCTCTGTGTTTACCTCCACCTAACACATGATATAACCTCCCTCCACCCTGCTCTGCAGCGTTAATGAGGGAACTGGAAGGACCAGGTGTAAGGGCTAACTATAAATATGTCATCAGGGCAGCTGTTGAGACAATAGGCCGATCTCACGGGTACGTGAGGAAGCAGGACTCACTCACAGAGCGGCAGGTTATGGGCAGTGTGAACGAGGGCCCTTTGAGGCGTTGGTCCGCCCGTCGAGATCGGGCGGCATCACACATCAATAGAATGAAAGAGAAGCTTTTAACTGGAGTGTTAATTAAATCAGCTGCTTTAATCTGCTATCTCATTTAAAAATAAGAGAAGAAATCAGGACTGCCTGCTTTTCCCGCATGAAGACAAATCTTTTGTTCTAAGTTCAAATGAGCCGCATTGATCTGGAATGCTTTGGTATGCAGCAGGGAGCACGAAGCAGCAAACAAGCTCTGATAATGAAGACAGTAAACAAAAAATAATCTCCAAAACTAATCAACACGTCCATCAAAACAAAGCAACAATTGCAGCCTTGTGCTTTTCATAATGTCACACATGAAGTCAGAGCCTGTGACAGCTTGTTAGCTGATGGCAGCTCAGGTATGTGGTGGCACATCATTCAGTGTGTTTCCTGCTTGAGGCGTGTGTGTGTGGGCAAATTATTATAAGAATGCAGCAGCTTGATGTTCAGAATGCGGAGGTCTGTTTATGAATGTTCAAATGGGAGCTCCAACGCAGATGTAGATAATTGTGGATGCAGCTCTGTTTGCTTCATCTTAAGCTGGAAACAAACATAAATATTCAGATGTGATATTTTACACCCAGTGTGCAAAGATGTTCCTAGACTTTACTGCCATCTACTGGACATACTTTAATAATAAAGCATGTAGCTCTGGGATGAGACATGAGTGTGCATTTACACTAATCAGCCACAACATTATGACCACTGACATGTGAAATGAATAACATTGATCTTATTGGTACTATGTGCTGTTCTGATGGAAAACCTTGGATTTTAACATCCATGTTGATGAGACTTAGACACCCAAATAAACATTGTCCCACAACAAGCACACTCCCTCATGCTAATGGAAATCCCAAATGTCACTGGTCTACCCCCACAGGAAGTGGAACAAGTTGGATTGACAGAGGCCCCACTGCACAAGCCAGAGTACCCAAAGGATCCAGTGCCAACGTCCTGGTTCCAGACCCCATAGGACACCCTGAGAGGTCCTCTTGTCCATGCCCAATGGTTCAGAGCATTTGTGACCACATAAAGAGGACCAACACAATATTAGGCAGGTGGTCATGATGTTATGCCTGATCGATGTACGTCTGCATAACTTCTACCCTGTATCTTAGCACTGTAACAGACCAGACTGATACCTCCTAAAACTTGTTCTGGTTTCACTTTTAAAGTATTGTTTAGCATTTGCATTGTTCTCATCAGTCTGGGGTTCACACCTGTTTAACTTTCTATTGTTGGTGGATTACAAGGGAGGAGAAACTCACTTAAGCTCATTAAAATCTATAGAAAAAAAGCCTTTTCAGACCTGTGCCAGTGTTTCTAATCAAACAAAACTGAAAACAAATTAACAGTTAAAAAAAATAACTCAACAGTTGGCATCAATCTTTTTGAGGTGTGGTAACTTCTAATGAAATTAAGTTCAACCAACAAACTAAACTGAGTGAGGAGAAAAATCTTTTCTCTACGATCAAAAGTATTTTTAATTACCAACTACTTAATAATTGGTAGTGTAAACACGTGGTTTTAAGTTGATTAGTCACAAATATTAGGTTTTCCAACTAGTTTATTGTTTGGTGGGAGGAGAAACTCACCTAAACTTCATTAAAATCAAAATAGGCCTATTCAGACCTGTGCTAGTGTTTCTAATCAATGTTAAACCAAAGCAGACAAGGAACAAGGAACTCATGCAGTTAAAGGTAGAGTCAGTGATTCTAATGCAATAACTGTAGGACAGAGTTCCCATTGGCTGTTCTACAAACTCAGATGTGCGTCAGTTCAGATGATGGAAAGCCGGATTCAATGGCGGAAAGTCTTGTTGGAGAAGTTATACCAGTACTGGCAACAACTTTCTAAACTGCAAAGCAACTCAAAAAAGGAACACAGACAAACAGACTTTAAAAGAGAGAATAAATCCAATAAGTGTTTTTAGAGATAGAAAGAACTTTGCATCGACCTTTGGGTTAGTTAGGACTTGTTGAAGTGCGGTTGTATGAGGTACTTATCCATAGTGAGTGTAGTACCTATAGTAGATGGAGGTCAGCGCATACACAGTTCAGAATACCTGCGTAGAAACTGAACAATGTACTGCCGCGAATGAGGGAACCAGCAAAAGTACTTTAGACACCTTAAAAAAGGAATCTTAAAATAATCAATGTTGTTTAAATGTATGTTATATTTACAATACCCTCACTACTTTACCTTGCTGTCACAGAGGCTTTCCAACAGGGGACTGAAGCAGTGATGTTACTTTTCAAATCCACTAAACGCCTTTGGGAGTTGAAGTGAATAACATTGATCATATTGGTACTATGTGCTGTTCTGATGGAAAACCTTGGATTTTAACATCCATGTTGATGAGACTCAGACACCCAAATAAACATCGTCCCACAACAAACACACTCCCTCATGCAAATGGAAATCCCAAATGTCACTGGAGGAAAATGCACCCCACCACATGGAAACAACATCAACCAATCAGGAACATGTTGAGGAACATGACAATGGTCCAACATGTTGATTTGACCTCCAAACTTCCTACACCCCATTGTGATCAAGCATCAACAAGATGCAGTGGAACAAGTTGGATTGACAGAGGCCCCACTGCACAAGCCAGAGTACCCAAAGGATCCAGTGCCAACATCCTGGTTCCAGACCCCATAGGACACCCTGAGAGGTCCTCTTGTCCATGCCCAATGGTTCAGAGCATTTTGGAGCACATAAGGGTACCAACACAATATTAGGCAGGTGGTCATAATGTTATGGCTGATTGGTGTGTGTCTGAAGATTCTCAGTCATCCAGGTCATGGTATCTCTAAGGCGTCTACAAGTGCTTGAATTTCTTGAGGACATTTTATCCTTTCAGATGAGTTCAATTCATTTGGATATTTACAGTAAGGCAAGTGAAATTAAAATGCAGCACAGCCCTCCTCACTATACTCCCTATACTCCCTATACTCAGCAGCAGCAACTGTGTGAAAGTTCAACCAGCCTGATAAGCTGCTGATCCAGTTAAACACTGCAGTCACTGAGGCTGTTCTCTGCACATCCATCACTGTTTGCAACCAAACAGCACTGGAACAGACCACAATGAGCCGTCAAGTCTGCAGGACTCATTACTGGTGCCGACCTGCCCACCATCTACGCCTGACTGGTTGAGCGTCAGGGTCACTTCAGGGTCAGTGCAGGAATCAGTGCAGACAGTCACATTTCACTAGTTAGTGTAGTTCTACTTCACTCTTTACCCCGTTTATTTCAGCACACTTGCATCCTTGCACCACCTGTGTAAGAACTACAGTAATAAAATGTCATATGTTTACCCTGCAGTCAAAGAATCCACACCTGGAGTCAAATACTTGGTTTGTGAACACATTCATGTCCGATAAAGAGCCAATTCAAACACTTAATTGCTAAATTAATCCAGTGAAAATAGTCGTCTTTTTTTAAGTATCTCTACTCATGTTCATTTGACAATCTAATTTGTTCTTCTATGTCTTTTCTGGTTATTTTCCTTTATTGCTACAAGTGTACTTTGCTTAAAAAGATGTGTGGACACGTGTAAATTGGAACGAAGGTTTTGATTTATGTTTTGTATTTCTCCTAATCATAAATTAAGACGCACTCAATGGACTGGAAAATGAACTGATTGGCCAAACTGCTTCTGTTTCATAAAAGGCTGATTAATTGATTACATCTGAAGAATCTAAGGACTGGTGCACACACCTACACGTATTCTTGGACTGAATGATTGCTGCATTTACGTTGTGCTGTTTGCAGAAAAGCTACCCAGAGATCCAGAGCAGCCGGTCACGGAGCTATAAACAGAATCAGGTTGAGTTCATGATTCAGGGATTTAGAAAAACACTGTTGGTAGTTGCAGACCACACGCACAAAAAAGAAGCAAGGCATTTTAAAGAGACATTTTGTTTAAAAATAAGAGTACAAAAAACATTTCCAGTATTTCACCCCTCTTCACCCCGACAGGTCGACAGTAATTACAGTATACAGCATTCTAAAAATAACATTTCATCAGTGAGACGCTTTTAGAAACACACCAACCACATGTGACGTAACCGAGTGGAAGTTCATCGTTTTTCAGGTTGGTACGTTTTCATACTTCATTTTCTGAGCAGCAGGTTTATCTTGAAAACATGCATGTCTTTTTTAAAAGGCTGATAAGGCATTTGAATATTCAACACGTTGCTTTGGTTTCAAATGTCAGTGGAGTGTCAGAGATTTTGGCTGAATGCACCATTTCTTCTGTTTTGTAATTAGCAGATTCATTAACATCAGACACGTTGTTTTCTCAGTATAAAAAAAAGAAAATATTACAATTTCATTTGCTTCCATGGGGCTGTAGAGGCATCTGGGTGACAGTGATCAAAGCTTTGCACATAAAAATCTACTCTACTATAGGACAATGTCTGTGAGCGAGAGGCGACCTGCACCCCCAGTGTCTGCTCAGTAGCTGAACATCTGCTGTGCGGAGCCGCTCTGCTGCTGAGGGGTTGGCGGCTGGTTCTGGTTGGGCCGGCCTGGCTCCGGGCCCTGGCTCTGGGCCTCCTGACTCTCCCCCTGAGCCCCCTCCACCACTGGAGCGACCTGGCCGCCCTCCGCTGCCGATACAGGCCTCCAGGCCAGAGCCGGGGCCTCCAGCTGGTGGCCCATGGGGTTGACCAGAGTGGTGAGGTTGATGAAGTGGGCGACGGACTGGGGCGCCGCGCCTCCACCGGGACCCACCGTCTCTGGGACGAGCTCGGCCGGTCGGTTGTGGAGCATGGCAGAGCCGCTGACCGTGTCGAAGGTGACGGTGAGGATGGAGTTGTCCAGCGTGAGGGGCCGGTCGCTGGCCGTCAAGTGGCCCACAGCTACCGGCTGCAGGCTGGTGAACTGGGCCGGGGCGTGGCTGGTGATGGGCGTGACGGTGATGTTGGTCAGCCCCATCGAGCTGTTGGGGGAGGAGGCCGATGGAGCGCTGGGGTCGGTCAGGACCACCACCTGAAACAGCAGCAGATAGGTCAGTTGCTGCAACTAAATAAGGAAAGCAACTCATCTACTGACAGAGAGAATGACTGAGGTGTGACTGTTTCATCCCAGCTCCTGTCATGGTGAATCAAACTGGTTGAACTATGATATCTGGGTCATACAGATGTTGTAATAAAGGGTCTAACAGGTGCATCTGTCAAACATGGACTAGAACACATTTCTTATTCTACTACTACCTGATGACTGAATCATTTCCATTTTGATTATTTAGCTATTTCTCCAGTTTTTCTTTGCAGTTTTATTCCGGGTTATTGGTTTGTTCAGCAGGTGTAAAGGTAGAACACAGTTTGTTATCATTCATTGTTTTATCTTCAGTTTATTGCCTGAGATGAAGCTGTAACGTCCAATGTGAAGCATGTCCACTGTACAGTATAGTGTGGTGACACCATTTGGCAATGTATATGATTCATGGGTCATATTTTATTCTCACCCATTTAGAGGGAGTTTTTATTGCATGTGGATAATTGATAACAATATCCAACAGTGATCAGTTCATTTTAACAAAAAGAAAAGGGAAACCTAGGAACACAGAGGCATTACTTTACTACAAATGCATATCCTCATTATGAATTTCTCTTTATTCTGCTTTTCATCAGCAGTGTGCAGTCAGCCGCTGTCTCTGGGCATTTGGCTCTTCAGCAAGAAAACCTTCAGCCTGTATTTCCTCTTTAATCAGGCCGCCTGCTTTTATCAAGATTCCATTTATTGAAGTCTTTGGGAAAAAAAGCAGATGGAAAATGTTATGATAACAATGAAGCAACATCTTCAGTATAATCTGCATATCTACCTGCTGGATGCTCTGCACAGCAGAGCTCGTCTCGGTCTCATCGCCGACGATGACGGTGTTGAATTCTGCCATTGGTTCATGTCTCGGCTCAGTGAAGTCAACGTATTCGTCGGACTCAGAGAGCTCCGGCTCAGCAGGAACTCTCTGCTTCTTCTTGGGGTGTCGGGAAGGTCGGCAGGGCCTCTCCTGAGACATGCCGTCTTTTTCCAGGGTCAGGGTTGGCTGAGGGCGGAGGTGAAACATGTCACCATAACATACAGACAGTGACCGGGTCGACTTTAAATCTAGAGCTTCTTCTTTTAGTCCTACTGCATGTCACACAGGGTACATGTGACACCAAGGGGAGTCATACTATTGTTCTGATGACTCACAGGTCACACTGGGAATAAACAGGAACTCTGCATTTTGGTGCCCCAACAGTATCACAAGAGCTGACTGAGCTGATACACAGCAGTGGCCTCAAACAAGGAGGTTCTAGCCTCAGATGGACCAATTAAACATATAACTGAGCTGAAACGCTACTTGGCATCTCAAACTCAAACTGACTTTACGATGATGCCTCTTGTTGTCTTTTGAACCAGGAAGCTGCTCTTATCTTGCTGCTAGATCCTCTGAGCCCCTTTAACCCCACTGTGTTTCACTGCTGCGCTCCAAAGCATTTGTTCTGCATCGCCAAAGAAATCCAGAACTTCTGTCTAACCTGCACAATGCTGATAGACGAATCGTTGATGGTGGAATTTTCCTGAAGATCATCAAACTCATCGATCCTCACAGACACGACCTGCAGGTAAAAAGGATAATTCAGTCCCTATAGGAGTCAATAACAGCTGTTGGCCTGTGTGGCATCGTATGGATCATTTCCAGCCTCACCTCAGGGTGTTTGCGTCGCAGGTGTCGGTTCATGGAAGCGCGGGTGGACACCTTGGTCCCACAGAGGTGACACGACTGGGCCTCCACCTTTTCATGGGTCAGGTGGACGTGCTTCTGCAGCATGTATTCCGTCAGATACTTTTTATCGCATGTCGCACACGTCCATGTCTTACCCACTGCAGCGAGAGCAAGAGAGGGAGACTGGGTCAGTCCAGAAACTCTACAGATTACTGGTTATTATGGAGCCTCACACAAAATCTGATTAAAAGCAACACATTTTTCCTATCCTAACAGGCAAGGCAATTAGCAGTTTGAGGCAAAATTAGGAAATACATTTGCTGTGTGGCTGATGTTACCAGCCAACCCATAAACCGCCCTTAAATTTTACAGTGTGGATGTCTTTAAATCTTCAGTGGCGGTTTGGTTTTTTTAATCTACTCTCAGCCACATAAATCAAGGCGCAGAATCACTTTCCACTCCATTTTTCCCGCTTTGAACGAACCAGGAAAACCAGCCAAATTACAGACTTCCATGTTGAGCCTCTAACAGGCCTGTAATAGTGCAGCAAACCGAGGAGTGCGTCTGGTTTTATGATGCCTCCACATGAGAACACTTGCCTGTGTGGATGAGCTTGTGCGTCTCTAGAGTCGTCCGCTCGCTGAACGTCTTTCCACACAACTCGCACATGAAGTCCTTTATACCTGCAGGCAATGAAGAAACACACAGCCACAAAATACTTCCTGTCAGGCTGCAAGTTCAACAAATCAATGGTCAATAGTAAGCCTTTCAAGAGGCTGTGACACACACATTCTGACTCACCTGTATGTCTCTTGTAGTGTTTCAACATGTTGACTTTTTGGGCAAACTTGCGGTTACATTCTTTACACTCGTACTCTTTGATGCCCTTGTGAAGCTTCATATGGTGCCGGAGAGCGTGTTTGGTCTTCATGCCTGCGCAGGAAAATATTGACATAGCATAACAGCGATTTAAACACACTAGTCCATTGTGCTTTTTTACACAGTGAGAGAAAAATAATGGAGGCGTGTGATGCTGACCTTTCCCACACTCTGCACACAGGTAGTCCCGGTTGTCGTCGTGAACCCTGAGGTGCTCCTTCAGCATGTCCTTCCTCGCGAATGACTTGCCGCACTTATCACAGCCGTGGCTCTTCACCCCTGGACGAACACGCAAATACACACGAACACAAGACGTTCAGTCAACATTACAGAAAGATAAAACTCCATTATCGTTCTTCTTTGCTGCTACATTTTCACAGATTTTTCAATCGGACGTCTTTGACTCAAGTCTTGAGTTTCCAATAACTCTTCATTTTCTATGAGATAATCATTGAAACAAAGGCAACAATCATGTTCATGCAATCACCAAAAAGCAGGTATGTAATGAATTAGAAGCTGCTGGAACACAAGTGTCAGTGTCCACAGTCAAGCATCGTCATGGGCTGAGAGGCTACCATGGAAGGAGGAAGCTCTTCCTCCAGAAGCAGCACCTCAAAGCTCAACTAAAGTTTGCTGCTGATCACATGTACAAAGAAAAGGCTTTCAGGAAGAAAGTTCTGTGGGTCAAAAATTGTGTTGGTCCCCCTTGTGAGCTCAAAAATGCTCTGAACCATTGGGCATGGACAAGAGGACCTCTCAGGGTGTCCTATGGGGTCTGGAACCAGGACGTTGGATCCTTTGGGTACTCTGGCTTGTGCAGTGGGGCCTCTGTCAATCCAACTTGTTCCACTGCATCCTGTTGATGCTTGATCACAATGTGGTGTAGGAAGTTTGGAGGTCAAATCAACATGTTGGGCCATTGTCATGTTCCTCAACATGTTTCTGATTGGTTGATGTTGTTTCCATGTGGTGGGGTGCATTTTCCTACAGGGGTAGGCCAGTGACACTTGGAATCTCCATTTGCATGAAGGAGTGTTGTTTATGTTTATTTGGGTGTCTAAGTCTCATCAACATGGATGTTAAAATCCAAGGTTTTCCATCAGAACAGCAAATACTACCAATATGATCAATGTTACTCACTTCACCTGTCATTGGTTTTAATGTTGTGGCTGATCGGTGTATATTCCTGACTTAAACCCCATCAAGAACCTGTGTACTTTGCTGAAGAAACAATTCTGTGTCAGAAAGCATCACAAATTTAGCTGAACTGCATCAATTCTCTCAGAAGGAGTGGTCAAAGACTGAACCAGAAGCTTGTGGACGGCAACTAAAAGCACCTAACTGAGGTGAAAATGGCCAAAGGACATTTGATCAAATATTAGAGATGCTTTATGTAGGTTTTTGACCCAGCAGATTTTGTCATATTATACTGCTTGTAAGATGTACGCAGTACTGCTAGTTTTTGCGTGGATTAACAGCACACTCTTGGCAGTAACTGGCATATCCAGTGGAAAAGGGCAGGCCAAGACGAACCGGTGCTTGGCTTTCTGTCTCTAAATATCTGCCTCAGGAAATGCGATGCTTTGTGGTCACACACATGATGAGATCCCAGGCTGCTCTCACCTGTGTGGATGATCTTGTGCCTTTCCAGGTTACCGATACTGTTGAAGATCCGGCCACAGATTTCACATGGATGGATGTACCTTGAGGACAAAGCAGGAGATATGAAGGTTGTTCAGTTTGACTTTGCAAGGACCTTTTTATATCACGTCAGACCATTTATTTTCAGCTGCTTGAGCATCAGTGCAAAACAGACTTCAACTGACATTTCTGTCCCCACCCTTCTCCAGAACCTTCGCCTTGACTAAATGGTTCAAAACATGAAGTCTTACTTCTGCACTGCAGGGTCGGGCAGCTGCTCTCTGTGGATGACCAGGTGAGCGTTGTAGGTGGCCTTCAGAGCGAAGCGTCGGTTGCAGATGCCGCAGCCGTAGCCCCTCTCTTTGTGCTGCTCCATGATGTGCTTCAGGTACTCTTTGCCTTTCGCAAACGACAGCTAGAGACACAGAAGTAGGTTGGTTGTGTTATTTGAGCGAGACTTTCAGTGACACACCAGGATCTGTGCTTCTCCTGGATGCAGGTTTTCACGCTCTGTGCTCTTACTACTCCATCTTCTTACCTGACATTTCTTGCAGTTGTACTTGTGGTGCTCAGGATCATCCTCCTCTTCGTCATCGTCAGTGTCGTCGCTGTCGCCCGCCGAGATGCCGATCTTCCTGATGAAGCCCTCTCTCTCCTGCTCATCCATTAAGGCTATGTCCTGGAACAAATGCAGCTCTTTGACGTTATTAAGGGTGATGACAGCTGAGCCCCCCGGAGGGTGTCAAAAGCTATTTTACTGAAACGTGCCGAGATGGGAAGGTGCTATTTTATATTCTAATTATAATGACATCGACTACTTTGTCATCTAACATGGTGCATTTTGGTTTTATCTCCCTGAGCAACACTTGGTTTTGCTTATATTAAAAAAAACCTTTGGGTCATTCAGTGTCAACTCAGGAAGATTAGGGGAGGTCAGTTGCTTGACCACCTCAGAGAAACTTTGTAGGAATGATCTTTGGCATCTGAAACTGACATCCGCCCATTTTTTAGCTGAAACTTTTTCCCAATTTTTCACCCAATGGAAATTTTCAATAAATCATTTGCAAGTTAGAATTTGAATGAGATGCCACTTTCAGATGTGCGTGTCTCTTAAAGTGTATGTCCTTTCTTGAAAATCCACTTTCAAACCGAGGCTCTACTGCCAGTATTTGCTGCATTCTCTCCATTCACCAAAAACTTCTAAACATCTCCTGAAAATCTGAAGTCTCTAGGACATGCACTTCAAGAGATCTCCCCACTCAGTTAACCCAGCAAAATCACTGATATTGCTGCAAGCGTCAGTATCACCTTGAAGTGCACGTGAATGTGATCTCGGAGGACGTCCACGCGGAAGAACTTGCGGCCGCAGATCTCGCAGGTGTACTTCTTATCGCCGTGAGTCAACAGATGCTTGTTCATGTTGCTCCTGCAGGAGAACACCTGTTCACACAAACACACATTGTGCAGGACTTAAGTCACTGATCAAGTGCCTTCCTGGATTTATGAGCAGGTATTTGACCATTTGACCTGCTGCCATTAATCTTAGCTGCTCTGGAGAGTGCTCACCTTGCCACAGATAGGACAGGGTGAAGGCTCCTTCCTGTACTTGGTCCCTTCTTCTCCATTGGCCTCCAGTTCTTCTCTCTTCATGTGCTTTGGTCCTGCCAACATGCGCAATGGGTTTAGTTTAGTTTAGAGCCAACAGATGAGATTTAGTGACATCAGCCAAAGGTGTTGCTAAATGCATCTGGCCGCTACAAAATCACCACACACCGATTAGTTACTGGCATAGATATTTAATTTGAAAATGTATCAAAAGTCATCATCTGTATAGAAGAGAGAACCTGCTGGGAGGCTGATCGTCTCAGCAGGTCCCATCACCTGGTAATGCCATCCCTATGGTGAAGCACGGTGGTGGCAACATCACTACGAGGGTGAATCTCAGCAGCAGGGACAAGGAGGCTAGTCAGAACTGAGGGAATTATGAATGTTGCCAAATACAAAGAGATCCTTTAAGAAAACTTGCTCCAGAGTCAGAGACCTGAGACTAGGGTGATGGTTCACAAACAGTAAACCAAGACAACTCTGGAACGTCTTCAGGACAAATCTTTGACTGTCCCTGAGCAGCCATGCCGAAGCCCAGACTTAAACCCCGACAGAACATCCGTGGAGAAACCTGAAAATGGCAGTTCAAAGGCGCTTCCCATCCAATGTGACAAAGCTTGACCTGATAAATCAGGAAGAACAGGACCATTCAGGTGCACAAGGCCTGTAGAGACTCACCCAAAAGACCGGAAACTATACTTACTGCCAAAGAGGCTTCGACAAAGTATCAAATGGTTTCATTTTAACCGAGAGATTTTAGTTTTTGATTTACAATAAATTTGCAAAAACAGTTACTAAAATATGTTTTCCCTTTTTTCATTATGAGTTATTGACAGCAGATTGATGAAAAAATGGCAGCTCAACTGTTTGCCAGACGACATGATTTCCTGGAGAAGCTTCTCTCCATGTCTTTCCATGCTGCTGTAATTGCTTCAGCTGCTTTGCAAACACCAGTGATGTGGTTGGCTGACAGTAAATTTAACAATTTCCATTTCCCTTCATCTTGTGCTTTTGCACCGTGCGCTGCTTCACAAAAACCAACAGAGCAAGTATGCTTAGAAGACCACACAGTCCAATCACTGCACTTGCACGACTGAAATAAGGCCATATGCCAAAATGCAAATGATGCTACTAAAATATAATTTTTTTTTTTAACACAAGATGACGTTTTTGCTTTCATTTTTCTACAACAATAATTTGAATAGCCCTAAATAAACTTCATAATAAGACCTCGCTGTGTGCCCAGGCGGGACTCACCCACGCCGTGCCTCCTGTGGTGCTCCTGCATCACGTCCTTGCGGTAGAACATCTTGTTGCAGATTTCACAGGAGTAGAGCTTCTCGCCGTGCTTCTTCTTGTGCTTGGACAGGTTGCTGTTGGTGGAGAAGAAGCGCGAGCAAATGTCACACTGGAACGTCTTGTCGTCTGGAGAAAGAAAAGGAAAAACAACCGAATTGGATGAGGCAGGAGTGTGATCGGGAAGACTTTCAAAATAAGACAAAAAAAAAAAGCAGGGAGGTTACTCCACCTGTCCGGCAGTTGTGGAACTTTAAGGCATTTTCCAGGCGAAAGGATTTCTCACACGTGTTGCATTTATACTTGTACTCTTGGTCCGGCTGTTGGAGGGACACAGAAACACAATGACATCAACCAATGGAGCGACTAAAACCTTTGAGGCAACAGTTTCGAGTCACATACCATGTTCTTGCTGTGCTTGTAGGAAATGTGCTGCTTCAGACTTTCCTTGCGGCTGAACAACTTGTCACATTCATCACACTTGAACAGCTTGTCACCTGAGAGGACAGGTGAAGGGATTATTCAGTACTATACATGCTGGCATCCTGAATATGGCTTTATCTTTCAAATCCACACATACCATGAGATCGGATGTGTCTGTTGAGGTTGCTGCTGTTCTGGAAGACCTTGTTGCAGAGGGAGCAGCGGTAAACCCTCTTGTGCTCTCTGGCTTTGTGTCGCTTTAGGACGGCGCCGCTGTCTGGAGTGCTCTGCAGGCTGCTGCTCTCTGCTGCTGCTGTTGGTGCTGCTGCTGCCGCCTGTGAGGCCACCGGCTCCGAGCTCTCCACCTGGGGCTTCACATCTGCACACATCAGGAATCAAACGTCAAGGACAAATCTGGATTAAAGGCAGCAACACTTGATTTCTGAGAGAGCACTGATAACAAAGATATCAACAAACTGAGGATAACACAGGAGACCCTACAGTGATAAGAAAATAATATGATGTACAATGAGCATGCTAGCATACCAGCTAACATTAGTGTACATGAACAACTACGCTATACTGACAGAAGTACTGGGACACGCTCCAAATAATTGAATTCAGGTGTTCCAATCACTTCCATGGCCACGCCTGTAGCCCCTTAGTTCCAGTGAAAGGAACTCTTAAAGCTTCAGCATACCGACATATTTTGGACAATTGCATGTGCCCAACTTTGTGGGAACAGTTTGGGGATGGCCCCTTCCTGTTCCACCATGACTGCACACCAGTGCACAAAGCAAGGTCAATAAATACATGGATGAGCCGGTTTGGTGTGGAGGAACTTGACTGGCCTGCACAGAGTCCTGACCTCAACCCGATAGAACACCTTTGGGATGAATTAGAGCGGAGACTGAGAGGCCTTCTGGTCCAACATCAGTGCCTGACTTCACAAATGCGCTTCTGGAAGATGGTCAAAGATTCCCATGAACACACTCCTCAATCTTGTGGAAAGCCTTCCTAGAAGAGCTGAAGCTGTAATAGCTGCAAAGGGTGGAACAACTCCATATTAAACCCTTTGTATTAAGAATGGGATGTCATTAAAGTTCATGTGCGTGTAAAGGTAGACGACCCAATACTTTTGGCAACTTAGTGTATAATTTTGACCTGATGGTAACCTGGATTAAAAGTCCCCAAAGTGATTAAAGCTCATTCTGGGATTAACATCATCAATCCATTTGTTATCAAGACATTTCAGTCTTTACCAGAGGAGCAGACTGACCAACTATGGCATCCTTAGCCTTAGCATGCCTTAAAATTAAAGGTGAATTATACAAAAAATATGAAAAAGTAAATATGGAAACAGGTGGATTTTAATATATTTGAATAAGGAAACATTTAAGCCTCTTTGAAGCGATGCCTACAGATAAAAGCAGAACAGCCAAATGTTACTGGTGACACATTAACTAGACATTTGTAGTCATTTCGTCTTTTGCAGGGGTTAAAAATTAGGTGCCAATGATTAAAACATTCTAAAACGTTCTAAAACTTCTAAGGTCTAGAGTCCTCTTTGTGTTTGTAGTGTGTGGTCGTATAATGGGAAGAATCGAACATGCTATCTAGTATAAAGTTATGATTCAGTTTAGGTATACTTTAATGGTGGAGGAAAAAAGTGAGAGCTGATTCTGAGTAAATAGTATGTTTTGTTTGCTTCTCTGACATGAATTTCTGAGGGTTCAACATGACTGTTAGAAGAAAGTGAGTCAGCCAGCTTCATGGACTGACCCTAAAACCTCCTGCTTTCTACCTTTTCTTTTAATACACGTTTTTTTTATTAAGCCAGGAAAAGGCTCACTGAGAGAAGAGTCTATTTTACAAGGGCAGCCTGGTGAAGACAGGCAGCAGCACAAATACCAGGTTATAGACATAAAACTATAGAAAAAACGTTTACATAAAGATTGGTAGTACCTTACAGCATCATACAACTGCAAAACTACTTACAAAATGGTAAGATTTAAGATTTGTAATTAACTTTTCTTTTCTCTCTTACCTTTGTTTTTGCTCGCAGCAGCTGCAGCTCCGGGCCGGCGCCCCTTAGCTCTCCTCCCTCGGCTCTGGCCTCTCCTGGGTCCGGGCTGAGCTGCAGGGGGGCAGCCCTCCTGCTCATCGGGGCCGACCAGGCTCTCCTCCTGGGGCAGCAGCGGGTCGGCGGGAAGCACCGTTACCGTCTTTGCTTCATTGAGGTGACTCAGCATGTTGCCTGTGATCAACAGAGAGGAAGCAGAGGAGTGAGCAACCATGACACAGCATTTTGTTCAGCTTAGATATCTTTAAGTGGAGGGGGGGGACAGTCGGGGATCCACTCCTGCTGGACTGACTGTGCAGAGAAAACAGCTGAAAACTACCATCGGATGCGAGTAAAAGCTTTAAAAAACAGAAACGACGGTCAAGTTAGCTCAAAGAGGAGTTAACGTTTCTTAGATGTGCTCACTGGAGGATGTTTCGACTATCTTACCTGCACTGTTGTCTTCGACCACTGGGGGCATGTGGACTCCACTTTTCTCTGAGGTCTCTGTTTTAGCAGATGAAGACGTCACATCTGATTAAAAGGGGGAAAAACTAAAAGGATGCAACTACCCACCCTACCACAGCATCCGCGCTGGATAAACATACCTGGTTGAGGCAGGGGTGGCAGAAGAGGAGGCTTCAGCACGGGTTTCTCCATCTTCTTGGCGTAGAAGGCTCCATACCAGACCCTCAGCTCTGCTCCTGGCAGCACATCCTGGGAAACACACAGCAGAGACAGAAGGAAGAATGCAATGAAGAAACAGCAGCAGCAGCAGCAGCAGTCCTGAAAGGCTCAGGTTTTAAGGTGGATGCAGGTACCTGGGAGGTGTTGAAGTAAACGTCATCGTCCTGCTGGTAGGCCGTCAGGTTCTGGTGTTTGTGGTCGGTGGCAGGCCGCACCAGCATCATCCAGTTGCAGTCCTCCTCGTTGCTCGAGTCAAAGCACACCACCACACCGTCCTTCAGGAAGATCTGCCCAGTGGGAGGAGATGTCAGAAACAGGGCCATCACGTTTATCTATGCAAATAATGAAGCCCAGGCTGCACCTTCAGAGGAAACGCTCCTTCCTTCTCCAGGTGTTGGACCCTCTTAGCCTCAAAGGGCCCGAACCGGGTCCTCTTGACCAGCCGGCGCAGGACAAACACCCCCTCCTCCCCGTTAGCCGCCTGTCTGATCTCCAGGCTGTTCGGTAGAGACGACCTGATCCAGGAGGAGAGCGTCACAGTATTTTATTGTGAAACGACAATAAAACAATAATCATTTTAACAGCATTTCTTACTTTTTTTTCTCTTCACACATGGTTTACCTTCATTTAGTGGTAAATAAATAAGAGAATTACAGTTTAAAAGTCAGTTAAAATGAAAAGTAGATTGGTATATTTAGCACAAGAGGCTAAAACAGGTTACTACTCACACAGCCTCACTGCAAGGTCTGTATTACTAAAGACCCCCACCAGTGAAAATCAGCATTTTTACCTTGTTTACATGTCCATAAGGTATTTTATATGCTAGCTTCAGTAGCATAGTAAGACATTTCCACCTTGAAACTGCAGTGCACTGACCATTTCAAAGACGCACACTCAGACTTACAGGGTTTCATATGTAACAAACCCAATGGTACGAGTCCACTGAGGCACTTTTGGACGTGAGTGGGTCGCATTGATGTGGAGGGACGTGCCTAAAACTCCGCCATCTTGGTACAGGGCTAGCAGACGCGGGAGTGAATGTAAGTCTATGGAAGTAAGAGGTACTCCACAATCTTAAAATAGAATTATTCACTGAATTTTCGACCGATTTCTAAACTGTTTGGTTTGTTAAAAACGTCCCACATTTAGCTATGACACAGGATGCTTGGATGCTTTTGTTCTATTTATGTCTGCCTGTCCATCCTCCATGTCTGACGTTTGTAACAAACAATATATGTTGACAACTGATCGATTTATGATCACTTTTATAGTGCAGACATGTCATTCCTCTATCGATGTAATGCACTGTAGGGGCGAGTGGCACTGTACCAAGATGGCCGCCGCGTAGGCACGTCGGCTCCAATCGGCAGTGGCAGTCAACGCGGCGTCTACGTATATATGTCGATGTGTGCAACTACGCAGCGTCAGGACAAAACAGGAAACCAACACAGGCTACACCTTTCTACAACCACTGGCCGCACCTGATTGGACGTCGCTCCACTCGGGGGTGGATTGCCTGCTTCTAGACTCACAACCAGTCAAGAAAGTCGCCTGGTCTGGAAACTTTTGGTTATATTTAGAAAAATGCTTCACCAAAATGTGTTTCTGACGACACCTGAGGCGAGACATAAGCCACGTGTAGCTGCTTAATCTGTTCAGTTCTTCTCAAAATGTAGTCACGCATGGCCAGACCATTCTCTAGCACTGTGTAGAATGGCCTAGGTACACCTCAGTATAGTTCTGCTGTAGAGGGGACTGTTTTTGCAGGGGCTCCATTTTTCTCAATTGAGCTACATATGCACATGTATATACACACACATATATATGCATAAATATGTATTTATATATATATATTAAAAGTAAAATAGGTTTGACATAATATTAGGAAGACCTCTCAGTATAATTCTATACAGTGGTTGTATTATGTTCGTATGAAGTAAAGCTCATATAATGGAGTCATTAGTCGTAGTTGTGAAATATCTCCTTTAAATCTCAACTATGACTCAGTTGCTAATCGTTCTTTTCCTTTCTCACCTACATCCCTTGGTGAATTTTAGGAGAAAAATACAGGAATCATAGCAGACAAAAATCGAAGCTAAAACAAGAATCATAATTTTGTCTCCAAAGCTGTAGGAGGAGCAAACTTTGAGCAGCAGGATTTTCCTCTGGGCAGGACTGCCTTGCTGCATGATCTAAACCAGTGGTTCTCAACTGGTCCAGCCTCAGGACCCATTATGTCTCTATTATAACCCAAATTGTTGAAGTTTGCTGTTTTCGTTAACAAATTAAGCTTTATTTGGGTGTAGTCTCAATGCATTTTGATACAACTTGGGGAAATTTTAGCTTATTTTTTTGTTAATTTTGGAATATTTGGACACTTTTTGCCAAGTTTTGGGCATATCTTGGCCCATTTTGACAGATTCTGAGCATATTTTTGAATATTTTTGGCACGTTTTAGCATAAATTTCTCCAATAAGCTGGCAGAGACAGATCTAGACTACTACTACTGTCAACTACTGGTGTCACCACCACTAAATATCCTGCTATTTAAAGCAAACAGTGTTATAAGAAATGCGTCCTTTAAAATAAAAGACTTTATACCATTACTTTTTTAAAGGGGGGACATGCTTCTGCGACCCTCTAAAAATGGCTTCACGGTCCACTTTTGGGTCCCGACCCACCAGTTGAGAACCACTGATCTAAACCACAGCTCATCATCAAGCTCTGCAGAAGCCTGACAACGATCCTGATCATTTGAATCAGGTGTGTCGGAAGAGGGAAACATCTAAATTACGCAGGATAGTGGCCCTCGAGGACCGGAGTTTGACACCCCTGATCTAAACCTTCAGCAAAACTGGAAATCTTCAGCGCGGTTGGTTGCTGTCCAGATGCTATTGTTGCTGTTTCCCCATAGCGAAGAGGATTTTGAAAGCATGTAGGTAGCAAAAGTCGAGGAGGAAGGCACGTGAAATGCACAAATCTACACGAATCAGACGACTCAAAATGCAACGTGACGCTACCAGAACATCTTGCACAGCTTCCTGCATGGATGACAAATAGGAGGTGTAGACATGACAGCCCCTGTGGACCATAAGGAATCAATCCGGTCAACTTGCAGGGTTTCTGTGTCACTACTCTCCTGTCCATCTGAATTAATCCAATACTACAACCTGTCATTGTGCAGAGCAGAGCAGTTTCACAGCTTAGAGTTGTAGGTGAGCTGGTGTGCTCGAGCTGCAGTCGGAAGCACTGGTGTAGAGCTACATACGTTACATCCGATACACAGAGGTGAGGTTTGAGAGGTTAAATCAAAGACCGGAGGGGAACTTTAAGGACACTTGCTGAGGTATTTCTGTATTTTGAATGTGCACTGCTCTAGTCGAGACTTTGAAAATGTACCACTGCAATCAAATCACTCACCGAGCCCGGCTGAGGACGAATGAGTCCTGCACGGTCACCAGGGGCCCCAGCTCCGGACACTCAGAGTCATGGTACTGGCCGCAGTCCTCGCACCCTGAGACACAGATCAATCCTGTCACCACCGTCCAGTTTTACAGTTTGTCACCAACACACCTATCAGGCACAACATCATGACCACCTGCCTAATACTGTGTTGGTCCCCCTTATGTACTCAAAAATGCTCTGAACCATTGGGCAAGAGGACCTCTCAGGGCGTCCTATGGGGTCTGGAACCAGGACGTTGGATCCTTTGGGTACTCTGGATTGTGCAGTGGGGCCTCTGTCAATCCAACTTGTTCCACTGCATCCTGTTGATGCTTGATCAGAATGGGGTGTAGGAAGTTTGAAGGTCAAATCAACATGTTGGGTCATTGTCATGTTCCTCAAGATTGTCTGACGTTGTTGCCATGTGATGGGGTGCATTTTCCTGCAGTGACATTTGGGATTTCCATTTGCATGAGGGAGAGTTGTTTATGTTTATTTGGGTGTTTAAGTCTCGTCAACACGGATGTTAAAATCCAAGGTTTTCCATCAGAACACCACATAGTACCAATATGATCAATGTTATTCACTTCACCTATCAGTGGTCATGATGTTGTGGCTGATCAGTGTGGACGGTGCAGTCAGAGCTGGATTCATACTCACAGATGAACTCATCTGGCGTCCGTTCAGCCATTATGCCAACCTACAAACACAGGAAAAGACTTTATGTGAGGGATTTAATAGCAAACAAGCAGCAGTCAGGTCACACTGGATGTCAACAGCACATTCATGTAAATTAACTACTTGTTAGAGTGTGTTAGAGCTCAACTTCTGCGCCTGTATACACATTACACACTGGAGCTGCACCTGAACGCATCACCCGCTACACAGCAGCACTAACTGCTTTTAGGTAAACGTGCTACAGTTGGACGGAGCATATTAACAGTCCGGGTTAGAGATGGGATCCGGGATTTGAGTCGCTCCCAAACTCTAGCCGGGTTTTAACTCCGATCTGAGCGGCTCCCTTCACTAAAATGTAACAAAGAACAGTCGGCATGGCGGATGGACCGGAGACGCAAACCCCCAAACCGGAGTCGATGCTTTTCAGCGCCAAGCAGGGAGCCGAGGAGGCGGCTCGGAGAGACCCGGGGAGGAGCGGAACCACCGGCTGCACCTTCACTACCGAACTGCGTCGCCATTTTGTGGGAACGCCGAACACATTAGCGGGGAAACATGTTACCTTTTCTGCAAAAGACCCTTCATTTATCGAATCCTGACTCCGGGTTCCAATCCGCTCCAGAAACGGCGCAGGACCGGAAACGAGCCGCGCCCGGTGCATTGTGGGGACTGTAGGCTGCTATAAACCGCCTCAACCGGGCATTAATTAGCCAATTAGAGGCGGGACGCTCATCCACTGAGTAAAAATACACGAAAAACTACTTAAATGTTTAAATGTTGCTTGACTAATAAGCAGGAAACCGAATTTAGTGTATATTACACTTATATTTTTCTTATTATTTTTTGTTTGTTTTTTATTTACTGCATATTTTTGCTTATTTATCTGTATTTATGGTGGTGGTAACTTTACTGTTTCTGCTGTAACAATCGAATTTCCCATCGGGCATTAATCTATTTAAATGTAATTTATTTTAGTAGTAGAAATTATATCCAAGTCACCTAACATACAGAATTAACTGTGCCTTTGTTTACATCATTACGCAACAATATTTAGATTCTTTTCTAAAAGAAATTTAATATAAAACAACAATTACTCTTCTATAATTAAAATTCCTGCGCTTAATATCCTAATTTTTAATAAAAGAACAGATATTTTGTCATCAGAATGCACTTTAAATAGGTTTTGTAGATAGAAAACTACATTTAAAAAAGAAAAGAAAAAAACATTTTAATAAGACAATTTTGAAAAAATATTAAAATAGTAAATTTAAGCATCTTTGAGTGTCTTGAAAAGCACTACATAAGTATTATTATTACCATTATTACCATTATTATTATTATTATTATTATAAATTTAATTTAAATAAAGTACCTAGAATGTTGAATGTTCCCTTTCATGGTGCTTTTAATGTTATAAAATTATTTTCATTGATGCTTTTTTCTGTGAGCAGCTGATTTTAACTGTTTTATAGAGTTAAATCTGCAAAAATATTCACCTAGTCCAGCAGAATTTGTCACCATATTCCCAGTAGCCAGACCAGTACAACACAGCTCAGTGTTTCTTGTTGCTGTTGTTGTTGTTGTTGTTGTTGTTGTTGTTGTTTTGACACTCGGCCGTCACCTCCACTTCTCGGCTGGCTGGGCGTAGATTTCATTTGTCCTCCCCTTGGAAATCTAAATATGAAACACTGCACACTTTTCTGCATTCTGATGAAATTTTTGTTCACCAATTTGTAGCTTTTCTGCATCGATTTATGGTGGAAATGTTTTTAAAAAAAAAATTATTTCTATAAAGAAAAGCACAAAATAAAGGCACCAAGTAAAAATTTAAAAATATAATGAATCTAATGCAGTAAGGTTCTGTGTTGCTTTCAGATATTTTTCCTCCTGCCAATGAAGTTCTTTTATTTAGTATCATCACTGTTGCAGCAACATACAATAATAATAATAATAATGATAATAATAATAATAATAATGATAATAATAATAATAATAATAATAATAATAATAATAATAATAATAATAATGATAATGATAATGATAATAATACAGGCATGATTTATGCTTCTATTCTCTTTTGCCTCTTTTGTTCAGGAGCATGTGGGACCTTTTCTTGTCAATTAATTATAATAATATAATTTTCACTCAATTAGAAGCCTTTTGGACTTAAATAACTAATTCAGCATTATTTCTGCTCACGTTAAAAACTTTATGCTCTTTCTAAACATGCTCCACATATCTGGGAGTCATGTTCATCTCAACTATGGGGCTGAATACAAATTATTTTGGCCATAACTGATTAAAACTCTGATCACATCTATTGCGTATGTTTTAAACTGGATTACAGACACCACCCCCCTGCCACCTCCCTGAAATCTCCACCTGGGTTTGACATCACACCTCAGAGAAAGTATGAGTGACTGTTTGGATGACTAGCTTGGGTTGCTAGGTAACGTTATCTTAAGATAGTTGGGAAGTTTTTGTGTTGAGCAAATAGACCGTTTCGTGTTATCATACTGGCTGAAGGTCCCTCCAGGTACAATGAGAGTAAAAAAAAAAACAACTCAGACATCAGATTGGGGTGGAAATATCCTTACTGGTGATTTAGAAGACCAGTGTAGAAAATATATCATCAAACAATGCAAAATGCCCTGAAACTGTGACTTGAAGTGGAAAAACTCAGTGGAAAAAATATCAGTCAGATAACAGTAAAATGAAATCTTTGATCTCGCATTTGAATAAACTCGTTAAAACCTGTCTAATTAGCGCATCATGAAAAGGTTTTACAATTTAAAGTGAATTTCTAATGAAAAAATGCTGAAACATTCTTCGCACACTGGCAGATCTTTAAAACAAAACTTGTGCTAACGGCCAAGTTTCAGACTAGAACGACTTCTTTCTCTCGACCAAAACAGCGACTTGAAAGAAGCTGAGGGCTACTTTTAAAGCTTTAACGCTTATTTAGGAACACGTCAGACAGGGGCAGGTGTTGTGCAGTAAGTTTTGCTGTCCAGGGTTTTATAAATCAGTTAAATTAATTCATTTTTCATTGACGAAGAGCAGCACTTTTAGACAAAAGAGAACAGAAGAGTAAATGATGCCTATATGTCTGTTGATTAGATAACACAAAATGAGAAAAGTTACATACGAGAGAACAAATACTTAAAAGCAACACTGCCTTACTGCATTACATTATATTTTATTATCGATTGTCACCTGTATTTGTTAATTCTGTGTTTTCCCTTACAGGAATAAAGATATTTCCATCATGAAGTGATGCAGAAAAGAGAAAAATGGTGCGTAAAAATTTTCCAGCGTACAGAAAATGAAGTGTTTGGTGCTCAAAATGTCCAGACCCTCGCCACAGCACATCGTAACTTCTGTAGAAACTGATTAAGTTCTGTCTGGAAAATTAACTAGTGGCTGCAGCTTTTAAGAAAAATCAGACGACGTTAAAAGCACAATATCTCCCTCTGAAATGTGGTGTACAGTATAGTACACAAACAATGCACAAGTGCCTTAACATGTACTTGAGTTTCCACTTTCGCAATGGGAACTTGATTTAGGGGTCAATATTACTTCTGCAGAGTGGGAAAACATTCGGCATGACATTAAAACAACCTCAAAATCAGTCAGAGGTAGAGTAATACAGCTGAAAATTCTGCATAGAGCTTATATTACTCCCTCTAGACTTAAAAAAAATCAACCCAAGTGCTTCAAATCTTTGTTGGCACGAATGCGGACAAGTGGGAAATTTCATATGTTATGGCTCTGCCCTGCAGTCAAACTACTTTGGACAGAAGTCTGTAAGTTTATTTCAGAGATCATTAATGTAAATATTGCTCCTTGTCCATCTGCGTGTCTGTTGGGTCACAGGGCTGCACAATTAAAAACAAGACAAGAGAGGAAGACAGATGGTTTAGCCTTGTTGGCTGCCAAAAGAATGATTTTATCAAACTGGAAAATTCAAAAAAACAAAATGTTTCTCAATAGAAACATGGATATTTGAGTTTTTGAATCTTCTAGGAATGGAGCAAATAACATCCATCCATTTATTATCTATACACCTCTTAATCCTCTGCAGGGTCACGGGGGGTCTGGAGTCTATCCCAGCCGACTCAGGCGAAGGCAGGGGACACCCTGGGCAGGTCACCAGTCTATCACAGGGCTACACATAGAGACAAACAAGTACACTCTCATTCACACCTACGGACAGTTTAGAATAATCAATTAACCTCAGCATGTTTTTGGACTGTGGGAGGAAGCCGGAGTACCCGGTGAAAACCCACACTGCACAGGGAGAACATGCAAACTCCACACAGAAAGATCCCAGGCGTCCTAACCGGGGCGCGAACTGGGGATCTTCCAGCTGTGAGGCGACGCTGCTAACCACCGAGCCACCGTGCAGCCCCAAGTGAATAACAGATACATTAAATGACACTAAGTTTAGGTCTGAAACCATTTGGAAGCAGGTGTCGGGTCACACACCATCGTCACCGGTACTGATTTGATAATTATTTGATTTGACTGACTGTTAATTCTGGACAATATGAGAATTGTTGTGACCGTTTTGAGTCTTGTTTTTGAAACCGAATCGACCCCTGTATAGGACAATTTGAACCTTTAGACAATGAACTGAATATTTAAGTATGAGCATGAACTGATCTCCCTTCTGTGTGGTGCTGTTTGTGAATATGTTAATGTTGTCTGTATTTGTCAAGGTCTGGAACTGTATGATCAAAAGTATGAATAAAAAAAAAAAGTTTCCACTGCAGATGCCTCTTCACATATAAAAGCCTCTGTAAAATCAAACAAGGTGAAAGAGCACCGCCAACATGTACACACTGACAAGATATACGAGCGCCAGGGAGAATTTACGACAACAAGTGTCACCACAATCTCCGTTATTCAATCAATATTTATTGCTGAAGATGAAATACCTCGATATGTGCATTAGTTACAGGCCCTGCAGGGATACGGCTGACGTTCAGCCAGTCAGCGAGCTGCTGTGAAACAAAACAGAGCGGATGCCATTAAAAGAACATCAGGAAGCAGTTTATTATTCACATACAGCCCCTACTGCTAACTAAATGCACATGAGTAGCTGACGCTTGCAAGGCTGCTGGAGGGGCTCTGGAGCTGATTTAGACGACCCGTTTTCCCCTCCTCAGAGCTTAAAGTGTTTCTGTCTGAGTGATTGAAGCGTTTTCAATTTGGTGGTGAACAGTGGATGAAAGATCACCACAGCGCTGCCGTGTAAATGCCGAGACACAGAGACACCCACGCCGGATCTGCAGAAGAGTGTTGTCACGAGTGAGTGTTTTTAATTCTCAAGAGTCTAACAATGTAAACACTCGGTTAACAGATATGTTATGTGCATAGGCTTCTTGATTATAGACGCTGCTGATGGTGCAGGAGCACAGTGGTATTCTTGTCTATCAGAACCATCCCAACAGTTCACTACAGTCTCTCAGTCCTCTGTCTGACAGCAGATGCAGCCTCCGGACCTAAAAGTCCCGTCAAGTTGAGGAAAAGAAAAGTCTTGAGCAGCTGCGACATCATCCTCAGAATAACTGTAAGGCAACCTGTTGGTTCTGTCTGCCACCGCGCTGCATCAGATCTCTGAGCAGAATAACTTATTGATGAACAGTAGTTAACATGAAGTACACAAACAAGCTGCTCACAAAAAAAACAAAACAATACAATCATTAGCTGGATAAAAAAAAAGAAAAGCAGCCAGTGAGTTTGGTTGCTCCCAAAGGTGTTCACACTTTGTTTTTGTTCAAAGCTACATCATTGTAAAAACAGTAAAACGTTAAATGACAGGAAGAAAAGTTCGGTTCTGTCCGGATGTGATGCGGGACTGGAACGAGCGTAGAACGAGCTTCATCGATGCGCCGAGTGTAACGTCACAGTCCCTGGATAACGGTTCGCCCACTTCCCTTTTGACACGACAACAACCCCGCTGGTAACAGTAGTGTACGGGAGGGATCTTTTAGGAAGACGAGGAGAAAGTTGCATATCATTGGCAAACACTGCAAAAAGCACAGAACGCCCCGCTGTATATTTAGAAGGGTGTTACCTTATTTAAATAGCCGGAGGTGGACGATAACATGACCTCTGTACATGCCGACAACTAATCTGAAATAACTCCATTTGCTATCTTTGTTAGTCACAAGACGTATTCTGGACAGCTCAGTTTTACAGCTTCTATATGCACATTACATACTTGATCTAGTTTTATTTGGGATAAATTTAGGAGGGTTTAAAACAAATTATTCCACAACATTAGTGTCAAAAAGTAGTCGTATTATTCTCCCACTTGCACCACGCGTGCAGTGAACAGATCATATCTCCCTTTGTTTCTATTCAACATGAAGAACTACAGAAGAGTCCCCATCACAAGAGCAGCTCCTGTCATTGCACTTTAAATCAACGGTACTGGAGTTGTGCAAATCATACAAACGCCACTCTGCTCTTCATCTTTGGTCCTGTCGATCCACCGTAGGAAACTTACGGTTTACAGCAGGGAGAGTTTTCTCTTCGCCCTCAGCAGTCAGTGAGGTAAAGCGGCGGCCCATGTCTGTTCCTACGGTCCGTAATGAGGCCATAAAAGCACTTAAAGATTTCAAAATGTTGCATAAAATCAAATAAAAGAAACATGCACAACAATATCCTCTGAAATGCCATCAATCCAGGACAGGATACCTTCATCCACACATGCACACGCTTTCGGTGGAATGTCTGCTTCCTATAAGAAGCACTTAAGCAGGATACGGCGGTAAAAGAAGATATTTCTCCACTTGCACTGCCTTCCCTTTCTCAATGCAGGAGCCCCAGTATGCTTCAGGGGGAGCAGGTTAGCCAGGGTGTTAGCCAGTGCATCTTTGAGGTGGAGGTGATGATGGTAGCTGTTGTGGGAGGGACTGAGGTGAAGGGCAAGGAGGACGGAGGAGGTCACGCATGTGGCTCCCCCATGGAGGTAGAGCCGTTGGCTTTGCTCTTATTCTTACTCTTGCGGTTGAGCATGCGACTGAGCGTGGCTGTTCGGCTGGCTCGCTCCACCGCGGCCGGAGACTCCAGGTACACCAGGTCATTGTGTGACTGGCTCATCCCCGGGTCTTTGCGCTGGTGACGCCGCCGGAAGAAGAGCTTGGCACTCTTCTGCAGGAAGCTGCCTAAAAAAAGCAAAGAACAGGAGAGAGGGAGACGTCTTAAACATCGCCTGAGACAAGGATGAGGTCAAGATGACACCACTTAAGGCAAAAATCAGGCCTGTTTAGTATTCCTTTGAGTAGTAATCTGAAGACAGCAGTGGCACAGAATTTGAGGTTGTTTGGATATAAAATGTCACTGCTTATCCATCCATCCATCCATCCATCCATCCATCCATCCATCCATCCATCCATCCATCCATCCATCCATCCATCCATCCATCCCAGAGACTTTCACATGTGACCACCAGTTTTAATTCATCCTTGAATGCAAGTGTTTCGGCCAAAAGAGAAATTCCCTGCAACAGCTCTGTGCAGCTCTGGATCGTGAGACTCATTTAGTAAAATTGTGTTTAACCACCAGCTAACTCATGCTAACTGTACCCAGAGAGAGCAGCTGCATAGTCCAGTATAGATGCAAACATCATTCCTCATGCTCAGCTAGTGTCTGGGTTAACCTCGCTATCTGTGGATTAGTTTGGTCAGTGCAAAACAATGTAAATGAAGACGATATCAAAATGAATGAATGAAAAATGAAGACAGAGACATCGGCATCCTCCATATGTAGCACATTCCTTCAGAAAAGGCTGAACAATATACCGTACAGACACAGTTTTTACTGATATTGCAGTATGCGAACTCAGATTTTCATTATGTGTGTAATATTTTACTGCATATTTAAAGTCCAAATGTTACATGTCACATTACAAGTGAATATGCCAAACACTTCACAGCAATTTGTCTATATTGTGCAGCCCCACTACACATCTAAATTCTAAATCAAAGACACTAATATATACAAGTGATTTTAAGAACCCGACTAATGAATCTGACAGATAAAGTGTTATCTACTCTACTGCTAGGAGAAACAATATATACTAGAGTAGCAGGGTTACTACAGGTAACTCGAGAAGTAACTTACTCATCAGGACATAATGTGAGCTTAGCACTGCTTTCCTCTAAGATGGCAGTGATGATAGTTCAAAAAGGAAAGAGAGAAAGGACAACACAAAAACAGACTGCATCACCGAGGACATCACAGAGAAAACTGATCAACTTCTGTGTGTTTATTGAGGATTTAAAGTAAATAATAAAATATTACTCCAGTAAAGATCAATGTTTACATCCACAGTTAAGGGAGCCAGGGAGTCCCCTCTGTGACCTCTCACCTCTGCTCTTCTTGCAGCTCGCCTCAGACACACACATGGAAAGCGAGGTATGGTCTAGCTCCTCTCCCGTTTGGCTCTCCCAGTCCTCTGGAGGCCGGCCCATTCCACTGGGGCCTTCCTGGGGCTCGGACACCTCTGGCAGGCTACTGGGACCCGACGCAATCGCTGTGGTCACATCCTGAGTAGAGCTGCCCTCTGACATCGAGGCATCCATCGCTGCAGCGTAGCCCGCCATCAGAGCCAGCTCATCATCCTGAGACAGGGGCGTCTGGCAAATGAAGCATATTCCCATTTAAAAAAATCAATTGCTATTAAAGTCATATTTCCTTTGGCAATGTGATTATGGAAGCTGTTAAATACATAAGGAGTCTCTTCCTGCTTCGAACAAGGCACGCACTTTCATTCAGGATCTCTGTCTTTCCTCTAATGATAAACCACAGGTTATGAAACACAACAGGTTCTAAAGTGTTGGTGAAAGCCGTCTTCCACGACAAGCAAATACTTCACACTGGCGACACCTGGGCTTCTATGATTTTCCTACTCCTTTAAACCATTATATATATAATAAGTAAAACAGCTGTACTGATGTGAAACAGTAAAGGTAAATCAGTACGACGCAGCAGTGAAGAGCTGCTAGTGCTGGAGCTCATCCTTACTTTGGCGATGCCTGAGATGATGATGGTGCTCTTCTTCACCGGGGACTTGAGCTTCTGCTTGGCCGACTGGTGGAGTTGTCTGATTGCCGCTTCGGCCACTGGGTCTGTTCCATTGAGCATCAGCAGCTCGGTGTCAGAGGAGGACAGGGCCTTACTGACGCTTCCTCCCAGCATAGACACCTGCTCCGAAACGCGACGCTCTGCGAGCTTGGGCTTGTTGACCACCGCTTTCTGGGCGGGATCTAAAGAAGCACAAAATTGTCTCATTAAACCACTTCAAGGGCGCGTAATGTAACTTTAGATCATTCATTTTCTATATTAGCCATTGGGAAAATAACTGTGGTTAGTTAAGATCTACTAACTGGCATCTAAAATGGCTATTGTTTGATTTAGGCCCCCCTCCAGTTGCTGATTAAACCCTTAAAATCCCATCTCCATGTACCAACATCACATAAAATGGCTTTGGTGTAACTCTATAAATGGGGATGTGCAGATCTGTGAAGTCCCCACGTTTCTTTCCATTCATTGCAGCTCAGGCACACCAGCTCACCTGCGACTCTCCTCAAACACCGTCAAACTACTCATGACAAGTGGTAATACTGGAGGAATTCAGTCGTACATGTTCAAACCAGAAACTGATTCTGGTAAAAAAAAAAATAATGGTACAGAATCTCCCTCCCTTGAGGCTTGAATATTTGTCAATTTAAACCTTGGTCATCACACTTAGACCAACCTACTGATATATATATGGTGTACTGTGGTGTATTTAGGTTTAATCCAGGCATAACATCAGACATCTGCACTCATGTAAGAATAATGCAGTTAGACTGTTCAAACAAACACGAGCTCGACAGATAGTCGACTTCAGCAGCATCATGAGTCACCACTGCAACAACATGTTCGTCCTTCACGCCTTTGTGCCCCCTGGAAACATTTTCACTGTAGTCCTGCTATTTGCAGCGTTCTGTTTCTAAATGCTGTGTTGTGAGATTGTTGACAATGTTCTCCTAATTTTCATGCTCAAGTTGCAGAGTGTGGAGCTCTCATACTACTGTATATCAAGTGTGGGACAAATCATCCTTGCCCCCTTGTTGACAGTTTCCAGTGCTGTACCTATGCTCAGTGGGAGTGGTCGGCCTGGCTTGCTCTTCACCGCTGTAATGGTGGTGACCACGGTGCCACAGGGCATGACTGTACGGTCCATCTCCACCCTCTTACTGGACGCTGGGGTAGGAGGGTGCCAGGACCTCACCTCACTGGGCTCCAGGTAGGTAAACTGGAAGATACAATACAAGTTTCTATTGTTATATAAGAGCCCCAGATACATGAAAATAAATCAACCGAATCTGCTGCATTAAAGGCAAATGTGATAATATCCCAGTGTTACTGAGATGGTGTCCTTACGTCAGTAGTAAGTGATCCAGTCACTGTGTCTTTGGTCATGAGTGCAAATGTTTGCTGTCCTTTGGGCTGCTTCTTCACAAGATCAAAAGGCACTGAAACCTGACCTAGTAAGGAAACTGAGAAAGAAAAAAAACAAATTTAGTCTTTTGGTGCCAAAGCATGTGACGGTCACATCTCCAGAGCAAAATAACTCTTCATTATAGTGAACACAACACAAATAGTTCCTCACTCTCTTGAGGTTGTCCATCATTCACCAACTGAATATTGAGCTCTTTTGATCGTCCATTCAATTCACTGGTGAGACAAAAAAACAGACACATTTGGACATATTTCTGCACTATGTTATTACAAAAACAAATGTCAGGTCTTCAAGGGCAGTGCTGGTATCTCGGATTAAACTTACAAGATAAACGGCTGGTCCCAGGCAGGATTGGTTGTGTTCTTCAAAACAGACGTGTTGAACCTCTGTGGAGGATCATCTAACTGCAGCACACACAGAGGATTCATGCTGCCTACGAACGCAGCAGAGAGCAACTCAGTCAGTGTCACAATAAAAAACTGTGTGATGCAAGAGCTGACTGCATATTCATCCAAAATTCTTCAGACAGACGATCGCATTAAATCTGCTGTTGCAAGGTAAAATTTTGCCACAGTCAGTTCAACGGCTTCACTCTAATGGACAAAAGTCAGCGTACATTGTATACATGATGAATTATAAATGGGTTAGAGGAGACTCAGAGAGCACTGGTCTTCCCCAGCACAGAGCAAGCTTTTTTTTTTTATTGAGCCTGGAGTAGAAACAAGCCAGACGCTGTGTGGTAATGAATACAGGATCAGCAAGAACCTTACAGACAGAACATCCTTTTGCAGCAGCTCCGGATCTGACTTCAAGCCCACAGGAGGTCTCACAAGTAAAGCTAAGCTGAGACAAGCTGTTCTACACTTAAAGGCAGGAAAATATATAGTGGTGTGTCGAATGCTGTGCCATGTTTCTGCTGTGCAATATTAAGTGTTGGCCAGAATACTTAAGAGGATGTCTGGAGCCTGCTGACTCACTAGTGGAGAATGACTCATCACAGGAACTACCAAAACACAGTTGTTGCGGGTGACGTTAAGGTCTCATCACTGGACGATTATTTTAACAACCTCTCATCAACTCTGTCCTCATGACACCCGGCTGCGCTGGTTTCCCTCTGATCACAAGGGAATCTTAATTATGTGCAAGTCTGTACCACCACACTGGGCGTGGTGATACTGATGTGTGTTGATTATTAATACACTGCCGACATTGTTTAGCTTTGACCAGCAGATTTCCAAGAGAGGAAGCAATAAATGAGCAACCAGGCTGAAAAGCAGAGTCCCACTGCTTTTTTACCAACATCAGCATTATTAGTTAACCTCATAAAAACAACTTCTCCTTGCAAATCAAATTAAATGTGTTATTATATCAGGCTTTTAAACAATCTAAGTTGATCAGAGTGCTGCAGAGTTTATAAGACAGGCAACAACAAAAATATGTGCAAACTGGGCAAAATCAATAATTATCAAACACTAAACAAGATTCTTAAACTCCTAAAATATCACAATTTGATTGAGAAGTCTGTTCCAAAGCTTTAGAGCTGCTGCTGCAAAGTCACGATGCCCCACCTGCCTCGATGACTAACACAAACAGCAGCTGTATAGAGGTAGAATGAGGGCAGGGAAGTCCTAAAGTGTACACAGGTGTCAACCCACACCTGGCTTTATAAACGAATGAAAGAACCTTGAAATCAGTTCTGTATTTAACAGATAGTCAGTGCAGGGATGCTAATAAATACCGGTCAGGGCCCGTATTCACAAAGCGTCTTAGAATTTTCTAAGAGAGCTCCTAACTTAGCCTAAAAATTCCTAGCAAGGAATCTTAGCTTAAGAGTGATTCAGGAAGTTTCTGAGAGCAACTCTGAGCAAGGAGGGCACACAAACTTTTATCTTAGTGAGGAGGCGTGGTTGACCCCGTTGCTAGGTGTGACGCAGTCTTCTAAAGGCTGTGATTGGTTGTTACAAAAAGGGGGAAGGACAAAAGAAAAATGTGTTCTGCGCTCCTCCTAATGAATGGACAGTAAAATCAACCGATCATAGAACTTGGACTGTATTTAGAAATCTGTAATCGTGACATTAATTTTATGCCAGGATGATGAAACTCGGCAAAATTAAATTAGTTGTGACACAGCTTCAAATGTTTGAACGTACCTCATTAAAATGCCGATTATATTGATTTGCTTATTGTTATGTTTACTGTCCATGCTGGTAATTTACTACTTCATGTGTTTAATATTAATGGTGGACACAGACTCAGCTGTCAGCAGGTCCTGTGGTTGCTGTGAGAAGCGCTGGTACGAGCTGTAATCCCAAGCAAGAGGAGATTGAAATTTTTAAATTGCGCAACGATACGAGGCTGTGAAAGACCGTAATGGTCTGACTGGTCTGACTGGTCACTCTGCTGACAGAGGGTTGTCACAGACCCAAGTCATCACTGCGACATTGGTGCATTTTACCTGTGGCCAGGTATCACAATGCTGCGATGACTTTCATCTCAGGCGTTATTACGTTACTGCGCTGAGTGGGACAGTAAACTCATCCCTGATGAGGTCAACCACAAACATTATCTCTGCACGATCGAGCCGATAGCGTGTTATTAAATCGCTGTCATTGAACGTCTTTTAACGTACAGAGAACATCTCTCCTTCCTCTCGGTTTTTCTGCCATCTTGTCTGTTTAAGACACTCTTAGGCTTCTTAAAAGTCCTCCTCCCTCCTCCTAACAGTTTCTCACCTTAGGAGCTCTCTTAAGGCCTAAGACGCTTTGTGAATAACTTTTATCTTACCAAGGGGAAATTCTAAGAAAAATCTTAGAATTCGAGAAATTCTAAGATTTTTCTAAGAATGACATCACTAAGAGCTACTTTTAGCCTTAGGATGCTTTGTGAATACGGGCCCAGGAGTCTTGAAGCAGCTGCAGATGAGACAGAGAGGACTGACCAACACCCAGTAATTTTATATACTACAATGGCAATGTAATTAACGGGAGGGTCGTACGACATTTTGGGAAATAAGCTTATTAGCTTAGGTAAGAAAATCAATACCAAAATGTGCTTTCTGCAGGTTATGACCCGAATATTTCTTGGCTGAGCACAGTGGCGCCTGTGAAGTCGAAAGCAGCCAGCGGAGTCTCTAAGTCCAGCCGAGAAATAATCCGACATGCAGCCCTACAGAACAAAACTAAAGCATCTCCTGCTGCTTTCAGGACATATGTTGTCAGGCTTGGAATGGACGCACCTAAATACATACCATAATAAAAATACTACTTCAACAGTATATCAAAGATCGAGTTACTGCGCTATGAAGCAAGTTAGTCTTAAAAGCAAATCAACTGATTTAAATTCTGACTTTGAACAGAACCTCCTCCGGACAAGGGTTAGCTGGGCATCATAGGTTACCATGGTGATCTAGTAGGGTCAAAGAGAACCTCCTTCATGACACTAAAACTCTGGACTTAGGCTCAACCTAATATGAGAGATTTGGAGTTTACATTGCTTATACGCAGATAAAACAATCAGCCTCCCCTTATTAGTCAATTAACACCGACCCTATTAACAGTGCTGCTGCTGTTGATGCTAAAGCTGAAGGATACCACTAGTACTACCACTGCAGACACAAGCATCTGTTCGTTAAAGTCTGACTTAAGTGCAGTAGTAATTAAATAAACAATAAATTAAATTATCAGATTTACGGCTCAGTGATGCAGCTGTAGTTCTTCAAAGGCCTGGTTTGTGAAGGTACATAAAAAAAGACATTTCATCTGAATGTGTGTGTTTATAAATGAATAAGTAAACATGCAACCAACCTGCAGCATCTTCCTCCTGATTGAGTGTGACTCGGATGTTTTTCACTAGCAGCTTCCAGTCGTGGGCACGGGGGGGCTTTGGGGGTGATGCCACTTTGTTATGGGCGTCCTATTGGAGAAACCACACAGCGCAAGAGTAAATACCTCAACAATGCTGATCTACTGATTGCAATAAAAGAGCACCAATGCCAGCAAAGTAGCAATCCCTAGATTATTCAGTTAGAACTAGCACAACCTTTTACCACCACCATCAAACTGTTTTATTAATCTTAGAAGGCAGTATGGTTGTAAATTCTGATGTTAAGCGTACTCATAATGTTCAGTGGGAGAAAAACTATGTAGTCTGAACACGACTGGAGGACTCTATGCAAACCAAACCACGTTGACGGAAGGTTCTCTGGTCCATAATTTGCATTGGACCTATTATGACCAGAGAGAGTTTGCATTAGAAGTACTTCAAATGAAAAGGCTTTAGAATTTGCATCTATGGAGAATTTGTTTACACATTTTTAACTCTGAAGGATCAAAATTAAGTTGGTTAATTTGATTTTATTTAAAAAATCGGATGAATTTAGAGCATGAATATGTTTTAACTGCTTTATAGGCTGGTTTGGACTCGGTCTGCCAGCTCTCACTGAGGCTTTGTCAGAACTGGGCTGACTGAGATCATCTAGGGCTCAGTACTAATGCCTGATCATTTTTAAACTTTAAACCACAGAAGTCAGTAGGATAACCTCAGCTGATGGTCCAGCAATTAGCTAGAAAGCAAAGAGAACACAGATTAATTATTTAACACTTAATGGTTACTGCTTTTCAAATGGGTGACTCGTCTATTCTCCATTTCATATCTGGAAAATAATTTGGAAAACACAAGATTTATGAGGTTTTTAAAAAATATTTAAGCAAATAATGTACTAAAACTATACCTGAGCGTATATTAATGCAAAAAAAAGGAATCTCATTGCATGTCTTGCTGTGATTTTACACATTTTTAACTACCATTTACCATACATGTGAACACATAATGCAAGATCTAATCAGAAACACGAGGCACGACATCACGTGACGGCCGGATGAAGAGCGCACCAGTAAAAACCTTTTGAGGAATGCATGTGCGCACAATAAACTCTGGTCAGTTCACTCTTTAGGGCAGGCTTTAGATGACCATTATTTAATGCTGCAATTATGAATCCACTACACTCCTTTTAAGCTTGCTTAGCTACTGGGGCTGCCACACATTTACAGAAATAAAAATAGCCACCTTTATTATCTTAACTAGCTGCCTTCTGAGGCTTGTATAGAAAAGCATACGTTCGAGTGCGGCTTGTGAAATTGCACCACACTGCAAACACCGACCTGGAATGACAGATTTGCATCATCCACTCACCTTGACCTCTGAGGCCTGAGCAGACCTGCAGCTCAGCAACACAGAGGGACGAGTCGCACATAGCAGCTGCTTCAACTGCTGCTTTATGGCCGCTACACTGCAACTGTTAGCATTGTCCTGATAGAGAGACATGACAACATCAGACCAGCCACACACATATTAAAAACTTACTGAGACAAACTGAAAACATAACCTACTTAACAACATCCACCTCATTTTTACTGGTCTTTTGGATGTACCACAATGAATACAAAAAGACCATATCTTTGCTCCCGACCTCTCATTTACATTATTTAAAACCATGGAAATCAACTGAAACTCATTTCTATGAAGGCAGATAATCACAGATCTCCATTAAATGCATTATAACACAAATTCCACAGTAAGTTCTTTTCTGTTTTGGTACATCGGCACATTTCCTTTGCTCGGGGAACGTCTTCTTATCTGCAACTTTGAAATTACCTGGGTGAAAGAGGGCGTCACCTGCAGCTCCCCCGTCTCCAGGTGAGACACTTCCCAGCTCAGCTTGACCTCATCTTCAGCTTCTTGCATGCGTAGACGAAGCTGAGGAAGAGAAAGTGAAAGGCGCCTTATGATGCCACGGTAGTCACGCTTCACACAGCGCTCACCAGTTCCACTGACCGTAAATCTGACGTGAAACGAAAGTGATTGTCTTGATGCCAGACATAAAGCAACTCAGCGTGTGGGGAGGGTGTGGGGGAAGAAAATGAAAGGATTACTGCGGGTTTTCGACCCCTTTACCAAACATAAATCACAAACGATGCTGTTTGATGACTCAAATGCAGAAACACCCGACCATTAACTGCTAAACAGTCACTATTGTGTCATAACATCTGACGTAATGCATCTCAGAGCCGTCATTAATAGGCTTCATGAACCCAAAGTCACATCTTGAATACAATACCCTGATAATCAATTCCAAATTGCAGTCTGTGGATAATTTGAAGTGGTAGTCATAATTTGTAAGGAAAGATTTCCGAGAGCAGATTGTCTGAATTGCTGTTCTAAGCTGCTTAGGGCGTTGGATACCATAACGTCAATGAAGAGTTTTTAATCTTAAGATAGCACTGATGCAATGGTCACCATCATGGGTCAACAGATTATTGGTCTGGCAGATGACTGGATCCAGTTCAGCCTTTTAACAATTACTGGTGTCAGTAAAATGTGCCTCTAATGCAGCCGCCTAGCTGTGTCTGTAGGCACCAATCTGTGGTTTCGAGCAATGTCGTGCCCACAGCAATATTTGATTGATTACATGTCACAAGTAATAGCCTAATTATACTGAAAGATAATCAATAAATAAACGCATTTCAAGTTTTGTGTTGGAGTTTGTGACAGGGATTTTCCTTTTCCCTGCCAAAGTAAATCAGTAATCAGTCTCCTTGATAACTAATAATATGTACTGACCCTGAAAAAACCATATTGTTTCACCCTCAGTCACCATACACTCTATACACTCCTACAGCCAGGCTGACACACAGGAAAACGGTGTCTTAGGGACAGACAGCCAGCTGTACAACTCCTAGATTATGAGAATGAGAAAGTTAAAGGGAAGGAGAGATAAGAGAAGCACAAGAATGACACTGGGCCATCCTGCCCCAGCATGCCTGGATTCCAGTGTACGACTGAACAGCCGCCTCTGTGATGCCAAACAAAGGCCTCGTCAGATCGTGACAGGAATGCTCAAATGGATCCAAAAGAGCATTGCAGTCTATGCTGATAAGGCCCGAATCTGTTTATACAAACAACCTAAACTTAAACCTAAAAGAAGATTAAGTAACAACAACAACAATAGTAATAATTAGGTGTTTAGTTCCTTTATAGAACATTTGGCTATTTAATAGTTAATGGTACCTGACTAAGAGCGCAGTGCCTGTCATGTCACACCATATGTAAATAACGTGTTTGCATTTCAAAGATGAATATTGCATTAGGATGACGTGGGTCACACGGGTGTCCCTCATGGGTCATGTGGTGCAGTAGTGACTTCAAGGACAAAGTACAATCAGCAGCACACCTGAGCGTACCAGCTGTATCCTTGTGTCCATAAACTGTAACCGTCCGGGGCTGCTGTTCTACATGTCCCACTACATGACGAGCCAGGAGCATTCTAGCTCGGATCTCAGTCAAAAGCTAACAAATGTTCCAGGCAGTGCATGGATGGAGACATTAGAAAGGGCTTCTGACCGTTTCCAGACTGAGCTCAAACAGCGAGAGTGAAAGAGAGACATGGACTCCCTTTATGTTCCTGCAACAACAACAGATCCACAACCAAAACAAACAGGCCCCGACTCTAATCCTGATTTCAGCTTCCTAGCCTCTCACTCAGGTTGTATTTACGGCACAATGACCTAAGAGGGGTGACAAGCACCTTACTGGTTTAAAAATAGCCTTAATACAATTGGGTTAGCTTATATATCCAATTGTATCCATACATTGGTGAGGCTTTAATGCTGAACCTGTAGGAACACAAAAGCTTAATACAAACTACCTGTTGCATATTCCAACACATTATCTTCCATTTTATTTTGAACACTGCATCCCAGTGCCAAGCTGGAAAAGGAGGTTTAGGAAAGATTGTGGGTAAGAAATAGGAATATTCATCTTAAGAGATGAGCATAGTCAGTTTTGAGTAAGATAAAATACTAATTTCATGGTATGAACAAGGAGACATTAGTCATTTGTTTTAAGGCTTTCATCAGTCTTGTGTAGAACCCTGACAAATGTAAATGTACACAAAGTGGGCCTGCCTTACTGGAAATGGGCCTGACATGGATGTTAATGAGATCTATGGGACATTTGCCAAGAACAGAAAGATACCCCAACCACTTAATCTAATGCTGCTGCCAGCAGAGAGTCAATGCTGGGCAGCACATCGTGTTTAATAAAATCTCCCATTAAACTAAACCACAATCATTTCCAAAGGATGTAACTCTGTTTTCAGGGGCCTCAGACTTAAAGAGATACTTCACAAAGAACAAATCAGCAGACTTTACACAACGACTTTACACAAACAAAGGTAGAGCTTTTACCTGCAGCTCCAGTGGAGCTATAGAGACTGTGTATTTACAAGGATCTGCTGTAGCCATGGCCGTCGAAGCTGCACTGAGAGAGAACTGAAGCTTCTCCCCAACCACGCTGCAGCAGGCCGCCTGTTGGGAGGACAAAGTGAGGAATTAGCGTAATGTAAACCTACAGAGAATATAAGAGCTAAGGCAGTGACAGCATTTGCATTTAACTCAAGTCGTTATGCCAAGTAGGGTGGAAATCTAGAATTTATACTAAACTGTAAGGTGCTGTAAGGGGATTCATGTGTGCAACAAACTGTCACTATCATGCGTCACTGACAATACATTTATAATACTGTGTGTGTTTGCAGCCTTACACATAAAACTTGTGCAAGAAACTTACTGAAATAAAACAAGACAGATGTGTTTACACAGTGACTTTAGAAAAAAAATCATCCAAAAGTGGCACATTTGCCTGAGGAGAACTTTATGTTGAACTCTGATGAAGGAGAGCAAACTGTATTTACCTGCTTCCAAAACATGTTCAATCATCTATGAATACAATAAATCACCTTCACTGCAATGGAATGTAACTTCAATGGAGTAAATTACCTCCAACTGTAAAGTATTCTCTTATTGGAAACACACTTCTTTATTCATTCTGATTTCAGCAGAGGGTGAGCATCTTTGAGCGCAGTTTGCTATTAGATCACTGTAAGGGGAAACCTAAACATAAACATAGGTGCTGGTGCATTCCTGTCTGCCTGCTCCTCCTTAGTGCTGAGCTTGACAGCTATATAAGCTTCTTAAAAACACACAACGCGTGCACACACACACACACACACACACACATGCACGCACGCAGCATGTGGGTAAAAATAAGCCTCTGTTCATTAAACTCGCCGCACTCAACAACAGAACACCTGGTATTTTGGTCCATATCGAGATGGTCACAAAGAAAAGGCTGACCTTGCATTGGGAGCACCGCAAAGCCAACCAGGCCAACAACACAGCATGCATATTCGTCGCTATCTGACCCCTCCGAAAAATAAAAGCCCCCCGCCCCCCGGTGGCAGTTTAGTTTCCACCTATTCTGCAGCAGGTTGGCACACAATCTCCATGAGTGCCTCATAACTGTTTTTAGGTGTTCATTCGTCGCGCATTTTGATTATCGTCATGAGCATGTGGAGCCCTGGACAAATGTGAAGTAGATTAATTAGCAAAATTTAAAATTAATGGGGGAATTGCTTGTACCGAAGCTGGCGAGGAGATGAGTCACCGCTTGTCTGCTGCAGGCTGAAATGCAGTACTGGTTGTTGAGTAACTCCCTTCCCACTGAATTGTACAAGGGGACACTGAACTGAGGGAGACCCTTTTGTAAGTGTACGGATGAATGCTGAAGCTGCCACGTGGGTATATATTTTACAGAGGATCAATAGATCTAGATATCTCCCAGGAATAAACACATACACTGATCCCTGGAAGAGACATCACAGAACAGCCGTTAACATACAGTGCTGTAGGAAAATAAAGAGTACTGCCAGTGTACCTTGTTTGTGGCGGACTTCTGAAAGCTGGACACTTGGCCGAGAGCGAGTTCTGATGCCTCCAGACCATCTTCTTCAAATGTCAACAGAACACCGCCCTGACGAGGAAGGAGACAGAAACTTTTAAGACAAACACCTATTGCACAACTCGCAGATCCGCAAAGATGCTGCCAGTTAATGAGCAATGATGTGGGTCATATTGTATCACGCTGGCAACGTCAATGCATGTGCTCTGACTTGATAATTCCAAGAAATAGACCATATGATGCTCAAAGGTTGTGCAAGATGGTGCACAGGTTCCTGAGTGTGCAATGTGAAAGGCTTTTGCTGTCAATCATTAAGAATGCACCTTATTGGCAAGTGCTTAAGTGTCTAACTCTTCCAAAGCCTTTATATGTGACTGTACTTTGCTTTTATTGAAGTCACCTGTCACACAGCAGAGTGGTGGTCATGAGACTTACCCCTCGCTTCCTCGACTCGTCATTCAAAGCCCTGCACCAGGCTCCTCTCCACTGACTCCTCCAGCTTTTCAGTGACAGCGCCCATCCCAGCAGAGCGGCGGCTTCCTCCTCCTCCTCCTCCTTCGCCGCATTGTCCTCCGCCGCTCTCCGCTTATTTCCTACGATCCCATGTTGGAAGTACTGCACGAAATACAGCACCAGGGTGACCAGGGATGCAACGAACAGGGTGACCATGCACAGCCACTGCGGATCCTCCAAACCGAAATACGAACTGGAACTTTCCGAGTCGGACATTCTTTGCAAATGAAAACGATGATCGCAGCTTAGCACACCTCCTCTGAGAAATTTCCTGGCAGCCTCATAGTAGCTTATTAGTAAAGGGAACGGCCAGATCAATGAAGGCAATTACCCACTACTGATAACAGCCCCCAATATAAATGATGCTTATTGTTATCCATGCTGCTGTATGTGGCAGCTCCTGAAAGCAGAGCAGAGGTGTCAAACTACGCAAGCTGGCTGTTTTAGACCATTGTCAAAGAGCTAAACGTAGCCCGGGTTCAATAAACATTCAGAATAGCACACTCCTCTCATTGAATATGGTTGTTAGCTTAGTTGGCTAATCTTCGCCACGGTTCGCTTAACTAGCTATTCTTCATTAGCTACGGAGCCGTCAAAGTTTCTCAAAAAGCACTTATTTCCAAAAGTCTGTGGTTATTCTCCCCCAGACGATCTCCAGATACAGAATAATAGTCCCGGGGAAACATCCTGAAGCCGAAGAGCGCAGTCCTTCCCGCTGGACTCGGTCTGCGGCTCGGGCTGACTGTACAAAGTTACCGTTTGGAAGCGGATATGTGGCACAAACTGTAAGTCCCGGCATGCACCGCGGCCGGTGTGAGCGTTTGTTTTCGTCGGTTGGTTGCGCAAATTTAAACGTTTAACCCACAGCTATAATATAGTTTCTTGTATATTTGTATTAGGGGCACTACCTCCCTACTTTAAAAGAAGTAAAATAAATTAAAACTCGAAGTTAAAGGGAAAAAAGCGAAGCGAAACGAGTATTTTGAACTACGCGGCTTTCCGTAGCTCGTCCTCCTGTTATCATCATTACAACATCCTCTTGTCCTCTTTGTAGCAAACATTCTGCTAGCTAGTTAGCTTTTGCTGCGATGTACCAGCGCTTAGTTTATTTAATTCTGTGTGGGTAGGCTATCCTTTATTTTTTTAAAAGTGTATTTTGTATTTAATATACAGTAAAACACTGTGTTGGATAGTCCCCGCCCATTTCTAGAGGTAAACAAAGTATACCTTCGTCATCTAGCGTGATCGAGCTGTTAGCTACCGTCGCCCTCGTCGAATAGTCACATATAAATGGAAATAACTAGACTTTCGCAATGAATTGTCGCTCTGAAGTTCTCGAGGTGACGGTGGAGGCGAGGCAGGTGGAAGAGGCTATGCTGGCTCTGCTGCACACCATTTTATTACACCGCAGCACTGGGAAATTTCACTACAAAAAGGAGGGCACCTACTCCATCGGCACCGTGGGCACCCTGGACATCGACTGCGACTTTATCGACTTCACCTTCGTCAGGGTGTCCTCAGAGGAGCTGGACAGGGTGATCAGGAAAGCTGTGTCTGAATTCAAGGTAATTAGTGGTTATAACGTGTGTTTGTTGACAGCCATGCATGAGGAGGCCTGTAATTTATGACTGAGCTGTATCATCTGCTTTGGTTGCAGGACGCTCTGAGCAACTCGGGCAGTGATGGCATGGGGCAGATCTCCCTGGAGTTCTACCAGAAGAAGAAGTCTCGCTGGCCCTTTTCCGACGAGTGCATTCCCTGGGAAGTGTGGAGCATCAAGGTCAACGTTGTCAACCTGGCCAATGAGCAGGAGAGACAGATCTGCAGGGAGAAGGTGGGTGAAAAGCTGGGGGAGAAGGTGATCAACGTCGTCGAGGTCATCAACCGCCACGAGTACCTGCCAAAGATGCCCACCCAGTCTGAAGTGGACAATGTTTTTGACACTAGCCTCAAAGATGTCCAGCCGTATCTTTACAAAATCACATATCAGATCACTGACTCGCTGGGCACCTCTGTTAGTACCACCATGAGAAGGCTGATTAAGGACACGCTGGCACTGTGAGGACCCTTCAAGATGAGAGATATGAATGATACGGATCATCACTTTCCATCTATAGTAATGCTTAACAACTTTTTTTGTTGTTTTTCCATCTAAAAATGTGGATTGTCGGCTCTACTTCTGCCACATTGAGGCAGTGTCATTTTGATCACTTTTCTGATGTCTCCGCTGTGGTTCTGGTACTGCTACCTTAAGATTTTCAATTATGTAATCTTAATTTCAAATATGTTTTGTTCTTGCAAGCTTTATTCTTCCAAATCGTCTTCACCAACCACCATCTAGAATCGCAGTTTAAACGCAGTAGGACATGGCACATATAAAAGTTAAGTCTTTCTGAACATGTGTTGCTGATGTCACATGTAAATTATTGTAAATTTTGACAATAAACGTTGTTCACTGTAATTAATGGTAATTTTAATCAGCATCCATGGCATCTGTAAGCCTTTCCTAAGACTGGATCATTTTGATGCAGAAGATATGACTGAGTTTGGGAACAGATTTCCTCATCCATGTGAAAACTTCCTCTTTGTACGCAGTTTCACGGAGAGTGTGACCTTACACGTGGGGTAGGCAGGATTTCCACTTTGCCATTTTTCCAAATTAAAGCAAACACTTCCTAAGTTCACTCCCTCGTTTCCATCTAGAAAACTGTCGCGGTGGCCCACAGCCTGAAAAACATCCCCCTGGCTCGGCGCTGTCCGTCTGCCAACAGGAAGACAATACGTGTGTGAAGGCTTTCGATCCACACGGACAAAAACTGTGTGCAACTGGCATTTAATTTGCGCTTTAGCTTATAAAGAAATCTCATAGTAGGTGTTTAATTAACTTGACAGAGGTGGTTTATAAATATTTAAATCTGCGTAAATCTTCTGCACACAGACCTTATTATTTTAATACTTTTAAGATCTGAGTTTTTGGTACAAGATGCAGCAGAACTAGGAAGTAAATGTCCGTAAGTGTAAACTGAGGAGTTGAGTGTGCAATACTGAAGATCCCCTCCAGTAAAAGTGAAGTATTTTACCTTGTCAGCATGTTCATATGGTGTCTTTATATACTGGAAAACATATGAGCAACATAAGCAGTCAGTGCCATGGCTGAGCGTTTCTATCGTGACGCTTCAGTGTACTGATGACCTAAAGAACCAACCCGGCCTCCTGTTGGGGTGGAAGTTTCTGTATCGTTATTCTTCTTCAGAATCAGTTTCCAGTTCAAACATGTGGGCCTGAATGACTTCAGTAATACAGCCTGCTATTGTGTATCGTAGAGTAGTTTTACAAAGCTTAAGCAGAGTCAGAGGTGAGCTCAAGAGAGAGAGAGACGGAGGAAACAACAGCATAGTTACAACTTAGTCATTTTGCATGCAGATAAAAATCTAAATATGCAAGTTTGATACACAGGGATGAGTTTTCATGGGTTTAATCTACGACCACAGAGGGGCTTTAATCAATTAGACCACCAGCAGAAAATTAATCAACAACTACTATGATATTTAAACCCTAGTTTTTCTAATTTATTCAGATAAAATCCCCAAAATTTGCTGCTTTTGGCTTGTCACATGGCATGGCTGGATAATTTTCTTGTCATTTACCAAATTAAACTGAGTGTCTTTGGCTTCTATTAGTTGGACAGAACACAATATTTTAATCGTCATGTTACTGGCCATATGGGCAATTTCCTACAATAGTCACTAGTCAGCTTGAGTATGTTTTCTGACTTTACAATGTTAAAGGAAGCAAGCATTGAGGGTTACCAAACGAGGTAGTGAAAGTTGATGTTACAGGTTGAGTCACCAATCCTATATACCTTTTGTCAAGAAAAACAAATAGTGTGCAGTGGTTCAACAACAGTAAAGCTGGTAGTTTAAAAGTGAAGAAAATATAAAAGTCCTTAGCATTGGTTGTATGTCTAACCCAACCCTATACAAAACGCATTTATTAATACATGGGCATACACTGATCAGCCACAACATTCTGACCACTGACAGTTGCAGTGAATAACATTGATCATATTGGTACTATGTGGTGTTCTGATGGAAAACCTTGGATTTTAACATCCGTGTTGATCAGACTTAGACACCCAAAAAAACAGAAACAACACTCCCTCATGCTAATGGAAATCCCAAATGTCACTGGTCTACCCCTGCAGGAAAATGCACCCCATCACATGGAAAAACATCCAACAATCAGGAACATGTTGAGGAACATGACAATGACCCAACATGTTGATTTGACCTCCAAACTTCCTACACCCCATTCTGATCAAGCATCAACAGGATGCAGTGGAACAAGTTTGATTGACAGAGGCCCCACTGCACAAGCCAGAGTACCCAAAGGATCCAGTGCCAACGTCCTGGTTCCAGACCCCATAGGACACCCTGAGAGGTCCTCTTGTCCATGCCCAATGGTTCAGAGCATTTTTGATCACATAAGGGGGACCAACACAATAAATTCAGCAGGTGGTTATAATGTTATGCCTGATCGGTGTATGTGAAAATTATTAGTATTGGTCGGCAGTTGAAAGAATATCCGGTCACACCCTAAATTAGACTCTGAGTTGAAACTTGTTGTGTTTTTACATTTCAAAGCAGTGCTGTTCTTTGGACTGCAGACCAATACTAAGGACTTCCATTAAAACAAGTGGGAGAGTCGTTATTTTTTCATCTATACTTTTGTCAAATTCAGCAAATATCTGCTGATGGTCTGTAAGTTATCTGTTCTGTGTGCCTTTAAAAAAAACTCTCATGTTTGTGCACAGAACTGGCCCTGAAAATGTGAAACAAAGTGTCATGGACCGATCCACACAACACTATTCCAGCGTGTCTGTGCATGTACACGCTGGTGCTCATGCACAAGACAGGAAAAGGGAAAGGAAAGGGCAGGGGACACATGTTCACTATCTAAATATTATAACATCAAATATTTAAATGATGAAATGTTTACATCACCCCGAAATCTAAATCATTCAAACAGCACAGATGATTGTATATATACTCCATTGTTACTCTTTATTACAGAAATGAAGCACAAAAACTGTAGAAAAACCTAAACACAAAACAGCTGCAAGTCCCCAAGAGCAACAGTAATGCAACCAAAGCTGATACAAATATTAATTATTGCAGTGAGAGCACAGGAATACTAAAAAGATAAAACTTTTTTCATACTAACAAAATTGGTACAAAATCGAGAATACAAACACTTCCATGTACACGAGTCTAATCATTTCTGTGAAACTTTCAGAAAGTTTTTCTCACGAGAAATTAAGAGCACTATTATCAATACAGAATTTCTGCAAAGAATTTAACATCACGACGCAGCTCACGTTGCCCACTTAGAGGAAAACAAAGTCCCGCAGTTCACGTGGAGCTCTCTTCCACTCCTCCCAAATAGTAGCGATCGAAATAATTTATGACAAATTTCTAATCCATCAAGCCGAAGCAGAAATATACAGTATACTTGTACAAGAATACAATTGTAGAACAACTGGAATACAATCAAAACACAATCTTTTATAATAAATCTTCAGGAAGCAGGAACACTCTGTCGCCGTCCAGAGAATAAAAGATTAGCTTTCTCCCTCCTATCGACTTCATCACCTCGAAATGCCTGAGTCATAAGTCGTCTGAAACTCTATTGTGCTTTTATGTAAAATAATATCGACAAAATAATTTTTTTTTAAAGTTGCATAAGGCCATCAAAGCACTGTAAAGCTCGGTTTAATTACCAGATGTGTTGAAGTGCTGAAACTCTATCAGTGTATTTACAGAACACTGGTGCTGTACTCAGGTGGCAGACTAGTGATTCAGAAGTTGTGGCGATGACTAATACACAAATTACTTTTAGGGGATATGTTTTTGTCAGGGCTGAGATGGATCATTATTGATAAAGCAGGCCAATAAACAATATTTGAAACAGATGCACATTCGCTGTAAGCATGTCGAAATTTATAGTAACTCCATGTGTTTGTTTCAACAATAACGTTTTCATGTTTATCCTTTGGTATCATCTGTTACTCAAAACATGTGGCCAATCAGATAGTGCTGTGGGTGGGACATTGCTCAAGACCACATATAGACTGTATATAAAAAATGGATGTAGCAACCGTCTCTGAAAGTGAAGCCACTGTAGAAGTTAAATACCACTGAGCGCTGCTAGGGAATGGCCCCCAAAAAACTCTGGCTCCCATCCATCCATTATCTATACACCGTTTGATCCTCTGTAGGGTCACAGGGGGGCTGGAGCCTATCCCAGCCGACTCAGGTGAAGGCAGGGGACACCCTGGACAGGTCGCCAGCCTATCACAGGGCTATACGTAGAGACAGACAACCAAGTACACTCTCATTCACACCTACAGACAATTTAGAATAATCAATTAACCTCAGCATGTCTTTGGACTGTGGGAGGAAGCTGGAGTACCTGGTGAAAACCCAACGCTGCACAGGGAGAACATGCAAACTCCACACAGAAAGATCCCAGGCGTCCTAACCGGGACGCGAACCGGGGATCTTCTAGCTGTGAAGCGACGCTGCGAACCACTGAGGAACCGTGCAACCCAACTCTGGCTCCCAATGACTCCAATTCAAAAATCATAATGAAAAGCTAAGCCAACAAATCTTTTCCACAAGTCTTTATGACTGTTTTTTGTTAAATTCCCTCCCTCCGATTACTGTTTTGGTAGCCCATCTGAAAATTATTCTAAAATTAAATAGAAAGAAGGCCTCAAGCTGCATGACGTTTGGATGCGTGGCTGGCTGATTGGCAATTCTGGCTCCTTTCCAGATCAGCCCTCTCTTCCAAATACGGTCACTTCTGGCTCTAAAAGGATCCAAGATGGCGACTAGGAGGGTGCAGACTCACAGTGGCTACATCCATCTTTTATATACAGTCTACGAGCCCACAGAGTGTCTAGTGTATCTAGCCTTTAGGATGCTATCATATCAAATCCAGCCCCTTATTTCCTCTGACAGCCGCTGTGATTCCCAGTGCGCCGATCTGAACACCTCTTAGAAAGCTCAGCAACATTTACATCTCTTTAGTCGTTTACCTGCAGAAAAACAAAACCTCCTTGAATCTCGTGACTGATCATTGCACCGTCTCCTTCAAGTAGAAGCAATTCTGCTGGTTGTTCATTATTGGAAAGATGCATCGCAGGTACTGGATGAAGACCGGGAGCAGTAAATCAAAAACTGCGAAACCGAAACGCTAATGCTTAAAACAACAGGCATCTGAGGTGTGTTGGATGTACAGCATGTGTTATTATACTGAAGGTCTTATTTAGTCATTGAATGATGCAAAGGCAATATGAGACTCAAATGAAAAAAAAATTGATAGCTAAGCATGAGGAAACGAAACAGAAACATTTGAGCCTATTTAGCATTTTTACTCCTGCAGCCTGAAACCTCAGTTATGGACACTAAAGAGCCCGACCGATATATCGGCTGGCTGGTGTTATCGGCTGATAATTGGCCAATATGTTGTCCGATAAGCACGAATATAAAAACTCTTCTTTTTGTTCTTTCTGTAAACTTTTCTGGCTTGGGGTAACTCATACATCACACAGTTTGTCCAGCAGAGCGACTATTTGGGAAAGTAAATAAACAATGATCTCATCACTTTCCTTTCTCAATATTACTCTAACAAATACTGATATATAAAGTATAAATACAGATATATAAAGAACATCAACTCTCCAAAAATCTGTATCAGCATCGGCCCCTAACATCCAGCATCGGTCGGGCTCTGTACTAAAAGAACCAAGCCAAACTTTTGGACTACGTCTCCCTCTACCAGAGTCAAACTGTTCAACAAAGTGCATATTGAATACATTTTTGAGGCCACCAATATCACCTTAAGGGATGTCACTCACACCAAGAGATAGATCCGATACAAAAGCAAAAGCACTAACTGAACTGCAGCCTTCAAAAACTTTTAAAGCACTGTTTCCACACTTTGAGAGAACGCCGTACGCAGTCGTCCCTTCCGCCGCCGCGACTTTTTAAGTCAAACGCAGGACGGCCGAGGCGACAGAGGGTGCAACTCTGTACGCTGTTTTCCCAAAACACCTACATAGGTAAATACATGTAGACAACTGAAAGAGGTTTTCAAAACAGATAAATTCTTTTAGATCATTTTCGAAAGAAAAGAAAAATAATAACCCATTTATAATCATCTCGTCTCACAGAGGAATCTAGCACTTGATTGCACATTCACATTTACACCTCTAATGAACATGGCCACTTGAATATATGACATTGGAGGCAAGCGTATAAGCTATACATTCAAAGTCTTCCTTTTGTAGGCTGAGGTGTGTTTATTCTAATATTACGTATTGTCTCTGAAGAGAAATGCACTGCCGTCTGGTGCCTACATGTGGCTGTGACTCTGCTCATGGCTCCACAGACTGAAGGCCGTCTTGAAGGTCCTGTGGCAGAGTTTGCACATGTACTGCCTCTTAAACGTCAGGGCAGACAGAGACGGTGCATGGTAAAAGAGCGTGTCTGATTCCTGAGAGCCGCCCGGATTCTCCATGCTGTTGGACCTCGACAGAGGGCTGTGGCCGCTGGGTTGCCGTTCTAGTTCGGGCCTCTTGGTCTTGCTCACCGAGGAGCTGCAGGGCTCTGGGCTGCTGGACTCCTCGGCCATCACCGCAGCGACCGGAGCCGCCTGGGTGGATTTCAGCACGGAGGCCTGTGGGGAGGGACGTTCTGAGGCCTGAGGGGTCAGCGGAGGGGAGGGAGACAGAGGGGAGGGGTGTCTGTCGATCTCTTTGGCTCCAGGTTCGCTAGCAGTCGACATGTGAGACTGGAAGTGGCTCCAAAGGCGGAAGTTGGTCCTGAAGGCTTTGTTGCAGATGTGACAGATGAATGGTTTGATGTGGCATAGCAGCTCCTGGTGTCGCTCCAGGTCTTTGCGAGAGCTGAAAAGATTTCCACATTTCTCGCATGGCCACACACCGGCCTCGTCGGGCCCACTTTTGGCTGCCTCTGTGTTGTCCCTCTCACTCACAGCCTCCTCTAACGGCTCCTCCTTCACTACCAGCTTGCCAAGGTGACCCATGCTCAGGTCCTCAGGCACATAGGATGAGGAGTCTTCTGAGTCGTACATGGGTGGACCTGAGGAGTCGCTGTAGCTGATGTTCTCTCTAGAGCTCCCAGTTGGCAGAGGCTCATCGCTGTAATGCTCCTCTTTGAGCATGTCGGACGCCTCTTCGCTGTTTTCCTGTTGCTTCAGGTGCATCTGGTCCTTAACAGTCATCATGTTGTGGTTGTGGACTTCCACCTGGTGGCGCCATATGCTGAAGGACGATTTAAAGGTCCGCATGCACTCCAGGCACGTCAGTTTCTTGTACTTACAATGCGCCTCGTGGTCCTTCTTGACAACTGGACTTGAGAATCGGAGGCCACAGTAAGGGCACACGGTCGCATGTCGACAGCCTCTCTCGTGGTCACCCTGCTCCAGGAGCGATGACAGCTTCATGTTACAAAGTCTACAGGAGTAAACACCGGTGTCAGTGCTCTTCTGATGACTGATCTCATCCTGTTCCTGGTAGAGGATGCTCTCGCTGGCTGTGTCCTGGTCAGCCTTTTCAGCAGGATGTGTCCTTAAATGCTGTCTGTACTGAGACTGGAATACAAACACTTTCCCACAATAAGGACAGATGAAGCTGGGCCTTGATCTCTTTTTGGTAAGTGCGGGAGACTGCAATCCCTGCTTATTCCTCTTCAGCTTCCAGAGCAAAGCCTTCTTTATTTCTCTCTCTCGCACAATATCTATTAACTTCTTTTGAAATTTCTCGTCCAGCATGGAGGAGCTGGAGGACGATGCTGGGTTTTGTACTACACCATGCTGAGTCTGGCAGTGAGTCCACACTTTGAAGTTGGTATGGAAGCGCTTGTGGCAGATGTCGCAAGCATACGGCTTTTCCGGGTTGTGATACATATTTACATGGCGGTGTAGTCCTGCACTGGACCGGAAAACCTTCAAACAATTCCAGCATTTGAAAATCTTGTTCTGAGGTGGCTCCTCACTGTCCTCATTCGGGTCACTGCTGACGTGCTGAGCGGCCGTTTCTGACATGTTCACATCCACTGACAGGGTGTGTTCTTTAAAGAATTTGCTCTTCTTGAATGGATACCTTCTGTTATCTGGCCTGTCCCTTCTTTTCACCGCAGGAGTATAGTCTGCCCTGGAACCTTGGTCGTAATTAGTTTGCAAGTCTTTGAGATTGACAGGCAAAGCATCTCCAACTGTGATCCGAATGATGTCCATGGGGTCAGCGAGTGGACTGCTGGGTTCTGCTTTCACACTGACCTCATGGTCTACCTGAGTTGATTCATCCCTCCTGCTGGAGTACTTTGACCTGAGAACCAGAGGAGATGTTCTGGTTGAATTGCCATTGTGGGCAGACGTTTCTGTTCCAGATGCTTTTGACGCCATTTTAACGACTGACTGCTCTCGATTTTGCAGCTCCTTGAGCTCCAGCGTGGGGGAGAAGACTGGAACTGGGCTGTCCATGGACAGCGACCTCCGGAGCAGGCTCTTTATAAGGGGTCCGCTCCTGTCGATGGTCTGGCTGGGTTCAGTGGCCTGACCCTGAAATGGCACTTTGGTATGATAGTGGGACTCCTGCTCCTCATTCTCCTCGGTTGTGTCCTGATCCATGCCAGACTGCAGCCTGATGTGCTGCACTTCAGCGTCACTGAAAGATACAGATGAAGTCAGCTGGGGCCTGACAGATGTGATGTGTGATGAATTCCCTTTTAATATGGGGCTGTAAGGATAGGTGGGCTTCCTCTCAGAGGCTTCGCTCTGTTCAGATGATTTCCTGCTGGATTCAGAGTTCCTGACTGATTCATACGAGTTGTGTTCTGATGGTGGCTGAGCTGACCCTCGGACAGAGTGCAGAGACGATGGTTTCTCTGATGTTCTTCTCTGATAACTTGAGCGAGAGGGATTGGCTGTGTCATTCCGAACCCGACACACAATGACGCTCCTTGTCTGGACATCATTCTCATCCCCCTCTGAGAACGAGAGCCTTTTTCTTGACACACAGTAGGATGCATGTGGCCTTGTTGACACAATGTTGGTGAGGAAAGGGATTCCAAGGCTGTAGCCCAGCTCTTGAATGGCTGCCAGGCTGCCTTTGTCCACGAAGAGTGAGGAGGAGTAAATGTAATTCAAAACTATCTCGAAGGCGTCGGGCTCGCAGAAGTCCAGGTTTACAACTTTCAGTGACTCTGCGTCCATCCGCGTGAACAGCGATTGGAAATACTCACTGCTGGCAGCCAGAACACTCTTATGGGCCTGGTACCTCTGGTCCCCCACCACCAGGACCACATCACACATTTGGCCCCGCAGTCGCTGCTCATTGAGGACCCCCAACACTGAGAGGGCATGGGAGGGGTTACTGTAATGCACGAGGCTCTCCATGGCTGAAAGACAAGACGAGAAGATCATGTTTACTGCAGGAATGTAGACACAAAAGGTGATGATTAAGTGTGCAAAACACAGAGGAGCATGAACAGGCACAAAAACAAAGTAATAGCTGAGTGGAGCGCAGACTCAAGACCTGTTGCCCTGTTAAGAACGTATGTTTGTGTCTGTTGTTGTTGATCAGTTAAATATAAAATCATACAAGTATATAACAAAACTCAGCCGTCGTCTCTGAACAGCACATAATACCACTCACAGGGCAACACAACTTGATTTCACTTTTGTTTTACGTCACCGTTGTCATTTTGCATTGTTTAAAAACTGTAATTTTTTATTACCTTGAGGAGATAAGACAAAGACTGGTATTCTTTTAAAGCAATAAAAATCACACTTTATTGCTTATTTACAAGATATGAACAGCCACCTGATGGTAAACAGAGGCAACTAGATGCACTGAAATTAACTGCTATTTAAAGGGATTGTTTTTATTATTTCCACCAAGGAGGTCGTGTTTTGCCGGCATTTATCTGTTTGTCTGTCTGTCTGTCTGTTTGCAACTTTACATGAAAATTTATGAATTGATTTTGATGAAATGTTCAGGAAAGCTGGATAATGGGACAAGGAACAGATGATTAGATTTTGGTGGTGATCCGGATCACCGTCTGGATCCAGGAATTTGTTGCAGGATTCTTTAGCACTGGGAGATAGGGCAATGTGCATGTAACTCCACAATAAATGTCGAGGCTGCTTGGTAAAAAATACAGGATAAGTTCACGTTAATTTCTACAACATCTCAAAATTTGATCTGGATCTGGGAAAAATTCCAGATACTACGATCCAGAACAGGAAAAACTAGAGGGCCTGTGGAATGGTCATCACTGTAAGGTAACAGATGAAGATCCAGACATGCAGCCAACACCAACATGTAGCTGAGACTCTGCTGGATCAGGAGGATCCAACAGATCTGTTGTAGAATCAACAGCTATGGAGCTGGATCCAGAAGAAACCACCATTACCCAGAAAGAGATTCTGGTGAATAAATATTGAACTAATAATGATGTCATTGTGAATCCAGATGCTAAGGGTTTGTTTTCTGGGTCAAGGAATCTAATAATGCAGATAAAACAATCCTGGGATGATTATTTCGGGGTGTAAATCGCAATATGGGGTGAAATGAGCTGCTTGCTGTGCTCAGTCAAAACATTGTTAACCAAACAAATATATGTGTAAAATAATCATTGTTTTAAGGTGCAATAACAACTGTGAGCTCCAGCTTTAATAACTCAACAGAAATTTAATAAATCAACAGAAAGTGATTTGCAACTCTTTTTTTTTTTTTTTTTTTACAATTAATTGATTTTTCAAGCACAGTTCCAGCTCATTATTTGTGAATATTGTATTTGTATCTCTGTAAACTGAATATCTTAAGGTTCTGGGCTTTTTTTACCTATAATTACCGAAGCTGCAACAATTAATCCATTAATCGCCAACTATTATTAGAATCAATGAACTGGTTTATGTAATTTTTTTAAATTAAAAAAGTCTAAATTCACCAATTTAAGCTTCTTAAATAGGAATATTTTCTGCTTTCTTTCCTCCTCCATGACAATAAACTGAATATCTTTAGGTTGTGGACAAAACAAGACATATGAGGAGGTCATCTGCAGCTTTAGGCAACACTTATGGATGCCTTTCACTATTCTGTAACCAAAGAAGTGATCTATTAATTGAGAAAGTAACATTAATTGACAATAAAACTAATCATTAGTTGCAGTCCTGATGAATATGTTGTCCTACCTTGTCCAAAAACATACATTTTTACTATTTTCAGACATTTCCTTGACCAAATGATTTATCAAGGAAAAGATGATCAGATTAATTAATAATCAATACAACTTCATTTTTGGATTATAAATATTAATAACTAAATTCAGATCCACAATAATAGTACCTAAGCAGATGAATAAATGTGTCTCATGTGGCAGTTTTTATCTGGTTGTTATCTGTGGTGAGCACTAGAGGTCAAACTAGCAGCTTTTTATTCATCGCAAAATGGTGCACTGGGCTGATATAGGAGGACACACACAACAGGTTTATGGGCATCATGCATCATGTTGGTTGTCTGGAGGTATTAAAAAACGCAGCTCTGTCGAGTCACCCTCAGCGGCACACGAGCCACGGCAGGAAGTTTGAAACGGCTTCCTTTTAAAGTAAAGGCAGAATGTGTGCATGAGACCACCTCCATCTACAGGGGCACAAGTGGGATTTCGGGTAGTCGGTGCCACGTGTTTACAGAGTTTGGCTACGATCATCCATCCATTAGTTCAGCTGCTTCATGTAGAGCAGAGGGTGTCAGAGTCATTTTAGTTCAGGGGCCACATACAGCCCAGTTTGATCTCAAGTGGGCCGGACCAGTAAAATCCCAGCATGATGACCTGAAGATAACGGCAGCTCCAAATATTTCCCTTTGTTTTAGTGCAAAATAGCACAGTACAAAACATAATGAACCTGACATTTCTTCAGAAAAATAAGTGCAGTTACAACAACTATTACTCCTCAGTTTATCATTTACACGTGTGCATTACGACTTACAGATCACAGTGTGTCTACAAAGGCACAGAACATTTAGTCACAGGCATCTTAGAACTGAACAATACAGTGTTTTACTTTATGATCAACTTGTCAAGATTAGGGTTGGGAGTCACCTCATGATACGATACGCGATACATGGCTCACGATACCGATACCATCACGATACAGCGATACTACGATAATCGATATATTTCAAAGACAATCACATAACGATACATCACGATATCTAAAGGCCTGGTCTGAATAGCAATTTCGGTTGTCGCCAGCGTATTGATACTCATATCACAAGAGGAGGGACGACGATATATCACTGTACCCCTCGTCCCAGCCCTAGTCAAGACCTAGAGATTATTTTAAATTGACTTTCATGTCCACCATTTGTGTAGGCATCTGGACTACCTGAACTGACACGTCACACTACGCAAACTAAAGTGGGAACCATTAACGAAGAAGTTATCCCACGGGCCAGATTTGACCTTCTGGCTCAAATACCCCTGACTGCAGTGTGCAGTTCGGGGCGGAGCTTAACCTGGCTCAACGTCAGCATGCTATTGGCTGAATCCAACAGTTCGGGGCGGAGCTTAACGCTGCTCAACGTAGACATGCTATTGGCTGAATCGTACATTTGACTCAGCCCACGGGGACATCGCCTGCATGTAAAAACGAGCGCCGTCTTACGCTCCTAGCATAGTCACAAACCTGTATTTGCTCTGTATGTGGTTCCACTCTGAATTGCATTAGATACACATGTTCCAGAAGGGTTAGGGTTAGCATGAGGGTTAGATTGCCATCAAACTGTTGCAAAACGAAGTAAAGTTGTATGTAAAAAGACTGAACGTGATTGGTTTATGGAACGTTGAGATGGGTGGAGTCAAACTTTGAGCACCGCCCCCAAGCTGCACAGTGCAGTTCTCCTCTGGCGGGCCAATTTTGGGCCGCGGGCCGTATGTTTGACACCCCCTGATGTAGCGACTCCCTGTTGACACTGGGCGAAACACGGGGGGTACGCGAGTCGTCGTTATGTTATAGCTCTGAGACGAATGCAGACAACCATGCATGCTCAGCCAGTTTAGGATCACCGGTCAGTCTACCTTCACGTCTTTGGACTGGAGGAGGAGGATGGAGACGGCAAAACAGAGAGAACATTAAAACTCCAAACCATCATCTGCAAGCTACATCAGATATGAGACGACTGGTTTGCTGCCCAGACTAAACAGTTTCCCTCGTATTCATGACCGTTTCCACATAACAACATCCTCACCCCTGTATGGGGATAAAGTGGACATACTGGTGTTCTGAACTGCAAACAGCCCGTTTGATGCAGCAACCCTGCAACTCATCTTACTGTCATCTTACTGTCATGAAGATCGTAATGTCCAGCTCGTACTGACGGTGATTTAGAGAGGCGCTACTGTATTTTTGTGGCGCTGTTGGAGCCTTCGGGGGATGTAGGACGGATGTGGGAGACTGCATTAGCTGTAAAAGAACTCCTCTGGTGGAACTCACACTGCTTTTACCCTATTAACATGGTGTCTTTTTTTACACGCTGGAAGATACACCAGGAGTAAAAAACACAGTCGAAGCCATGGGAGATCATTTCTACCTGGAAAATATCCCAGTGATAGTCTCAAAAACACAGATTCAGACTTCTAGGGTTTGGATCTTTGGTTTGTATGGCCAAATTAATCCAATATTACAACTTGCTATTGTGTAGCATGACGTAGTTGTCCAGTGTTTGAGTACAGCTGTGGGTGAGCTGATGATTGTTTTCATGAAAACAAGCTTTTAAATAGACGAATTTTACACGTGAAGAACAGTTTTTAGGGGTTAAGTCAACAACCAGAGAGAAACTTTAACTAGTAATTAATAAACTAGTGTGCATTTACAGTATTCAGTAATAAGACAGCAATTTATTCAGTTTGGTTGCATTGTTTTTATAGATGAACAGGTGTTGATGGCTGTCTGGCACATACATAGTTATTAAAATTATAATTAACTATTTTTGTCATCAATGATTCGTTTGGGTAATTTTTTAAAAAAATAATGAAGTCTAAATTCTCAGATTCCGGCTCCTTAAATGTGAATATTTTCTAGTTTCTTTCCTCCTCTATGACAATAAACTGAATATATTTGTGTTGTGAATTTAATGTTTTTCATTTTAATGGACACTTTTCACCATTTTTTGATGTTTTATAGACAAAACGACTAATTAAATTGATAAAACAACTAATAAATCAGCTGTAACAAGGTCTGAATTACCTAAAAATGTAAAATAACAATAATAAATAATAATAATAAAGTCTGATAATGAAGTCTAAATTCTCTGATTCTGGCTCCTTAAATGTTAATATTATCTAGTTTCTGTCCTCTATGACAATAAACTGAATATAATTGTAAACAAGACATTTTAATGGACATTTTTCACCATTTTCTGACATTTTATAGGTAAAACAACTAATTAAATTGAGAAAAACAACTAATAAATCAGCTTTAACATGGCGTTAATTACCTAAAGTTTTAAAAATAATAATGAAGTCTAATAATTAAGTCTAAATTCTCTGATTCCAGCTCCTAAAATGTGAATATTGTCTAGTTTATGTACTCCTTTCTGACAATAAACTCAATATAACTGTGTTGTGAATTGAATTTTTATTTTATTTTAAAGGACATTTTCCACCGTTTTCTGACATTTTATAGCCAAAACAACTAATTAGATTGAGAAAACGACGAATAAATCAACTTTAACATGGTCTTAATTACCCCTAAAAAAATTAAAAATAAATAAATAATAATAATAAAGTCTAAATTCTCCGATTGTGGTTCGTTAAATGTGAATATTTTCTAGCTTCTTTCCTCCTCTTTGACAATAAACCAAATAGAATTGTGTTTAATGGACATTTTTCACTATTTTCTGACACTTTATAGACCAAACAGCTAATTAAATTGAGAAAACAACTAATAAATCAGCTTTAGCATGGTCTTAATTGCCCACAATCTAAAAAATAACAACAAAGTCCAATATTAAAGTCTAAATTCTCCCATTCTGGTTCATTAAATGTGAATATTTTCTAGTTTCTGTCCTCATCTATGACAATAAACAGAATATATCTGTGTTTAATGTATATTTTTCACCACTTTCTGATATTTTATAGGCAAAACAACTAATTAAATTGAGAAAAACGCCTAATAAATCAGCTTTAACGTGGCCTTAATTACCTAAATTGAAGAACCACTGCTATAAGTTGCCTGTTATTTGTGCATCTCACGTGTTTAATCTGTATTTCATGGCGTTTATTTTGAACCCCTGGCACTGGGAGGCAGCCTCAGTCATGGAGAGCAGCTTGACGGCTGCTCTTCACGTCCACGGCCAGAAGCTTCATTCATTCATCCAGAAACTGAGAGCGGCGGAGTCTGGATGGAAACTTGCGGGTCTCGTCGGAGGGGGGAAGGAGCAGAGGATGAGCCCGTCGTGTCGGTTTCCTCGGAGGAAGGCATGAGCTCATCCGTGAGACGTGGCTCTAACTTCTCCGACCCGCTTTCACTTCGCGTATTTGTTGTGTTTTTTTTTCTCTCCGACGAATGGCGAAGAAGAGCCGAGGCTCCGGAGCGTTCAGGGGGGGAAAAGTTGCGCGCGTTTCAATGGACTCCAGAGCCGCGGTGACGGACTGGATCCAAGCCGCCCCGCTGGAGGTGCTCTCCCGCCGGCCTAAACGCGGCGCCTCGCTAAACAGGTTGGAGCTGGTCGGGTTTTCCAAGCAGCACAATCCCCCTATCGAGTTACGTCAGGCAGGAGAAGGGGAAAAAGCTTCTCCGTAACAGCTCCGCCAACTCCGGTCCCCCCCTCCTCACCCGTCCCTCCGCTCGGCGCTAACTTTGCCCCGGGTTGTCCGCACTTACCCTGCCCGTCGTCGGCGCGGCCTCTCCTCCACGCAGCCGCCACTTTATTCAGTGTTGTGTGTCGCTTTCCTGCGCGCTGGTCGTGATTCCATCCATCTTGAATTTGACGTCATCCCACACCAGAGATGAGGTCATCGCAAAGAACGCTCGTCACGTGCGCCGCGCGCCGATAGGCCGGCGGAGCGGCAGGGGGCGGGGCGAAGTGAGGAACTGACGCTGAGGCTAATTTAAAGGGGTATGCCATGTTTTTTTCGTTTCGGACAGACATTTTTTTCTGTGTTCTGTCTTTTAATTCAGATTTTTAGGGCGACAGAGGACAGCTAACTGAAGCTTAGAATTTTTAATTTATTTTTATTAATTTTATTTTTTATTTTTTAGCTCCAATCCACAACAGAGAGCACTGGAAAACTATATTTATTGTTCAGTGAATTTTACTGTTATTTAAAGGGATGCATTGTTTAAAATATATATTTTTTATTACCTTAAGGAGATAAGACAATGATTTAGTATTCTTTTCAAACAATTAAAATCACAATTTATTGCAAATTAATTTAATTTACAAGCTATTAACAGACACCTGATGGTAAACAGAGGCAACTAGAGGCAGTAAAATTAACTGTTATTACTTCAGTTAAAACTTTAACTAAACATGTATATGTGTAAAATAATATAATATTATAATTAATTGATTTTCCAATCAAAAAATGCAGATTGAGTTCCACCTAACTATTTGTGAAAACTGTACTTGTGTCTCTGTAAACTGAACATCTTAAGGTTCTGCGCTTTTTGAAATATAATGACCAGAGCTACAATGATTAATTGATTATTTGCCAACTATTATGAGAAACAGTTCACTTAAAAAAGTTTAAATTCACGAATTTCAGCTTCGTAAATGTGAATATTGTCTGCTTTCTTTCCTCCTCTGTGACAGTAAACTGAATATCTTTAGGTTGTGGGCAAAAAACAAGACATATAATGAGGTCATCTGCAACACTTATGGACATCTTTCACTATTTTGTAGCATTTTATAGACTACATTTATCGCTTGTTTTTTCTATAACACAAAGACACTTTGATCACTTGCTATTTTACATGCAGTATGGTATGTTTTATAGTACATAGATTAGACCTTTTCACTAGTTTTGAGCTGATATCAGAGGTACTTCTAGGGAGGGGCCCTGGATCGGGGGGCACAGCCATCCCTGACGTCTCATTGGCCACGTCAGATCTGATAAAGTCAGGCTCATTCACTGAAAGCTTCACAGAATGTCACACAGTTAGTCCTGAGCTCCGTCACAGCTGGAGGTTTTATTACTAGGCAGACTTTCACTGCTGCAGCGATGGTATCACGCACATGGATGCATTACAGAACATGGCCTCTCCACTCATTAAAGAAGCTACTAAACATGGCAACAGGTATCCTAGTAACAATGAAAACATGTTTTATTGCACCATCCGTTGTGTTCGGTTCCATTTTCAATATTGAAACCATGAAATAAACCAGAAGTTTCTGCCTTTTTTTCTCCTCAAAAACTCTTTGAATGGTGGTCACTGTGGGAAATAAAATGTTACCTGTACCTATATTAGCTGATACATATTAGTAATAAATACGATAAATGGTGTAGATCAATCAGTAGGCCATTTTTAAACTCTCATCCTCTATGCTATAACATCATAATAGAAATCTTAAAAATTCAATTATGACATTTGGAGGCTCCAGGGTGCACTAAACAACAGTTTTTAGCTGTAATTATTACTCATTTACATTGCATTTATATAACATTAAACCACTTTACCAGGGATGTCTGGTTCTTTTTATATTCTTGTATTCTGTCCCAGTCTGTTCCTTGGGAGGACTGCAGCTTTATTCCACTACGTACCTTCTGCATAGAGTTGGGATGACAATAAAGTTGACTTGGCTTGAGTTCTGTAAAGTTGCTTCATCTTGAGTCACATGTGTTACAGTAAATCTGGCCAAAGCCGGAAGCCCAAGTGGTGACTCTTTACTGCAAAAGTAAATATTAAGATGAATTAAGTGCTCTTTTTTCATTTCACTTTTCTTTTTTCTTTGTTCATCCGCTTAAAAAGTCACTTTTCTACCTCTAAAAATAATTTAAAAATAAAATAAAATCTGTGCCATCCCAATGTGAGTGATGGTCTGTTCACAAGGCAGCAAAATAAAACAGACAAGTCATAAAATGAGCAGATTTTAAAAGACAGAAATAAGATTCAACACAGTGCAGGAAAAGGTAAAGTAACTCTCATCTCTTTAGTGTCAGCTGGGCCCCTGGAACAGGCAAGACCTCTGGTACTGAGGTGTACTAATAGTAACTAGAAAAGCACTCAGAAAGCAAAGAACTCCGCCAAGGAGCTTCAGTCCACCCCCAACACAATCTCCCAATTCACATATTTTGTATGGAACATTACAGATACAAATGTAATTACATACAGTTCAAATGTCCTACCGACAATGCGGCCTTCACCCCATCCGACCTAATGAACAGGCGCGGCCTCTAGCGCGACAGCTCCTAACAGCCTCCCAGCTTCTTAGACAACCGGAGACAAGAATGCCGGCCCAACCGTGCGTCTGTCGCTCAGGAAGGAAAGAGAAGTCCATCACTGTCGTTGTCTGCCGCGTGGAGCCCCAAAATCTCATGTGGTCAGAGGGGGTTACCCCAAAAACAAGAGTGCCCTCTGGTGGCTTTTAGGGTAAACCGCATTTAATTGTCCCCCCGGTTACACTTACATTTTAAAAAATTCCTGAATGGAGACGGTGATCCAGATCAGTCCCAAAATTTCATCATGTCTTCTTTGTCCCATTTCACACATTTCCTGAAAATTTCATCCAAATCCGTCCATGAGTTTTCGAGTTATTTTGCACACAAACAAACAAGTGCCGGCCATCACGTAACCTCCTTGGCAGAGGTAATAAGAGGTCTAAGACACAGCAGAGAGAGAGGCCATGAAATGCCTTAAGAATAACTGGTAAAATCTATAATTTGCAGTAAAACATAAAGCTGGTGTAAAAAGGTTAAAACACGTCTCTTGGTTCTGGCAGCTGATTTTTGTACAGTCTAGAGTTTAATCAATAGATTTTTGTTCGGGCAGGTAAAAGGCTGCTGCAGTAGTCGAAGCAAGATGTGATGACAGCATGTAAGGTCATATATGTGTCTTTAAAAGTTAAAATATTTATATGATGATGGAAACATTATTGTACAAGCTTTGTGGTGTGCTGCAGGTTTGATATGATCCAACGGGGAACCAGTTGTCTTTAGTAGGCTTAAACTGTGCAGATGTAATATGCATGTAACTACTCGCCCCTCTAACCCCAGTGAAACTAATTAGGTTCTTGACTGAAAGAAAGCCACTATAGCACAGCAGCAGATTTGTGTCATTACTGACGTCCAGTGGGGACTTGTTGTTATACGTGTTTGGTGTTCGGGCCTCTTCCTGAAAGTCATGTCAGCTGTGACACCTGGCAACAGCTGCACGAACTCAGTCAGGTGGCAGCGAAAGCACGACTGCACCTCATGATCTTCATTTAAAACAAGAAATACAACACTAAAACATTCTGTCTGGCAGATTCTGTGGTGTAGACGTCTTCATGACGTGACCTCAACTGACTCCTTGCAAATCTGTGCATCCACATGCACCAGCGTGTCAACATGCACCCAGTCATTATCGCCTAATGACTGAAGGCAGATTAATCAGGCCCACTTTCACACCTCATTACTAAAATAGAAGCACCATTATATGAATCAGTAAGACGTAAAAAAACGCGCATGAAAGGATTCAAACGAATGATGAGGACCTATAGAGCAGGCATTCATTTAATCACCACAGAGTCTCCATGCCGTCTTTTTATAGAACATATATTGGACGGCCAAAGCTTCCTGCTGCTCCTTCATATAATGAGAATGAAGACATGTGGGAAAATGGCAGGGAAGTTCTCACTCCTCCTTACTTGACATTAATGGCTGACACAGTTGGCTGTGAACGGCAGCAGCATAGCAGGCACTGCCATGGTTACCTGTGTGGAAACCAAGCCATTAGGGACTCAGACTCCTCCCATCCCACATCTCTCTCTCATCCCCCGGCATCACAAACATGTTTACTGACACCGCCAAAGAACGAGCGAAAGGACAACTTGTTTATTTTGCGAAAATAAAAGTGCGGCCTGGTCTTTCTTTGTGAAAATCACATGAAGCAAATACCTTTTCTCTTTGTAATGAGATACTAATTTTCCATTTTGCCCTGCAGCATAAAACATCAAATCCTTTTACACATTGCAGTATTTTTCTGCAAGAAATGAATGTAATTTTAGCACATTCACAATTATTCATATTTATTTGACACTTACATTCAGCTGCCTGCCATGATTTTGGTGGCCCACGAGGGATTGATGGTGCAAAGAGGGGAGGAGCGACGCAGCCACGGAGGATTCGGTCTTTGAATACACCCTGAACACTCAGTTAGCATCACCTGAAAGTGAAACATGCAGGTACAATGTGGTGGTTAAATACACGGTTGGGATTCTGATCTGTAAAAATGAGTTGGATGCTCTCCATCTGGGTGGCTGCGGCCCTGCTGGCTCTCTGTGGGGGACAGAACACAGCACGAGAAGGTAGGCCTCTACGGCGATGATGGATTCACACTGAAGTGACGCATTGCCAAAACAGAATATAGTTGATGTCATTGACTGTGTGCATTATTTAATACTTTATGAGTGAGTTAAAATGAAGGAGTATTGTTAGTGACTGATTGAAAATGTACAATCTGATGTTATCATACAGCCATGGACTAACAATCAGGGAACTTAACAAACAGTAGTTGATAAGATTTATTAAATTCCAGGTAATAGCCTGTCTCCATCTGGCTACCATCTCTGTCCTTACAATCAAACGAGGACTGTGAGTTTCCTGGTGGTGCACAAGGTCCCCTACACCGTGTCGAAGCCCTGTGGGGGCTGGCTCCTCTGGAAGACATGTACAGTCACACTCTACAGCCTGATGCATCAGACTGAGTACAAGACGGTGACTGAGCAGGTGACCAGGTGCTGTGATGGCTACGTACAAGTCGGCCGCTACTGCGCCCTGCGTGAGTGTACAGTGCATCACTTATCCATCTCTGGGTGTGAGGGTGGTACAACGGCATCAATTAATTTCTTCTCAGACTGTAGGAGAGTCTTTGTGTCTGTAAAATCTGAGGATAGAGCTTCACGCGCCGCACAGGCACTCAGCGTGACCTTACAGCGTGTGGTGCTGTGTGCAAGACACCAGATGGAAGTGCGGAGACTGCGCTGCCACAAATATCTCTGCTGCTAATATATGGCTTGTAACATGTTATTTCCTTTGAATGAAGCTGTAAACAGGAGTGCTGAGTTTGCTGCCAAGCCAGGATCCTGTCCAACTGCAGATGGATCGTGTCCCAGATCTGAGGACTGTGAGTTGGATATAGCCTGTCCAGGCTGGCAAAAATGCTGCCAGAGACTCTGCGGCTCTGTCTGTCATGATCCTGCAAGTTAGTATACATCCTGGTTATCAGAGTTTACAGCTAGTGTGGTATATTGGTTAAAGTCTGATTTAAACTAGAGGGAAACCCACAGTGATCTACAGACTGTGGTGTTTTTATTGGAACTACAGATGGGTGACGAATTAAAGGAAAAACCTGGATGCTTGACCCCTGTAGTGAGGGGATCTGGTGCCTCTGTTATGCTGTGATGGGCATTTTGCCATCATGGTTTGGGTCCACTTAGAGGGAAAAATCACTACAAATCAAACATTTCTATCCTGATGGCAGTGGGCTCTTCCAGGACGACAATCAAACCATCCATAGAGGGCCCGAGGGCGTCACGCTGTGTTATGTTTGTTAATCACATGTTGGCCTTCACAGTGACCAGACCTCAATCAAACTGAACTCCTGTGGGAAGTTTTGGACCAGCGTCTTAGACAGTGCCATCTTTAAAACACCAAATAAGAGAATATCTTTCGGAACAATGGTGTGAATGAATCCCAAGGAGCACCGAAGCTGCTCTGATGGCACATGGTGGCCCGACACCTTATGGACACTCTTTATGTTGGTTTTATTCTCTTAATTCACCGCCCATTTGTATTTTCTGCTATGGTAATAATGACAGTGAAAACTTTCATTTTTATAACTGTCATTTCATGGAAGTTATACAGAGCTAGTCACTGGAAATAGAGGTTCAGTTAATAGCTTAAAAAACAGACCAGCTAAGAAGCACTTTGTGAAACTTAATGGATGTTGTAAAAAAAAAAAGCTGCCCCATTTTCAAATGAAATATCTTTCAGTATATTTTCTGCAAGTTTGTGATCAGATGTGTAGAATCAACTCACTTATTTTAGGTGGGAGGTGTTTTTTCCCTGAGTAATTTAGAAGGGCTCTACTGAAAATGTCACCAAAGCCAAACAGGGAGCCCCAACATCTAACTAGTTATAAGTGAGAAAATATAGGTTTTGTTTGTGGTTTGGTTGAACTGATCCTTTTTCACTTGACTTTCAGGATCTGCAAACTATTGGACGAATGGAGGATGCCGTTTGAATGCAACAGTAACGGTGAAGACAGATTACCAGCAGCTGATGTCGAAGGATGACGGGCTTCTGGATCACATAAGAATACTTCAAGCAATGGTAACACTACTGCTAATACTGATGAACAACTTCTACCACAGCCATTAGGGCTATTTCAACACATACACCTATCAGGCATAACATTATGACCAACTGCCTAATATTGTCTTGGTCCCCCTTATGTGCTCAAAAATGCTCTGAACCATTGGGCATGGACAAGAGGACCTCTCAGGGGGTCCTATGGGGTCTGGAACCAGGATGTTGGCACTGGATCCTTTGGGTACTCTGGCTTGTGCAGTGGGGCCTCTGTCAATCCAACTTGTTCCACTGCATCCTGTTGATGCTTGATCACAATGGAGTGTAGGAAGTTTGGAGGTCAAATCAACATGTTGGGCCATTGTCATGTTCCTCAACATGTTCCTGATTGGTTGATGTTGTTTCCATGTGGTGGGGTGCATTTTCCTGCAGGGGTAGACCAGTGACATTTGGGATTTCCATTTGCATGAAGGAGTGTGTTTGTTGTGGGACAATGTTTATTTGGGTGTCTAGGTCTCATCAACATGGACGTTAAAATCCAAGGTTTTCCATCAGAACATCACATAGTACCAATATGATCAATGTTATTCACTTCACCTGTCAGTGGTTTTAATGTTGTGGCTGATCGGTGTATATCAAGACCGTGCTGCTAAGATCACTAGTCAGCTATCACTAGAATTACTGTCTAAATACACATTTATCTTCTATAATTAGTTTCCACATAGATTCATTTTTGTGTCTCTGTCTTTTAAAGGTGACCGGAGCTCTGCAGTCTGAGGTCTCCATTTATTACCTCGACTCTTGGCCTGTGTATCCCCACAGAACGGCCACCTCTCTGCTGATAGAGTACAGCTTCACTATGCCTCTGCTCAGTGTCACATCAAAGCTGCATCCGCTGCTCAAACACATACAGGAGGTGTCATCTGTAACGGTGCGAGGTGAGGAGACACCGTCGTTCTGTACGGCAGCACTGATCTCTGTCTGCGAAGCTGCGTTTGTTCTTTTGGAGGAATGACATTCTTGCAGAGTGTGTATTCTTGTCGAGAATGAATCATGTGGCAGAGAACACGACGTTCAGGAAAAAATGACTCAGTCGCACCACAGTTTCCTTCTCCCACCACTTCTGTTTGAGTGACAGTCATCTGTGGGATGTTTCCTGCAATAGCGGAAAATAACACAGAGCGATTGCACACACACACACTTAGACACACACGTGCATAAACACACAAACACACACCCACACTCACATACACACAGATATTAATCATAAATCAGTCATACTTGTTACATTTGCACAAAAGACAAGCTTGCCATTACGCACACACATCAAGCTGACTTCTAATAGGCTCTCTCAGAGATAATGAATTTCCTCCTCTACTCTGTAGGCTTTAATTCATCTCTAGATCTGAGTGTAATAATGTTCTTATTTTTAGACACATCTGAATCGCTCAGCCTCTAAATTAAAGATACAACGAAGACACGTCGAGCTTGCACGTTGCACTTTAACATTCCTACCTGGAACCTTTACGGGTTTATAGACTCTGTGTGTATAATTTCACAATCTGTGTCTCCTTGGTTGCCATTTATTTTGCTATTTATAGCATTCACATTACAGTTTGCCGTGATTGCACCTTAAAGAAACACAACCTTCATTCAAAAACCCACATGTAATTGTGACTCTCATCTCACCCCTTCACATGTGTCACTACAGATGTAGATGAGTGTGCACACCCTGCTCTTCGTCGCTGCTCCCTTCAGGCACACTGTAACAACACAGTGGGCTCCTATCAGTGTATCTGCCACCAAGGATATACTGATGTTGATCCAAGCAACCCCGGAGTCAACTGTACAGGTGTGTGTGCATGTGATGAAAACACTTGTTATTTCTTTACCCTTTGGTAAACTGTAGTGAGTTAAACTGCAATTTACATGTAGGAAATACCCAATTTGTGTTGTACAAAGTGAGTATACCTCTTAAAGAATATATTTTGCAAGGCTACTATGATGGTAAACTTCCTAAATAATGCAAATAATGTGGATAAATCTTTAAATATTTTTCACATCATACATTCTTATAAAAATGAATGCTTTAGGAATTTATTATGTAGCTTAAAATGATGTAAAAGTGTATGCAGAGATCAGTACATAACATAAAGGAAGAGTACATCAGCATCTAAAACTGTAGTGTCTTTTGTATTAATGGTAAATTTGAAATGGTGACAAACCAAAAATATAGCCATGTAATCCTAACCAGTGATAACTTTTACACATTTACATTTAAAAATGAAGTTCATAAATGGAATTGTTGGCTATTTTGAAATACACTGATCAGGCATAACATCATGTGTTGGTCACTCTTATGTGATCAAAAATGCTCTGAACCATTGGGCATGGACAAGAGGACCTCTCAGGGTGTCCTATGGGGTCTGGAACCAGGACGTTGGCACTGGATCCTTTGGGTACTCTGGCTTGTGCAGTGGGGCCTCTGTCAATTCAACTTGTTCCACTGCATCCTGTTGATGCTTGATCACAATGGGGTGTAGGAAGTTTGGAGGTCAAATCAACATGTTGGACCATTGTCATGTTCCTCAACATGTTCCTGATTGTTTGATGTTGTTTCCATGTGGTGGGGTGCATTTTCCCCCAGTGACATTTGGGATTTCCATTAGTATGAGGGAGTGTGTTTGTTGTGGGACAGTGTTTATTTGGGTGTCTAAGTCTCATCAACATGGATGTTAAAATCCAAGGTTTTCCATCAGAACACCACATAGTACCAATATGATCCATGTTATTCACTTCACCTGTCAGTGGTCATAATGTTGCGGTTGATCGGTGTATTTAGACAAATAAACATCTGATCCTCCTTGAACCAGTGCCTAAATACCTGAACACCTAAAGGAAAATTTGCTTTTTCAGTCCCTTTTTGAACAAAACTATCACCAGATATGATATTCCTATATGAATTAAAAAGTAAGTACACATTTGGCATCAGAAGCTCTTATAACTTCCTTCAGCAGAACGACCAGATTCCGACATTGGTTTCCTGACATTTGTGACCACTCTTCCTGCAAAATTCCTTCAGTTGCAAGATCTTCCAGGATTTTCTTGTATATACTGCCTTTTTTAATCCCCTGTGACATTTCAGCGGAATTCCAATTTGGGCATTGACTAGACCTTTGCTGTCCATTTCTTCTTTTTGTTTTGTTCCCCTATTGAAATGTCCACCTCCAGTTTATCTTTAGCTATTGGACAAATGTCCTCATAATGTCTTTAGGCACTCTTTGATATAATGTAGAATTCATAGTTGAATCAATGACTACAAGCTGCTCGGTCCCTGAGAAGAAAGAACATATATAACGGGGGGTTTCCTGCATCATATGTAGGAAAGTCCCACACAGGTTTAACTGACAAAGAGGTTGAGGTCAAGGAGGTTGAAGAAAATTGATGCACGAGCAACTGTATGAAGGCAGTTTCAGTTTCACACGTTCTTTGAAGGTGTATTGATAAAGATAAGTGTGTAGGTGTTATCATTAAACATCATTGCTATGTGTCTTTTTGGTATTTTTAATTCTGCAAACATGTTATAGGATGTGCTATAGGTTGTCACAGGAAATTAAAGTAGCTGATAGAGATAACCAGAGCTGAATAAGAACACGTGAGCTCAAACAGGTTTCTTTGTGGGTACATTATGATATAGTGGATTTGCCTTTCTCTTTCTAACCAGAATCACATCAGTGTGCTAACAAATGAAATTTCAAACAAGAGAAACAGATCTTAAAACACTGTGGGGGGAAAAAGCTTAACACCTACACCTACACTGACAACTGTGTGACACATGCAGCATCAAGAAGCAAAGACATACTCTGATGCAGCTGGAATGAAGAGGTTGTGGAACCTCATCTTTGGCACAAACAAAGCTGCAGGGAACAAACCACCGCCTTAAAATGGAGCTGATGCACGATAGGAGGCTGCCACATGTGCCGGGGTAGTTCCTCAAGGCGGCCGAAGCTGCTTGAACCAGGAAACTGTGGTTAGTTTCTAAAAAGGCAACTTTCTGTCATCACAACAAAGAAGCCGGGTGAAGCCTCTAGAATACTTATGTGTCAGTCTGTGTACACAAGTAAGCTGTATGTCTACTTTATGTACAGCACCTCTGTGAGTCACCTGGACCCACCCAGCTGACAGCACACTTTAATATTTTACATCTGAAGGCTTGATTCTAACATCAACTTGTATTTGTTGTTCCCAGCTGACGTCAGGGAGTCGACCACCACCGAGCCCCTGCTGACCCACCTCCCTCTGACCAACACAACCGTCACCCCAGCTTCCAACACCACACAGGAGCCTCCAGGCAGCGGCTTCACGGGTGTCTTCAACTCCTCTGAGACCAGCATGACAACAGCTCTGAGTAATGCAACCTCTGTCCCTTATAATTCATCATACGCTCCTCCGTGGACCAGTTCTCCAGCTAATACCAGCATGAGCTCAACTGTGATGCCACTTCTGCCAACAACAACATGCCGTAAGAAATATTTGATTTTCCTGCTTGGAATCTAAGCATCTCGAAGCCAAAGCAGCAGGTTTTGTGTCCAAAGAAAAACATGACACTACGAGAGAATAATTTCAAACATGCAGATGAGCATGAGGTGCATTTAAATTCATCAACTAGGTGATATTTTAAGTTGTAGATATCTTCAAGGTAAAGTAAATAGGAATCCACCACCATCCACTGCACAGAGAGTTCCATAGATTATTTTGGACGGGCTGTGCTGTCACTGTGCTAAGCTAAGCTAACCATACAATTAACCATGTAGACCTTAAAGTGGTGTTTTTCCACATACACTGATAAGGCATAACATTATGACCACCTGCCTATTATTGTGTTGGGCCCCCTTGTGTGCTCTAAAATGCTCTGAACCATTGGACTAGAGGACCTCTCAGGGTGTCCTATGGGGTCTGGAACCAGGACCAGGGCACTGGATCCTTTGGGTACTCTGGCTTGTGCAGTGGGGTCTCTGTCAATCAAACTTGTTCCACTGCATCCTGTTGATGCTTGATCAGAATGAGGTGTAGGAAGTTTGGAGGTCAAATCAACATGTTGGGCCATTGTCATGTTCCTCAACATGTTCCTGATTGTTTGATGTTTTTCCATGTGGTGGGGTGCATTTTCCTGCAGGGGTAGGTCAGTGACATTTGGGATTTCCATTTGCATGAGGGACTGTTGTTTATGTTTATTTGGATGTGTAAGTCTTATCAACATGGATGTCAAAATCCAAAGTTTTCCATCAGAACAGCACATAGTACCAATATGATCAATGTTATTCACTTCACCTGTCAGTGGTCATCATGTTGTGGTTGATCGACATAACTCTTGGGATTGGAAATAAATTAGAAAGTATTTCCTGAACCACAATTAATCAAAGTTTGTACTCTCCTACCCACCAACACCTTCCAGCTCCTCCCAGCATCAGCGGCTTACTGGCGGCTAATGTCACTGGAACCTCCTTCTCCGTCTGCTGGTCCACCCAATTTCAGACAAACCAGACTTACAAGGTTGTTCTAAGCAAGGGGTCAGAGGTCATCGTTTCTTGGGAAACCGGGCAGACCATGATAGAGGTGAAGGAAGTGCAGCCTGGGATGCTCTACAACGTTTCTGTCACTCCTTATGCCTGTGGACGTGAAGGAGTCGTCCTTCATATGTCGGTCAAAACTGGTAAGAAACTATTGTTATAGTGGCTTTGATCATGTACAATAGTGTCATAAAGATACTAATCTGTGGTACATGCTTAAACTCACAGTAAATCATTACATTTATCCACAATGATTTGTATAATTGTAATAATAATTTGGATACCAGTACAGTTAGTATAAAAACCAAGCTGTTAAATGATATTCTTGCTTGATTGTAAACATCAGACTGAGAAATCCTTATTTTATCTGTGAGACAGTACTCTTGCTCTGTTTTGTTTGGAAATGTATTTTGCCTCAAATGTCAAGAGAAGAAACTTACTGATATATTTTTGAAAATAAGATCAAATGTAATCACCCATTACCGCCTCAAGAAGTAATTTAAATGCCTTTGAAGACTAATGTGTGATGAAAGAAAGGCTTTTTAAAAAACTGCTAGGCCCCAGTTTGTTCAGAAGGTTGACATTTAATTGTGGTAACTGTGGTCAACGTACCAAATAAGGCTTTCTTTTGTAGATGCTCAGACTCTTGACGCCACAGCGCGACTTACCAACATCCAGTTCACTGCTGACCTCCACAACGCCAGCAGCGAGGCCTACAGAAACCTCACTGCAACCATTTTAGAAGAGGTAGGTGTGATACAAAGGTTATCCAGTGGCTGAATGTGATCTTTGATGTGAAATGTTCCAACTACTTCTGTTGCATACCCTTTTTTTATTATCTGTCACCAACAGATCTATCAGTCTTTGTCTCCAGAGATGAGGGACATGGTGGATTCAGGTCAGGTAAAAATCGAGATCAGAGGCTTCTCCCCTGGCAGTGTGGTGTTCAACCTCACCATGATATTCATCCCCAGTCAAAGCCAAAACATAAGTAGTGTGTCCACGGCGCTGCTGCACTCTCTGATGAACAGCTCCAAATACACTGTGGATAAAAACAACACCAGCATTATTGGTATGTGTCTTTCTATTTTTTTGTTCTAACTCTGTGTTTTATTTTGCTGGTAGGTATACACTACCTGGAAGTGTTTCTTCTAGCAAAGTCTGAGTTTGCATTTCAAAGTTAGTTTAGGTTACTCAGTCATGGTTGGTACAATTCAGCTTGTGAAAACAGTTGTGTAATATCTTCTGTGGTACTGGGGGAAGCTTTAAGCCTTGATCAGACTCCCTTGCAAGCATGTGAGTTTGTCTGACGTAATAACTTTTCTTGTGACCCAATGCAAGACTTGCAAAACTGTGCGTGTAAACTAAAATATCATACAGAGGGTTGTATGTGTCTGGTTATAATGCAGAATCGACAGAGTAACAACCGACACAATAAAACCTGATTTACTGACCACACTTTATTTGTTTGTTGCAGATTTTGATGAATGTGCTTCAGGGGAGAACGACTGTTCCCAATGGGCAACATGTACAAACATTTGGGCCTCCTACTTTTGTGTTTGTCTGGATGGATTTACAGACAACAGTCCAGAAAGGCCTGGACGAGCCTGTCAAGGTAGAGTCTCAGAGTGTGGTAGTGGGAAAGGTTAATCTCATGTGCATGATTTGCATCAACAATAACAGATTTCTTTTTCATTCTGTGTGTCTTGTTTTGTGCAGCAATAGCTACCTTGGAGCCAACGACACCGGCACTGACAACAGCAATATTTTCTACAGTCAGCACCACTCCTGTCTCTCAGTTAAAACCTTCGACCAGTGATCCACCCATAACCACTGTAATTACTCCAGGGACAACCACCGTCATTATAACAACAAGTGAAACGGTTTCCACAACAGTCTCAACAAGTGCTCAAGATACTACTATCTCTGTCACTACAAACGCCACACCTGCATCAGCAAAAACCACTACTGCCCCAACAATCACCACTACCACCCCAGCAACCACCCCCGGTATTCTAGCAACTTCCTCGGGCACAACAACTACTACTACTAGTACCCCAACAACCACTACTACCTCAACAACAACAACCATTACTGCCCCTGCAATAACTACTACTGCCCCATCAACCACCATTAACACTACCCCAACAACTAGCATTATTATTACCCCAACAACCCCTTCTAGTACTCCAACAACAACAGCTATTACTGCCCTTGCAATCACTACTGCTGCCACAGTACCCCCTACCACACCAACAACCACTACCACTATCATCCCAAAAACCACTACTACCACCCAAACAACCACCACTACAACCCCAACAACCACCATCACCCCAACAACCACTACTACTATCCCAACAACTATTACCACTAGTACCCCAACAACCACCACTACTACTCCAACAGCCACTACCACCCCAACAACCATTACTAGTACCCCAACAACCACCACTATCACCCCAACAACCATTACTACTACCCCAACAACCACCGCTACCACCCCAGTGACCACCACTACCACCCTAACAACCATCATTACTGCCCCAACAACCACTACTACCACCCCAAAAACCATTACTAGTACCCCAACAACCACCATCACCCCAACAACCATTACTACCACCCCAACAACCATTACTAGTTCCCCAACAACCACCACTAATACCCCAACAACCACTTCTACCCTGAGAGTTGCCAACAATGGCTCTATGCAAGGGTTCCTTTCAGTCCAGTGCAGAGTTGCTGCCATCACTGTGACGATAGCGAAGGATTTCCTTTTGAGCGCCAAGATCCAGGAGAGCGCCCTGTACCTGGGCATGCGGGGATGTGGCGTGAATGGAGACAATGACACCCACGTCCAGCTGACTGTGGCATGGAATGAATGTGCCACTCTGCTTGTCCATGTGAGTTTTGAAGCTTTTGTATTTCCCAGTGGTTTTACATACTTCATAGGTACTATGCACTCCAGCAGTTGTCTCTAAAGGTGAAGTGATAAAACTGAAAAAAAACTGCCTCCAACATCTGGTATTTTAGAATGAGACCTTCTACACAGCATCTGTCACCCTGTTCAACACCATGGATCCGTACACCTCACCAAGTGGAGCAGTGGAGGTGCCTACAAAACAGCTGGAAGTCCCCATCATGTGTACCTACATGAAGAGCATGCTCATCTCTGCAGACTTTAGCTCCATGGGGTATGTTTTACTCATTGTAATAGCTAAGCCCAATGCTTGTAGCCACCTTGACGGGTTACTGAAAGCTAGAGACTGACGCGCTCACTACCTACGCCTGTACTGAGATTCGATGTTAAAAATGTCCGACTTCATGAACAGTGTAATTATGTTTCTTTATTTGCTCACCCATTTGATTCCAACAAAGTCCAAGAAATTAAACCATCCATAATCCAAACTTTCCAATCAGTGATGTGGCGTAGCATTGCATTGCATAGCGGTCAGAAACCATTTGTGCTCCTACCATCAAGCAACACCTGATGCAACAAAGGTTCCTACCTAAATACACACTCATGCCTGAAAACCAATTACACCCTCTTGTGGAGTCCAACATACACACCCACAGGCATATCAAAATAAAATGGCCATTACACTCATCATGCTTTAGCAAAATAAGCCCCGCACAGCCATATATTACAAAAAAAGGAATTGCTTTGAAGGTTGCTGCTTCAAGGAATTATGGGACAACATGATCTCTCTTCCTTTTGTAAAGGATGGTCCACTCTATCCTATACTAAAGGAGATAAGACAATGCTAATTACTGCACCACCACACCACCCAAAAATAAGTTATAATGAGTTTGATGGCTTAATGGGTGTATTTACCCCCAACAAAGCTTGACTAGCTGATTCCCCCTGTTTGCTGTCTTTGTGCTGAGCTAAACTAAACAACTGCAGTGCGGCTACAGATGAATATATCCAGCCTTCCACATCACATACTTTATCCATCTCCTTTCAGTACGTAATGCATCTGTCCTCACGGAGTGCAGGCTGTTGCAATGGGGACATACTACTACTACAAACTACTTCATCATAATATCGCGCCTTAAGCTTGAATCATCTCGCTCATATTTACATCGCAATCTGTTGTGTGAAACGAGCTGTCATCTGTCCACAGTGATGCATGTGGCGCATCTTCCACTGCAGAGGATTGTGGGTCAGACCGGCCCAAAAAAGCTGACTCGCACACTGCAAAAGGAGGCCTGCAGTATGCCACTTGTTATTTTTGCCGCACTGCATTCGACGTGCTATGTATCGGAACATACTAAATCTGTGTAGTGTGGGTTTTAGAAAGCACCCCACATAGTATGTCACACAGCTATGGGAAATTAGCATCAAGGTTGTCATTTATCTCTTGGCAAGCAAGTTAATAAAATGCCTGACGTGTACCTCAAAAATTTCAAAAAGCAAATTATAACATAATCCTGTGTTCAAAAGGTTCTGGATGTCTCATCAGTCACCAGCCAGCATTTATTTAACACGAGAAAATAGCAAGAGAAATCCAGTGTAACTCAGTTTTGCAGTGCATTCCAGCTGTATTTATGGCTATTCTCCATCCGCAGGTATGACACGATCAAAGATGTCATCATGGGCCTGGGGTCATTCCAGGTGACGGTGCAGCTGATGAACGGCTCAGTGCCCCTGCCCTACAACTACAGCTTGTCCCCTGAGCAGGCGGTGGTGGTGGAGGTCAGGCTCAACACCTCCTCGGAGCAGCTCAAAGTAGTCATCAACAAGTGCTGGGCCACTCCCACCCAAAGCCCTGCAGACGCCTACAGCTATGCCTTCCTGGAGAACAGGTCTGCTCCTGCTACACCAGTGTCGCTATTTATAGCTACAGCTGCTAAAAAAATTGCTCTTTCTGACACCTTAATTACAGATAATGCTTCACTTTGCTAATGCTACTACCATTACTGTTACCACTACTTCAGAGAATCTCACCCGGGGCCACATCCCAAATGAGGTCACCTGACTTCTACTTCTACCATTTATATATTAATGTTAGCAAAATTAAATATAAATTCATTACAATAGGTAAATGAGATTTTATGTTATCTGTTTTATCAAGATTATAGGTTAATTATTTTCCTATCTCTGGGAAACCAGGATAGTTACTGTTCTGCTATGGCAAGCAAAACCAAAAACTCAGCCTGTGGCCTCAGATTATGACATAAAATTAAACTATTGCAAGCATCTTCTCAGCTTCTGTTCCTTTTTAAAAATAGACATGTCCTGTCATGCTTTTCAAAAATAAAACTCTAATGTAATGGATTTAATTAACGGAGCTAGCAACACCAGATCTAAATTTTAAAATGTGCTTTAATCAGCCTACTATATACAAGGTGCTGTGTCATCAGACCCCTTCAAGCTCAAGTCCAACATAAACTTCCATTTTTAAACTAAACCTTTAAGCTAAACAAGGTCCCTGCACCCTGTAGCTTTGTATTTGCTGTACAGGCTGAACAACACTGCTGATTTTCTAGTAAAACTATAGAGCAAATAAGTGCTTGTATGTATTTCCAAAAATGTCAGAATTCTTAATATTCTTTTCCACGGTGCTTTTATACTTGATCAATTTAACCAGCTTGGTTTAAAAGGTCACACACTGTGTTCCTTTTTTCAGGAAATGAATCTCACATGTTCCCACAGCGTGTCTTACAGTGTTTCAGCTCAAAATACCACAGAGATTTCATCATGACTGTACAACCTCTGGTTTTAGGCCTGTTCTAAATGGCTGTTTTACCTCTGTAAATCGATGAGCCGCTGCTGTTTCTGTCCACTTCAGGAAGAAGCTCTCTGCATGTGTCAGCATGTGCCAGCCGGAGCCGTCAGTCACAGTTTGAGCTGAATGACTATTGGTTACTTAGATGTTAAATAGCTCCTGGGTCGAATTCTTACTCACTCGTAAAGCTGGGAGGTTAAACATGTGAGGAAGCTTGAGGAATGACAGAAATAAACATCTACACCGATCAGCCACAACATTAAGACCACTGACAGGTGAAGTGAATATCATTGATCATATTGGTACTATGTGATGTTCTGATGGAAAACCTTGGATTTTAACATCCATGTTGATGAGAATTAGACACCCAAATAAACATTGTCCCACAACAAACACACTCCCTCATGCAAATGGAAATCCCAAATGTCACTGGCAGGAAAATGCACCCCACCACATGGAAAAAACATCAAACAATCAGGAACATATTGAGGAACATGACAATAGTCCAACATGTTGATTTGACCTCCAAACTTCCTACAGCCCATTGTGATCAATATCAACAGGATGCAGTGGAACAAGTTTGATTGACAGAGGCCCCACTGCACAAGCCAGAGTACCCAAAGGATCCAGTGCCAACAACCTGGTTCCAGACCCCATAGGACACCCTGAGAGGTCCACTTGTCCATGGCCAATGGTTCAGAGCATTTTATATATATGGCAGGTGGTCATAATGTTATGCCTGATGGGTGAACATATCTTAGCAGCTTTTATTTTACACCTCCAAATTTATAACAACCACTAAACACAAACAAAAATAGATTACCCCTTGTGGGATCTTTAAGTTAAATGAAAGAGAGACAGAAAATATGACAACATCATCTGCTCCACACAACAACTCTGCACCCGTGTTGGCATGAAGACAAATCTAAATTAGACTTACCTCAGTGCAACATCTCAAAAACAAATAGCGTTATCAACATTAACAAATTATTCAATGCAGTTACTAACTAGTGGCTTCTGCTATAACATCAAGCTTAATAATCAGTTAAATTCACAGGAGCTTATTCAGGCAGTTTGTCTACATGTCTAAAGATGGTTCTCCAAACTACAGTGAAATTGACTGGTCTTCATAAAGGAAGTTGAAGTTCTGTTTTCAGTCAGTTATTTACGTCTCCCACAGCTGTTCCATGAACTCGCACACCAAAGTGCTGATGAACGGGAACTCCAGCACGTCCCGAGTGTCTGTTAAGATATTCTCCATCGTCAACCTGAACGTGATCTACCTGCACTGCCAGGTCCAGATCTGCGTCCAGATCGGATCGGATACCTGCGTGCCCGTGAGTGCTTTCTGCTCCACAAAAACTACATATCAGAATGAAGCATGTTGTTGTTGGACAATCAAAGAAGATATAACATATGATTTCGTGCAGGACTGTCTACAAAGAAAAGCTCGGTCCGCCAAAACCATTGGAACAGGGTTCGGTTCTTTTGGGCCCGTTTTCAAGTCAGATGAAGGTATGTGCATTAAAATGTTAATATCTTCCAGCTGTATGCCTTTTCTGTGCATCAGTTCAAGTCCAAATCAATTTGCAATGACTCCTGAGCTTCTCCCTCGGACACAGTGGCCCCTTTGAAAGTAGAAATGCTTTTAAAGACTTCAGTCTCCATTATAAACTTGACTATCTCTTCATTTCAAAAGCTGAATGAGCCATCTAGCTGTTGAATGAAGTTAGTTTTATATAGGCTTTTATTAGTTTTTGTATAGGTTTTTTATTGTCTTTAGGTCAATAGGCTACTATTTATCTTACTATTTGTTTGATTATTATTACTGTTTTTACTAGGGTATAGATCTGAGCACTATGTTTCTTTCCTTATGTTTCACGCTGTGAATGACAATATCGTATCGTATCGTATCATATTGTATCGTATCGTATCGTATCGTATCATATCGTATCGTATCGTATCGTATCGTATCGCTGTTGTCTCTATTATTAGTCTGATAGAAAGGAAAGTCAAAGTAGTTTGATGGAAAACAGACATTTCAAAAACCCTTGATTTCATAAAATGGATTTGATTACTATTCATTTTAAGTCAATTATTTGCTTAAATGATAGACTTCTTACTGACAATTTTGAAAAGTTCTGCTCTTTTTGTGAGGGTGCTGACTGAAATTAGTTTGTGATGACAGCCAGTTCAAGGGTTGTGGCTGAGTTAAGGCTTTGGTTTTGAATCAGAAAGTTTGGGTTTCAGTTGCCAGCACACTGTTCTAGGCTGCTCCAGGCACAGTAACCTCAAAGTTTAACTACAACACAGTTTCTATGAACAAATAGGCATCATAATCGAGGTGCTTCTTCTGCATACGTTGTGCGATCACAGTTCCTTTGTTAACATCATGAAAATTTTCCATCTTACGATCAATTGATTATTGACTGACAATGTAGCCAACTGTAAGTTAAGAAAATATTTAAAACTTGCATCTCAAAAACAGTTGTTTAACACACTAACACACAAATTAAAGAATATATTGGCAAGCAGAGAGCATCGTGGGAGTTTAGCTAGCAACGGGCACCATGACAAAGACTTCTGTAGAGGTTAATGACCATCCAGCTCACAAATTAGAGATAAATCATTGTTTACTGAGCACTTTCCTTTAGAATGTGGACAGTTGAGCTGAACCAGTTACAGTGAATGTTCAGTTCTTGTCTGAAGGTTTGTCAGCTTGTGGATGGACACCTCTGGGCTTTATTCAGCTGTAAATCACACCGTTGATTCAGGGTTTGTTTATCTGAATTTCATGTTTTCATTGGGAGCTTTCATGGAGGTTTGATGAAACTATAAAACATTCTATTGAGTAATTATCTTATTGTTATCGATGATGCGTCCATCACTGGGACATATTGCTGTTGTTTGATCACTTGTGTTGATTAGAATCTGTTCCATGGACAGATATTAAACTGAAGAAGCGTCTGAAACATTCTGTGTGATTTTAACTATCAACCAGCTGATTTGAACATGCTTCTGCTGCAGCATATTTCCATCAGTGACACTATTTCCTCCTAAAAACTCCTAAAATAACAGTTTAAAAACCCACCGTGTGACTGACGTGTCCTGTCACTTGCTATTTCTAATGATGCACATATTCTTGCAGAGTCCCTGGAGGAGGAGCTCAGCACCCTCCACATAGTCGGCTTCTCCTGCCTCGGAATCGGCCTGTCCATCTTCTTCATCGTCGGCTTCGTCTGCCTCTTCTACTACCAGAGGAATCGCATTGGACACTACAATTTCAGCGTCAAACCCAAGCAGGAGAACTTCACCTACCTAGTCTTTAACACCTAGTGGCGCAGCAGCACCTACAACCCAAGTCACACAATTACAGAACATAGAACTGTTCTTAAAGCAGCAGATACATTTGCTGTTACAGCACCAATACCAGTAGGTGTCACTGTTGCATTATTCACATTAACACTCTCACCAAACACTGCACATCTTTGCACATTAAACTAATTATTAAGTACAGATTATATTTACATCTCTTCTGGCCCCTCCTCTTTATATATTTAGAATGTCAGTAGTTACATACAGAGGTGTCAGATATAAATATATCTATAAATATCTATTAATAGTTCCTTTTTTGTGACATCTTGCTTTAAGCTGGGACAAACTGATTTCACATAAGCACGGAAAATGATTTTGAAAATATCTGGCTCACAGAATTTGCAATGCGATGAGCTTGCACTTAACTAGTTTGTATTGCATATCTGTGTGTAAATGATCATCTGGTCAAATAAGCTTGAAACGCATCCTTTGTAACACTGCACAGTTACCACTTTATTGTGTTTTAGCTGCTATTTTTCTATAAGTGTACTTTTGGGATGTGCACTGTGCTACGTGTCCTGAATTGACAGTAACAGAAGTGAGTACACGCCTGTGTAATATCACATACATTCTAAATTAGTCTTAATTGCATCACCTCACATTAACTGCATCACTTATAAGTTGAACGACACCATATTTGGCTCTTCTGTAAAATTAGAAACTAACAGTTTAGAGTTACTATATTAAACTACTGGCCCCACAGTAGGAACTCAATGCAACACAAGTCAGTACATCTCTCATTACTGAGGTTCACATCTTTTATTTTTAATATTTCATATGTCCTCCTTTATTCCTGATGATAGACTCAAACCTCTTCAGCATGGAGGAGTCCAGTGTTGCACTAATTTTATTCTTTATGGGCTATTTTTCAGCTCATCTTTACTGGAGGGGTCGTGTTACACATCTCACTCAGGTCAGGCTTCTTCTTTAGAAACGATTCTGTGATTTTGGCTTTAGATTGCTAGAGTGGTTTGATATTCCTCTTCCGCCAAGCCTCTGCAGACTGGAAGTCAGCTAGTATTTTGGTTTATCCATAAACATTCATGGTACCATCTATAAATGTCATCTCCCAACACTTTTTGCACTCATGTAGCCTCAAACTATCATATTCCCACTTCTGTGCTTCACTGTCGGGACTATGCATTCACTGTGGTGGTCCTGGCATCAAGCACCGTCCTTCACTTCGTCTGAGCTTTGACAGAAACTCTAATTTCCACAGGAAAAACCCAGTGCTGAGTCTAAAGCACACGGCAGTCTGCCTTCCAGAGCTAGATTGTATAAATAGCACACTGTCCATGGTGTCATTTTAAGGGGATGTCCACTGCAGCTCTGACTAGCGGTACTATGGCTCATTCCATACCTCCTGATTACTGCTGCAACTGTGTTTCCACTGATTTTTTTTTAACTGGCCACTGATCTTCCTGTACCCTTCTCCATCTTTGTGAAGTCAGACTTTTCGGGTCCATGTGGAGCCAAGAAGCAGACATGCAGATAGACACAGGTTGTCGGGTCAAAACTGAGAAAGTTCAGGTTTTCTAACTTGTGTGTTTTCATTTACATTTCTACTCTGGGGCTTCTATTTTCAAGACAGTCTTTGTAAAGTATTTGTTTCTGATCTTTCAAAGGAGTACATATTCTACTTGTCAGCTCTGCAATTATTGAGAGATGATAGAATCTTGAATTTTAAGTGACATTTTAATTGTGTACTCACTTCTGTTGTATGTGTACTGACCTACATTCTGAGTCCTGCAACTATTTTACTACATGGCTCACATCCCCATTTATAATGTAATGAACTTGCACTTAACTATTGCATATCTTTGTATGACTTATCATGTATGCTTGAAATACATTGCACAGGTGTGACTTCGTTGTTTTTCAGCTGCTATTTTTCTACAGTTGCACCTTTAGAGTTTGTACTGTTTGTGACTGACTATCTGCTCTCAGTGGTGTGACAAAAAAAAACATGTCCTGCATGGAGGCTGACACTTGGTGGTGCTGCTGACACGCTTCTCCAGCCCTTCAAAAAACAATGCAAGATGGCTTCCTGCATGCACAACATGTTTACAGTGTTTACAGAGGACGACAAAAGGCAGGAGGTGGTGTAAGACAAAAGCAGCTGTTTCATCTACGGCTCTTTTTCTACTTTGGGATGGGATGGAGGTCGTACTGGGGGCCACGTGGTGTCACGTTCCTCCTTTATTCAGATCAGTGGATAAGAAAAAGATCTCCAGTAAACCTTTCTCAGTCAAGCGAAGCTAAAAAAGAGGATCCAGCTTTTCCCCCCTCACTTCCCATAATCCCACACTGTTGACTACAGGGTCATAAATGCAGCTCCTGGATGGATGGGCGGTGGGGTGAATACTAAGCAGGAGAGGCTTTCTCTTTGAGAGGAGGTCCCTGGAGACCTGTGGTGAAGGAGGGCTTACTACCATCTGGAGGTCTGCAAATGCTCCGCCTCCTAATTAACCCGTTCAGCATCACAGTCTGCGACCTGGCAACCCGTCTCTATGGCAACAGCCCAGTGCGGGGATGGAGGCAGTGATGGATGCGGGGAGGGAGAGCGGGCGACACAGATCAAAGGGGATAGAGAGAGTGAGCAGCTCTAAAGCATGAAATCAGCTGAAATGTGCCTTTATTACCGATTTAAACAATTTCAGATTTACTGATGCAAATATCTAAACTCCACCCCTCCTCTACCTCTGCTGTGGAGTGTTTTGGTAGTGGTTTGCAGGTAATGGGCTTTTAATGGCGCTGGATTTTAAATGCAGGTGCTTGATTATTTATGACCTCAAGACACATAAAAGGCCACAACCAGCAGCAATCCCCGCTGTTGAATACAGAATACAAGTGTCTGGGGAGTGATTTCTGTTTTCATGAGTCAGGCTCCGGGGACTGGGAGGATGCACTAGAGGAGAAATGAGTTTTCCCACTCTGCACGTCTGCGTCCTGGAAGGCAGCGGATCTTTTTATAATGGCTGCAACATGATCCGTGTGTCCTTCCTGTTTCCCCTCACATCTGTTTATCCAGGTCAGGGCGGCTCGGAGAAACACTCATTCATCGTGCTTTACGGTCTGCGAGTGAATATGTGCGTGAGCAGGATATGCAGGGGCATCGGAAAGGCCTTCGCTCTCACAGGTCATTACTAATTAAGCATCCTGATTGTGCTTTTATAGAGCAGCTCAGGACCTTCCTCCAAGCACGTGGGCAGAGTAATGGATGTGTAATCCTCAGAGGTGAGAGGTATAACTGCACTGTCTAATGACTGTTATAAATATTAGTCACCTAAAATGTGGTTTTAACTCGTCAATAAATTCTATTTACGTGTTTCAGTGGAGGAATGTAATGGAAGAATTCATTACACATCTTAGGTGCTTGCACTTTATCACCCCATAGGACAGAGGGAAACATTGGACTTTATAGCCCACTGGATTTATTTGACTGCTATAGTAGTTAACATGTCAAAAACATATTGAACAATATAGAATATAATGTATAACTATCCCTTAAATTAACCAACGTTGTAAAAGTCAATAAAATGTCTACAGTGGGTGGAAACAGCACAGGACTTCTGGAGAATTTAGAACTTCACACTGTGCTTGGACTCCCGTCAATGGAAACCATGTACAAACAAAGCTACTCTAAAGTTTATTACAACCATTTTATGATGAAATTTAAAGGTTTGGATGACAGAGAATCTAATCTCACAGTCTTGAGTGCCATTTGTTTTCTTTGCACATGTGCAACATGGTCACAGACTTTAGGCAGACTATGAAAATAATCCCCTCCTGCACTGTTGCTTCTTCCAGATGTGCAGATCTATAAAGTCCATTTCTTTCTCTCCATCCACCTCCCCCTGCTGGCTGCAGCTCGAGCACACCAGCTCACCTACGACTGTAAACACTGTTAAACTACTTTACACTACATATTGGGAATTTGTAATGTTGGAGTAATTCAGTCACACATGTTCGAACTGGAAGACAATCCTGAAGAAGAATCAAGGCCAATTCACAGTTTTTGAATAATTGATGAAAGTTGACATGCATGTGGTTTTCTTCATACTGCAGTAGCATACGAGTCAGTCTGCTAATTACATGGCTACACTGACCCTCATAGTGAACACAGAAAAGCACACAGGGCTCTCGTGGATGTCTCTGACAGGCTGTGACTCTGCACTTCTTGCAGGATGTAGCAGCTGGTTGCAGATTAGACTGTAAGCACTGTGTCGGTGTGACAGATCCTGAGGTGTGCCAAGCACTGTGAGCGCACGTCCTCCTGTGTTTGGGCGCCACTAATGGATGCAAGTACAAATTAAGGCTCCTCCAAAGTCTGGCAAGGACAACATTAATTACACCTTTTTAATAATGAATTCTACGTATGTGGATGATGAAGTCCACGTAGATTCTCGCTGACTACGGTGGATTATGTATATTCTTGTGGACACAGGCAGCATGAATTGGCTTTAATAATACAGAAAACCCCACCCTGGGCGGCTGTGGCTCAGGTGGTAGAGCAGGTTGTCCACTGATAGCAAGGTTGGTGGTTCGATCCCCGGCCCCTCCACATGCTGAAGTGTCCTTGGGCAAGACACTGAACCAAGTTGCTCCCAATGGCTGGCCTTGCATGGCAGCTCTGTCACCATTGGTGTGTGAATGGGTGAATGCGAAACACATTGTAAAGCATTTTGGATACCACTAAGGTAGAAAAAGGCGCTATATAAGTGCAGACCATTTACCATTTACCCTGTAAGTTGACTGGATTGGTTCCTTATGTTTGTTGCGTATGAAATCTCAGAAGTCTGAACCTGTGTTTTTTGAGACTGTCATCAACACACTCAAACACTCAGCCATGGTGTTGACTGCTGATTTCAATAAACATGGACATGTTAACACACAAAAAACTAATGTGATGTAGTTGTACTTTGCATGAGTATTTCCATTCTGTGTCACTTCATACATACATCATAATTTCATTCGATTAAGTGTGTTATTGCAAATTGTAGGCAAGTATAGACGCTGTTCTGGGATAGTTATTGGTGTTTGTTTAACTGAGTTGGGTTTATATAATCAGTGGTTTACAGAGGAATGTCCATGACCAGCTAACATGTAACAACAATGTCCATTTTTCTTACAGCTGACACCAAATGAGTTCAACATCAGTTCCTTTAAAGAGTTTACAGCTATGAAACCTGTAAGATAAATCAGTAGTAACAATCTAATAGTGTTTCATTGTGTTATTTTTCTATACTGAATACGTTTTCTTTGGATGCATAAGGTACATGTTGCTGATGAGACTAATGGACTATGATTTAAGTCACATTTTCAGTGCAGGACTTTTACTTCACTGGAGTGTTTTTACAGTGTGGTCGACAACATGAACCCTCCCTCCCCCACTGATGTACGATGCTGCTGATGCAGTTAAGATTTAGACTGACTTGTGTTGAGGGGATGTTAGAAATCTTGCTTCACTGCATCCGAAAACTGCATTATGTCATAAAATAACAGAATCCGAAATGTAAAATCGAGCTTCTGGAACACACTTCCCCCCCCCCCGATAACAAACACAGTGTAGCATCTAAAACTCAGTGGTGATCTGCTCTCTTCACACTCTCCTCTGGGTTTTAAATTATTTGGAAGTGTTTCATCACACTGACTGACTTGCTGATTAGGACTGACAGATTGAGAGTTATTTCCCCTCCCCCGGTGCTCGTTACAGACGACCATTTCTCAGTGCACAATTAGACAAATCCCAGCCATCTTCGGCGCCAGGACGAGCTGAGGGGAGACGCTACCTCTGGATCAGCTTTGTTCTGTGTGGACATTGTGTGTGCACAGCCGTACATACTGCCGTCTCCTATAAAGCAGACAGCAGTAATGAAGAGAGGCCAGTCTAATGAGGAGCTACATGAACTGTGACAAGGAAACGGCTTCTTTACACCAAAGCCTCAAACCAGCTGCTTCATTAAGTCCCCTCCCTCCCTCCATCCATCCATTCTGTCCTGTTTAATCTCTCTCTCTCACTTATGTACTAGACTGTAAGCCATAAATGAAATATGAGTGTCCGCTTAATGAGGCACCTTTAAAAGGTTGCCACATGATCGCTTCCAAGAATGCTCCTCGGGCTTTTTGAGGAAAGCAGGTGAGACGTTGCTCTTTAGTTTTTGCTGCACACTTCAGACAGGAAGGCACAGAAGTAAATTCAGTCCCAGTTTTAGAACAAGGGGGAGCATGGTTGAATGAGCAGGGGTGCTTCATAATGGAGCAGCTCTATTGGTCCAGGCTTGTTTCAGTGTCGCTTGTTGGATTAAACTTGCGACTTTTCAACTGGGCTCAAGAAAACAAACAAAAAAACTGCTACAGGTTGCATCAGCCTATTTGAGTTATCTATTGCCCTAGAGCAGGGGTGGGCAACCCTGGTCCTCGAGGGCCACTATCCTGCATGTTTAAGACGTTCTCCTCTTCTGACACACCTGATTCAAATGATCAGCTCATCATGAAGCTCTGCAGAAGCCTGATAACGATCCTGATCATTTGAATCAGGTGTGTCGGAAGAGGGAAACATCTAAAATATGCAGGATAGTGGCCCTCGAGGACCAGGGTTGCCCACCCCTGCTCTAGATGCACGGAGGGATCAGGATCTACTGCCATGTCGCCACTACACCTCGCAGAGTAGCCACAGACTTCCCTGTCTCAAGCTTACAAACAGTAGGAATCCCCAGGCTGCTGAGTAGAGATCCATCCGGTGAGATCCACACCAAGTGGTAAATACCCCCCTAACAATACAGCGAGGCAGCTCCTGTGCACTGACAAGAAAATTCTGGTTTTGTTGCGCTGCTTAAGATTATTAAAGCCAATGGTCTTAGGATATCTATGTCTCTCTATGAATCTGAAAATATTATCAACAGCCAGAAATAAACATCCACTTCCTCTATGCTTTTAGGAACAAAACAGTCTAAAAGATCTGGATATGAATAATGTATGAACAAACCACTGTGTCAAAACTTCCAGAATATAAATAGAAAAACAAAACTGGAAAGTTTGGTGTGTGTAAGCTGCAGACAGAAGGATGCCTGGTTCAGAGTCATATTGAGAAACTGGCCTTTAGAGGTATAAACTGTAGAATTCCATGCATTGTTATTGTAAACCTCTATTTATGGGTAAAGGTTTCACTAACAGATGTCATCGTCAAACTGATTACTCACAATAATTAAAGCTTTCTAAAAGTTAATGTGTAACTATGCAAATGATGTATCCTCTCATTCAATATGCATCCATTTGCATAAATGTCCAATAGGCAAAGTGTAGAAAAATAAACACCATAAATGTGCATTTTAAATGTCTATTTCCTGCAGGCTGAAAGAAGACAATGTTTCGTCTGTAGTGTCTTGCCTTAAGGACTTTAGTGTCTCATTTCCAGTCATTTTCACTTCATACTCTACAAACCCACCACCTAAAAATGACAACAATTACAATACAGTATGGCAATCTGCAAGTTATGCTTATTTATTTACACTAAAACCGATGTACAGTACAGTTTATTGTGATCGATAAGCACTTCATGGTGTGGTATTGATGCTAATAATGTTGACATATTCCTTTAAAATAAATTGCATGAAACCAGAAAATGATGTAGCACCTTTGCAATAATGCCATGGGTCAAACAGCTGGGACCTTGGAGGCAGAAGCTGTTTCAAACATGCGTGTTTCAAATATGTGGATAGCAGAAAGTTTTTTTTCTTAATTATTGTGGGATTCACCTCTTTTTTAAACACTAGATATTTACAGTACAGAGCAGCAGTCTCTGCATAAAGGTGTGTCCGCCTCCGTCCTCGCAGGCAGAGCTACTCAGTCTGGTTCACGTCTAGGGCAAAGCGTACGACTCCGCCGCTCCTCCGAGGCTCGGCTCCCTCCAGCAGTGGTTGTGGCTCTCCTCCAGCAGCACCCTGGGAATGATGATGACTGGGTCGGAGAAGCTCGTCTTTAGCATCTCTAGGAGGCAGCACATGGTTAAGACACCAGAGGAGGAAACAGAAAGAGACACATGATGAGGCGTTTCTCTAAGGGCGACAGACAACAAGTCATCGGGCTGAGCTGAGCACCCTGTGACCGCTCATTTCAAAAGGATGGGATGTACAAGAACACTCAGAAGAGTTGCTTGTTTGCTGCTCTACTGTTACGTAAAAACGCCTCAGGACAAGCTCCACGGAAACTCGGGACGAGCCAGTCGTCTAATGCGTAACTTTGAAAGCACATTTTCTAATGATGCCCTGGACAGCTTTGCATTTAGATCAATACGGGCCGCTGGTTTCAATCTATACTTTGACCCATTCATTTAGTCGCGGCGCCATTACGATCTACAGGATGCCAATAGTGCAATGAGGGTCTCGGGGTGCTCTTTTGACAGAGCAGCTACAAGATGCAGCACATAATGGAAAAGTCTGAATCACATTCGAATGGGAGTAAATTAGATCGTTAACATGCACTTACAAGTTCCTTTGAAATGTCTCTTTCCAAAGCAGCGTCGCTTCCCTCATTCCATTCATACTTACCCCTCATCTCACATCCATGCTAACACTCATCACATGTTCTAGACGAGAGTGCAAAGCCTACACCAAATTATTGATTAACAGAACTTCAGATTGCAGGTCCAACAGAAAACAGTGGCGGCATGCTTTAGAAACACATTTTGGATGAAAAACAAAAAAAAAATCTTACAATGTCCACATAATATGAAACTTTTACCGAAGATGCAAAGTGCTCATAGTCCACTGTAAATGAGTGGGGTCCTTCCTGAGTGAACAAGTCAGTAAATCATGCAATTTGCTGTAACCATGGAGAGTGGGTGCATTACAGCAGCTGGCTCAAGAATGGCTGGAGATGGCTGGACTAAACCTGCGGCCTCCTTAAGGAAAGCCACTTTAAGGAGCCTTACATGTAGGATGTGACAGCAGGCAGGCAGACAGCCCCCTCTTATCCCCCCCTACTCTAGTGTCCATATGGAAGAGAACTACAGAGGGGAGCAGACCGGAGATAATGTGGTGGTTCACTAGAAAAAAAAACAAAAACCGTGCCACTGTAATAGAACACAAAATAAATCACAACTCCATGAGCATGTATGAATGGGAATGAGTGGCATTTGTGGCTCTACTTTCTTCTCTTTGCTCTTGCGATCGATTACCTGGGATTGGGTAGTGCACAGCCCCACAGGTGTTGCTTTAGAGTCTGCACCCAGCCAATATCTCGGATTGGCTGGCAGAGTTGTATGTAGTGGTACTGTTTTAGCACAACCCTTCAAATGAATCAGAATGTCACTCATTAGCACAGGACAGACTGGACACAGCATCATCCAAATGTGACATCCTCAAATACTCTAATCATGACACCAGACTACAGTACAATGTGATCTCAGCAAGTGTAACATCACATACAGCATATGTGGTTGTTTTGTTTGTTTGTTTGCATCATTTGTACATTAACTAGAGGCTTAAGAAGCACATGACATTGTTATTCTGGAATAAGGTTCTGGGCATCCTTTCGCGTGCATGCTGCCCTGTAAATCAGACGAGTTCTTAGAATATATTGAGACACGATGCAAAAATAATATATTCTTCAGTTCTCAGTTCGTGAGGGCGACATGCAGGGCCTGGAGAGGATGCCAGAGCTCATGCCAGAATGCGGCGCAATCTTGGATAAGCATAGAAAGAAGTTGTGAGAGCAAAATTCTCTTCCATGTGGATTTCTTTCTTTCGTTAATGTCGTCTGTCACAAAGACAAAGACTGGGACAGGAGAAACGCTGACAGATCCCTGCATCCGCTAATTGTTCACCGTTCCTCTTAACAAAAAGAAGCAAAGAAGACACTGCTTTTTTCTGCTTTTTTTGCATTTATTTGTAATGTTTCATTAAATATGAGCAAGCAGATAGAAACACAAGCACGTCACAGTTTTTTTCTTTTCTTTTTTTTTTGGCCAAAACATAACTTTCTTCACCATACTTTCTATCCTTATTTGCCTAATAATCACAAAGATAGCACCGGGTGTGTGGTGTGCTAAGCACTGTTTACATTTACTGCCCCTACAAGCCCCCTCCCCTGTGTTACATGACAAAGCGTCCCCCAACCAAAGGCTGCAAAATGCTAATGAGTCGGGCCCCCTCCTCCCTGATGGGGCGGGTGCTCAGCTTGGATAGATGTGCTGGTGGAGGTGGAGGTGGTGGTTATGGTTGCTGCTGTCTCATACAATACAGAGAACAGACACAGTCAGAATGGAGGCAAAGACGCTGAGTAGCAGAGCTGACAACAGTGAGGAGTGTGAGGGAGGGTGGAGCGCAATGATAGGTGGAGCCATGACGAGACGTGTTCTTCTAATCCAAAACAAGGTGTCTCGATATATGTGGTAAGAAAGCAGCTTTGGACTAAGTGTGGAGTCAGCCGACATGTAGCCCTGCTATCATATATAGACAAATATTAGCTACTGTATATATACAATGGAGGTTATAATTAGTTTTAACAGATAAAACAGTTACAGTACAACCAACTTCATGTTCCCTTTTCTTCAACACATCTCACTCAAAACATTTGGAACAAACCAGAGTTTCAAACACCACCATGTTTTAAGCAAAAACAAACCAACATTTTCATAAGTAAACTCATTACGCTCATCAAACCGACATGCTTATGGCTTCGCAATCTGGGAAAAAGTGAGTAGAACATGGATATGAACAGTGGAATCCAAGCTACGCTGACCCTCACATCACTGTGCCCCTATTGGTTTTATATTCAAATACAAAAAGACATTAGCATGAAGAAATTAGATAAAGGCTAAACTGAACAAACGGCAGTGAAGTGTGATTTATTTGAATGTATGCAGCTCCCTGTTTAAAGGTGATGAGAAAAGTGCCATTAGGCAGCAATTCGAGCCGTCTGCTATCGTCCCGCGGCAGTCTAATCACATTGGTTACGGTCACCCTCGGCACAGCGCATAACAAAAAAGCCAAAAGGAGGCGTGTGTGCTACTGCAAATGTACAACTGCTGCTTCACAGAGGCATCAGTCTTGCTAGTAAAGACTGTGCTGGAGGTGATTACGCTGAGTTACGGCCAGCGAGAGTGACAGCTCTGTGCGCTGCGTGCTTGGCAGACGGGACGCGAGCCACTCAACGCAACATCTTCCAGCTCCACTGAACTCGTCGCTGTCTGGTTATGAGAAATGTTGTTACTCCGATGTTGAATGTTGTCACCGCTGCACGACAGTGTTACCTAATTCAGTGGGAATATTCAGCTGCTATGCAAAGGTCTGGTGTTTAAATGCATAATCAGTTTAGTGTGGCCCAGATGGTGTGTTGGCAACAAATTGGGCGTTACAAAATAGCGCCGGTTTTTACGCTGAATGGGATAACAAGGTGTTTTTCTATAGCAGTTCAAAATGAGACATTGGATTACAGAATCACATTTAACAAAGCTTTGATGGTGAAATTGCCCAACACAGACTTGAACAGAGAACAGTAGCAAAGATAACAAGAGCAGGTACAAAACAAGCCGTGGATCAGACACTCATCATGATTAACCAAGCGGGACATTTATCAAAGATTTTCAGATTTGCTGTTGAATTTGTGCAGAAAAAACCACATCCACAGTGCCAATTTGATTAACTTTTTCTCCCCGTAAAATAAAAATGAATGACAGAAACAAATCCTTGATAAACTCAACAAAGCAAATCTGCTCAGTTGATCAAAGCCAACCCTTCAGAATTGCTTTTCGCTGGGCCCATGCAACAAGAGCCATCCATTGGCTAGCCAGGCAGCCGGTAGCCATGGCAACCTGGAGATGGAGGCGAGCGGAGTGGGGGTGGTGGGTGGCATCAAATGGCGGAGAGAGGGGAGAGGATGCTCCCGCCCACTCGTTACTATAGCGATCTAGTATAGCGGGAGGCGGGAGGAGCAATGGCATGTCATGTTGAAACCCCGACATCTTATTCTAGTGTTATTGTACAAACGTAGCCAAGAGGTAGTGACAGAGGACAGAGAAGAAGAGTGAGGAGGAGGAGATCAGAAGGAGACAGGAGAGAGGAGAACAGAAAGATGAAAACATAAGACGGGAACCTTGAATCAATTTTGCAGCCTCTGTGTTTGTATTTGCCCCAGAAATAAGAAAGAAAAAGGAGAAGTAGTGCTAAATGATTTTTACTCTTTTGCCTCAGCCAGTTTGTTGTTCATCTCTTTACTTTTCTCCTTGTCCCCCACCGCCGGCCGGTTCTCGGGCTGGTTCTCCGAGGTCGCCTTCTTGGAGCCCCTCAGCGCGGCGCTCTGCTTATCTTTGGCTTTCTTCGCTGGCTTGCCCTGGCCTGCCGCTGTGGCTCCAGACTTTTTGGGTTTAGAGCGAGGGACACTATACCTGTCAACCTAAGGATGTCGGATAGTGGAGAAGAGATTCCTGAGCTGAAAGGCCTCAGTCATAAGCAGGCATTTCTAAAACTGTGATGTGCAATGAGATGAACATGGCACAGAATTTCACAACATTACAGACTCATAAATATTTCTCTCCCCCTTCTCTAGGTTTAAACTCCTACGACCAACTCAGACAGGTGCGTTCTCACCTGTTTGCTGGGGTCTATGTAAGGTTCGCTGTACAAACTGCGTATCCTCCTCCTCTCCAGGGCCTTGTTGTCGGCGGGCTGCAGCGGGGTTTGTGCTTTGAAGGTGGCACTGTAGCTGGTCTCTAGGCTCGTCTTCCCATCCGGGGGCAGGTACTGGGACCGGGCTCGGATCATCTTCACCGGCTTCACGTCTCTGTAGGCCTTGAACTCGGTTCTGTTTGGGGAAATAAAAGGGAAATCAGCCGTCATGAGAAAATGCACTTTTACTATTGGTAAAGGTTAAACAGGAAGGTTGATACCAAGCTTATTATCTGTAGTAGAGCCAGGAGATGATTAGCTTAGCTTAGCATAAAGGCTGGAAGCATAGGGGAAATGCTCGCTTTATTTCCCTTAGTTCCTGACCTTGGCATGGGAGATTGGTGGTTCAGATCCTGGTCAAGGTGCAGGTGTCCAGTAAAACAATTAGGTCCTTAATGCTGCCTACCTACCTATGCACGTCGCTTTGCTAAATGAAATTGTAAACTCCAGGATGACATTGCATCCTTAACGCCCCACGTTTTTCTCTTCAAAGAGAAACAAAAAGATGTATTTTTCTTCCAAACATAGCCAGGATACCTCCAGTCCTCCAGCTGCTAAGCTCATAAATTATGTACATTAGACGTGAGAGTGGTATCGAATGCCTCGTCTACAGTAAACCTCTGTAAAAAAGTAAATCAGTGTACTACACAAATTGTCAAACTACTCCTTTAGCACCACAAAAGAAGAGTCAGTTTAGTTTTGAATAATGTGTTTTGTAGATGTGTGTGCCTCCCGTCACTTTGATGCTGGTTTATGGTACCTTTTCGGTTTTGTAAGCACTCATTTGATGTATTTGTTTTGCAGTAATCTCTACAGGAATACATCTCTTCTTCGGTGTGTGTGTATTTTGCGTTATTCTTTTCTGACCATGTACTAAAAATCTTCTATATTCATCACTCTGGAAAAAATGTAAGATATTTTTTCTGTTGTAGATATAATTTCGTAATCTACATCTAGAGAAATAAGCGGAGTGGTGCAGAGTATGTGAGAGGTACTGTAGGTGGGAGGAGGTCTGCACCACAGTTTGATGGTGTGATATTCTGTAGTCCTCACACAGCAGTTCTGAAGAAGGTCAGCAGTATGGCATTCCCACCGAGCAGCCTGCTCGGCCTGCAGCATGTGCTCTCTATCCTTGCATTTAAAGACGTATAGATACAAGCAGCACAGAGGACAGCCACAGTCACCGGATACCCAGGTGCATATTAAAGTCATTTACTTTAATATACGTCCCTGCAACACATCTTTCCTGCATGTGTACTTTGTCTTTCTCTGCAGTGCTGTGTTCCCTCAGCATTACTCATCCAACGATTTGCAGCTTCAGTAAATACCATATGTTACAGACACAGCGACTCTATCTGTAACTGCAGCAATTATCTGAGCCAGTAATATATAAATACATGTCCTATATTCTGATCAACACCTAATATATTAAGTGAATTGTCATATAGGAATGAAAAGCTGCAAAACCAGAAACAGGAAGCAGAAAATATTTAGCAATCTGTGCTTAAAAAGGCTCAAACATGGATATAAATAGTAGCATACCTTTTCTCTTCATTCAGATATCAACTCCTTTTTTGCACTACACTGTTCTGTTGTTTTAAAATAGAAAAATCACCACAGTTCTGTTTTCAGAAATCCCGAAATTGCCTTTTCTGTAAATGTCACCGTTCGTATGCCTGGGGGCTCAAAAGGTCATCAGGTAATGGAGAAAGCGGAGATTTATTATTGGAAACTTTAATGTTGTTAAAATGTTTTATGCTGCTCTTGAGGGAGCTTCTGTTCTACCGGTCTGGCCACGACTATAAACAAGAAAAACGTCTCGATTATTCATCTTTATAGAAAGAAAGGAGACGGATGCATTTCCTGTTGTTTTTCTAGCCTCTGGGATAAACTGCACTTTTGCACATCGTACTGTAAAACTGTTAAACTGCATCGTTCATTTGACGAAGTTTCACAAAAGATTCAGACTGTTTTCTGTTCTTCTTCGACAATAGGATGACCACCACCATTCCCTTCGAGATGAGGGAGCTACTGTAAGTACAGGCTCCGGTCAAATGACACCTAACAGTCGTCCCCTGTGGCTCCACTGCAGTCACAAGCAAACAAACCGTCCAACCCCTAACACAGCGCAACTCAGTGCAAACACTGAACACTAACACAAGACTCGGCTTCACGTTCTCCGTGTCAGTAAAGAAAGGCACTATATTAAGCAGCGCTGCCGAGTTCGGACAAGGTCGGGCTGCTGTACCGCCGCCTCATTAGGACAATTTATAATCCCAAGTCACACGGAAAGGCGTGCAGTCGATACCTGGAAGCTTTGATTTTACATCCTCTAATGGGACGCTCTGAGGAAATGTGCTATGAAATGTGTCGTGTGGCGTCTCACAAGACCCACTGCTTCAGCATAAAGTCAGTGTTAAAATTCTGAGGATACAGGAATCAGCCTTTTTCATAGCAAGCCATTTTGACATGAAACAGGACCTTAACAAAACAATTAGTTGCCGTCATCCTTTGTCAGTGTTGCAACAACTCCGCAGCAATGTGATAATTTCATATGTAAATTAGTTTCACGTCTTTGTGTGAGACTTCAGGCAAACAGTTAATTATTATTTCTATCTATGTTGCAGGCTTGAAAGAATGTTTACCACAAATTCATGTTTTATGTGTTTCTGCCACATATTTCTGTGATGGTAAGTCTTAGAGTTAAAAAAACATCCATCCATCCATCCATCCATCCATTCATCCATTCATCCGTCTATCTATCCATCTATCTATCTATCCAACCATCCATCCATCCATCCATCCATCCATCCATCCAACCATCCATCCATTCATCCGTCTATCTATCCATCTATCTATCTATCCATCCATCCATCCATCCATCCATCCATCCATCCATCCATCCATCCAACCATCATCTATCCATCCATCCATCTATCCATCCATCCATCCAACCATCATCTATCCATCCATCCATCTATCCATCCATCCATCCATCCATCCATCCAACCATCCATCCATTCATCCGTCTATCTATCTATCCATCTATCTATCCATCCATCCATCCATCCATCTATCCATCCATCCATCCATCCATTCATCCGTCTATCTATCCATCCATCTATCTATCCATCTATCCATCCATCCATCCATCATCTATCTATCCATCCATCATCCATCCATCCATCCATCCATCCATCCATCCATCATCTATCTATCCATCTATCATCTATCTATCCATCCATCCATCCATCTATCCATCCATCCATCCATCCATCCATTCATCCGTCTATCTATCTATCTATCTATCTATCTATCATCTATCATCTATCATCATCCATCCAACCATCCATCCATCCATCATCCATCCATCCCATCCCACCCATCCATCCATCCATCCATCCATCTATCTATCTATCTATCTATCTATCTATCCATCTATCTATCTATCTATCTATCTATCTATCTATCTATCTATCATATCTATCTATCTATCTATCTATCTATCTATCTATCTATCATCTATCCATCCATCCATCCATCCATCATCTATCTATCCATCCATCCATCCACCCATCCTTATTTTAACCTTCATAGGGTGATGGGAGGGCTGGAGGCTGGAGTCTATCCCAGTTTACTGTGGGTGGAAGGAAGGGTACATCCTGAATAGGCTGCCAGTCTGTCGCAGCGCCAACACAGAGAGACAGACAACCATTCACTCTCACCCTCACAATCTAGAATCACCGTTTGACCCATCATGCATAACTTTGGAGAGCAGCTCACCGGCAAGTTCGAACCCAGAACCTTCTTGTTGTGGGGCAACAAAGAGAACCACTGCACCAACAGGGAACAACATCACTCAGGAGACATGATAAAACACCTTCACTGGAAAACTATGAATAAAGCCAATACTACCAGAGATGCTATCTATTGGAGACATACAAATGCATACATAAAATCACACAGATTCCAAAATAATAATAATAATAATAAAAATAGACATATTCATGGTAAAAGTTTAGTGAGGAGGTCGCTGCAGGCATCGGCAGACTGTGTTGTCCTATTAAATTTCAAAGCATAACTTTATTCCTAACCACATTTGTCATGGCGTCGGATTTGAGACACACAAACATAATCATCTGTGGCTGATTCTCCATCTGTTGTTTATTTCTATGGTGCAAATACTTCTTTGCATCATTTATACTTTGGTGTCTCCCACTCAGACTGTGCAGCGTGCATACCCTTTGTCTTTTGCTGGTACGTTGATTTAGTGTTGGATGGTATGGATTTTCTATTTCTATTTTCTTTCATTTTACACTAGAACTCGATGTCCCGACTGCAGACCTGCCCCTGTAGAGCCTCTTTCAGGGTCATTTTTGGGGACGAAAAGGTACCTAACACATGGTAGGTGCTTCTGATCAGCTCTCGATGCTGATTGGTTAGAGCGCCTTTTTTTCTTCAACTATTCGTCGTTGTTTTGTTGCGCTCAGAGTGGAGCTGTCAGATCCTATACCACAATGGAAACAGGAAGGCTGAAAGAACGGCTCACAGGGTTGTTCCAGTAAACGCTCACTTCAACTCCCACTTGCCTCGAGTTCAAGCAGTGGAAAGCTGCCAGATCATCCCATCATTCAATGGGAAGTGACTTCAAAGCCCACAGCTAAGCTAGCAGCTTTTAGACGCTGGTGCTCTGACCTAAATGCTGGCATCACCACGCTAACTAGGACAATGCTAACGTGGATAAACAAATATGTTTACCGTCTTAGTTTAGAGTTTTAGCAAACCTCTGCCAACGTACATTAGTTTCACAGGAAAAGTTGTTTCACTTCATCAACAGACATGGTAAGAATGTATTTAATAGACAGTTCTTGAAGTTGCTCAAGTATTTCATCTAACCTTTTTAAAAGTGCAATAGCAAGTATATCAATAAAGACTACCGACATTTTAAAAATTATTCAACAGATCTTTAATTAAAAGTGTCATCTTCGTAAGTCTTTAATTAGTTTCCATTAATTTAAAGCTAAATTAGGTGTCAGCCACTAACATTTAAGCTGGCCATGTATTAAACGAAACCAAAGCATAAAATGTCACTTCATCAGAATGAGAGGAGCAACTTGTTCACACTACAAAGGCTGGTGACAGTGACATGGCTGCTGAACACTCAAATCCCTTCCCCTGCTGCAGAGGAGAGGTGGAAATCACACAGAGAGCCATTACATAACAGGACTGAAGTCCACTTTCAACGCTCGAATGGGCCAAGAAGCCACGATGCAAAGACAGGTTATACAACAATGTCCAAGGCCACGAGTGTAAAGCGCCCACATGACACCACAGGGTGTGTGTTTGAGAGAAAGACAGAGAAAGAGGCAGATTGTGAGAGCAGATAGGGTCCACAGTGTGAAACACCGGCCTGCACTGTAACATTGCTGCTATTCATGAACATATGACTGTATTACAATAACGCCTGTGTCTCTGAGGGCACCGTGTGCTTGGTACTTGTTTAAAAGTGAGCGCTGATAAAGCTTTTCTTGGTTCAGAGGCTGTCATGTCGTGGAGCTGCATCGAGCATAAAACACATGTAGCAGTCCGAGGCCCACATGAGTCCAGTCCAGTCAGCTCAGGAAGCATTAGATCAGTGCTCAGTGCCTCAGGAGGTAGGCAAGATTAAGATGTAGACGTTTTACTGAGCAATAACAACAACAAAAAAAGGCAGTTCATTGAGACAGTAAACCGCTGGAAGGCACAGAGGCACTGCGTATTTAGCGAACCTTTCTAATTGACTGGAGCAGCTGTGTTTTCAAAATTTGTCACATCACGAAAAAAGTACATCTTCTCCAAAACGCCACGCATTATTCATTCCTAATGTTTTCAGCTATCTTGCTGAGCAGACATCAAACATGCAAAACAACATCATCTTTATAAATTTGTTTTTACAAAATGCAATATGTCGTCCCACCGGATACAGACATACATGAGAAACAAGCACAAAGCACACTGTAGTAGAACCAAGCTTCCAAAACACTCCTCATCAAATACAATCTTTGCTCTTAACTCATCAGTGTGTAAAAAAAGTCAAATCTTCTCTTAATATTTGTTTATATAATTAACTGATATCAAAGACGACCACCACACCTCCATCCTTTAGCTAAATTTAAGCAAATTAAACGTCCCCGAGGCAAAGGCAAAGCAGCTCCAAACATTTGGTGATTAAAGCTCGGTTACTCATCTGGACTGTAGTAACGATGACCTACATACAAGAAAGGGAGCAAAGTGATGTTTTTTTAATTCTGACAGATTTACAGTGAGGCTCCTGCTCCGGTGAAAATGGTGAAACGTGCTGTAAACTGTTGTAGATTCCCAAGACGATGCCTTCAAATGCCTTACTTTGTCGAACCACCACTCCAAAACCAAAGATATTCCCAGAGAAAAATCTTATTGAGCTACATGTGAGCTGTATATGAGCTTTATTTTATACAAATATATAACACAACCATTGCATTATACTGACAGGTCTTCCTAGTAAATGTATATATATATATACATATGCATATACAGCTCACATGTAGCTCTATTTAGAAAAAATGGAGCCATCAGTCAAAGTTGGGAACCATCTCCTTTAAATCTCAAGTGTGACTCCTGTTGCTAATCGATCTCCTTTCTCATTTATATCTCCTGGTGAATTTTAGCAGAAAACATGAGGATCATATCAGACAAAATCAAAGCTAAAATAAGATTCAACACTTTATCTCCCAGGCTATAGAAGAGCAAACTTTGAGCAGTAAGATTTTCCTCTGCTTTCTGTTTACCATCACATGAAAAATGGGCGAGCACAAACTACATATATTTTTACAAGCTGGAGCTGGAAAAGAAAAGTATTTTTGCTTGACTTAAATGACAAATGGATGTAGTATTTATTGAAGGGCTTTCACAGTTTAACGTTATTCTGCTTAAACACGAGATCTACATCTATTCTCTCTTCCTTACTTCTTACTTTGGCATATAAAGTTCACTTGTGAGTCACGGGGACTCAGGCTACGCTATCGTACCGCCTGATATTCCAAACTCTGTGACTAAGGCTGCTTCGGAGGGCTGACCCTGCCGACCCGCTGTGTTGGAGGAGCTGTGCGGAGAAAGACCTCGTCACAGCGACCAAATGCTGGCTCTGACAGGGGTGGACCCGAGCCAGGGTACAGCACCGCTGAGCCTCACGCAGCCCTGCTCTTACACGGCACAATCTGGACCACTCACAGTGGGAGACATGCATAAAAACAAACGTCTGCAAATTTCTGCACTGTGGAATGAGTGCACAACCACAAGCAAAGAAGTAGTATGAGTGATTACAGAGAAGCCGCTGAAAACCAGCCAGGATTAGGGCCAAAAAATCACATCAAATTTACTCCTGTAAAGCATCCCGCTGAGAAAACGGTTTTAAAACACAAAATCAATAATGCGAATCATTATTGCCTGCTTTTGTGTCGAGGGCCGCTACCAAGGACGTGAAAGAGCTAAAGGAAGAAGAGAAATTCCACATAAAACTTTCAACAGAATATAACACACAAACAGAAAATATGAACGATGGATCACTGCAGCATTCAGATTTTTAAATGTAAAAAGTATGCTATTCATCTCACATCCATGCATCACAATCTAAAAGATAAACCCAGAGGAAAATCTCACTGCTCAAGGTTTGCTCCTCTATAGCTTGGGAGACAACACTGGGATTCTCAGTTAAGCCTTGTTTTAGTTTGGATTTTGTCTGACATGATTCTCACATGTAGCTCAATTTAGAAAAATTGATCCATTAGTCGAAGTTGGGAATTATCGCCTCTAAATCTCAAGTATGACTCCTTGTTCTCCTCCTTTCTCATCTATATCTCCTGGTGAATTTTAGGAGCAAAATACAAGAAGCACATCAGACAAAATCGAGGCTAAAATGAGAATCACAATTTTGTTTCCCAAGCTATAGAAGCGCAAACTTTAATTACCTAATTCTGCATTAAAAGTGCTTATTGGTGATTAATTACCTAACGTTTGGTTAGACTGATGGCGGTACTGGATCACCAATGTCATCTTGAGAGGGACTTGAAGCATGGCAATCCAACCAAGTACAAAATGTTAAAGCGATCTGTCAGAGTTCTGATTTATAGGTCGACTAAGAGCAAAGTGATAACAGCAAATACACAGCTTGGCTTTAAAAAAAAGGGTTTTAAGCTACTAAAGCAGAATCCAGACGACAGATTCAAAAATCAATCAGGACACAAGCAAAGAAAAAGAAATCAACTGCACGAGGTACAAAGACAATGTGGCAAAGGTGGAGAGGAAGGCTGCGGATAGAAATACTGAAGTGGAGTGGAATCAGGTGAGTAGAGCAGCAGGGCAGCTCAGGTAATGCAGTAGAGGGGAAAGGCAGCTAGGTGGAAGCAGCTGGTCTCCCATGAAGCCATTAGCAATGCTACCATATCATACAGTATGACAGTGTACAGTATGTCAAATGCACGTACCAGAATGTGCTGGTAGATCTGGTCTCGTGTTGCAGTTTGAAAGACTGCATGCTTTTCTGGCCATTGTGACCCGGAATATTCTGCACAGCATAAGATACATACATCACTGTGTCTCCAGTATAAACAAGCTGGAGAGAGCACAGACAGATGTCGGCTCATTCACAATACAGACTGGACAAGATATGTGAGCAAGATGGTCATAGTCTAAGGTGACAAAGCAATATGTCCCAATTATATATTCCCAATATTCAAACCCATTCAATTCATGTGTAATACATTAATACCCATGCTCAGTATTGTAATTACCTCCTCCAAGGAGGTTATGTGATGGCCAGCGTTTGTTTGTTTCCTTGTTTGTTTGTGTTCAAAATAACTTGTAAAGTAATAGACGGATAAAATTTTCAAGAAATGTGTGAAATGGTACAAGGTACAAAGAAATGATGAAATTTTGGGACTGATCCGCATCACCATCTCCATTCAGGAATTTTTTTAAAGAAAGTAAAAAAAAGTGTAACCAGGTGGACAATTAAATGTGGTTTACTCTAAAAGCCACCAGAGGGCACTCTTGTTTTCTTGTTTTTGGGGTAACCCCCTGTGACCACATGAGATTTTGGGGCTCCACGTGACAGACAGCGACAATGCCGGAGTTCTCTTTCCTTCCTGAGCGACATACGCACGGTTGGGCCGGCATTCTTATCTCCGGTTGTCTAAGAAGCTGGGAGGCTGTTAGGAGCTGCCGTGCTAGAGGCCGCGCCTGTTCATTAGGTCGGATGGGGTGAAGGCCGCATTGTTGGTAGGACATTTGAACTGTACGTAATTACATTTGTATCTGTAACGTTCCATACAAAATATGTGAATTGGGAGATTGTGTTGGGGGTGGACTGAAGCTCCTTGGCGGAGGTATGAGCTCTCTGAGTACTTTTCTAATTTATTTTTTGATGTAGATATAATGCCACTATTTTTGTAGTACATCCTATCTTCACCTGTACTGTTTCATCCTGTTCATAGATCACCTGTAATAAGTGCAATATGGCTGAGGCTGTTTTCATGTCTTTATACATCACTTCTTAGACTGTTATATTCATTTTTATTTACTAACTCTGCTGCTATCTTGTTGTCTAACTAACGTGTCATGAGTACTGTCTCAGTTAAGATAAATTCCTTGTGTGAGTTTGGTATTTTTTGCTCGGGAAGGTCTATAACTGAATGATTCCTTTGGCATAAAACACACTGGAATTTACTAAAGGCAAATAACGCCTTCCAGTAATTTCTTCAAAACAACAGACCCACGTCAACAACATTTACCGTCACATAATGATATATTACGTCCTTCACATCTTTCCTTAAAAGACGTTTTAATGAGGTCAAGGCTCAGTGTTTAGAAAAAGACAGTCCTTTTTCTTTTGACTATTCAACCGCACTCTAGATACGGGTAACTCTAAAACTTTGTCGGCAATCCATCCAGTAGTTGTTTAGTTATTATACCTGTGGTGCTAAATCCACCCAAATGCATTGAATGTGTCCTAGATTTGTCTGTCTCTTCATATCACAATAAAAAAACACTATCATGTCCATGAATTATAAAAATTTGATTAATAACTAATTACCAGATTAACAGAAAATGAATCAACAGCTCCCTTATTTTGAACCATCAGCCTCAAATGTAAGAATCTGAGGCTCTGATGTTCATACATGGAGCTCTGCCTTTGTATGTGACACTGTGTTGTAATACACTTGTGTAAGCTGTAAGATCTGCAAACACAGTAACACCGTAGGGACGCATTTCTGTGCAGTTATCACTCATGGTGATTCTGGCTCTAATCCTGCACCAGCACTGGCCCGAGATAAAGTGCTGGCCCGCCTCTCTCAGAGTAATCCAGGGAATCGATGGGCCCACGCACAGTACCAAAGCTTCACCTCCTAACAGCGTTTCTTGGTGTGTCAGCGGGTGCCTGGCTTCTGGTCAATACTCCCAACTTCCTCTGGGACCAGTGGGCCTCCTCTCTATCTTACAGCCCCTCTGTAGCCTCTCAGGCAGTGGCTTAGTGGAAAAAAAGGCACATTACAGTATAACAGCAGACTCTCAGTGGGTCACATAGCATGGCTCCGATGGAAATTCTCCAAGCCAAGGCTAACGAGTCGAAGCTATGCTAATTTATGTAAAAAAAAGGAAGACACTACAGGCACAATTTGAAATGTTCCAGTGAAGGAACGTACCATAATAACAACAATACTGCAGCAAGTCTGTCACTAAGGTTTTCAGTTACCAACAATCGTCTGTGCTTCGTTATAACTGCACAGCTAACTATGTTACAGCATCTTACATAATTCATTCATATCCAGAATCCAATCTAAAGACATTTCCTTGTAAATTTACTGTAATCAGATCTAATAAAATCAGATTAGTCTGGTTATATAAGACAACTAGCTTTAGCTGGGGGAGCACTGAGCACATCCAGCAACAGAATACGGGACACGAGCTCAGATATCAGGATTACATTCAGGCGACAGTATGCGAACATTTGCCACAACTAAAAACCACAGTGCATTTGCAGGACGAAAGTGGTTTTGTTTTGAGAAAATGAGTTATCGTGGGACTTTTTCCCTCTCTGTCTCTCTGCAGAACGAACGTTTCCGCATCCACTGCTTGTCAGTAGAAACACGAGGCTTTGCAGACTCCCTAAGAGGATCATTTTTTAAAATCCAACAGAATCCATTGGCTTCTTTTCAGCGTGCTGTCTGCTACCATGTTTCCATGTATGTTCTGTGAACACGACGTAAAAGACAAGCTCTTTCTGCGTTCTTGCTTTAGATCATGAGGGGTTTTTTGAGCCCAAGCGAGAAAGTAGTAGCTCCTGAAATTTCACTGTTGTGAGAAATATGTCAACCTATGATACGTGACTTCATTTAATATAAAAAATTCATGCATGTTCAGTCGCTCTCTGGCTTTCTGAACTCAGTGAACCCATTCTATCTGACTCGCTGCTGGCGGTGGAAGCACGCTCGTGTTCATTTTGCTTGATAATTCTTCCTGCAAACCGCTCTTTGGATGTCTTTTATCAGTTGACACGCATCACATTGTGCAAAAAATAACATTGACAGGATGAAGAATGGTCTTTGTCTTTTGCAGCAGTGCTGGTAGCAAAAAGCAAACACTAACAAAGACTCTAAGAGCAGCTACTGCGTGAGACTCATGACTTATTCTCATGCAAAAAATGCCATTTTAAGCATAATGCAGCGAGTTGGCGGCAAAATGAAGGCCGGATGGGGCTTGTGACTGGGAGGCTGCGGGCTGAAAATGCTGCACCATTTCAGGGAAGAATAGGAACAGTTACCACGGCGGCAGGCAGAAAAGAACTATGGCTGCCTTTAGCATTTTCCCAGGTGCACGACAGAAAGAGGGCCTTTGTATTCTGCAAGCTCTCTGGGGATAAATGAAAGTTCATGGAAATGGCAAGAGTCCTCATCAGAAAAGAGAGCAGGGGGCAGCAGGGCTTTGTGAGTAATTGGCCAAACCAGCATAATGGATGGAGGGCTAATTTTAAACAGGATTTACTGCGAGTGTTGCCGGACCAATACCAACACCCATGTCTATATTCGATTTAACTGTAAGCACACCTTAAAGACTAATTCTGCAAAGCTGAAAGACCCATAAAGAGCCACACTAAAGGAGCGTGCACCAGGCTGAAATAAACCAGAATTATCCTTTAAACAATTGTGACCAAGATGCATCCTGACAGCACAGATTGTGGATGTCCTCAGAAATTAACGCCACGTGCTAGAAGCCAGATACACTGCAGCACACGACTGGTGTTGGCACAGCACCAGTAAGGTCAGGGGCAGTTTTAGATCACAACAACAATGGTGCAAAATTAGTCCAGCTTTTCTCTGCTGTGATCACCACTTTCAAAATTGTGTCACAATGGTTTATGCTTATCGTGTGAAAGTGGAAGACATCTGGCGAGATTAGATAAATTAACCCCAGCCTCTCAGTGGAGCAGAGGTGTGTGATACGTGCCGCTCGCTTGTCTCTCTCTGTGAGTTTATGATCAAGATTATAAAAACTACTGAGCCAAATTTCATGAAACGCAAGAGCTCATAAACTGTTGGTGCAGATTCATTAAAAATGCAAAATGCAATCGTCCCCTTCAGTATGTGCCGCACACTTCTAGCTCTCCTCCACCCATTTGCCAGACTGTAGTCTTTGCAGTCAAACATACCATCCACTCTTGTTTCTGTTGTATATTACTCATATATATATATGTTTCTTTTAAGTTTTAATGCCTGCTCCCTGCAGGTGTAAGTCTACCTTAGACATTTGCCTGTACCTTGGACTGTTCCCTTTCTTTTGGCTTTGTTTGCCTACCTACCTCACCTTAAAGTTATCTCAAACTGATTTGGAGGATGAACAATAATACAGAAAGTCCCACAGTGCAAGAAGACAGGATTGTTTCCTGAGGTTTTGTTATATATGAAATCCTGCAAGTCTGAATCTCTGTTTCTGAGGCTGTTGATCAATATGGAAAAGCTAAACCATGGTGTTGACTGCTTATTTCAATCATATGTCTTTTTGCAGACACCAATCAGGCATAACATTATGACCACCTGTCTAATATTGTGTTGATCCCCTTTATGTGATCAAAAGTCCTCTGAACCTTTGGGCATGGACAAGAGGACCTCTCAGGGTGTCCTATAGGGTCTGGAACCAGGATGTTGGCACTGGATCCTTTGGGTACTCTGGTTTGTGCAGTGGAGCCTCTGTCAATCCAACTTGTTCCACTGCATCCTGTTGATGCTTGATCACAATGGGGTGTAGGAAGTTTGGAGGTCAAATCAACATGTTGGGCCATTGTCATGTTCCTCAACATGTTCCTGATTGGTTGATGTTGTTTCCATGTGGTGGGGTGCATTTTCCTGCAGGGGTAGGCCAGTGACATTTGGAATTTCCATTAGCATGAGGGAGTGTGTTTGTTGTGGGACAGTGTTTATTTGGGTGTCTAAGTCTCATCAACACGGATGTTAAAGTCCAAGGTTTTCCATCAGAACAGCACAAAGTACCAATATGATCAATATGATTAACAGTATGACCTGTCAGTGGCCAGAATGTTGTGGTTGATCGGTGTATACAGGTCATACTTTTAGCATAGTTTTGAATCCTCCAGACACAGACTGTGCTAGCAGGTGTGTGAACATGAATGCTGCAGTTGCAATCCCTGTCTATAAGCAGTGCAAAGTCTTGTTGACATTCTGACTATGACAGTGCAACCTTCTATCTTTGTAGCATGCTAATATTAGAGTCGAGGCTGATGGGAGTGTCAATAGTTTTTAAGGAAAAGGGAAAAAGAGACCACCAGAGTTCATCCTGAAGGGGACGTGAAGGTCGGAACCACAATTCATCCATTAGCCATCCAGACACTTTCACAGAAATCTTAACATGTCAGCTTCAGTGTCAGACCTCAGTCAGACCTCCTCAACCTGAGGGGATGTCAGCATAATAACAAAATTACACGACTGTAATTAATGAGCACAACTCAGTAATTTTGCTGTCAATATATTTACTATGGCAGAAGACAACAAACAGCTTTGTTGGGGTGCTCTCAATCAAAAGGAAGTTTGAAAAATATAAGAAAAAACGTGGTTTATGAAGCACTCCAACATCCTGACATTCACCACATCATCAAAATGTTTGCAACAAGACAGTCTGTTATCCTGTCCAATATATTTAAATGATCTCAAAGATACCAGAATATTATGTTTAACGGCCCAAACTGAATGAATATCCACGTATTTCGGTCCAAGATCAAAACAGAATCATGGTAAATCCAAACTATCTTGAGTTTAAAGGGTGAACAGTTCCCATTTTTTCACACTCAGGCTGTGTGAATGAACCGTTTCAGGTAGATTATAGTTATAAACTAAGAAACTTAGTTAGTAAGTTTCTTTTTTACATATTAGTGGAGCCAAAAACCATGCCAGGGTGTGTGTGCATGTGTGTTCGTGTGCATGTGTTCGTGCTGTGTTGCCATGTGCAGACTATCTGTGGCATTAACCCACAGCTGACCTGCTTTGGGTCTCTGCTGGCAGACGAAGACAGAGATCTGACTGGGCTCCTGCTTGTCGCCGTGCAGCCATTTCATGCCATGTGGAGGTAAAGCGCCCCGGGCTGCACCCTGCTGACTGCTCAACAACACAGGGCACGCCAGCAAGGCACCAAACAGCTGGAAGACTCACTCACTGATCTCACACGGCAGCGCTCACCTCCGCCAGCCGAGTCACCCCCCGGCCAGGCCTCCTCTAACAACCCAGTCCTGCATTCGGTGACATTGCTGAGCCTAAAGATAATTCTCATTTGTTTTGAGTGAATCAAACTGTGTTTTACAATGAGAGACTTTAAATGACTTTAAAAGACAACCCAGAGGAAAAATCCTACTATTCAAAGTTTGTTATTCTATAGCTTGGGAAACATATAGTACAACCACTGTATTGAATTATACTGAAATGTTTCCTAATATTTTGTCAAACCTATTTTACATATAAATAAATGAGTGATATACATACACCGATCAGACATAACATTATGACCACCTGTCTAATATTGTGTTGGTACCCTTATGTGGTCCTCAATGCTCTGAACCATTGGGCATGGACAAGAGGACCTCTCAGGGTGTCCTATGGGGTCTGGAACCAGGACGTTGGCACTGGATCCTTTGGGTACTCTGGCTTGTGCAGTGGGGCCTCTGTCAATCAAACTTGTTCCACTGCATCCTGTTGATGCTTGATCACAATGGGGTGTAGGAAGTTTGGAGGTCAAATCAACATGTTGGTCCATTGTCATGTTCCTCAACATGCTCCTGATTGTTTGTGTGTGCTTGTTGTGGGACAGTGTTTATTTGGGTGTCTAAGTCTCATCAACACAGAGGTTAAAATCCAAGGTTTTCCATCAGAACACCACATAGTACCAATATGATCAATGTTATTCACTTCACCTGTCAGTGGTCAGAATGTTGTGGCTGATTGGTGTATATATAAATACATAATGATACATATATATGTGTATATATTCATATGCATATACAGCTCACATGTAGCTCAACTGAGAAAAAATGGAGTCATTAGTCGAAGTTGTGAATTATCTCAGGCTTGACTCCTGTTGCTCGTTGTTCTCCTCCTTTCTCACCTACATCTTCTGGTGAATGTTAGGAGAAAAATATGAGAAACGCATCAGACAAAATCCAAACTTAAACAGGAATCACAATTTTGTCTCCCAAGCTATAGTAAAGCAAACTTTGAGCAGTGAGATTTTCCTCTGGGTGCTCTTAACAAACAACTAAAATTATGAGTAAAAAGCACAGGAGTCCAGTGTGAAATGGATTTCATACAGTACACCAAACTATCCCACCTTCTCACAACCACCAGCCTGCACAGCACAGAAAAAACACCCGACATGAGGGACGCACAGCCTCCAGACATGCGCACAGCGACTGTCACATGCGTGATTTGATGTTCATCCATCCACCAGCCCCTATCATCCACGGGAAGGTTGCATAATAGGACAGAGATTAGCCCTCCGTACCTAAGCATCAACGCTGTTTACAACAATTCCACATCGACCTTTCCGTTTGATTTAATTACCTTTTGTGGAGAAAACAGAATCTGATTGCCACGTATTGTTTCCACCTGCGGTTTGTGGAACAGCTGTTCAGTTAGTCAAACCTAATTAAGTCACGTATTGTGGAAAAATTCAGTATCCTCAGGCCTGCAGTGCAACAAAGCTTTGAATCAGACCCATTGTGGAGGATTCCCTCTGCAGCTACAACTCCTATTGACTGAAGGTCTGTATAGGGACCTCCACTTAATGATTGAACAACAACGAGACACCCGGCTCTTCAAGCTGTTTTCTCAGATTTGTCCTCAAACAGTTCAGCCCCAGAGCCTCTTTCCACGTATATCGCAGGACGAGGCGGTAACAGGGGAACTAAATTTAGACCCGCCACATCGGAGGTCTAAATTTGGAACGCCACACTTCTCCATAAAGGGCCGTTAACTCCCAGACGACTCAGCGACTGAAATCAGATTAATTACACACACATAAAACCGCTCACAATGAAGGTTAAGAGCTGGCTAAAAGCAAAGCACAGCCATATGAAGTTAAATCTCCCAACATATCACAATCAGTGCATGTTAATTGTCCCTACTATGTCTGTAGTCTGGGAATAAAAGCTGCATATTCCATGTTTACTGTGTACGTAAAGCCCAACTATAGAGACAATATTAGTGCTGTGTATTAGAAGGTATACTGCATGTCCAGCTGAAAACAAAATAAACTGAACACTATCAGGAAGTTATTCAGCAGGAAAAGGGTCGGCTTCTTTTAATGTGCTGATAATTGCACTTTAATTGTGTCGTTGGGTGACTTTGCAAACTAGACCATCTGAGATTCGTTGCGCACTTATTGCTATTAATTGAAAAACGAAGTGCACTGGTTTCCACAGCGTCACATTGCTTCAAATTATTATAACACGCCAGGTTGTTGCAGGTTCTTCTTGGTCAAAGTTCGTGCAAATGCATTGTTGAAATCTAATTTACTGGTTTAAGGTGCGAACATGAACTTAAAATAACAATATCAGTGACTGCATTATTCAAAACTAAACTCAAGTTTAAACTGACCTGATAACTACATTTCGTTTAACCTTGAGCTCAAGATTTGAAGTTCCCTCTTAAACATCCTAACATACCTGGACAGTTTTAGACCTTAAAGTATGATAATTTAAACTATGTATTGATATGACCAGCTGTGGTTAATGTTGTCTCTCTGATAGTTTAGTGGGTCAGTGAAGGAGGTGTACTGAGGACCCGGTGGTGACCCCTGTGACCTCCACGTGTGTTTCCACTCACTTGTACGAGCTGCCGCCTGCGATCTCCTCTTTGATCTGTCTGTTGACCGCGTCCGCCGCCGCCCTCCCCCGGCCCTCTCCCTCCACCTTCAGCACCACCTTCTTCTCCCCGTCGTGCTTACTGGAGCGCTTTTTCCTCTCGGGGCCCTGCAGCAGGTCCTTCTCCTGCACCTTGTCGGCGATGGCGCTCTTCTCCACGCCGCTGTCCGCCTCCGCCAGCTTCTGCTTGGCGTGCCTGGACCTGTCCCGAGCCCGTTCGTCCCCGACCGGAGGGGGTTTGGGTATCCAGGGGTGGTCGTACCGTTTCGGGATGGGCCAGGGCTTGAAGTCCTTCTGGTACTGGGTCTCGCTGTTGAACGGTGTCTCGGGTCCGTGGTACTCGTTCTTGGGCTTGCAGCTCGGTTCGGGCCGCACTTTCCAGTGCTTAAAGTCCTCGCGCATCACCGAGCTGCACACGCGCTCCTCGGAGACGCACCTCCGCGGCGCGCGTGTCGCCGGAGCGGTGCGGCTTTCCGCGCGAGACGGCTGCGTTTCTATGGCGACCCGGGCCTGGGGCGGCTGCAGCTGGATGTGCTGCATCTCCGAGACGTCCGTGTACTTGGTGAACACCAAAGGAACCGCAATGTCGGCCTTGTCCAGCTGGTTCCAGAACCGGGCCATGCAGCAGGCCCGGCTGATGCAGGGCCACGCCATGCTGGGCTGAGTCCCGCTACCACACTGCTGCCACCGAAACCACGGAGATAGTCCGGAGAGGAGGGACTCAAGATGTCCGTGTGTCAGGCGGACGGCTCCGACGCTGTTGACGTTAAATTCGGTTCGCTGGTAAATCCATTGTGCTTTCAAGAAGAGTAACGGTGCAGATTTTAACGAGTTTACTATGATAAGAACCGAACCGAACGTTTGCTGCGCTTCCCTCCAGTCCCCCTGCGTCCTGCTACATCACTCCACGGCAGGGCACTGCAAGGAAAAACGGCCCCGCCCGCCTGCTCAGCATCCCGGAGGCTCGAGCTGGAGCAAAACGAGATATCCGTCAAGTTGGAGCGAAGGGAAACGGACTTCCGGTTTCACTTCCTGCGTAAATGCCCCACTAACTCTCAGGTACTGTAGTGTAATCTCAAAGACACCCCAAAGAAAAGCAAATAAATGACGGACACAATAAATAGATGCATATTATAGGTCAGAAAGTTCTTCTTATGTTGTATTTATGGAGCCACAAATGCTAACATTGGTACACTGCTTTTATTTTGAAATGCGTGTAGGTTTCTTGTAGGCGTGAGGATGATAAACACAGAAAACTTAACAGTGTAGTGGTCCAGGAGGAGCTATCCATCACTTAGTACCTCTTTATTTTTACATTTACTTAAGCAACATGACAAAATAGTGGTCAGAAAGAAGAGAAATTTTGAAGAATGTGAGCCAGAAATGGTGGTTTTCCAGGCTAAGACCCTCATTACATTTATTTACTTTAATTTGCAAATTACCTCAGGTCAAGTAGTCGTTTTTTTTGGCAACTCATGTAGATGTAGAAGTACCTGAGAATTCATATTTAGTATAATCAGTTGATTAAAATCCTGAAATGGTCAGTTGAAACACTTATTCTTCATCCCTATACAGTCTTTAAGAGCCTATACCTAAGCTTAAACTGAATGCACTGCTAAATCTAAATCTTAAACTAATAAAAACATGTAAAAAGGCATTTTTATTTGCACATGAAAACAGGTGTATGGACTTTTTAATGGCAATAATGCAAAGTGCAGTGTGATTGGTCAGAGCTATGGTTGCATGTGGTTCAATAGGGGATGTTTATATATATATCAAGTTGTATATTATTGCAAATCACTACTTACTTTGCACTTTAAAATCCTTGTGCAATAGCTATTTTACTGCATACACAACTACAGATGCCATTTCCTTAGTCTTTCTACTTATATACAGTCTATGCAGTAATAGTGCTCTATCAGTATTATTAATCCGTACAATACCATTGATATGTGCAGTAATGTTAGTTTTTAAAAGTAGTATTTATGTATGTTTTGGTCTATTTTATTTTATACGTCATTAATGTTTGCACTGTCTGTAACAGTGCAAATTGCCCCACTGTGGGATTAATAAAGGCTTATATTATCTTCTCTCTCTGACTCAGTTGTGTTTTTAATATAGAATAGAGTTTTAAGTGAGTGTGTTAAATAAAGCCCATCAAAGCACTGATTCATGCAACGACTATCCAATTATTGGCAGATTGTGGCAGCATATAATAGACTACATGAATAATGCTGACTCATTACGCACCCTGAGGGCCTGGCTCCTGCCATCTCTGTGACATGTGAAAGACACGCGTGTTGTCTAAACAGAGGACGCAACAATAAATCGCTTATCCTTGACGACACGCCGCCTGCTTTTTGTTTTATTTGTTTGTCGGTGGGTGCCAGCGAAGCATTAAGCGACTGTTGAGTGGCTGCTCGAGATCACAGCGTTTGATGAGGCAATTAAGGTAAATAGCTCCTGAATAAATTAATAATTTATGAAGCCTGTAATCAAAGGGCAAAGTGTAGCAGAGAGGCAATCAAACCCACCGGCCACGCCTCATGTCAACCCAACGCATGCTGATGAGAGAAAGACCCTGCAGAGATTACATCCCACTGAGTGTCTGTGTCAGTTTGCTGGTCCATGATGCAGCTCATGAACTGAATGGTTATTTCTTCATTAGCACCTTGGACAGCCCCCTAATCAAAGTGTGCATAAATGGTCTTTGAATAATACTGAAACTGCTTTAAAGAATTCCACTGATAGCATCATTATGTGACAAGAGATTTCTTTATCGCTGCCTGTATCACCCAGCAGTGCAGTCGTGTGATTGCTCAATCAGATAGGGGCTGCCTTTACGACTATACAGGCCAGCATGTTGCATAACCTCGCTAAACACTGCCTCCATGCACTGCTGGTGGGTTGAAACGTAGTAAAAAGAAGCAGAACGAAAGGGGCTTCTTGACATCTTCCCCCCTTCGCTGACATGTGGCCTGTTTGAAAGCACTGTGTTTTAGTTTTTCTTCATGCAGGGTCTAAAGTCTGGCGTGGTAGATATGGGCAGACAAATCAAACGCTGCATTGACTTCCGGAGATAAGGCCGTCGCTAGGAGGTGATGGTTGAGAGGTGAGGAGGGCAGACTTTGGACCCTCTTCACTCGCTCTTCTTCTTCTTCTTCTTCGCGTCCACTGCAGTGCCTCGGTTCGTCTCTTCTCTTGCCTTACGGGAAATTAAAATGAAGGTTGATTTCGCCCCCATTGACGTGCCCATCCACAGGAGGCTGCAGACTGCCGCGGTGCTGCAGTGGGTCTTCTCCTTCCTCGGCCTGGGTGAGTGTCGAAGTTCACGTCAAGACGAGTCACACTGAAACTTGCAGAAATGATGCCGTGTTAATGCATTAGGTTGAACTCTGCTGCAGTTTTTTCTATATTTCTTTGCAGCAGGTGTTGAAGTAAAGTTGGGTTGGCTGCTTTCGGGGAAGTTGATATGAAAGGCACAGAATTATTGCATTGAACTGACCAGAAGAGGGAGCCAAGCAGAGAGTAATCTGAGCAGAGAACATCTGCAGGTGACAAATTAAAGGAAAACCCTACATAAAGTGTCCTTGAACTGCTTCAATGCACCTTGGTATTTGCATTCCAAGTCTCTGGGACTTCACTGGTGGGATGACGTCAATTTGATGATGTTGGTAAAGAGCAGAAAATCTCCCTTAGGATCCACTTGGCCTGAGATCTGATGACCGTGAAGTTCATATATGACCCTCGACCCACCCTCTGGATGGGAGCATTGTCCACTTCCACCAGGATAGGAGTGTTTCATCATAGTGTAAAGGTGATCACTGAGGACAACTTTGTACTGATTGAATGGCAGATCCCTGTGATAGACTGGTGACCTGTCCAGGGTGTCGGTTGGGATAGGCTCCGGCCCCCGCGTGACCCTACAGAGGACTAAGCGGTGTATAGATAATGGTTGTATGAATGGCAGATCCACTAACCACAGGGGTCAGGGGTTCAAGTTTTTCCTTTAATTAGTCACATGCCTGTAAGTTACATTGCATATTTTTCATAGAATTCAAATGAACTAGTCCATCTAGTGCTTTTCTTGACCTCTGCTGTCCAACTGTGTATCAGTGGTTTCTAACATTGTTGTCTGACCAACCTCACAGCTTAAACTGAAAGGTATTTAACTCTATACTGGTAGAAATAGTTCTCTTCATATAAAAACAATCCTGGAAATGTTCTTCTCTCTTGTAGGTTTGGTATTTGCAGACTACTTTCCACAAACTCTGGCAATGCACCCGATTCATGTTGTGTCCTGTTTATTGATTACTATGACAAAAAACATACTAAAGATTAGGATCACGCTTACATGTAGTCATTTTTCAGCCTTTATTTCACCAGGAAAGGCTCTTTAAGATTAAAAAATCTTGTTATGAAGTGTCTAGGCAGAGCAATAACACAGAGATTGATGAAATAGATACCACAATGTAAAGCAGTTATTAAATCATGAATCAAACTCCTACATTTCTAACACACAGACATCTCTGGTTTCTGGGTCACTACCCGATCAGAGTGACTGCAGTGTTTTTGATATGAATTCTGGCACCTGAACACTGGAACCAATAATATCCGAGCTAAAAACAAAGACGGTTATATCATCATGAAATATTAAAGCATGACTCTGCAGTGACGCAATCCAGACCAGAACTGAACGCCTTTCAAGCGTACATTCCCACTGTTCATGAGAAGTTCATTCCACTTAAACCCATGATCTTCCACACTAACCATTCATAAAGTGCGGTTTGCATTCGTGACGCAAGATGAGAGCGGATGATTCGTCTGCAGCGTGTTCCTAACAACACGCGTTCTCTCTGTTCCCTGCAGCACCCACCTGCATCTTCCTGTTCTTCTACCTGCTCTTCACCCGCTACTGGCTGATCAGCGTGCTGTACTGCATCTGGTGGTACTACGACTATGACACTCCTGCACGTGGAGGCCGCAGAGTGCCCTTCCTGTGTGGCCTCAAACTTTGGGAATACATGCGGGATTATTTCCCCATCAAGGTGAGAGAGAGCTTGTAGAGTGCGCTGTGGCTGCACATCACTTCTATAAGCAGCCCTGAAGTCCACATGTGGGTGAGATTTACTGGTGCAAGTCAGAGAACGGGACATCAGAACATCAGCTCATTAGATCTAATCTTTGATCTCCAGCCTCCCATGAGGCAATAGCCCTTATCTCTGTCCTTGGCAGCAAATGAACTATCGACGGATGATGCCCTTCTGTTTTCTGTAGTAATGCTGCTGTACATGTACACAGACCCTCCTCAAATCCTACAGTGTGTGGTCTGGTTAAACACGCTCCTGCAGCCAAATTTTGTGTTTGACTAGAATTCCACTGTCAATATTTGACTGATGCACTCAATAAATGACAACGATATGAGTTCATGACATTAGCGAAACCCAGGTATTTCAAATAGAAATAGAAAATTAAGAAAAAAATGATAAATAACTAATGATGCTATGAGATTCAGATGGTAAAAACACACAAGGAAACAAACATAATCAAAATAGCATCGATACCATTCTTATATGTGTTTGGTTAAATAGGAAGCTGCAGCCAGGAGACAGTTAGCGTAGCTTAGCATAAAGGCTGGAAACAGGAAAACACCTGGTTCAGCTCTTTTGTAAAAATAACCGATAAGCAGTTTAACATTATTCAACAATATTGATAAAAATGAAATGCAAGCATGGGAATGGGATGGGAAAAAAGAACCCCCCGTCGAGAGTGTAAAATAAATTAAGTCTGGATGAAAGCAAAACAATAAGTGAGGGTCGAGGTTAGACATCAGTCAAGGCTCTGCAGATCTTCCTAAACATTTTTCAGAACTGGAGGTCGACCTTCCAAGTCACTAAAACACTTTTTTTTTTAGCTGTAAGCAAGAAGAATTATTTTCAAAAGGTTCAAGTCTCCTAGGATTTAAGCTTTAGGATCACATGAAACATTATTTTCTGCAATTTCTAAGGTGGTTTTAATGCAATCGTAGCAAAACTCTACAGTGACTGCACAATGCAAGATCAGACGTCGTTTGTAAATTTATGCAACTTGACAGATGTTTACTACATTGAGTCGAATAAGCCTGTGCCTTGTGAAAGTGAAAATATTGGAGCTTGGTTCTGGCGCTGTTTGTTTGGCTTGGGCGAGGGTTGTGGGCAGTTTCCACTGGTTGCCTGGCAACCTCAGGATGACGACAAGACTCCAGGAAGTAATAGTTTGTTACCAAACTCCCAGTGAAAACACACGTGTTTGCTCTTCTGTTTAATCAAACAAACAAGATGTACCTGCATGTTTAGACGTGCAGCCTAGTTAACGTCGCCTTGTTTCCGCTCTTTATGCTGAGCTAAACCTGTCGTCAGCTTCACGTTTAATGAAAATGAAGGGCTCTTTGTTGCAGATCTCGTCTGGCCTCTTGTCAGATGTTGCTGCTAACCAGAAATATTTCAGTTCTTTGGACATTACCTGTTAGCCATCCAGGTAATCCTAAGTGCCTCTCTTTGTTTTGAAGATATTTCGCCTCTCATCCCACAGATTGTTTCACCACCATTCACAAGCAGAATCATGCGAGTCTCAGATCGTTGATGAGCCTCGATCCATTTGATTTTCATGCCGTTGCTGAACCTTAAGTCATGTGTATTGAGGCTGATTATAAACACCTGAAACTCTCCACCACCGAGTGGCCTTCTACTGAACCTTTAGGCTGTTCAGATACAGAATGACCATCATGTGTGATCTCACTAACACAGAGAAAACACCCGTCTGAGTTTTAGAATCTAAGAAACCCTCTAAATCAAGTAAACATGCTGGCTAGAACTCTGTCAGACTGGTTTTTACAGTTTTTCTCAATTGTTTACATGCAATTTTGCAAACAGGGCTCCCTTTTTTCAAAATATTCACACTATTATCCAAACACCACACTCAGTTTGCATAACTCCTACATTGTTTGCAAAATGACACACTTCAGTCAAAACATACATCATCCATCCATCCATTATCTTCGGGGGCAGCAGTCTAAACAGATACACGGAACAATATACACATATTTTAAAAACATACACATGTTTATAAAAATGCTGCTTTGTTTTCATCTCACTATCACAGTCTTCAAATGATCAGACACTACTACAGTCAGTTACACACTACTGTGATCAGTACAAAGCACATTTGTAAAACCCCCTGTTTTAGGAAGTAGCATGTGCCAGACTTTTTGCCAGACATTTTTAGGTAAGGGATAATTTAGATGACAAAAAGATATTGACAAACCCATAACATTCTTCATCATTACTTTGAGGTATACAGAGAAAGTACACAAATATTACAATCTTGTGACTTCTGTTTTGCTGATTTGTTGATATTTACTTTTTTTTAGTTAAGATATGACAGATAAAAACATATCTTTTCCTTTAGAACAGGAGTATGAGGATTACTATGAGAATGAAAATTATTTAGCTGAGCCTTGTTTCAATAAAATATATGAAGAGTCACACTTAAGTTTTTTGAAGTCAGCTGAACATAAATCATTTAGTTTTGAGAATGACATTGATCCAGACGCAAATTTTTATAAAGATTGGAACTCTGGGTCCAAATATTACACGGAAAATCAATTTAATGAACTCAGTCTGAATGGATTTTCAATTATACACTTTAATAGTCGAAGTCTCTATGCAAATTTTGATCAAATCAAAGAAATTGTGCAATCATTAAAACATAGTTTTCAAGTCATTGCTATCAGTGAAACCTGGCTGACAAATGAAAAGGGCTCCAATTTCATATTAGAGGGATACAATCATTTTAGTGTAAACCGCAAGAATAAAAGGGGTGGTGGAGTGGCTTTCTTCGTACAGAAAGTTTTGCAGTGTAGAGTGGTTGACAGTACAGTTGTGGATGATATCATGGAGAGCCTGACAATTGAAATACACTCCACAAATCTGAAAAGTATTATTGTGAGTTGTATATATAGGACACCTGGACTAAAAAGTTCATAATATGGGATAGGCTTTAATAAGCAGTCTGCTTCTGCCTATGCCTTTTCAGTCAATATTCAACACATGATTCTTGAGTTAATGATTTTGTGACTTTGTGTGAAATGCCAATACTGTGTACAATATTTGGTGTTGTCATGACTGAATAAACTACTACTACTACTAAACTACTACTACTACTAACTTACCGAGGACTGCACAACACTGATGCTGCAGACTGAACAACGTATTTATACCATACTTAGTGGCAGTAACATATAAATCAACAATGAAAATCAGAACAAAATAGTAGTTCTATCACTTCTTCAGGTCCCTGTGGACATCTTCCTCTCCTCTTTGAGCTCCCCCTCTCATTCTCACTCTTCTTCTTCTATCTCCTTCCATTTTTGTTGAAGACAGGTGAACTCACCCGCTGCCTTTTATAGCACCTACCTGAGTGCTGCATTTTCAATTCTGCACACGTGTGCTTCCACATCTGGTGGATGCGTTTATCCGGTTCGTTCATTAGTGTGGTCATTGGCAAGTCGGGGCTTTGCAGTGAGAAGGAAGTAACCTCACAGTCCTTATCGGTGTCTGAGGTGTGAAAATGTGCTGCAAAAAGTGTGAAGCTGAGTCTGTGTTCATTGTTGTGTGACTCTGGACAGGTGTTTTGCTTCTTGAGTGTAAAGATCCGTAAATAACTTTAAAACAACTGTGAGGCTGGAAACAAACTGGTCCTGACTCTCTCGCAGCACGTTGTGTCCCTCTTGTGGTCGTGCATGAACACTGTGTCTGGTTAAATTGGGGTAAATCTAAGCGCAGGTTGCTGATAATCATAACAGCAGCACGCTATTTTACATCAAATATGAGCAATAATGTTTGACGTCGGCTGCGAGATGTTTAGAGAGCTTCGGAAATAACTTGGACAGCCCCTCTTCTGTGGGACTCGTCGAGAACAGAACTCCCGTTGACAGCATCCACAGCATTACATGGATGCGTTACTCGCCTGTGGGCAGAGCAGATACTTTGGACTTTACTGATAAGACAGAATACAACAACAACAACAACAACAACAAAAAGGTCTCCACATAAGGGATGTTATTTGAAATGTTTCTTCGATTAATTGACAGAAAGTTGAATTAAAATTGTTCGGGATGCGGTAAATTGACTTGGTGAGGGATCCGTTTGTTGCCCTGTAAGCTGGGACGTGCTTTTGTTGGCATGAATTAGCCTGAGCACAATAACACGGGAGTCAATATTGGCTGAACTACCTGAACGAATCAGATTTAGGTCAGCTGTGTAGTTTTACAGCAGAGAACAAAGTGCAGTCATTAGAGCGATCATTTTAACATATAGAACATTCTAAATACTCAAGAACTGAATCAAACTGAAGGGAGTGATTGTAAAAGTTCAATGTAAAATATATTCTAACACAATAACAATGATTTATCGCCATTCTTTATCCACTTTATAGCCGAGAAATGAGAACAAGAGGGAAAATATGAAAGAAATAAAATCATAAATGTATAATAATGGTGATAGTAGAAGATAAAACGAGGCAAGATAAGGAAAGTACAGTGTAAACACCATAAAAGCAGCACCATATAATAATAAGAGACAGGAGCAGACTGGCACAGAAGTAGGAATTGACTAAATGGATATGGAAAATCTACATGTTTGAAAAGTTTCAGCATCACACTGTAGCCTTTCAGCTCGTCAGGAAGTTCCTGGTCTCATGTGAATCTGCGCCGGATGGAAGTTTGAACTTAGTCATCTCTAAGAAAAAAAAAAACACCTTCTAAACTTCCCTGTTTTGTACTCGACAAAAGTGAGTCGTGTTCGGAGATCATCTGACTGTACGCCACGTTAAGCCCGAGACAAAGAGCCCATATGAGGTTGAAGAGGAGCAGTGTCCTTTAAAGAGCCCAATTAGTTTCGTTGGCGCGTCTTTTCCCCACCGTCTCTAATCGACCTCAGCTCGGACTGCAAGGCTGAGAGTTCAGCTGATGTGCTCCGGCTCGGTTTTTAAGAGGACACACGTACATTTAGACAACACGATGACGCAAATGTAAAACAACAAAGTGTGGGCGCTGGTTGTTGTGTGAATATTAGACGGTTTGGTGTTTTAAGACTTCATTTCTTTTAGTTTTCACTCACCAGTTTGTGCCTTCTGTGCATGCATCTATTAATGTTTTTACATCTCACAGAGCACACACATACTGTAAACCTTTATTTGGCCTCTGGATCTAATCTACAGAAATATATACACTGATATACGCTTTTGTGCCGTTTGGCCGATGGCAGCCCTGATTTTGATTTGATCAAGATTTTACATAAGACAGAAATATGCAAACTTCAAGATGAATTATGGCAATTTGTATGGAAAGTATTATAGTTTTATAGCACTACTGAAAGGCCCTTGAAGTATGTTATCTAGATTAGGATGCCATGAAACAAAGAGCATGTTGGAGGGTTAGATGAGACGATTGATACCACACTTATCTATACTCTAAATAATAAAGCTACAGCTAGGCGACAGTTAGCTTCTGTGTTAGCTTAACGACTCGAAACGGGGAAACAGCTAGCCAAAACATTAGAACCCTTGCTAAAATCACAACATTTAGGTTTTTGTAAGGATAAAACACTTATAACATGTTAATTTGTGCATGTAGGTGGACTTTGTTTTGAATTTTGAACAGAGGATGGCTAGCTGTTCCTCCCTGCTTACAATGCTAATGCTAAGCTACAGTACGCTAACAGACTCCTGGCTCCTGCATCATTATACAGAATTAAAGGTGTGGTTGGAGAGGTTGACATGTGACTGACCTTTAAATCAACATTTTTTTCAACAGTGGCAATTTGTATGGTGAAAATGTGGCACTGAACAACACTGTGTTTGAATCATGTTAAGTTTGACATGCTAGCATATGCTAAAGTTTTCCAACGAAATGTTTTATTAAAATTGTAACAAGGAAGCAATCATTTAAAGACCCACCTTTGACTTAAGTGCATTTTTTACCTTGTTAGCATGCCCCCATAGTGTTTTTTATATGCTGGAAAGACACATACTGAGCGAAACAAGCAGGAAAAAATCATGACCAAGCATTTCAGCCTTCAATCTGCACAAATGACTTAAAAACATGGATTCAGACGTTGCACGTAACAAAACTAAGCAACCAGTCTTGCATGGTGGGGCTTTCTGCATCATTCTTCTTCTTCAGAATCAGTTTGTGGTTTAATCATGAATGGCTGGGTGCATAATAGTGTACAGCAGAGCCTTCATGCATTTGATGATTTCACAGTGGGGACAGTCCTGAGCCCTTCACACATTTAGTGGAAACGAACCGCTGAGACAAGGCGCTCATTACCGAGCATAAATGTGACATCTTTTGGAATTTCCAGGAAAAGTTTACGAAGTCCTTTAAAAAGAAATCAGTTCACATGCTGTTATAGGGAACAGGGAAGGTCTCAGTTTTAAAGTTACAAAAAGCTGTTGATATGTACACTAATCAGGTTTAACATTATGACCACCTACTTTATATTGTGTTGGTCCCCCTTATGTGCTCAAAAATGCTCTGAACCATTGGGGATGGACAAGAGGACCTCTCAGGGTGTCCTATGGGGACCTACTGGATCCTCTGGGTACTCTGGCTTGTACAGTGGGGCCTCTATCAATCCAACTTGCTCCACTGCATCCTGTTGATGCTTGATCACAATGGGGTGTAGGAAGTTTGGAGGTCAAATCAACATGTTGGACCATTGTCATGTTCCTCAACATATTCCTGATAGTTTGATGTTGTTTCCATGTGGTGGGGTGCATTTTCCTGCAGGGGTAGGCCAGTGACATTTGGGATTTCTATTTGCACGAGGGAGTGTGTTTGTTGTGGGACAATGTTTATTTGGGTGTCTAAGTCTCATCAACACGGATGTTAAAATCCAAGGTTTTCCATCAGAACAGCACATAGTACCAATATGATCAATGTTATTCACTTCACCTGTCAGTGGTCATAAGAATTGTTGTATAAACTGCTTGATATTCTTACACATTATAGCTAGAGGACAACTCTTAGCCCTCTTTGCTTTTTCCATTAAAGGGATAGTTTGGTTTGTTTCAAGTAGGGGCACATCCACAGTTTGAAAAAGCAGACGAAAGGACCAACACACAAGTCGAAGTAATGAACAGCAATAAAAAGTATTTTAGCCACTTATTATAACTGACTTTATTGACAAAAACTGTAGTTTTACTCTAAAGAGTTGTGTGTTTAAACACATTAGTGTGGACCTGAACTAGTCACACAATAATACAAACAAACCAATCAACGGAGGCAGCGCTAAACCAGGATCTCAGGAAGTTGAAATGACTGTTTTTGTCAATGGAGTCTGGTGTTTTTAAAGAGAGAATACAGAGTTTCAGTTCCTCTTCAGATAGGGCCAAGATAAAGCCATGAAAACATTCTGTAGCATCCACATAAACTGTTATTGTTTCAGTAGGAAATCCTTGGATGTACATGTGGTTCTATTACTTTTTTTTTGATCTGGTGAAGTTTAAAATCAAGGACAGGAGGACTCTCTGATTAGTAACTACTTCTTTTGTTGAGGGACGGCTTTGTTTGGGGCCGCATCGGAGAAGCTCGAGCCAATGATTAACTTTGTGACCTGGGGGCCGCCAGCAGCAGGAACCCACAGAACAAACAGCAGGGACGACAAACAACACAGGGGTTTTGTGACGGTCCAGCATCATGACTGGCTTCTACAGCTCAAACGTCTTTCACATCCTATATGAAACCCTTAACTAAAGCTGTGTCAGGGCCCGTTCTCTTTGAAGAGGTCTGAAAAATCACATGCAGCCCGTTCGTTTCTGTGGAGATGGCGTTCCCTGATAATAGGTGTGAGTGTTGCCCTAAGAGCAGCGTGGCCTTGAATGTTAATGTCACACACAGATGCAAACAGCGAGGGGAGCACATTTGTTTTTTTGTTCTTCACGAGAGTAGAATGCAAAACAAACTACAGCACATGACGAGTGACTCCGACCTTTAGCTCCTCTCGGTATCTCTACTCCTGCCCACTGTGGGCCGGTGGAGACGCACAAACAGCACTCCGCAGGTGAGATATCTTATCAAACCACCCAAGGTAGATGATCTAAAAGGGATTTTTCACGCACTACAGAGAAATATCACTCAGTATTGCTGCATAGATTGCACTCCCTGTGGCTCATTTAACAGCAGAATTACTTCACCTTCCAAACAGCAAAGTCATTTGTGTTGAGTGTAAACATTAAAGTGTCTCTGTGGACGTCCTGCCAAGAGACAAACAAATTGAGAATAGTACATGACGTCTGGGAGTCACAAGCAGAAGAGCTTGTTTTGACTTTTAGATCACATCTGCTGTTAAACAGAATACTCCTTAGATACTGCGAGGCAAATATACATTATTATTAGGGGAATTCCACCGATTTTAGACATCAAAGTCTCCCTCAGCTCAAAGATATGCTTCAGTCCGACACGCCACAGTTGAGACATCTCATCAAGTCATTTGAGGCTGAAGATCCAAGAGCAGAATTTGTTAAATTAAAGAATTATTTTACCTGGCAATTAGAAAATGATCTGCATAAAGGGATAAGTGGGAATAATTAATGTAATGGGATCGCAATGTAAAACGGAAAAAAATAACCTTTCACAGAATACAATGTAGACATCCATCCATCCATTCTCTATACACCGCTTAATCCTCTGTAGGGTTGTGGGGGGACTGGAGCCTATCTCATCTGACTGAGGGTGAAGGCAGGGGACACCCTGAACAGGTCACCAGTCTATCACAGGGCTACACATAGAGACATGCAACCAAACACTTACATTCACACCTACAGAAAATTTAGAATAATCAACCCGGTGGAAACCCACGCTGCACAGGGAGAACATGCAAACAGAACATCAGTGTTGATTTTTATAACTTCAGCGATTCTTTTAAAGCCTCACCAGATGCTTATTTTTCACAGGATTTGGCTGATTTTTTAGTGAATATCCAGAAACTTCAAGAAAATTTGTAATCATGTCAATAACTTGTGCTGATTTTTTTTACCAACACTAAAATAATATAAATCTAGAATTTATCATCGAAATGAAAAATCCTTAATTTTTTAAAAAATAAAATCATATCTCCACTAATATTCACTCAATTCCAAGCAAATGTTTGTTGTGAATAGAAACAACTTAGTTCTGTCATATCTAAATGACATTTGGTGCTACATTGAAAACTGACTGCCACAAGTTTTCCTAAAATTACCTTTGGAGCTGGAAAATCCACTTTTTGGGACATTTTAACAGCACTGTTTTGATTTCGTTGAACCTTGTTTGGAAAGAGTATCTTCTTATCCATTGAAAACATCCGTCCATCCATCATACACCACTGAATCCTCTGTAGGGTCGTGGGGATGCTGGAGTCTATCCCAGCCAACAAGTCGCCAGTCTATCACAGGGCCACACATAGAGACAAACAACCAAGCACACTCTCATTCACATCTACGGACAATTTAGAATCATCAATTAACCTCAGCATGTTTTTGGACTGTGGAAGCTGGAGTACCCGTTAAAAACCCACGCTGCACAGGGAGAACATGCAAACTCCACACAGAAGGATCCCAGGTGTCCTAACTGGGACACAAACTTCTAGCTGTGAGGCGACGCTGCTAACCACCGAGCCACCGTGCAGCCCTCCACTGAAAACATATTAAAGATGCTGTATTACTCCCTCATTATTTAATGATTTTATGAAAATGACACATCCTTCGTAGTTTTCAGTGGCTTTAAAATCACATTAGGTGGCTTTAATTGTCAGGTAAATATGTGGAATATGTTGATTTCAAAGGTTTTATATGTCTGTGTTGAGCTTTTTCAAGGAAATCCATGACCTCAGCTGGGAGGCCCTCTGTGACTTGGCGTGGAATGACTCAGAAAGTCTTTTGTGTAGCTGTGGAGTTTGAAAGAAGTGAACATACCAAACCTCTGCTCCTCATCTCTGCTTAAGCCTTAAGGCAACTCCTGGTCACTAATGAGCAGAACACATCTGACTCTCCAACTAAACTGTCAGCAGTGGAGCTGAACTACGGGCGAGGAGGTTTCGGTTTTTAATGAGAAAGAAGATGTGGGGAATCACAGTTTTTCAAAGTTAAATGGCTGGAGTACTCCTTTTGCAAGCGTTGCAGTCTTGGTTGAAGTGAACCTGGTTGACTCTGGTGTAGAGTAACGTTGCAAATGTACAGAACTTCAGTGCACACAAACAGAAGAACCTCCCAGTCACCGTACGCATCCCTCTGCATACAGTCGGCCTTAATACCGTGCGTTTTTTTTTAGAACAGAGGTGCAGTGACCGACGCTCTATTGATCCACTGTTTGATGGAGACTTTCTAATCTTAAGGAGAAGTGAAAAAGATAAATGAAATACAGCGTATATCATGCAGAGCCGACGTGATTGCAACAAGAATAGCAATAGCAAATAGTCCGGGTGATAAGGGTGATGCAGCAGGACAGTGACCCCATTTAACATATTATACCAAAAGATATTTGCAAAAAAAGCAAAGTCTGGGCTTTGTGACTGATGTATGACACAATCAGTGGTTTCTAACCTTGAGATAAATGATCTTCACATGAGTATAAATATAAAACTAAATTCTGTTGCACAAGTTTTGGCAGTTATTTCTTTGCTTTTTATGCAAAATTGAATGGATTGTGACACTGGTCCTTGAAGACTTAGCTGAGAAGTTGAGTGTTAAAATCTCTCTCCTGGGTTGACTTGCATTTATGACCACATTTTTCAGATTTAAAAGTTACAGATATAACACACACAATCTATTTTAACTCGATTTGTAGCTAACTCTTTACTTAAGATCCCATTTTGTGACCAGTTCATGCAGAAATCCAGATAATTTCACATGCTGTACTTTCCCTCGTAAGTGTAGTTGTGAAATAAATATCAGTGCAACATTTTGTCTGGCAAGTATTGCAGCAGAAGTATAAATCAGCATGAAACACAAGTGCGAGCAGGTGAGAATTGTACCTAAGTCCAGTAGCTCATGCGACCATGAAGGTATAGCAGGTGAAGAGGGGCAGTGGAGATACAGTGGTGCTGAGGCCACACTCAGGGGAGCTGAGAGACGGTTCAGAGGGTCAAAGTCAGTGTTGAAACTGAGATACCAAGGCACATGTCTGGCCTGCAGCCATCTGGGCCACAGCAATACAACACTGTCATCTATTTTACTAAGAACTGCATGAATGTTTTACATAATGAGCTTTTTATAGTGCCTACAGTCCAGAATATGTCTGTGCATACACATACATACTCAGATGTAGCATTCAAACTGCTGGCACTAATGCTTTTTATTCTCACATGGTTCTTTCCTTCCTCCAGCTGGTGAAGACGGCCGACTTGGATCCCAAGCACAACTACATCCTGGGCTTCCATCCTCATGGCATCCTCGTAGCAGGAGCCTTCACCAACTTCTGCAGCTACGCTACCGGCTTCAGGCAGCTGTTTCCAGGCCTCACCAGCTACTTGCTCATGTTGCCCCTGTGGTTCAGAGCCCCGTTCTTCAGAGACTACATCATGTGTGCAGGTGTGGGCCGCTCGCATTAGACTTCCACTCCACCAGAACTGTCTCGTTAAGATTTTATTCATTCTAACAAATAACCTGATGAATTATTTGGCTTATTTTATGTGACAATGCTGCAGGCCTGATACCTTCAGATAAAGAGAGCGGCAGCTATCCGCTCCGCTGCAGACGTGGTGGCAGCGCTGTTGTAATAGCAGTCGGTGGCGCCCCAGAGTCCCTTGATGCCCACCCGGGATCCTACGATGTACTCTTGGCGCATAAGAAAGGTTTCATCAAAATGGCCCTGGAGAACGGGTGAGAGCACAGAGCCCGGGGCACTGAGGAAAGTTTGCAGCTAATTCTCTCTGAGCTTATTCAAGAGGACGGCCTCCTGAAACAGAGGCTCATTCAAATCACTTGCATGGAATTTCCAAGCACAGCATGTTATGACATCAGTCTAAAATAAGACACTGTTTTAAAACATGTACTAGATAATATGTGGGGATTGGTAAAATAATTTTTTTTCTTTAGAGCTCATCTGGTGCCGGTCTACTCCTTTGGAGAGAATGAAGTGTTTGACCAAGTGGAGAACCCAAGAGGAACGTGGCTTCGATGGACGCAGGAACGGCTGCAAAGCGTCATGGGAGTCGCCCTGCCTCTCTTCCACGCTCGAGGTGTTTTCCAGTACTCCTTCGGTCTCATGCCCTATAGAAGACCCATCAATACAGTAGGTGAGTAAACAGCGTCGCTCATTCATCAACTTATTCATGTCAAATGCTGATATCAATATTTAGACATATTTTGCCACCTAACAGCAGAGAACTCAGTGGGAGTTGGTTTCCTCCTTGCACACCTCCCATGACAGTTAAACTTGTGCAGTCTCTTTCTGATTGTGGAGGCATTCACTTTCACATCACGAGCCTGCTGTAAGTCCTGTGATGACATTTTAGGGTTTGTGGAGGCTTCTTTTAGCATCTTGCGGTGAACTTGCTTGGACGGACAGACCTGGGCATGTTGGCAGCTGTTTTGAACGTCGTCCACTTGTAGACTAGTTCCCGGACAGTGGAATGACTGATTTCAGATTGTTTTGAGATCCTTTTCAGTCTCTTCCTAGACTCATAAGCTGCTACAGTCTTCTTTCTGATGGCCTCAGATGGCTCTTTTGATCTCACCATGGATGTTTCTCTCTCACTTCAACAGTCAGGAGAACACCAAACTAAATGTCTGAGGTTTAAATGGGGCAATCCTCCTCCAAAATGCTGAGTAACAATGTTCTAATCATGTGCACCTGATGTGATACAGCTGTGTGTGATTTTAGCCATTTTAAGTGGGAATAAATGTGGGGGTGTCCTAATTTATTCCTCAGCAGAAATTGGATTTTTTGAACGAAATTTTAACCCCTTAATGCCGGTTGTTGCAAATTTGCAACGTACCGCTGCAGCCGAGATAGCGCATGCATTCCTCTAATGCTGGTCCGTGCATATTCAGTACATACCTAGGAACCTTTTGCAAGCACTGGTTTCTCTTAGGACCAGTTTGAATGGCATTTGCGGTATCAATAAAAATTTTACCATTAATGCCTGTTGCATTACAGCTTTATATCTATTATATGTGCTACAGACAAATGAACAATCTCCACTTAATTTAACATCAACTTGAAATCAAAAACACAAAGAATTATTTTTTTCATATAATTGTAAATAAATTCAGGCGTCAAGGGGCTATAGAAAGTTTTTAAAAGTATTTTCTTCAGTTTTAATTGTTTAGTTATATTACTTCTATCTCTCAGTGTTGTTAAAAGTGATATTAAACATCCACACGTCTAAATATGTTCAATAAACACATAAGCTTTCATAGGGTGTCCTCATTTGTTCACATGACTGTATATAGTAATTAGATAAAGAGGCGGTCACATAAGAACCAAAGTAGTGCTTTTAAAAATAATAATTATTTTTTTTTAAATCAGGAATTAGTTCACAATATAAACAAAACCAAAAAATGCCTAATTTCTGATCCACTAACTGATCAGGCTGATAACTGATTGACCCCTACTTGTCTTACCTACTGAGAAAATTGAGAAAACTTACAACATGCATGTAAAACGTTTATTTCTGTAACATTTTAGAACAAAACTCCAATCTTTACCTTGACAGACATTATCTGCCTGTCTGCGATCATTTTGGTCCAGTGCCAGTATTTCATTCTAAACACTTTAACAGCTGCTGCTAATGATAATGTTGATACTGTGCAGCAGGTTTGATGCTTCAGTCACTCTAAACACCTCCTGCAGTGTATTAAAGGATGTCTTGCTTTAGAAATCACCAATCTGAGAGTCTAACTGCACTTCTGCTCATGCATTTCCCAATAACGTTCTGCTTTCGGGAGAAGCAGCTCATGTCACAGAGTTGGGTTTCAGTGAATGTGAGTGTTAGCAGTCAGATAAAGAGCAGGATTTGCTGTAATCACAGTTGCCGACACACGCTGCAGCCCTTGGCATGCAGCCCTAACGCATACGACCACGTTTTAGATAAGACATCAGACATCAGGTCACACTGCAAACCAAAAAGTACATCACATACTGACTCTGAGGGTGCTGTCCTGCACCTTGTCGCCTCCCCCCGCAGTTGGACGGCCAATTAGGGTGGAGAAGAAGGAGAAGCCGACCGCCGAGGAACTTGATGCCCTCCACCAGCTGTACATGGATGAACTCAGCGATCTGTTTGAGGAGCACAAAGGCAACTATGGAGTGGACAAGGACACACACCTGAACTTTGTCTAAAGTGGACCGAGGATGGAGATTGAATGCCTATTTATTTGTTAAGCTCTGGTGCTGCTCTGTACACCTGCTGTCAGTGGGCCTCTTGATTAAAGGTGAATAAATGTGGTTGTGCTGTGTCTGTTAATGTCGGGGAGGATACTCTGTATAATAGAAAGTCTTGTTTCAACCAAAAAACTGCAACTGAAAAATGCAATTTGTTCCTCAAACACTCATTAAACATCACCCTTGTCTGTTTGTTCAGTTTGAATTTGCTAATTTAGTGACCTGTTAGCAATTTGAACTCGCAAATGTATTTCAGCTTAATTTAAATGATCTGTTGTGTAAACTTCTGTTTTGTTCAGTTGATTTAAATGTATCATTTATTAAAGACGTTTCAACTTCAACAACAATAATAATAATAATGCACTGGTTTTATATAGCGCTTTTCCAGGCACTCAAAGACACTTTACATTACATTATTCATTCACTCCATACTCCATGGTGGTAAGCTACGTATGTAGCCACAGCTGTCCTGGGGTAGACTGATGGAGGCGAGGCTGCCAGTCTGCACCATCACCCTCAGACCACCACCAACCACTCACTCTCTCACGGCATTCGCCACTGTAGTTATCCTAAAACATCAGTGGCCTGAAGTGTAAACCTTGTCTTGATTTGGATTCAAAGAGAAGAAACGTGAGAGAAACCTTCAAAAAGTTGCGTTGTTAAAGTGTGTTCTCGGCTGTGATGATATCCTGTGTGTGTGTGTGTGTGTGTGTGTGTGTGTGTGTGTGTGTGTGTGTGTGTGTGTGTGTGTGTGTGAGACAAAGCAGACATGATGAATAATGAAACCAAATAATCAGTGTTTCCCAGAGAAAGTGTGATTTTCATATTTTGAAGATTATGAGGATTTCTAAAAAATCCTTGGATAAATGCTTAAAAGGGGCAGTGGTGGCCTAGTGGTCCGTGACGCAAATTTGTAAGCGGTAGGTCGCCGGTTCAAGTCCCCGGACTGGCAAAAGGTAAAGGTGGGAAAGTGATAGCGAACTGCCTGTCCCAGTCATCACCACTGTGGGCCCTTGAGCAAGGCCCTTAACCCCTGACTGTTCCCCAGGCACTTCACTGCGGCAACCCACTGCTCCTAGTATGTATAGTTAAGGTTAACTATGATTAGGATGGGTCAAATGTAGAGAAGGAACTTCCCCAAGAGGACCAATAAAGGTTCGATTATTATAAAATGTGAGAGAGAGAGTAGGTATGATAATCGATTGATCAGATAAAGCATAAGGAGCTGACTCTCAAACACGTGTTTTTCCCCCATTTCCTCTAATAGAGCCTGTTTGAACTGTTTGTTCACCACTACTGCTTTTCTGCTCAGTTTTATCCTCAAAACCAGTGTAGCCTCATGATATATCATTAAGCCAGGCAGCCAAGACATTGGTAGCGCAGAAGACAGGACTTCGACTTCTTTTGCATTTCACAGATGTGGTTTGTGGAAAGCACTAGAAGGCACTTCTGAACCTCTATGGCTGAGAATTCAACCCAGTGCAGAGGTACCAAAGTTTTTCTTATGACTACTTAAGAGTGACTCCAAAAGCAAGTCGTTCCTCATAGAGCTCTGTGTTAAAATGTCCAACTTTACAGTGGAAATAAACATGTTTGTAGCCTGGTACAAGAAAGGGTTTTGGCCTCTGCAGCTAATTTAGCCGCTCATGACGACTGTACAGGAGATGAATTGTTCGATAACTCGCCTCTTTGAATGTATTGAAGACTTGATGTCTGTCTGTTTTCACTCTGCATGCTGCAAACATGCTGGGAAGTCTGTCGATGTGCTACTTTTGCTTCGTTAATAATTTAATAAGTCGAGTGAACTATCAGCAGTGCATGAACAGCTCATGTTTATACGATATGCTCTCTATTGTCATAGTAAAAACTAGAAAATGAAATTAAATCAGCTTAAAATAACAGTTAATGAGAGGATTACCGATTCCACTAAATTCATGTACGAGAGAACGCCACCCAGGAACGCTACTTACTGTGTCACACGCTCATCTGTGCGATCATGCAGGCTGCTGCTGCTGCTGCTTTTACAGGACTGTGTGTGTGAAACTGTCAGCTGCTGATCTTGCATGTGGGGCTTTGATTTTTGCTGCAAGGCCTGACACTTTCACAAGTAGAGCCATAGGTCGAAGCCGGGATGCAACAGTTCATGGAAGCGCTGTCAAAGATCAGGTTTTAGTATCACTCCAAATGCAATACACAATACTGGAGAGGAAGTAAGTGTGTTTACTCACATAATGCACTTATGCACATGTTTGTACCTGAATATTTCCATTTTTCTGTACTCTCCTGTACTCAATCTCCAATTTATTTATTGCACAGTTACTTTTCAGATCACATTTTTGCTTATAATTAAAGTTTTTAATTAACATATTGATACTTCAGTGAAGGATATGAACAGCTCTTCCACTACAGCCATTCAAGAGGGAGCAGGTAGCTATCAATAAAAACCACACAGTGAAATCCTGGCTTTTTACACTTGGTTTCTGCATGTATTAAACAAACAAGACAGATGTAATGATCAGCGAGGCTAAAAGTTGCTGCTTGGCAGATTTTTTTTTTTAACCTTTGGACAGAACCAGGCTGGTTTGGTTGAAGGTTCAGTGTCTGGGTTCGGATCAGGTGTCCTCAATGATAAGACCGTCTGCGAACTTTGGCAGACGCCTTTTATATGAGATGGCAGAGTTCTGATATTTCCAAATGTAACGGCTGGCAGATTGGACAATGCCCCGATGCTTTCAACACAGTCTGGGCAAAATTCACGTGTGTGTGTGTTGGGATGATGAAAATACTGACTAAGTGACAGTAAGTCTGATGCAAGAGAGAGACACAATTAGGTAAATATGCTTAGGGAGAAAAAGTAGGCAGATTTGGACAGATAATGAGAAAGATGACCTCTACTGATCTTAACCCAGCTGAAGTTTACTCTGTTAAAAATGTGAGTTGACTGCACTTCAGTTCATCTTACTAACTGTAAAAATGTAAGTCTAGCTCAGTTAAATTACATGAACTTGAGAAAACAAGTCCAATAAACTTAAGATATTAAGTTGAACTGAGCAATCACACAGACAGTTGATACGAACTTGTTTCCTTTCATGTTTTCTAAATTTATAGAGTTTCTTGTTTGTTGAACACTGAGAACTTAGAGCCACAACTGTTAAGGCCGTTTTTGTCTGGAGTATAAAGCCAACCTTTGAGGCTGCTTCCAGCTACAGTGAGATAAAATATAAAGTCTGGAAACTGTTTTGATTATTAGGAAGCAACTACACTTTAATTTAACGAGAAAACGCGGCTAGTTTCCACCGTTTGCTCTCTCAAACTACAAAAACACAAGAATCTCGGAGAAGTTTTAGCCGTCCATCAGTGCATCATGGAGAATCTACTTATATGCTGGTTTTGGCTTTTTACAAACGTAACTTGTTGAGTTCATTCATTCAACTCATCATTTTAAGTTAAGTTATAAAAACACATGCTTTTAAGCTCTTAAGTGGACTGAGACATTTTGAGTTCAATTAACTCAGGCAGCTGTGGCTCAGGTGGTAGAGCGGGTTGTCCACTGATCACAGGGTTGGCGGTTCGATCCCCGGCCCCGCCACGTGCCAGAGTGTCCTTAGGCAAGACGCTGGCTGGGTCCTTCGAAAGACGAGAAGGCTGCATGAGCATTTGTTAAATGAGACGGTCTAGCCTACGATGAACTTCCTGAAGCGCTGCTCTGGTTGCCGAGCAGCCGAGAGAACATTGTACTTTTACCTCATTTTTCGACTAAATTTGATCCCGAAATTGTAATTTTTGTTTTTAATATGTTTTATATATTTGAAGACTTGAGGGGCTTGTACTGTCCGGTGGTACAGGAGTAGACTGTCTGAGCTGCTCACATCAATAACGTAACTTAATCAGTTTTTAATTTTTTTTTTAATGTTTTCAACATTTGTATCGTTAGCTGTCGGAGTGAGCTGTAACACAGTACTTATATTTAAAACTATAATCCTCCGCCTCTGATGAATCCATCTTGATCCAACTGTCTCCGGCGTGCAATGAATCTTGGGATATTTGGGGCTACGAAGGATCCACCCATGCATCCTTCAAATCCGTGGAAAAGAAGGACGCATTCGTCGGCCGCATTTGAAGGAGTCTTCGAGTTTTAATGAAATGGCCTTCGAAGGATGCAGCCCCTGTATTTGGACACAGCTACTAAACCCAAAGTTGCTCCCAGTGGCAGGCAGGCACCAGTCTGTTGCCACTGGTGTGTGAATGTGAAACACACTTTGAGTACCACAAAGGCAGAAAGGTGCTATATAAGTGCAGACCATTTAACTTGTATATTTTCATTACAGAAACTCAAAAAGATGAGCTGATTTGACTAAATTCCTTTATGATGTTTTACAGTCCAGTGGAGTCACTAGTAACGTAGTGATTAGTGTGTAGTGGTGTGTAATTGGAGTGATCAACAATAAAGGCTTTGATGGAGCTAACATACACGAGTGCTGGTTATCTTATAGAATCTTTATTTATAATCCTGACATCCTGCAGTCGTACTGTGACCGATCGACCCGGTTTGGTATCACTGCTGTAAAGATCTTTATTGTGATGGGGAGTGTGTTCGTACAGTATCAGTTTACAGTGTGGGGTCTGCTGCTGGGACAGTTGATGATTGCTGGGTGGGTGCGAGTGAGGTCAGGGTAACAACATTATTGACTTATTTTTGAAGACAGTGGTCAAAGTACAGAAGAATCAAGGCCCTGTGTTCCTGGTATCCTATGGGAACATATCTTATCTTGGCTTTGTCTTCAGAGAAAACAAAACATAAATGGACTTCCTGTCCTTCAAGTCGTTGAAAACATACACAGCAGCAGCTGCTCTAACATCCTTTAATGAAGCACAGAGTTTAGCAAACTGAAAAGCTGCCTAAGAGCTGAGTTTATACGTACTTACTGGAGTCAGAACTAGCAAAATTACAGAAAGGAAGCTTGCATGATAGCAAAGTCCTATCTGTAGATAATTGGACATCTGTTCTGCTGATATGCTGCACACAACATGAATTATATAAGAAACGCCAAAACAACCAGAGCACACAGGTTTGTTAATGAAGATGTTGCGTAACACACGAAGAAGTAGCCTAAGACCAAAACAAAGAACAAACAACGACGAAAGAGACATTCGAGCTGAAACACCAGAAAGAACTGAAGATAAACGTGAAACCATGATTTTATTTCATCGATGTCCCCAAACTGTTTCTCAACAGCAGCCTCATGTCAAGGACTGTACCTGCGATTTCATCCAAAAACTGTTATGATTCTTGGCTTGGCCCCACTAGATATGCTGTATCAGCTCTGGGATGAAAGCTTCAAAGTGCAAAAGATTTTTATCCAGTCGAGACTAGAAGTAATGTTGAATTTGATGAAGTCATTGAGGTGAAGCCACAGAGTCAATATTAAAAAATAAAGATTTTGGCAGAACTAATACAGTAAGTGAACACGAGTTGCGACATGAGGGTGTATTTGTTCATTTTAACTTTTAATTTTATATTTTGTAAATGCACACTAAGAACCCAAGTTCATGCCCAGCTGCTAAACTGACTATCAGATGATGAATTCAAGTCATCCTATATATTAATATATTAACTCCAACGGCCATTTTTCTTACAGGAATACTTTTGTTTGTGAAATTTCAAGAACACTTTGGTTACAGTCCTCATGTGCTCTCACTTAAATAAGATAAAGGAGTGGAGTATTTCCACCTTGTGGTGTTGGCACTCCAATGCTCCCATTTTCATGTCAGACATAAGTCATGTTTCCACCTCCAGCAGGTGCTGGATGGTGAATATTTCTCCAGTGCCAGACATCACATCATAATCAGAGGCCACAGAGAGCACGATTCACCTCAAGGCTTTCTTGAACAGATGGCAGCCGCTGTGGAATTATTATCCAGTGTAACCCACAGATGCCCCGAAGTCACGAGGGCACCGCTGACATGTTCATTACTAAAAAGCCCATGTCCGAAATAGGCAGTGAGCACCATGGATACTGTCGTCCGTGTTGATGAGACTTAAGACAATCCCAAATAAACATTGTCCCACAACAAGCAGACTCCCTCATGCAAATGGAAATCCCAAATGTCACTGGCAGGAAAATGCACCCCACCACATGGAAACAACATCAACAATCAGGAACATGTTGAGGAACATGACAATGGTCCAACATGTTGATCTGACCTCCAAACTTCCTACACCCCATTGTGATCAAGCATCAACAGGATGCAGTGGAGCAAGTTGGATTGACAGAGACCCCACTGTACAAGCCAGAGTACCCAAAGGATCCAGTACCAACGTCCTGGTTCCAGACCCCATAGGACACCCTGAGAGGTCCTCTTGTCCATGTAGAGCATTCTTGTAGTTTCAGTCGTAGCATCTGGACTTAGCTTGAGTCTCTCAAAGAAGTTTCACCTCTCATCCAAGAGACTTCATCAGTTCTCAACTGACTGGTTGGGATTTCCTGATTTTTATACTCTTCAGGAGCCGTTAACACTATTGAAACTTCAGTCTGCTGGGTGTGTGATGCCCCTCCCTTCATTATACGAGTTGATGGGTCCTTCCCTCTCTCAGTGGGGTTCGTTAGGGTCTTTTGTAGCCAGGTGTGAATGGGTTCCATCCTTCCTGAACTCCCAACCAGTCAGTTCAGAACTGATGAAGCCTCTTGGATGAGAGGCGAAACGTCTTCGAGAGACTCAAGCTAAGTCCAGATGCTACAACTGAAACTACGAAGATAACCATGAACTGGATGACTGAGGATCTTCAGAGACCAATGGTGCAGAGCATTTTTGAGCACATAAAGTGGACCAACACAAAAATGTTATGCCTGATCGGCGTATGAATATCATTTATTTATCTAAAATAGGTTTGACAAAATGTTAGGAGGACCTCTCAGTAAGTATAATTCAATATAGTGGTTTTATTATATTCGTATAAAATAAAGCTCATATGCAGCTCACATGTAGCTCAATTGGGAAAAATGAAGCCATTAGTTGAAGTTGGGATTTATCTCCTTTAAATCTTAAGAATGACTCCTGTTGCTAATTGTTCTCCTCCTTTCTTAGCTTTTCTTTTGGCTCAGTGCTGTCACATAATGCAGGATGATAATAATGTTATACCTGATCCGTGTATATCGCAGACATTTTAAAGGCATGCAGTGATTATTTTCACCTTTGATGGCTTTAATTAACAGTCTGGGAGGGACGTAAACATCCCATATGGGCAATTTGCTTGCGGCGACACACAACTCAATCCAAATCCTGGGTATAAAATGATTAACAGACACATTTAAACACTCTTTGAAACCTTAAAGGATGGAGGAGTGATCTGCAAACGTCCCGCAAAGTGTCTAATAGTCTGACTGCAGTGGGAACAAGTGAGTATTGAGTAACTGATCTTCTCTGGTCCGGGCCGTGTGACCTGATCACTGAGAACACACTGCAGGCAAAGCAAGTGTAGGAATCAGATTTTATAGCTTGGAGACAAAAACACCATTTGTTGCATGCATCAATAAAAAGGAATGGACACTGGTGGGAGGGAAACCAGAGAGGCAGACTTGGGCAACTTCATGGCATTCTTGATGGTAAATATATCAGATCAGGAGGCAGGAACTTCCCTCGTAGGTGGGGGTTTATTTCCTGCCCACCTGATGCAGAGGTGATCAATACATGTTTGTCCACAGCTCATCCACGTGACCTGACCTCATAAATACAGAGCGGCTGGACGCAGGAGGCAAACGCACCGCCGCAGCTCCACGATCCGCGCTCTGCAGCCCTCCTCCTCCACCTCCACCTCCTCCTCCTCCTCCTCACGTGCACGCGCATTCTCCCACAACCGTGCGTCTCCGCGTGGCTCCTCCCCCGCGCCCGTTAAATGCCGGCTCTGCTCGTCGGTGAGCTGCTGTAGAAGGCAGTCATGACAGAGGAGCTGTAGGCTCGGAGGAAACCAAGAGAACATCTCAGGTCTTTTTCTTTTTTCTTTTTTTCTTTTTGTTCTTTCCGGATCCTTCGGGTGTCTCCATCCAACAAGCCTCAGCTATGAAGACCATTCTGGCTGCTTACTCCGGCGTCCTCAAAGGTGAGAAGGGTGGTGGAGGTGTTTGGGAAGTGTTGACAAGAGCAGGCAAACAAATCAGGAGAGGTCAGAGAGACAGGATGTGGTAAACTAAATAATTATTATACCAATGGAAGTCAGTTTAGGGAGGCAATGCAGTTTCAAAGTAGTGGGTGGTTGAAGCTGTAGCAGATTATAATAGCTGACAATGAACTGTATATCCATTGATCCCAGTTCTGTGTTTTACTTGCAGCCTGCAGAAGCTCAAAACCACAGTAGAAATCTGTTAAAAACTAAATTAGGTTGCTTCCTCTGTGCAAGCTGATTTTTTTTTATTCCCTGCATAATTAGCATGCAGCAGTTTACAGTCCAGGCAGTAAAGCATCCACATGTGAAATGCAGCTGTGATATTACTGGCAGAAAGCAGCGTGTCATTTTCATAGCAGTGCATTAATTTAACATTCAGAGTTTGTACATGCAAAAAAAATAAAATAAAAATGCAGTGAATATACAGTGAATCTGCACATTTTGCATGTTTCCTCTGTTTTCCTGCTTCTTCAGTGTTTTAAATGTGACCCGGCATGAATCAACTATAACTTCACTGGAGTGAGAAATGCAGGCGTTTAAGTGTCAATGAACTGATTTCTAGGATTCAGCTCAGGGGTGTCACTTTGCCAGTTTAAAGGCAAGACTTGTATTCTTATAAATCTATCTTGATGCAATACTGTGCGAACCCGTACACAGACAGAACAAGCTACTGGTTGCTGTAATAGTTCCTACTGTAACACACTTGGCACGGAGAGATCTGTTCCTACCCCCTACCCCAACCATGGTCTGTATCCCCACCCTGCTTTTATTGGTGCAGTCGGTGAAAGGCTGGGGTAGTTGATTCTTTATGTTATCTTTTTAATGTTCTAAATGTTATTTCGCGCAACGTTGGGGCGGTAAAGCTGTATTTTTACTGTATTTTTTTTAATGTTTTAAGTGTTCTACCTTGTAATATTGTGGATGCTTCTTTGTTGTAAAGCACCTTGAGCTGCGAACCTTGTATGAAAGGCGCTATACAAATAAAAGTTACTATTATTATTATTATTATAAAGTGACTTTGTGATAGTGATGACGTGGAGGAGCAAAACACACAATCCTCATTATGTGCATAAGATGAATCCTGCTAAAGTTCTCCATAATGACACGAATCAGTCTTTTGTGGTTGTGGTGAATTCCCTCTTCGCTGTGCCACAGTTAATATTGACTTTAGATGAACTTCCACACTTGTTTTTTACGCAAAATGAGGATTTGGGGCAGCAGAAACTTCAGCAGAGGCCATTAACTCTTACAGTGTGCATGTGGGCCTGTATTGCTTTAAGACAGCAAATGTAAATGTGTTCTACAGTCAGGGATGAGTCCAGCAGTGCAAGTTGGAAGATTTGCAGGATGGGCTTTGAGCGACCGGCACATGGTCCCCGTTGTTTGCTCCATCTGCAGGACATGTCTCTGTTTGTGCACCTCTCCGGCTGCCTGCCGACCAGTTTGATCTGGCTCCCGGTGGGACTCGCAGCACAAGCTGTGACTTGGGGGGGGCAGATTCAGCCATCAGCAGCGCCGTGCTTCACATTCAAAGGGTTGCCGGCCTTAACGAGTCATAGCATCGTAGTTTGCAGGTATTACCAGCAGAATCCCCGCTCTGTGGGTTATTTTCAGTGAGCACAGATGGGATTAGGTGACACTGTTTTCCTGGAGGGGGAGATCTTCTTCTTATTGGCTCTCGGCAGTGCAGGCTTGACCAGCTTTAGTTGCTCTTAATGTCACTTTACGCTGCCTCCTCACATGTAGCTGCATGGCTTCACTTTTATTGGCAGATGACTGAAAAGTGCTGGTGAGTATCTGAGGCTGACTTGTATATTGATGTATTGAAGGCTGGTGGGGTCACTGCTTTAGGAAATCATTAACTCCTTGCTTTGTTGGACATCCGCCTTTTGGTTTGGGTTGACTCCAATCAGCACTAGGAAAGCACTCGTGCATCTTTTCAGTTCAGTTCCTCACCAAAAGCTTCTCCCTCTCATCCTTGGATCTTCTCTGCTCCGTCTCCAGGCACCGGCTCCAGCATCCTCTCCGCCCTGCAGGACCTGCCGTCTGCCATCTGGCCCTGCCGATCCAAGATGGAGAAACATCTGCAGGTCATCTCCGTCCTGCAGTGGGTCGTCTCCTTCTTAGCCATGGGTGAGTGAGTGACGGCAACCGCTTCTGTAGCTTGAGCCGCAAGAAAGCAGAGAGAGAGAGTGAGCTCATTAGGCTCACAATGAGGAGGTCGGCTCGCTGAGCTGCACACGTGCTCATTCATGACTTCTGAGCCCTCTCACCTCTGATTACTGTCCGTTAGCGCTGTGGCCTTTAAATGAACGTACTCATGTTTATACGCCTCCCTCCAGGTGCTGCCTGCACTGTGCTGTTAGTCTACATGTTCTGCACCGACTGCTGGCTCATCGCTGCCATTTACACTGCCTGGCTCATCGTCGACTGGAACACGCCGAAACAAGGCAAGAACATAAAAATATGACTTAAAAATCACTGTTACCTAGTAAGGCCTATCCAGGTTTAGCCCCTCCTGGGATAGACTACAGCCCCCTGCATGGATGGATGGATGGTTGTTACTTAGTTGGGCTGGTTTTTGGCCCACATGTGAAGAAACCTCACTGGTCTGATGATGATAATGAAATGTAAAGCTGCAGTTTGAGAAATAATGTTACGCTTCAAGTGAAAAAAGAATCTGAAAATACCCTGCACTGATTGAAAATTAACGGTTAGGGTTTTAAATGTTGCATGAATGGATGCACACACTTGCCTCAGTTATCAGCACGATCGCATACAAATGACTGCACTGAGACTGACTGTGTGTTACCTAAGCACTGGGTAACCCATTTTGTAATGATTAGCACTAACAATGACTGCATTATGCCTTTAAAGATGGAAATCATATTAGTAAGAACACAGTGTGTGGGCTGTTTGCAGCCACACGAGCTGCTTGGATCTATGTGGGGCAGTCATTCAGTCAGACACTCTCTGGCTTTGTTCAGGGTGAAATAAATCAGTTTTTATTTCCTCATTTACCCAGAAAACCTACCAGCACTCTAGAGCTTGTATGGCAACTGCTTTCAAAGGAGAAATTAACAACTTGTGAGCAATAAAGAAGAGCTAAAATAGAGTGAGCCTGAAGCTTTTGTGGCCTCTCGGTGTCCGGGAGTCTAATCCAGCCTTGATAAAGACATTCAAGGAGCTCAGAGGACGAATCTCAGTGGCTTCAGAGATCCCCTAACTTTCCCTCAAAGATCAAAGTTCTCATGTTATCTAGTGAAGCTTCAACGTGTTCTCCAAAGGTCGACGTTTTAATCTGTTCACACAATGCCTGCTAAACTCAGTCCAGTGAGGCTCTGCTGTACTTTGTGTCTGGTGCTGATTGGCAGATTTGGGAACGCTAACACAGATACTTGTTGAACGTTAGCATGTTAGCATGTTAGCATCACTGTGACATTTGTACTTGTGTTTACATGTGACTGTAGAGCTAACGGGAGCTTTGAATTGTACTAAAAACAATTGGTATTCTTATTTTTTAATGGGTTGGATGTAGCTTATCATTAAAAACCTGCTCACGGAATGGGATCATCAGTGTTTGTGCTGAATAAGACGAGCAGTTTGAAGATGTTTTAATCTGTTTCTCATTTAATGTGACATCTTGTGAATTGATTTTATTTAATATATATACAATTGATTGATTATCCAGCTGTGAAACCAAGAGAGGATGAAATAGACGGAGCTGTTGGTTCCATTTTTCAGTTTAGATGCTTTGAGTTGTTTAAATAAATGATTTCTAATGTGCTGTTTTCTCCCCAGGTGGCAGAAGGTCCTCCTGGGTGAGGGGCTGGACGGTGTGGACGTATTTCCGAGACTATTTTCCAATCAGGGTGAGTAAATGTGTCGTGTTCTCCGTGTACCATTGCCAACGCATCCAAGCCCAACCCTGCTAAATCAGGAGCGGAGCAGAGGAATGAAGGTGTCAGAAATAAATCCTGCCGTTTGTTGCTGTCAGATAAAAAGTTATTACTGCATAAATTGCAAGGCTCGACACCATAGATAAGCTTATCAGGGCTGGATCGGTGTCAGCTGTCTGCTCCAGGCTGTTCCTGGTCCCATGTTGATTGTGGTGATGACCCGATGTTGGTTGGGAGGTTCAGACTTTGTCCTGCTTGATAGTCTGAGGAGCAACGCTAAGCTTTCTTTCATTCTCCTGCATCCTTCAGTGCATCTGTAGCTGATGTTCAGGGCAAAGGAGGGTGTGTTATCACAACCTGGCACACACACACACACACAGTGGGTGGTACAGTAGCGGTGCAGGCTTAAGAAGCTAGGAGTCAAGGTTAAAGTGCGTCTAAAGGTTGGATGTCTTTTCTCTGACATGTACAGGCATGATTCAGTCAGTAGTCATACTCCAATCATAAAACTAAACCATGAGTCAGTTACAGTCAATTACATCACGAGCTAAATAACTGAAACCACTGCGATAAGCAATTTATCATTTCTTTGTCAGCAAAACCTCCAAACATTCCGGTTCCAGGTTCACCACTTTTTAATTTTTTTAATTTTTACTTTTGCAAACTGCCTATTTCTGGGATGACATGGACTACTGTGCCGAACACTGACATTTTAGTTATGTTAATATTTCATTAGGCCACCTTCAAATGTTGTTTTTGGTTAACTCAACAGAAAGAGAAGCATCAAATCCTCTCATTTCAAAAAGTAGAAATATCAACTATTTGACATTTTTGCTTTAAAATGACTAAAATCCATTCGTTTCCTGTCCAGAGACGAAACTCTGCAGCTCTAATTAGACAAAATTAATTATCAGTTAACCCAAAAAATGCTGATATAAACAATCTTTGATGATGGCTTCCATATAGATTGCGTGATCCCATTGTTTCTTCACTTTATGTGATACCAATGATACCGAAGGAAACATTAAACACAGACCGTTTAAATGGATAAAGAGGTTCCTCCGCCCAGGTGTTGATGAGCTTATGTGCTGCACTGTGGGAGGCCAAGTTTATTTGTAGAGCGCCTTTTAAAAGCAGAGTGTTATGTGCATTAAGATGAGATATTAATACAAAGCAATATTAGAAGGCTTTTAAAAAGTAAAATAAAATAGGAAAACACAGATTTCAAATAACTCCTGTTTTGATTGAAAAAATTGAAAAAAGTTCTAATCCCTGATTGAAAACAGTTGAGAAATCCCAAGTTTGCTGGTAGTTTGCTCAAGATATGGGACTCTGTTGATGATGAGCAGGGGTCTGGATGGATCAGAAATCTACATTCAGACTTCAAAGTCAATTCTATAACAAAGAGGATGTCAGTGTGAAGCAGTGGAGTAACGCGACCAACTGCAGTCGGACCTTGTTCATCATATTGATCTGTATATTGCTTGTTCCATGTCTCCGTTTGTCTTGGTGGGCTGATACAATCATTCATTTGTCCCACAGAAACTTCATGTCTTGTTTTAGGGATTTTATTCTTGCTGTAAGACAAACATGAGTGAAGTGAAGTGAAGGTTTTGTCTGTACATGAAGTCATTTTTAGGTGCTTTAAGTAGTTTTTTGCTGTCTTCGAGCTCCAAACATAGACACCTACAGGTGATCAATTAGTTGAAGGGCGGATCTTCTCTATCTAGCTGAAGTGTATATGGCTATTATTTATGAGTTGGAAGTCGGTGGTCAAAGTCCGAGCCAACGCTGAAGTCAAAGTGTTGACTGTATGTAACCGGTGGTTAAGTGTAACGATCGTGTCCGACTCTGCGTTGTGTCGAAGGAGGGACTCAGACCTGGATCACTTTGGAGGCAGTTTATTCTCTCCCCCACAGAGATCGGAAACAAAAAGACTAACACATCATCAATAAAACACATATATCATAAAAATAGAACATAGCATACCTGACAAAACAGCAAAAGATACCCTCCGGTCACTTCACAAATCATGCTTTACACAAATCAAATGACACAGACATGGTTTCAAGAAATCATAAGAACATAACAGCAGGTCAAACTAGGCAAAAGACTCAAAAATGCAGCTAGCAGAGGCTAAAACAGAAATTTTCCTCAGACTGCAGAGCAGCTTACCTCTCCCACGGAGATCAGAAACAAAAGGGAAGGGGTAAAGACGCGGGAACGCTACATAAAGAGGGGGGTGTCACAATAAAACATGAACGTAGGGGTACAAAAGAAAAGGTTCCACATAATGACTTGGAGGCCAAACTTGTCAGGTAATAACAAAGAAAAATGTAAATAAAATAAACTTAACATGACACAGATTTTTTGTAATTGTAACAATAACTAATATACAGACTATTTTACACACACATAATTGACCCTGTTACATGTAGGCAGTGTGAAGGCCTCGTAGCCTCCACCTCTGACTGTGGCCTCAGCTGCTACACCTCCCCTGGTCCCACTGTATCGCATCACCCACATCCTCCACTGCAGTGCTGCGGTGCTACGGGGACTCTGAGTGTGATCTCCTTTGCTAATGTGATTACACAACCGTCGTGTTTGTCTAGCCACCAAGGGAACGCTGTGTACACATTGTGATGGATCTAAAATCTACACCGCAGGTCAGAGCGCTTTCTTACGGGACCCAGCAGGTTAACACCTCCGGCTCGAAAGTGTGAGCTTGGAATAATGCTGGGAGTTAAAAGTTCACCGCTGCCAGCCCGAACAGACGTGCAACATGTACACGGTGTGATTATTTTATGACTGTACATGAGCAGGCGGAGGAAGGTCCTGTCTGAGTTCAGGCTGATAAGGATGTCCTAGTTTTACTGAAACATACAACAAGATAATTTTAACGAGTTCTTCAACATGTACAGTGTTTACGACAGAAAATGACAACAAAAGCAGCCAAAACAGTAAAAAACATGGTGATAGGGCAAGGCTAGGCACTGAGGCATTGTAAATCCCTGCAAGGGTACATTTTAAAACTGATTGTCAGACCAATGTCGGCTGACCAATAAATAATTACTTCAATATTCAATTTGCTGATCATCAGAAGGTTAATTTGTAACTCTACTGGTGTTGATTTGTGATCCTTTTTCAAGACATTTGGTGCTTTATAATATTTAAAATGTGTAAATCTAATGTATATTTTGGGTTGTGAACTGTTGATCAGACCGGACAAGTTAATTTAAGACGTCATGTTGGGTTTGAGGAGTATTTTGCATTGTTGCATTCTAATCTATACACTAAGCCATTGATGAATAAATGGTTTTAAGACAAAAAGAATGGCAGATGAATCAATAATAATGATACAGTATGATCATTTCTTGCATGCCAACTGGAAAAAAATGGTATACTAGCACAGTTAGCATAAAATATACAATAAAAAGTAAATAAAATTGACAAAACAGAAACATCATGCATTAAATTAACATAAACTATAGTTGATACTGTATATAGTGAGCATTCATGTAGCGGCTCAGAGCTTCTTTTCTCCATGTTTCTCTCTAACATGCCTTCCATCTTTGAATCCTCCTGACACGGTTCAACTTTCGTCCCTCAGCTCATTAAAACCCACGACCTGCTGCCCAGCCGGAACTACATCTTCGGCTACCACCCCCACGGCATCTTCTGCTTCGGCGCTTTCTGCAACTTCAGTACGGAGGCCACGGGCTTCTCCAAGAAGTTCCCCGGCATCAAGCCCTCCCTGGCCACCCTGGCAGGAAACTTCCGCTTGCCCGTCCTTCGAGACTATCTGATGTCTGGAGGTGAGACCGTTTGGGGAAGCCGTGAAGCCTTGTTTGAGTTCTTCAAACGTCCGATAACTGTATCTGTACGAGAGCAGACCTTTGCCCTGTAGCTTGTGTTTACTTGGATCTGCCGATTTCAGTGATTTATAGAGCTTAAACTGTTCCGAGGGGCTGTTTGCTCTTCAGGCTTTGCACACAGATACTGTATAGATTCTCCCTCAGGTCACTGTAGGTTATTGTACATGATGTTTCAGAGGGTCAACAGCCCTCACTGGATCCCCCTTTTATTGTCGTAACTTGCAATGCGCCAATAATCCGTGCAAGATTTTTGTTGAAGTTTGCTAAACATGCTCCGTTTGACTTGGGTGCTACACAGACAAATGCATGGAAGACACACAAAAGGCATACAAATCTATACTGAGGTGCCAACTCATTGGATCTGACTTCTCCAATCATCTCTTCCTTCCCTCGTAGGCATCTGCCCGGTGAACAGAAACTCCATCGACTACCTGCTAACCCACAATGGAACAGGGAACGCCGTGGTGATTGTCGTCGGAGGGGCGGCCGAGTCTCTGCACTGCGCGCCCGGCATGAATTCTGTCACCCTGAAGAACCGCAAAGGCTTCGTGAGGCTGGCGCTGCAGAAGGGGTGAGCTGGCAGCGTGGCACTCAAACGCAAGGACACGTGCAGTTTTCAGGGAATAAACAAAACCAAATCTGTTGTGACGATGTAAATGTCCCTGAATAAATCCGAGATTATTAGATTGAAATTACTTCAGCGTTACCAAATCTTTAATAAATGCGCAGCGTTGTCCACTCCCGTGAGGCCCGGTGCTCCCCGTGGCATGCAGTAGTTGTCTAGAAAGGTCAGACTGCGTGAGCTGGCACTGGTCTGCCCTCAGCTGTGAATTAATCTTGATTACAAACTGCACTGCAAAGGGGAAGTGGCCTTGGCTTCGTCTCACAAACCCAAACAAGCGCGATTCCTTCTCAAATGCAGCTGAGGATTATCATACTGCTGGGTGCACCGGTGTCCAAAGAAGCTTAGCAGCCTCTAGGAAAAGACGTGCAGTTATTTAGACCTTCACTCAGAACAACTAGGTTAGCATTCCAGCTGATGTAAGCCCGGAGTGGGAGCTCAGGTCGCTTTGGATTCACTTTCTGGAGCTTGTAATGCCTAGTTTTGATGCTTGCAGAACAGAAATAGAGTTTCAAACAGCTGGAACAGTATCTTCAGGTATCTGTCTTTAGGCTTACGGATTTAAGGAATACCACTGCAGAATGCCTCCAAGTTGCGTAACACCTTTTATCACATATATCGGGAAACAGAATCTTGGCTCTCACCCATATTCTTATTGAGTATAAAATGTCAGCGCTTTTGCAAACGGTCTGCCTACGTGAGCAGCAACACATTAGGCCAATCCACTGAGCCAGCTCATGTGATGATTATGTCAAAGACAGGGGATTTACAGATGGAACTGTAATATAAAACACACTTTTACTGTAGGCTTTACAAACTACCAACCAAACAAGTCTGGAAAGTTTCAGAGGAGGGAAAGACACCACTTAGTTCTAATAATGTTAGATGTATTAATGACTTATTTGATACTGTATCTGTATATTTCTTAAAGCCAGAATGTGGGATTTTTACATACACATTAACTTCCTTTAAATTGAAGTCAAACAAGTTTATTGAGCATATCAGTGCCTGGGAAATCTCTTTGTATTTGGCAGCACAGCTACGTTTTTAATCAAAAGTCTGTCTTTATTTCCATGCTAATGAACCAGTAGCAGTGCATTTACATTACCTAGCAACTGTTGGTTTGAAAGGTTTCTGATGCTACAGCTAAAACATTATGTTGACAGTATTTGTGCAGTTATTCTCTCCACCAGTAGGGGGAGACAGACGTTCCTCACCCCAGGTTTAAAATGCTGCTCTGACTTCCACATGAATGGGGACGTTTGTTGAGCTCTTTCCTCTGTGTCCCCCCTTCAGCTCTGACCTGGTTCCGGTCTATTCCTTCGGGGAGAACGACGCCTACAAGCAGGTGATCTTCGAGGAGGGAACCTACTGGAGACATCTGCAAAAGAGGTTACAGAAGATCTTGGGTTTTGCCCCGTGCCTTTTCCATGGATGCGGCCTCTTCTTCGGCAACTCCTGGGGCATCGTGCCTTTCTGCAAACCGATCACCACCATAGGCAAGTTTGTCCTCTGACTATTCTTAGAGGCATAGATTAGGGTCATCGTCCACCTCACTCTGCTGTTCTAGTACAGTGTATTTACTGACCAACAAACCTTTGACAGCTTAACAGAACAAAGTCAATATTTGCACTGTAAGGGAATTGAAAGGAGGCTGGTCGGAAACTCTATTGGACTGTCCCTGTGGGGTGTCTGTCAGGACATGGTTGGCAAAGGTTCCTTTAACTCTTTATTTAAAGCACTTGCAAACATCAAGGACAGGAGGCATCATCAGTCCTTATAGGATAAGTGTGTGTGTGTTTCTGTCGCTGACTGATGATATCAGGGGCGGGTCTTTTGCAGGAATGATACCATAGGCTTTTAGGCTTATGTCTTGAACCAATCAAAGGCTAAACACAAAGCACATTATAGATAAAGCAATCTGCACGTCAGTAATTTGTCCCACAGGCCACAGTCCCCGGGGCAACTGAGGGTCGACTATCATCACTGTGGTGCCCGTAATGAGGTCCGGACTGTCTGGTTGCCATTTTTGTTTGGCTTGTAGGGATGGCAGGTAGTCCTTTATGAATCGAGCCCAGAAGTGATCGGCAATGACTTGGTTGTGCTGCCATCGTCGTCTGGTCAGTAGCTCTGTGTTTGGATAAACTGCCTGAGGTAGTGCAGGGTCTGGCCGCCCCATCAGGAGGGGTTTTGGAGTTACTGGATCAGGGTCGGCGATGTCAGACGAGGTGTTCTCTAGTGGTTTAACTCCTTGTTTTAATTCTCTCCTCTGTTTTTGTTACAGTTGGGGAGCCAATCACAGTGCCAAAAATAGAGGACCCAACTGAGGAGATGGTGGATCTCTACCACTCGATGTACATCAAGTCCCTCCAGAGCATTTTCGACAAGTACAAGACCCGCTTTGGCCTGAAAGAGAGTGACGTCCTGTACATCCAGTGAGGGGACGAGGGGGCCCCCCTGCCGAAGCTCTGAACTGTGGCAGCACCTCCAGACCCCTCCTCCTGGTCCCCCTCCCGTCCCCCGTCCGACCTCGGTGCGCAGTTTATCTCCGAGCTGCAAACTCCACGCGCGTTTGCTAACGAAACCTTTGCTCGCCTCGTCGCCTCACAAACACACAAGCGTAGCTCCGTCTCAGGGGGCGGCGGGTTTAACGAACAGTGGCCTCCACCCGCTGCTCCTGCTTGGACAAAGTTACACCAAATCCCACATCAGAAAGTGTGTGCCTTCTGTTGTTTCATTTCCTGTTTTGTCAGTGAAGGCATCAAGTCTGGACAGCCTTCTTCGAGCGCAGAGGGGCTAAAACTCCACTAGATGGAGCCGAAGGGTGACCTGCAGGACTTCAAAGACGTGCCAATGTTTTCCTTCAACCGCATAGTTCTCGATAAGCTCTATATGATCCTATTACATGCTAAATGCACAAACAATGCAAATGGAAGGGACCACTTTCATAACCCCAAAGGTTAATTGAGCCAAAGACGTATGCTGTCCCCACACATGTATTGATTTCTACTGTATGAATACTGAAAGCGGAGGAATTCTACAGGGTGGATTTATATTGTGAATGCACAATACATTCGTGCCTGTGATTGTATAAAGCCATAAAGTATTAATTGTATTCCGTAGAGAGGAAAAGGCCTATTTTAGCGCTTGTCCCCTCAACGAATATTCCTGATGCACTTTTTGTATTGCCGATTGCCCTTTTTGAGGTTCTAATCTCAAGAAAAACTGCCTTTGAGAAGAGATTATTTTCCCCCACCATGACAGTCTGCTGGACTTGGTTTTGGTTTCCCCTCTTTTTCTCCTGCCAGTGTCCAGGTCTCAATCTGGGTGGATGCATTTCCTTTTTTTTTGTATCTTCAAAGCCTTTTTGGAACGTTTTGAGCTGCAGTTGAAGAAGAGTAGAAGAAGAAGTAGTTTTTTGCGGGTGAAAATCCTGATGTTTGATGATTCCAGTGCATCTCTTAGTGGGCGATAATCGAAAAAGAAGGGGTTCCAGCGGATAATTCCTTAATGAATTAATATTTAAGGAGGTCACCTGTACTTTTGTAACGTGAAAGTATGTGTATAGAATCTATCCTGGGAATCAGCAAAAGAAGCGGGCTTTTGTGATGTTGATGGGCATGAAGATTGGCAGTAATGAGACTGAGCGATTTTCCTCACCATTGTGACTTCTGAAGAGCAGTGTAATCCCTGTGCAATAAATCTGGTAGCAATAAACGGCGAGATTTGTCTATAAGGTGAATGACATCATGTGTCTGCCGATATTTAAATTAAACTTTTGTATATTTTCAGAAGGAGATGTGTGTGTGTTGTCTTGTTTTTGGAGACATATTTTCCTGCATTTCTATACTGCATTGTTAGGATTAACGCCTTAACATACATATTCACCCTATAGAAGCCGTCAGAACAGTCGGGCAGTGTCACATATTTAGTATTTAGTACTGGAGCATCAGCGTGGAACTGTTTTACATTTAGTTAAATATATAAACGCTCAAGAATCTATTCTTCTTGACTTCATTATTCCACCAAATAAAAGTGTTTTCTGATCTTTTTCCACACATTTATTTCATTTATATGTATTTTTTTAACCAGAATTTACTCTAATTTATCTGGTATGTGTGTAAATGTTCCACCAAATATAAAGAGTGCTGTCGGTTTGAACAGTTTTTTTTTGGCTGAACAGCATTTTACCAACTGTAAGTGATAAAGGGTTTGACATCAACAATATGGAATCACAGGAGTGCCACATTAAATACATAAATAATTAATTAAATAAATAAATAAATGTGGAAATAAAAAGAGAAATAAATAAATAAATGTTGAAATAAAAAGAGAAATAAATAAATAGGAAAATTTTCCTTTTTATTTATTTATTTATTTGTTTCTCTTTTTATTTCAACATTTATTTATTTATTTCTCTTTTTATTTCCACATTTATTCATTTATTTATTTATTTATTTATTTAATGTGGCACTCCTGTGATTCCATACTGACACAGATTCTTTACTTACAGGCTTCCTCCACCCGAAAAATGTACTTGAGTTGAGTTGAGCACTCTGAGTTGCAACTAGTTTGGAAGTCAGGCCTTCTCTAACACACAACTTACACAAGTGGGATGTGGAAACATGAAGCCTACATTGAACAAACACCCTGGATGGACTTTCAGTGACGTAGGAGGCATCGTGTATCCTGTAGTTGAGCTTTTAAAATTTAGAATGCAAATTACACACTTATAGATTCTGAGTTTTTAAATAGTTTCTTACTAGGTCATTTTCAATTTTAAAAAATAACATGTCAGACAAATGATCTATCAATGCAAGATATTTAAACATTTTTTATAATTATATAATATTACAATTATTATGTAATAATTTAACATGCATGTAGAGGTTGTCTCAGTAAAACTACAGCTTAAAAATACTCCAGTGCTTTAAATTTCACTTGAATCCTAAATTTAAGCATTAATTTGAAACTGTGTAGGAGTTTTAATGAAATACAAATAAAGTATTAGGAGTTTAAGTAGTCACACTTCAGTCTTATATTATTGAAGCATTAACATGTAAATTGCATTTTCATTTGGTAGCTTGTTATTGTTACGAATTTATAAAATTATTCATTATTTAATATAGAACAAAACACTATAACTTATAAGGCTTGGACTAGTATAGTGTAGCAGAATCAGAATCATATTTATTACCAAGTAGTTTTTACATTACAAGGAACTTGTCTTGGTCCGTTGGTGCAAACAGTTAAAAACACAGATAGCAAAAATAAAATAATATTAAGAATATTAAAAAAAATAAAAGAAAAGATATTATATAGAAATATATTCACTAAAAAAATGTGCAGAAACCTGTTTGTCATGGGTGAAGCAATCAGTAACTGTACCTGTTTGGGAGTAAAAGTAGTATTTAGTAGTATTTAGTAGCAGTATTTTTCACTAACATGTGGTAGAAACAGATCAATAAATCTATAAAGAGGCAGGGTCTGATGAGAATACACAAAAACAGACAAAAAGCACAAAGCAATCAATAGATGTAGTAAAGTCCACTGGCCCTGGTGAGACTGCTGTGTGTAGGTGATACTGCCCCCTGCTGGTCGATTCATATTCTGCAGTCAGAGTGATGAAAATTAAAACACATTATTCACTGCTGCTCACATGTACAGAAGGTGGTGGATTTACACTTTAGGGTCTTTCCTTTTATACTACCTAATATTTCACATAAAACACATGTTCAGTTAATTAGATGTGACACATCTTTACAAAAGGTGTAACACATAATCAACAGTTAGGTGAATGACAAGTATTCTGATTATTGATTTTTAGTTTTCATGCAAAAATGTCAATAAGTTCTTCATTTTTATTTATTTACTTCACAGCAAACTGAGTATTTCGGGGGCATTGGACTTTTAGTGACAGAAAACAACACTGGATGCAGGACTTTGGACCCAGCGAGGGAGTAAAGGTGTTTCTTTTGCTCTACTTTTTTCACATTTTCTGGCCTGATATAAACAGAGCTACTAAAGCTAAACAGTTAATCCATGAGAAAAATCAGCCCTGATGCTCACAGACTGAATCACTGAACTGTATGAAATAATTATAATTAGCTCCGACTGAAGCACATCAGTTACAATACTGCTTACACATGAATTCATCAACAATAATCCAGTAATTAAACACCGCCTAATGGCTCTTTGTATATTAGTATAGGCACATGAAAGGTACCATTTTGACTACTGGAGGGAGTACTTTTATTTTTTAAACATATTTAAATTGCTGATGATACTTGTAAGTGAGGAGAGTCAGTACTTGGGCCTTCATCCTTTGCACTGCTGCACAATGAGGAATGTTTCCATGTTACTGGGAAGTGCACAGGAAGTATTTCAAACAGATACCACAATCCAGACATGGTTGATCAGATGTTGCACTTATTACCCTGAAGGCCACCCCCTTTTGTCTGTGGGTAGTTCCTGGTTTACTTTTTGTATACTTGCAGTTACATAAAGTTTGCAGGCCGCATCATTTAAATGTGAACTGCTTTCGTCGGTTTCTGTTCTGGCTCTAATGGAGAATGCCAGTTGAAACGGCCTGGATGTCAACGTTCAACTGTCACCTGCATGTCACGCTGTACTATGCAACTTCCTCATATTTTGCAGCTTTGACAGATTTCAACGGACACTCGCCTCATCCGGGAAGATAAACAGATGAAAGGACCAATGGCAACGCGAGTTTTCAGTAGCAAGCGCCGCCCTCACGTGACAGACGTTAATTTTATCCAATCAGCAGCCGACGTGTCGCCCCGCCCAGCCGGAGACGGATTTCCGAACCAAATGTAGCAGAATAGCCTGCACTTTGTTTACGTCCCGCTGGTTAGCTGACAGCTGTTGTAGCGCTTCGCCCACTCAAACAGTCGTGTTTGCGTGCCTCTGCTGGCTGCTTGGAGCTCTGTCAACTTTTAGCCGAGGTATTCCGAGGATGGGATGTTTTGTTGAGTGAGGGGGACCCGCTAGATGCCGACAGGAGGATGAACTCCATCACCGGTCGGGTTCTTGCTCTCCCTGCCGCCTCTGTCACCAACTCTGGAGCTTCAACCTCTCGAGCCTTACATGTGGAGCTCACATCCCAGCAGGTAAATGCAAACTGAGCTTATGTCGGCTTCAGCTGCATCCTGGTGAACTCAGGAGAACTTGGACTGGCCTGCCATGTTGTGTTATGTACTAGTTTACAGCGTCAGTTACAACTGCTGCCTGCAGATAAACGACAGGCCTGTCAGACTAGCTAGTTAGCTAGCAGTTGCTAGCTTGCAGTTAGCTAGCTTACTGGAAATATATGGACCTGGACTGACACCCCAGACACACTAGAACCAGTTAGGCTGGTGTTAAACACTTTAGAGCCCGGCTCTTTTAGCATGTTGTCCTGTCTTTAGCATATATCTCATGCTACATATTCAATTGTGTGGAGATCTAGCATGCTCCTGCTAATGCTACCTTAACTTGACGTTGTGTTAGCACGCAGGTGACAGCTCAGAAAAGGGAAACATACAGTATGTCGTTATAATAACGTTAAACTGTCTCATACAGCTTTTTTTTGTTGTGATTTAAAACATATCTGCACCATCAACTAAATCCATCAACGCTTACTTAAGCCGGAGAATTCTTTGGAAGTTGGAAAATGCATGTCTCATCCATTCATTCATTCATTCATTTGGAAGCGACATGTACAAAGTTGACAGTTCAGCCTCAGACACTGGTCTCTCACTGACACACATCACCATCCCTGACATTGTGTTATAGCTAGATGACATTTGTAATGGGGAACACACTCTCTGCATTGTTGAGTATTTTTATTAGAGTCATATGAATATCATGCAGCTTTTAAAGCTGATCTGTACACAACATCCAGTGAGTCTAACATCTGTGTGCAGCAGGGCTTTCTTGGACTTGCTTCAAATGTTATAATGCATCAAACCTCTTAAGTCTACATTAAAACACCTATAGTGTCCTTACAATGAAACTGTGAGTGCATCCTATCTCAAATTCGTGCAGCAACATGTTTTGCATTCTTGCATACTGTTGGGATTCATAATGTGTGTGTCACTGACAGAGCATGAAGTCCAGCTTTCTTTCCTCTCATTGGTCTTCTCTCCTCAGAATGACTTACTGCATATTAGATACATATAGATTGTGACAAATGAAAAATTACACAGGGATGGGATGATGTATTTTGTTCTTACACAGTAAATGTAATTCTTTGACCTTTATCTGTTGGTTAAGTGTCTTCGATTGACATTTGGATAGTAAAGTTTGTGTTGATGTCAGTTCAAGCTATGTCAGTTTATTTCAATAATGTTCCATTCTTACTGATGGTAATGTCTGATTATCTGTTATGCTGTTTTTCTTATGGTTATATGCTTATGGCATTAACTGAGAAAAAATCATGCTGTAATTTTTGTTAACGTTCTCACCGTGCTTGCTCTTTAAAGGATCGGTCTACCCAAATTACACACCTCTGAGGTGTATGGCTATACAAATAGTTTGAGCTGTATGTGTTTAGGATTCAGGTTCTGAATCTTCAACGGCTGCCCTAATACAATAGAAGTGAATTTGCTGTTGTTTGCAGTCCCCAGTGCTCTAAAAACTCTCATTTGACAAACTTATCTGCAATAAAATTCTGTTTAATTCTATTGTATTAGCAGAAATGTCATAAATGCATGTCTTATTACTGCTATCTGTCTGTACAGTTTGGTGCTATGGGAACTAAAGTGCATTTTGCAGGTGCACTAATAGGAAGTTGCAATGGATTCAAACATCGGCTAAATGTTAAACATAAACTATCTTTTAAAGTTTAAGTGTGTATTTTCCCATACGCTAACTCCAAATCCAAACATTGCTCCAGCAGCATTGTCCTGCTGACCCACTGCTGTACAGTATCAGATACGCCGGTATTACGATTAAAAACAACAGTCAAAGCTGCAGCACTACAAAATTACCAACCATCAATAGAGTACAGTACAGTAGAGCATTGAAAGTGGTGATTCTAGTTATAATAACAACATCCACAACAATAATGCAAACCTATAATACATGTATACACCCCCCAAGCTCTGTTTTGCTGTGTTGTTCATCCATCAGAGGTAAACTTTCTGACCAGTCACAGGTTTGTGTCTGGTCTCTGCCTCAGGAAAGGAAATTACCCCTATGGAGGAAAGTGGATTTTAAAATGTGTACTTGTATCTACTGTAAAGTAGATATAGCCATTTGTGTTTAGGCAGGCGTCTGGTATTTCATCCCAAAGTTAGATGTTTGGCCTGGTTAAAGGTATGTAGTGATGAACACAATACATTCGATCTTAATTATTGAACAACGTAGTAAGAATTTGTGAGGCTACTGGAACAGCATGGAGATACCTGAGATTGTGTCTGCGAAATTTAACAATTAATGGAAAGACTGACATTACACTGACTTTGGTGGAAGATTTAATTCTTCAGAGCAGCTCCTGACATCATCGCAATGGTCCTTTCTTCTGTCTCCATCTAATAAATGAAGACTAAACTGTGCATGGTGATAACGTCAGACTATTGTAGGCCTGTTGTAGTAAGTCTGCATTAGTTTTTATCAGGTATAGCTGCTGTACTGGCATTTGGTTGTACAGTAATTTAGTTCCGTGGTGTCGTTTCATATCAGGTTTTTGTGTCAAATGCAGCCCAGTTTCACCAGCTTTACTTACTTTGTCCAGCCTGGTTTCTGAAGAAGTGGAATGCCTTGAATTACAGATGTTCAACACAAGACTTATGACCAGCTAATCTCTTTGTCGCTAATCACATACCACGATCACACTTACATGATCAGTTTATAACACGTGGTCAACTTTATTGTGACCCGGCGTTTGATCTCGGCCTCAGCTCTCGGTCTATAATCGGGGCTCTGATATTTGTGTCCTTTTAATTTCCATCACAGCCATTTTCCCTGCCTGTGGTCCACATTAGCCCGTTCAGAAATGTGCCCGGACATTTTTTAAGGAGGCGGTTAAAAGTTCCCCTGTAGAACAATCAGCTTTGTTGTTTCTGAGGTTGTTAATCATATAGGGAATCCCATGACTTAGATTTAGTCCGTGTATGGCTGCAGGAGAGAGGCTGGGCCGGCTGGTCAAGAGAGAACTTGTGCTGTGGTGACGTGTTTGCCTGAAGCAGGTCACCAAATGGCATCTGTGTGCCTCCTCTGTTTCCCCACAGTCACACTGCCTTTCCAGACATCATTTATTGTACGCCACGATATTAGATAGTAGATTTTTGGAAGCAGATCTTTGACGAATAGTTCAAAAATGCAGATTTTAAACGTTGCTGGACTGAATTAGAGATTCACTATCGTTTAGAGCCTGTGCTTGTCTTCACACTGGTACGCTTGTGTGAAAAGTCACGTGTTTATGAATGATATTTTTGCCTCGTCGACTCACCGTGATATGCAGATTCTGTGATAAAACTTTGCAGAGCTAAGAGAGCTAAGGCGTTTCTCATGTGACTGTCATGCCTCCCTTGTTAACTGGCTATTTCATTCTACCATGAAGATGTCATGTGTCTATTATTTGAACATCCGGCAGCTGATGTTACCTCTGTGCATGAGAAATAACTGCTATTTTAGACCGTTTCTGTATTGAACAGACAGTGTGATGCTTTATTGATCTCTGCTGGCACCTCTTTTCACTCGTCCTGGGACCCAGTGAGGGTTGTGTGTCTTCAGAAATGCCAGGATTGTGTTTGCCAACCGCCATCGCAAGAGCTCAAATAAAACTCAGCAGCTCGGATGTCTGTTATCTGTTGTCAGTGTTTCCTCACTCTCTCTCTCTCTCCATCTCTTTCTGTATTTTCTCCTGCCAAACAGAGACGGTTGCGTCATCTCCGGAGCATCGCAGCCAGAAACATTGTCAACAAGAATGGCTCCCCATTGCTGGACACTTACTTCACCCTCCACCTCTGCGTCGGAGACCGTATTTCTAGAGGTCAGAGTTGACACTCCGCCCATGCACACTTGAGACGGAAATGCTGTCATTGTCTCAAATAGTAAAATCCACCCTAAGAGAAAATCTACACTGTAGCATTCCAGTGATTTTGTGGGCTAAGGTTAGCATCTGTAAGAGCTAAATTCGTTTCCCAAAGCGGATGAGGCCGGGCCATTACCACTGAACTTGCGTGTTAGTGTTTTTAGATGACTGTCTTTATGCTATTAATCTGAAAGTGCCCATAATCCAGTGAAGTCACAGCGCTGCCCTCTTTGTGTCTGGAGCAGGTTCACAAGTGTAATCTAGATGACAGTATCTCCACAGCATTATGTACAAATTAAATCTGAGCTGAGCTTTTATGAGTTGTGCTTAATGGTAGATTTACTCCTGTTTGTGGTGCTCAGTGTTTCCTTCTTTCTTTTTAATCAGAATCCTTTTGTGTCTTTTTAGATTTTTACAAGAGTGAGGTCATCCGAGACTCGCTGGTGAGTACTTACGTCAACCTTCAAACTGTGTCTCTCTGCCTTGTGGGATAGGTTGAAGATGTTGTCATTACCTGCAATGAAGGAAGACGACACTGACCAGCCCCACATTTAGCACCTGTGGACTTGTTTAAACATTACAGTTGCAGAGATGTGCTGTGAAACATGCTCAGTTGAATAAAATGTCAGTCTTGCATCAACATGGTTAAATATGATACGAGCTTCTCTGGTGCAACTTTCTCTCTTGGCCGGTAAGCATCAGGTTCTTGTGTAAATGACCCAGCTGTATACTACTACGTGATTTTTTTGGCTGCTTCCACTATTATTTGCGTGACAGACGCAGCTCTGCGTGAAGCCATAGAAGCAGCCAAGGATAGCAAGCAATTACTGTCAGGCTTACTGCCGAGTCATGAGCTGACCTAAGCTGGTTTCCAGGCACGCTGTTTAGTACCCTCAGAAGACAAACTGTATAATGCTCTGCAGGAGTCATGACTCCTGTCATCTCCCTGCCCAGCTTCCTCCTGTTGAATCTAACATCCTTGCTGACATTCATTCTCTAGTATTTCGTCTCCTTCCCGTCGTCGTTGCTCTAAGGAAACGTTTCCTGTTGGTCTTCCTGTTTTCTCTCTAGCTGCTGTGCTCCTCTGCTCCCACCACTGACTCTCACTAGTTTCATTCCCCCCCCCCCTCCATCCTGTGGATTGTACTTCTGCTTTTAGCATTCATCTACTGCCTGTCCTTGAAAGTCAACTGAAGAGCAAGAGACTGTTCTCTGTGGTGGAGGGAAATGGTACATAACTGAATGATATGGAGGGTCTGGAGCTGTGTTGTAGAACCAGCAGCCATGCTGTCATTCTGGACGTTCAAGGACGGAGTGCAAACAGAAGTAGGGATCAGACTTTAAGGATAATGTAGAGCAGGAGGGTTCAGTTACTTTGCAATGGATAGGGATCACATTATGATTTTAACAGAAGTGCTGCACATTTTAGCTTTCAGATTTTAAGTTTAAAATCTTTAGCACGTTCTCACAAGCTGGTATTGACTGTATTTGTTTATCAGTGAACGTAGCTGCTAGCTAAGTTTCTCTTTAAGTATGATACTTACAGCTTTATTTCTCCTTCGCTGGGGGACTTGTTTAAAGGTGTTCCACAGTTCACTTAAAAGGTCGTTAATTAGGGAAAAACATTAAAGTGTTTACTGCACTAAAAGAGATTTTACACAGTGGCGAAGTTTCCTTGGAGATTGTGCTCTTGTCTTGTGCTGGCAGATGGTAGAAAAAATATGGCAAAAGAGAAAAAAAGTCAAGGCGACCAATCTCAGCAGAGGAGCAAAAGATTGAACATCTGGAGGAGTACAATAAAAAAAGCACCCAGTAAAATAAATGTGACCCGCAAATGGCAGAAAAACAAAAAACGTAGGAGGGAATTGCGATGAAAATTAATTCAAGACGTCTGGAGCTGTTCATTTTCTTTACCAATCACAATAAACTTGGCCATGTTGTGGTTAGGATAGAGTCAGAGGTTTATTTACTAAGGCCTTTTGTGTTGAACTAAATGTAATAGACTCCTTAAACATAAAGCCAAGACCAGAGAAAACCATAAATACTTAAGTGACCATTTTAAAGAGAAGACTTTTGTGCAATCAAACCCAGAATTCCAAATCATCACTGGAGCTGCTGTTAATGCTTAACTAATTAAACAGTTTTTTTTTTATAGTAATGTACTCCTACGATGCTTGTTATCCTCACCAAGCGACTGCTAATCCTCACGTGCGTGTGCATGTGTCTGTGCCAGAATCCGACGTGGCGGAGCCTGGACTTTGGCATGCTCCCGGACCTCCTGGACACCTCAGTGTCTTGCTTCGTGGTGAGGATCTATGGAGGACAGGACGAACAGTACCAGCTCCTCATCGAGTGGAAGGTCAATCTGGATGGCCTCAGATACACGGGACAGCAGGTCAGCAAGAAAATGAAGATAATACTAAATAAAAAATGCTAGTATTTATTTGTGTATTATACAATTTGCCACAAAAATCGGCATGTTATCTAGGCTATATAAAGAACTATAATAAGTTGATGGGACATGAATCTGTTTTTCCATTTGTCAGCTACACACACAGAGTCTACAAGATGTGATTCATGTCTATACAGAGACTGAATTAAATGTTTTACTGTTCAGACACATGAGGTGCACATTTTTCACTCCTCTACACATGATTTTTATATAGATTTATGCATATATTGAGTTTTAATTTGCAAACCCAAAGTTGCATAGTCTAATGTTTGTTGCAGAATTTCAATTATTGTTTATATTCTTTTCAAGATCATACAAAAACTATTTCAAAAAATATGCCTTTTGTGTCAGTATTTTGAATAATGTAGAATATAAGTGATTTAATTAACAGAATATGCCATTTTTCTCTAATGTAAATGTAAATCCTACTTTCTTACATTGTAAAGTGATGATTCTGACCGTAGCTCACTGCATCATTTTTCTAAATCTGTTGCTTTTACTCAAGATGCCAAACCTTATTTCAGCCACTCAGTGAGTTTAATCATCTCTAATACAGTAAACACATGCGGGACAACATACAGCAGAACAAAATGCATGTAATAATTTCCACCAGTACAGCAGATGCTCGGTACATTACATCATTTTGACACTAATCAGAAGTGCAATTTCAACTTCATGTCAGGGATGGTGAACTAATCGGTAATTATATTGCAACACTGCTCAAGACAATAACGATGTGATTCAGTAATGCGTATGGTTAATAACCTTTAAACTTGTGCCGCCTGTCTGTGTCGTGAGGACTGAAGATGTGACTCAGAGTAATGAATTTTGCAGTTGAACAGAATGTAGCAAGTCAGTTTGGCTCTTTGCATCGAAAGCTTTGCACGTTGAAACTCTGTGAGAACGGTCAGAGCAATGCTCAGATACTGAAAAAGAAACTTGGTGTTATTGCCATTCTTTCACAATGAGAGCGCTCGTAAACAGATAACACTGCCTCATGCACGTCCAGATGCCCGCTGTCCTTTGTTCTCCCCGTCTCTGTCCCTACAATCAGCCTCTACCGCCTCGCTTTGTCCACAGATTCGATCCAGGAATCCGAATGAGATCATATTTGGATTGAATGATGGCTACTATGCAGCTGACTTTGATCATAAGGTACAGCCTTTTGTCTGTTTTCCAAAGCTTTCGCATCATAATGGAATACCCAGTCCTAATCTCATTAGCTGTATTTGGACGCCGTTTGGCTTCTGCGCTGAAACACTGACATGTGGCTGTTTCAGGATCAGTCGGAGCGGAAGAAAAACAGTCTCCTTCAGGTCGACCAGAGTTCAGTCAGGAACTCCTACAGCGTTTTCTCGTTGCTCAGGTAAGATTCATACCATGCAGCAATATTCCATCATTCTATCATTTCATCAGGTCTCAACTTTCTTCAAATTTACTGCGACATTATGATGTAGCAGCCAAGTCCATCTCCTCCAGAGGACTTTGTCATGTGCAGCGGATTACAACTATTCTTCTTATCATGCGTTCCTTCCAATAGATCTTTTATTTTATTTAAACCTTTATTCATAATTCATTTTATGAGATGTCCTGTCTGTGTTGTGATTATTTGTCTTGAGCATTTGCTGTCCAGCAGATGGTGCCATAGGAAAGCCAACTTTTTAGTCAGTAACAGGGAAGCTCTGCTGGTCTCTAACTTCATACAGACTCACGAAGCCTGCAGTCCACCCTGTATTTCCTAAACACAGCAGAACAAATATATAAAACATTTCAAGCACTTTTTATTTGGCCACGGTTGGATTTGGGAGTAGGAGCAGCATTAAAGTACTTGGGAGTGTTGGGATGTTGTGACATGGTTTGCAGTACAATATTCCACCACAAGTAGGAGACAGAGATTTGCTGAGCAGGATGCTTGTTAAAAAGGAAACCCTGGTGCAGTAATTAAGAATTTGAGGCATAAGGGGTGTCTGGCATCTGTTGACAAACACAGGCTGGTCGTTTCACATTTATATATAAATGTGGCAGAACGTAAACACTGCTTTCAGAGTCGCCAGGGCTTCCCCCGAGGGAAACCCTCTGTTAACTTAAGCCTGGTCACATAACGGCGTAATTACAGCAAGTTTTAACTAAACAAATCTGTATCTGGAAGGTTCCCGTTAGACACTTCCAAAATAAGATAAGGATCCTATCATTAGGAGCATTATGAAGGTTTCCACTAACATTTTCCTTCTATAGTAAGTAAATAGGGGGTCATAAATGCGTCAGACGCCTTCACAATGTCAAGAAATAGGAGCTATGCCAAAGCTGGCTGAACTTAAACAGTACTTCCTCATCTAGAAGTGGTCATGTTTTATGTTTATATGAGAGGAGATCATTACCTCCCCAACAGCTTGCAGGAGAAAAAAGCACCCACTTTGAATCACAACTTTTATGACCTCTGCTCTTGTTTCTTCTATTATTGCAGCCTTCTTCCACATCCTCTTCTCTCTGTCCACACCCATAGGGACTCTGCGGAGTTTAATACACTTACATTGATCCCCCTCTTTCCTCACGCTGCTCTGCCTGCAGCTCTTCTCCCCTGTCAGAGGTTTTCCTTGGCTTAGTGCACTCATATGCACATGGTTTATGATTATGTACTGTAGAATGATTCATTAGATATTGTACACTCCAGCAGGGATTATCCCCCACCCCCCCCATGGTACATATCCATATATACTCTGTTTCTGACCTTCAGAGCTCTGCATTCTTCAAAGTGCATTAACTTTGTGAAGCATTCAAGTGGAGTACTGCTCATACATTACGTACATTTCACTGGTGGCGCTGCACCATGTCTTTTTTCATCATGAGGAATAGTGGTCTCCTTTCGTTGCCTAATTCTTGGAGTAAATGTCTTTTTTCCTCCTCCGAGAACAATGATGCATGTCCACAGGGGAGATCCACAGTGTCAGACCCTCTCACCCAACTCTCTCCCACTCCTTCTTGGCCCAGTGCAAAGCGTCTTTCCTCAGCGCGTCGCTTTGGTGGAAAAGGATGAGAGATGCTTCACTGAGAACGCGCTGATCTTGATTAATGACGGTAATTTGTCAGCAGATTCACAGTCCCTTTTTCTGCCCGGCTCCAGCTGACAGCATCCTTCGCCTGTGTGAGGAACGTGGTGATGTGGGCTAGCAAACACAACATGGCTCAGATGGAGAGATGAAGAGGGAGCACACAGATCATCAATCAGCAAATCCTTGTCTCTCGCAGGAAAGCGGAGATAGAGGGCAGGCCACAGCCGTACAATGTATAGAGCTGGGCCTCTGTCTGGGGAGAAAATAAGCTCAGAAGATGATCCAGCTGTTCAGAAATGCTGTTTGTTCTTTGTCCCCTTTGGAGACGCTGTTATTACAGGTTCGGATGTTACTCAACTTCCCATCTCCGAGGCTTCATGTGTGAACAGTAAGAGAGGAAGGATGACCTGGTGGGACTCTGTGGAAGCTTGCAGGTCCCATCACCAAGCTGCATATTGGACTCGCTGGGTGTTTACAAAATGGAGAGGCAGAAAGAGTAACAGAGTGGGTCACTGCTTCAGTTTATAACAGCTGAAGGTCACTCTCCATAGCGAAGGAATAATGTGTCCTTAAATGTCACATTGAAGTGGTCTGTAAGTGGATATACTTGAGTGGCTCTTCTGTTCTTACTTGCAGCTCTCTAAAACCAGAGTTATGCACTTACTTCTAGACACTGAGTAGTCTTTATAATGACAAACTAGCCATTGTGGATGCTGAATATTAAAACAGTGGATCACATGGTAAGCATCATTCTTGGGGCAGAACTTTCACAGTTCAGTGCAGCGTCTCAAACTCCTGCAGCCTAAAGGGGAAACTTCTTGATCAGAGCCACATGTTGCCTGATTTGCTCGTGCATGCTCCTACGTGGAGTATGCGCGCATGTACAGTGTGTGTCAACAGAAGCGGCGCGCGGCGATGGCGAAGCTCTATGGGGGGTCTCTCTAATGCCTCCAGAGACTGTTGAGGTGATAATGCTTTCCTGCAGGCAGCCCCTGAGGTCTACTCGCCTGCTGTTTGGACGCTGCAGCCACAGGACGCTGTTCTGGTCCTGTGTTAAGCAAGCAGCTGGATGTGAGTCTCAACGGCAGCAACCGGATTACAGAAACAAACTGGCTGCCTGCGCTTTAATTGCTGTGGAGATATAGATGTGGATGCTCTTGTTTTCATTTCACACGTCTGCAGTGGACTTTTGCAGAGTCACCACAGATGTAATTTAATAAACTGCATGGGGCTGTTTTTTCGGTTTGCCTTATTTTACATATCACATATTTTCACTCTGAGATCACATTTTATCCAAAGCTTGTCTGCCTTTAATTCTCACAACTGGCTGAAGTATTTCTTTCTCTCTCACAGTGTTACAGCCTCCTCATAGCGCATGCCCAGCACTGTAATCCTGTGTTATCTCAGCTTGCTCGTGTAGGGTTCATTCGTCCCACGTCTAAAATTATACCCCAACTTAAAACTACCATACCAAGCTTCAGCCTCTCTTTGTGTGTTCTGGCTTCTCAAACATAAGACAGCAGGCTTTGACTAATAGCCGTTACATTTTTTTATTATTCGGCTTATTGCAACAGGCTGCTTAAGTAACCATGACTAACAATTTGACATTTTTCATGTAGGACAAGGGCAAGGAGCTTACACTCATGACTCATCATGGGGATCTGTAATTATCTATAATTATCTAAAAGCACGACCCCTTTTTGACCCTTACAAGACCAAACATATCTTTTCTCGAAATCTCTTTGGCTTCCCTGCATCTTTGTTGTAGTTCGTGTAAACATGGCTTATAGCAACTGATCTGCAGATCCCCACAAAAACACCAGCCTGGAGGAGTAGAAGTGCACATGCAGGCTCGCCAAAGAAACCTCACTCCGGTAATCTTATCTTCCATTCCACGTAGATGGAGACAATGGTGGGGCGATGTGATTAGCAAGTGGTTAAATGTGTTGACATTCTTCTGCAATGAGATGTGGACCGAATTTAGAGGTGTTTGTTGTCTGTATTGTCCTTGGCAGAGGTGTGTAGTGGAATATTATCCTACGGTTGTTGTTTTGAATCAGGTAATTGGCTGCCCTGTTCACCCTGAGCTGTGTGAATTCAGTAGAGTTATCAGTCTGTGGACTTATTTCCTTTGACCCAGGGTTGTTTGATAAATACTGTGTCCATATTAGTGTGTGATATAGAAGTGGAAGACTGGTCGGGTTATATGACGAGTACTGCTTTGAGCAAAAATTGCAGTCACCTAATTTAAATAATTTTATTCTGATAAGAGAGCAGTTTATATCTTGTTTGCCTTTGCGCTGCTGATAACGATTATTTTCATTGTCGATTAATCTGTTCATTATTTTCTCAAGTAATCTGATAGCTGTTTTGTCTGTAAGATGTCAAAACTTGTAAGAAAGATAGATCAGTGTTTCCCAAAACCAAGGATGACATCCTCAGATGTATTGTTTTAACCACAACCCACAGATATTCAGCGACTGTCATAGAGGAAACCATGAAGAAACCAGAAAAAATTTACATTAAAGAAGCTGGAATCAGAGAATTTTTGACTTTCTTTATTTACCAACCGATTAATCAGTTATCAGAATGGTTGCGGATTAATTTAATAGTTGATAGCTAGTTAATTATTCTTAAAACCTTCTTGCATTATCATTTAGCACTTAGCAGTTGTGTGTGGCATCTAGGCCTATGGTAGCATTGTAGCATTTAACAATAGCTAAAGCCGTAGTAGTATGGTAGCATCTTAGCAGTTAGCATTGGCATCTAGCAGTTAGCACTAGCATTATAGGCGAATCTGGATGTATAGTCTCCTTGTGGGTGGTGAGTTTGTTAGTAGTACTGAAATATTTTAGCAATTAGTGGTTAGTATTAGCATGTAGCATTTAGCAGTTAGCTAAATGGTAGCATCAGCAGTGGTCACTACCTGGAGCATCTCCTAAACGGGCCTGGGTCAGTTGAATATGGCAGGGCTGTTTGAATTAGCAGTTAGCATTAGCATTTAGCAGCTAGCTAAATGGTAGCTTTGGCACAGGTCACTACCTGGAGCATCTCCTAAATGGGCCTGAGTCAGTTGAATGTGGCAGTGCTGGTTGGATTGTATAGGAGCAGTGTGAACTGGCATGGGGGGTGTCGTTGGACTAAGTAGGCAAAACGCTGTTGAATGGAGGTTTGCAACTGATGACCCTCAGAGAAGTGTTAGGAATCACTGCTCACTGGTAGGTATAGAGACAGATTAGGGATCCTAGGTCCTTCATTGAGTATGAATCCTTTCTTTTTGAACACAAGTACTGAACCTTGTGTTTAAATTAACATTGCAACTCTAGCTTGCTAGATCCTGCAGTATTTCTCAGGAACAAAAAGCTCTGTGCTGATTTAGGGAGGGACTTGGAAGATATTAAATCATTATTCTAACCTGTGTTAAAGAATTAGAGTGAGACAAGGCCTTGAAGTGTGCCAGACTCGATGTTTCCCTCTCATTTTCTCTCTGAAGAACAACAATATGCTCTCAGGTGTCGTCTTCTGATCACTTTCTCATGTTTAGCCCTGTAAGCCAGATGACACATCTGTATTTGGTGATTCCTTCTCAGTCTTGATTGCGAAATTGCGGATGCTCGACCGCAACACAACACAGCACATGGCAAATATTTATTCCGAGATAATCAGTTAAGGTAAATGAACAGAAAACGAGACGTTGACTGGAGAGGCCGCCAGGTCTGCTGCTAACTGAAAAAGACTGGAAGGTGATCTTTTTTTTTTCATTCCCGTTTACTTGAATTGTGCTTTATTATCTGAAAAACACTTACTTTAAAAGCCTCTATTCTAGAATTTCAAGATGCCTCCTGAATATCAAAACATCTAGAAGTTTCAAAAGCCCAAGTTCCATCTGACACCCCTGCAGAATCTCGTCCCACGTCGAAGGAGCAAATGTTATTGTTTGTGTGATGTTTATCAGGATCAAGGGCTGAGTGCACAGCCTCAGCCATAACTTCCTTCAAATCCATGGCACAGTTGCAGGTACATCTCGTGCCTTGGATAAAGAAAGCTGTTGAGGCTCGTGAGTTGGTGTTCTCTGGACAGTTTCCCAGCGATTAAAGTTTTACTCTAATGAGGGTGTGTGGTGGGAGCCCCCCTGCCCCCTGCTGGCCTATAGGTCCAAGTGATGGGCAGGCATTAGGCCAAGACTCAGGGGATGATAAGGAGGCAGACATGCGTGAAAAGCAGAGAGGAGATAACTATTCTCACCTGGGGGAAAAGGCCATATCAGATTCTCCCGTCGCAATCACCTAAACAGATGAAGCTGTCAAAACAGATTTCACCCTGATGTTCTAAAGGACTATCTCCAACTGCCATCACTGTCACCTCAGACGGATTAAAAAATGTGGGTAGCAAACATGAAATGATTCTCCTGCAGGTCTCCTCCTCGAAGTTCTGTTTACGTCGCCTTCTTTTTTTTTTTTTTTTTTTTTTGCCGGGTTGGTTGCCAGAGAGAGGCAATAATATCCAGGGGTGACTGTGTGAGTTTCATAACAACAAAGCCCCCTAGGATTTGTAAAATGACCCCACCAAGCTGCAAGCCTGTTAAATAGAGCCTCTTCCACTAAACCCACTCAAGAGGCAATTTCTTGAAGACTCAAAGCGAGCACATACCTAAAGAAAAACCCTATTCACATCGCCCTTATGACCCAAACCACAATCCAGTCATTCTCTCTGCCATAATAACTGTCTCTGATTTCTGCTTGTTTTCTCTGGACTCCACCTGAAGTGGTTCAGTTGTTGTGTCACAAACTTCTGACCTAACATTGTTAACCATAAGAAAATGAAGTAAACAGCAGCTGCATTTATGTTTCTAATACTGCTTTCCTAAGGGAGTTTTCCATCCCCAGCTTGTGCCAGTTTAAATGAGAGTTTAAAGAATGCAAAGCACAATATAGGAGGATCATATCTTTATTCAGGGTTCAGATGGTAGAGTTGCTCTGCAGACATCCTGAATAAAAGGTGGCCATTACTGTGTATATGGATGGCACCAGGGCAGTTGATCTAACACCAGTGTGACAGTTTGTTTGCTAATTGTCAGTTACCCCTTTCATCTGAGCCGTGTAAAACATCTCCACCATGTGGGATTGCTGGCTGACAGGACTTTTTTTTCCCCTTTTAGTGGGCTCCTGGGCAGGAAGAAAACATTACTGGGAGTTAACTGCTCTTGTGATTGATGATCTAAATAACACGCTTGCTTGTCATTTGTGTACTGGCTTTATGGCAGTGATGACAGTGACATGGAATTTAGAAATGCGCCTCCATCTCTGCGGGTGCGATTGATTAGCTGGCCTTTTGAAAGTTTGCTCTCTGGGACTGATGGATTCAGGTCTGTTGAGCATTATTTGATATCGTGCTGTGTTGTGGTTAGGTTATTAGACAATAATAGTGATTAAACTTTTCTGGTCATATTTGTGGTAGTTTCAGACATGATCTGTCTGGTACACGAATGTTCCCAGTATGGTTTTTGTCCTTTTTGCTTTAATGTCAAGGCTCATCAGTGACTTCTGCAGTCTGAGGAGCTCAACCATGAGGCTGGAACAATAAAGGTCAAGCCACGTAAATCAGAAAAAGAAACAGGGAGGGATAACAAACACACTACACAATGCCTCTTCTCCACATGGGGACTGTCATAATTCTTATTGTGCCTTTCAGAAAGTAACTGTAAACATCCAATCTCAACACAATGAATTGCTGCTGTAGTCGTGACTCTGACACTCAGTTATTATTCAGCCAGTCATTTTAATGGTCCCTTGGAAACACAGTTGCAACACTGAGTTGATCTTGTGGTCCAATATGTGGTTGTAATTATGTGGATGGTGACTCTCGTGTTCTCCTCCTGCTGCAGGCTTCACACAGCGCAGAGAGCCATCAAACAGACCCAAGTGACGGTGCAGAAGATCGGGAAGGAGATCGAAGAAAAGCTAAGGACGACCGCGGCCTGCACAGAGCGGGTGAGCACCGTTACCCATCAGCAACTGATTCCAGCTCCTCAGCGCCTTCCCAGCATCACTGTTTAGGCAGCTTATTTGCTTAATTTTAGTCGCTGTTGGCATTTCATCAGCTTATGGTATAGAAAGAAATATGGAAAGCTGAGGTGAATTTTGTGTTTTGAGAAAATATGCGAAGACATGCAATTTGAGATGGGATGTTTTTGTAAGAATGTTAATTAACACCATAGAGCAGTAATTGCTGTGATCAGCGATAACAGGCCTACTGGATTCCCCACTAATAATAAGCACTGGCAGACTGTATTGTGCTTAATACTTAACAGGATTTAAGTGCTTGTATCACCTAAAGCCCCCGATGTAATTGTAACGTAAAGCAATGCGAGTTGTCATGAGACCCTTTTGGCAGCCATTGAATCTGTTTGTTGAGATAGCTCAACTGAAAAGTGGAGAAAGAGCAATATCCCACTTGCCTCAATGATAGCGCTTTAGCCAAAATCCCCTGTTTGTGTTTCCACCTCCTGTCATATCCTCGACCAGGATCCACAGCAAAAGCAAGAAAGCATATTTAACATTTTTGGAATTGGCAGCCACACAGCTGTGAAAACGGAGCACTGATCCCAGGTTTGACATTGTGTTTACTGTAAACATTCACTTCAAAAGCATCCCCTCTCTTCTGCTGTTATAAAAGCCCTGGGGCCGTTACACTTTGGTGTTTTTATCCTACAGCTAGAATTGCCTTTTTAGAAAGCATTTTTCTGGTTACAGGATTAAATACCTTACACGGTGGAATTGTGGGCTGCTAGAATGTTTTTGGATCCATGCAAAGTTTCAAATATTTGAACGTACGTACGTGCTGTTGCACAGATACCAAATTTAAAGATTTTGAGTGCCTCTTCAGAGAGCTACGTTAGACAGCTGTTACAGCTGTTGCTTTCCATCATGCTCTCCATCAGCTTTTGATATGCCTCATTTTTTTTGTTCTTTTCCTCAAACCTTGACCCGCCCTATTAAAGCAGCTCCACTATAGCCTTCCCACAAAAACATTGAGGCTCCATTCCTTTTGCCACAAAGGATCCCTTTCAAAAAGTTGTCTCTGATATTTCCCCCTCACTGAAACATTCCTTACAGCCCCTTTCAGAGCTCAAATCAGCTAATAAATCACATAATCCTCGTCCTCTACCTTTTTGTAAAAGCCCTGGAACTTGGAGTGAGTGGAGCATTGTGTGGCTCTTCTAAGGGTTTTCCCTCTCTGTACTATCCTTCTGTGCATGTCATGTAGAGCATGGATCAAAGGGGGACAGAGGGGAGGCCACCAACCCCAGCGCATGGCCCTTTCACCCTCTCACCCACACTCAGCCATTAATCTGCTGGGTTATAACATGCTCCCCCCCCACGCCTGCTGCTTATTTACTCAGCTGACCCACTGCTGTTTGATGTTCAGTCGGAGTCAGACGGACCCTGGCGGTGGGTTACAGTCTCTTTCTCTCTCACACACACACACACACACTCAAATGGCTGTGACCCACTTGTCAACTATGCCGCTCAGTGAAAGTGTAGGAGGCTGACGATTCGTGCCAAAGCCAGTGGTGGTTAACATGCGAGCATCAGGGTGCGACACTTCGGAGAGATGCAGGCTCTATCAGTCGTCTCTCTGTGGCTGATACCCCTCTCTGTTTTCTCCACAAAGCTCTCAGAAATCTTCAAGCAGAGGCCTATCTGTGTTTCTTCTGATCCTGGCTAAGATCGCTATCTAAGTGTGTGCGAGAGTGTGTCAAAATCCCTGCTTGCAAGCTACAGGATGGATAACAAGCCCTGCCAAGTCTCCTTTATCCATCTCACTCTCTGCTGCACTCCGTGTTTTTGTCATCTAGCTCATGTTGCATTGTTTATTTCTTTGTCATCAGCCGCACAGTATTCAAAGTTCACACCTTGTATCTGTCGGTACTTGTTTTGAAGTTGCCTTATCTGTTCATCCCAACTTATCATTTTTTAATATATGCTTCTGTTAGCCACCAGTCTTCTCTTTCATCGACTGTATACCAAATCCACATCCATCTGCCCATGGATCCCCAGTGCTGTTGCTCATTAGATGGTTAGCCACTCCAGGCTCCTCCTCTGCCAGATAGAGACATGAAGCCTGATGGAGGGACACCCCATAGACAGAGCTGACTAATGACGTGCTCTCTGATGCTGCTGCTGGCAGGAGTTGAGGGCTTTATTGTGGTCTTTCACTTGGATGTATGTAGAGGATTTTATCTAGGCATTTACATGTGCTGAAGTTTTTTATTGTGGAGTGTTTCTTTAAATATGCTGAAAGGGGACTGAACACCCTTTTCTCACAGCTGTGCTCTCCTTCATTGAGTTATTCCATTCACATTTTTCCAGCTGGTCCATAGAATGAAACCATTGCCTTCAAATCTTCCATCACACATATTTTCAACTTCCTCTGCTACCACTAAAAGCACATTCTTTACCGTGATAACACACTGATAGCGTCACTGTCTGCATCAGTTTAAAAACACCTTGTGTTGACACCTGCCTGACTAGACGTCTGCTCAGGCTGAAGGTGGGAACAGCTGTTTCCCCTGCTTCCAGTGTACACAGATCAGCCACAACATCATGACCGCTGACAGGTGAAGTGAATTACATTGATCATATTGGTACTATGTGGTGTTCTGATGGAAAACCTTGGATTTTAACATCCATGTTGATCAGACTTAGACACCCAAATAAACATTGTCCCGGAACAAACACACTCCCTCATGCAAATGGAAATCCCAAATGTCACTGGTCTACCCCTGCAGGAAAATGCACCCCACCACATGGAAACAACATCAAACAATCAGGAACATGTTGAGGAACATGACAATGGCCCAGCTTGTTGATCTGACCTCCAAACTTCCTACACCCCATTGTGATCAAGCATCAACAGGATGCAGTGGAACAAGTTGGATTGACAGAGGCCCCACTGGACAAGCCAGAGTACCCAAAGGATCCAGTGCCAACGTCCTGGTTCCAGACCCCATAGGACACCCTGAGAGGTCCTCTTGTCCATGCCCAATGGTTCAGAGCATTTCTGACCACATAAGGGGGACCAACACAATATTAGGCAGGTGGTCATAATGTTGTGCCTGATCAGTGTATATGCTAAGCCAAGATAACTGAGTCCCTGCTGAAGCTTTACATTGGTGAGAGTCATATCACAATAATAAAACAATATCATAGCAGGAGAGGGCAAACTTTGTACACCGCTGTGGTTTCACAGTATTTTCGTAAAGGTTGCAATGACATCAGTAACACATTATCATGAAATAAATAGAAATAATAATAACTAGAATATAAAATATAACAAGCATTTCAGGAACTCACATTTTCAAACTTTGACCCTGAACCCCAAAACCTGCTCGTGGAATTAAAAAAGTGGCTGAACTAGGGGCTGTTTTCACGCAGAGCAGAGAGACTGAGAGGAACATAAAATACAATAGAGCAATAAAATTAATTTAGCAAAGGCTCAAAAATGATATACGGATGAGCAAGTTGTCAACAACAATGTATCTTTCAGCAAGTTGTCAACAACTTGCTGAAAGATACATTTAGCATGGTGAAATATCTTCCTGGAGCTGATGTGCAGAGCGTTGTGTGTGTGTGTCTAATTTGTAGAAGCTGTGAAGATGTAATAAGAAAAAAAAATCCACAGCATGAGGAGCCGCCATTTCTTCTTTTTCGGTAATTATAACATCTGTAGCAACTGTTCATGCTGGTTGCATGTTTTTTCAATTTTTGTGAACTCAACAATCGAGGAAATTTAACTTTTTTTTCAATGATTTATCGTGTTTTACTTGTGTCATTCTGCACAGAAGATATTCGGGAGTTTTCTCTACTTCTAGCCACGGTTGTGCCGTTTCCATAGAGGCGCAGAGGTTTATATTACAGTGGAAAACGAGCCCACAGTGGTCGAAAATGAGCGAAAAACACCCCAAAGCTGCTCGGAGTTCAGAGGATTCATTTATTCGTTTTGTTTGTCTTTGTTTGTAACTGTTTTCCAATTTGCTGAACTATTCCTTGAAAAACATTGAAGATGTCGTGTTCCATGTAAATATCTGTCATGTCATGTGAGCCTGTGGGTGTGTGTGTGTGTGTGTGTGTTTCGTGGGTTGTTTTCACAGAAGGAGTATTAACTAAATTCTATGATCACTTACATGCACAAAACCAAACACTATTTGCACAGCAGTTATTAATTAATGAACTAATGTATGCAAGAATGAATGCATATGCAGGATTTGTAATTGCATTGCTGTGGTAAATTATGTAGAATATATAAAGTGGGTGATGATGAAAGTGATCAATACAGGTATAAAGATGCCAAAAGAACCCCGGTCCAGGTTTGACACCCACCCTCATCTGCTCACATCTTATCAGGGCAGCTGCTTGAATGCTAAAAGCCGGAACTCCACAGCACTTAACTTGCAGCCAGCCATTCCCATGACTGGGCTCATTACGGGAACCTTTACAGCAGTCAGAGTGATCTGAAGGCTCAGTGAGACGTTTTGAACAGGCAAATCATCCTGTGTCTTTCTTGTCATTAGATGTTCATGGTGGATTTTGGATTGGAAGCATTGATTTGGAAACATGTTTATTGAGTTAGTTGGACTTTTGGGTGTCTTTACAAAGGGGTATTAAACACGAAAAACTGCTCTGACCACACATTAATATTTTCTCTCATCCCCCTTTCCCTGTCTTCTTCTTCGTATCTCCCACCTCTGGGCTTTCTGTGAGCAGAAGAAGGAGCGAGAGTGCATGCAGCTGCGCTTAGCCGTGCTGCGCAGCGAGCTGCAGCGGCAGAGGAAGGCGCTCGGCAGGGAGATAGACCTGCGACAGAAGGAGAGGGCGCAGCTGCAGAAGAAAGGTAAACTTACACAACAGGTACAAATGTGCCTGTTAACACCACAGCGCCATATACAAATCAGCTTGTAATGCTGCACGCCCTTACGGACTGATTCTTAAGTGCTTTTGCAGCTCGCTTAGTATGATGATGAGTTATTAATTGTTTAGGTGATTAATCTGCACAGGAATCACCATTTGTTTCAGCCCTACAAATGCCATTTTGGTTTATTTTTTGAACAGTGCTCCTCTGTTCCAGTTCTTTTAAGTAATATACAGTGCTGTTAGGCTGTGCAGAAAACAAATGGCCACTGAGCTAACAACATTACACGCATAATATGGCTGTTCAGTACACTAAATTGGTGTTTTTACCCCCCTACGTTACTGCTAGACCCAACATTAACACACAAGTGGTAACAGCAATGAAAGGCACAGGACATTTTGTGTTGCATAATCATCACATGAGATGATCGCTCAGTCCTTCTGCTACTCATTTCGTTGTCTCCAGCGGTGCTGCATGTCTCTAATCCTACTTGTGGAAGAAGACTAATGGTAGAAACACATGCAGCTATTTTACAACAACATCCCCAATCTTTTTTTTTTATGATAATCCACAATAGACGCTGGTGCAGTTGGAGTATGACCGATTCGTCTGCGTTACAGAGAATTCAGTTCTAACCAGGATACTTTACATTTTATGATGGTACAGTAAATTCCTTATGGTTCCTTTAACTCACATGCAACCCTCTGCAGTTGAACCAAGTACCCCGACCCACCTTAGAATTAATGTCCTCTGTAATATCTCACTGTTTTTCTTGTTAATGTGTCACCAGTTATAGAGAAGGCAAGCTAAAGACAAGCTTATTACCAAGCTAATGGATTTCGCACATGTCACGCTGTAAATTCAGTTATTGAAATAGTGTTGATAATTTGTCTTAGATTTACGAGACGTATCATTTGTCACTCCAGCATGTGATTTTTGTTGTAGGAAATTCCACTTCATAACACCTCGGTCAAGGTTTCAGTGTTGTCTGACAGCGGCGGGTGGACCGTGCGCGCGCTTCACCGCCTGTTCGTCTCGGAGTACAGTAGAGTACAGTAGAGGAGGTTGTCACATACAGGAAACCTCACTCAGGCTCCCAGTCAGAGGGTCGCAGTCACTCAACGCAGACACACATGTACACACATAACGTACAGTATACCGAGGCATTCCTGTGGTTTGTGCAGCCTGTGCCAGGCCGCTAAGGCAGGAGTGTTTGTGCAGTGGTGTCACTTAGTTAACCCTGTGAAGTCTGCAGCTCGCGACTGTGATGCCTGAAAGCCGAGGAGGGTTTTACTGCGGCCCGCTGGAAAATAAAACCCTCATGAGAAGCAAGTTTTCATGACAAACCCAAACACATATGCAGGTGTTCATAGATATACAGTACTTGCACCCTGATTAAATGGATTCTTCGATTGCGTGTACCAGCAACTTAAATATTGGTAGCACATGAAATTTCAATATTTCTTTTCTTATTTTAGTCTCATAATTCATTTCGTACCTCTGACAGCTGATGAGCTGAGCATCAGCATTTACCCAGTTTATTGTATAGTGATTAAAGCTACCAAATCTAAAGTAATAACATAATACAGTTGATTTTGACAGCAAATCGAACCTGTTCCTAGGCAGTTTTACAAAATGCCTTGACTACATGTCTTAGCTGTACTGTCGCCAGTGCTGTTGTGTGTCTGAAAGCAGCCCAGGTTCCAGTTTGTTGTTTGGTCAAAAGGCAGGGCACCTCGCTGAGCCACAAACCTGAAGGGAGGGGATTGTTCATGACTCGCATGAAGTCTGTACATATATGCAGACACACGCACAATAAGAGAGCACTAAGAGGGGTTTAGGGAGAAATTTCCTTTGTGCTGCAGTTCTAAAAAATGGCACTTAATCCTCTGCCTCTTTACCTGTCACCACTCCGTCTGCAGCCAAAAGAACTCGCTGCTCGACTCCTCTGCAGCTCTTTCATGGCCTTTTCCCAAACTGGACAGGTGCTTATTAAGAAACAGAAGAAAAAATTCTTTCAGCTGGGTTATAAAGGGAAAAAGGTATTCGAGGATAAATTGAAATCCCGTCCATGAATAGGGCCGTGCTGAAGTCTTGTTGTTTTTTCCCAGACTCATAACTCAAAAGCCATATGCTGCTGAGCTCTGCTGTGCTTCCAGCTTGTTGTTTAACTATTCTAATCAGCCTGCACACATTCATTTGTTTCTCGATCGGAAAAAACCCTGCATTAATTACAGACAGGATACTCTCCGAGACAGGTGTTTATAGTGCCTCATACAGCAGCTGATTTCATGTCTGATTATATTTAGATTGGCACCGCAATGTGTTTGTTTCATCTGATCTCATCTTTCACTTTAGAGACACATATGATTTTATCAATGGCAGCTTAAATTTCATTTTGAAATTCTCCTCTGGAGACTTTATTGGCTGGTCTGTCCAAAAACATACAAGGTTGAGGCAGCAAAATTAGTCCCGTTGAGTTCGAATCATACGAGCCAGTGGCTGAGGGCTGATTCAATTAGAGACAAGTGTTTAATTTGTTGAATTTTCACACATTCCAGCACTTATTAGATGCAGGTTTCTTTTTTAAGTTTAACAGTGTGAGTAAGACCATTGCTATGCCGTATATTCCCACAGGGCATCCCGTTTGGACTGTTAATCTCCATTCTTCGTCATGCTCTTTAGGATCTCATCTGTACCTGGCCGTGTGGTCTTCCTGCCTCCCCCACATTCGTAGGGCCCATTAGCAAATAACTCTTATCAACCTGTTATTCCCAGCAACCCGGCCTCCCGCAAAAACAGGAGGCCCACAAAACCCAAACATACGTGTAGGTTCTGCAGGTGTGTGCGCTGGACTTGTGAGCGAGCAGATAAAGATGAAAGTTGGGTGTTTTCGTGAAGCAACTGTTTCAGTGTTGCTGCAGACTTGCTGATGCCTGCTCTGCGTGTATCTTTGTTCATGTCTGTGCGCTCCCTCTCTGCCATCCTGGACAGCGTTAGCATAATAAGCACTGAAAAGCGTCAGCAGTCGGTATCATCTCGATGACAGGTTAACGACTAGCTGCTCAATGCCCGCTGATTTACAGTAATAGCAGTAAAATCATAGCAGGAGTATAGACTTGAGAAACGCCGTTGTTTTGCTCTCCAGCAAACGCACACACTCACGCTACGTCCACTGTATGTCTTTCACACATTCCATAATGGTGCCTATGAGAATGACCGCAGTTTGCTTCTTTTTTTTTTTTTTACAGCTGTGAACTGAAAATAAAAGTCTCTCTGTCCTCCCCCTGAAATTAATCGGTTTGGTTTTTGTGGGGTCACACTCTTGTCACAATTTCCTGCTGTCTAATTTCCCCCCTTCTACCTTGAGCAGACGACATAAATCAGGCCCGTGAGCGGCATTTATTGTACTTAGCAACGGTAGTTATTCTCACGCAGCCGGAGCTCCCGACCAATAAATGTCAGTGGTTGGGTTTCTCATGTGTGAGGAGCAGAGTTTTGTGAAGGTATGGTGTGCGGAGGTATTTGTCACCTCAGAGAAAAGGTCTCATATTGAAGCTATCATCATTAGGTCTCCGTTAGCAGCAGCTCAGCTTTACACATTTACTTCCACCAGCTGGCTGCTATCTTGACTCAGGATGGAGGCTGACAGGTACTACACTCCAACACTCTGCCTAATGGCCCAGTACTCTACTTTTCTAACTTTTTCCTGGCGTTTTTGTTGTCTCCACTGACATCGCTCTGCTCCGTGTCTCTGTCGTGGTCACTTTTCATCATGAAGGCTGTTCTCTGGGATCGTTCACATGTAAAAACAAAGACACTTTCTTTACAGTTGTTTTCCAACATGCATCTTCCAATATGACCTGATTAAACTCCCATAGTGCATTTTTCTCTGCATCATACATTCCTTTGAAACTGTTCATCCGCTTATCTCAAACTTAATGCCTCTGAAACTGTAAGATCATTTGAGGTTAGAGGGATGAAAGGACGAGAAGATGGATGGACAGAACAGATAGGGCAGAAATGGGCGTTATGCAATTCAGCAAGTTACGCAGTGTTAGAATATGTTTTCGTGTCATCACTCAGAACAGAGCGATGGCCTGTCTGATCTCTGTCTGACACTATCTGTCCTCCCAACTAATCTGATGGAGATACTTCTGAGTATCTTCTCCGTCACTCTGTTTGTAGTACTCTCTCACCTTATACCCTTATGATGCCGGTAAGAATCACGGATGCGTGTGGAAAACCATTTCTGCACAGTTCTGATAATCTTAACTGCTCTAAACCCGCTTAAAGAAGTCAAACTGGATTGAAATTGGCTCCATATTCAAAAAAAAAAACCAAGGAATGTTGTTTGTTTCCACTTAGGGTTTTGACCTCTTGGTTATCCTTCTTCTGTGTCCCGCTGGTTGAACGTGCAATTCAGTGCACATTTACCATGTTTACAATACGCTAGACCAGAGCGAGCGCTGAAAATGCAGTTTAAGTTTCACAAAACACTGCACAGCATGACAGCGTGGCCTTCTGAGCCACAGATATGTTGAAGGTCGGCTTCTTCTTTTACAGTTCTTCCCTGCAATATTTAAAAAAAAAAAAAAGATTCCCAGACGGTAAAATGTTGTCAGTAAATTTCCATATCTTTTATGTAGAGCAGTTTTAACAGCTGCTAACATTGCTCAAGTAGGCTACAGGAGGAGCAATGAGAAATGCTGAGTTTGCATTTATAGATTCTTAGTCACGGGTGACTTTATATAGACGACAGAGCACGTCCTGCTATTTACCATGTGTTGCTTGTTGTTTCTTTTCCTGCTCAGATAAGACGCCAAGAATAGAAACCAAAAATCTATTAACACTCTTGTAAACAAGCAGAATCACTTATGTTATCATCTTGAAATACCTGCCCTACAGTAGGCTGAACAATTTATTATTTCTTATAATTCGAAATTGCAATTTGACACAATGCAATGAGCAACATGCAGGTGCTGCAGTGTAGGATAGTGGAGGTGTCGCTGTTAAACAATGAGAGTAACAGTTTATTTCAAGCAGATTGAAACTTTCAGGTGTTGCTTGTTTTTGCCGATCCATCCGAATACCCCTGACTGCAGTGTGTAGTTTGGGTCGGAGCTCAACCTGGCTCAACTTTCAGCTATTGGCTGAATTCGACAGTTTGGGGCAGAGCTCAATGCTGCTCAACATCGGAATGCTATTGGCTTAATCTTAAATTTGACTCCACCCATGAGGACATTGCCTTTATGTAAAAATTAGCACCGTCTTACGCTCCTAGCATAGTCAAAAACCTGTATTTGGCCCTGTATGTGGTTCCACTCTGAATTACATTATATACACACGTTCCTGAAGGGTTAGGGTTAGATTGCCACCAAACTGTTGCCAAATGAAGTAAGGTTGTATGTAATCAGACGGAACACGATTGGTTTATGGAATGTTGAGATGGGTGGAGTCAAACGTTGAGCTCCACCCCAAACTGCACACTGCAGTCAGGGGCTTCTCAATCCATCAGTGTATACTGTAATATTCAGGCTGCACTCTGTGGTTCCACTGACGTATGCCCAGTCTATTATTTAATAGCCACACCGTGTACATTTTGCAGCACATCTGACCCAGACTGTTCTTTCCATGGTTTTACAAATTCATGCTGCCCTCATTGTGTGACGCTGCTGATGGTATCTTTCCGGTATTTCATCACTTGTTTTTAGTAAATACTTAACTGAAGCTTGACTTGAAACACTTTTTATTGTTTCCAAATCAAATTGCGATTGGATATTTTCCTCAAATTGTTCGGCCCACTGTATAGGTCAAAACTGATTGAACTGAGTAGCAGATACACGGCTTGTTTTATTGCACACAATAATATAACTCACCAACAGAAGGAGTGTCTGTTCTGCTAAGCCAGTAGAGGATAATATCACATCCAGCTTCTTACCACCTTCACTGCTACAGATGATTCCCCCCTCCTAATTTAGTGTTTTCTTTTTAATTTATTGCTTTTTGTTTGCTTCAAATTCACTTAGTGATCATGTGGAAACACGGCTATGGACATGTCTTTCTCTGTTTGTCAGCAAAATTACACAAGAGCTGCTGGGCTGAATTCATTACATGTTGTAAAGGGGTGGAGCACGAGCAAAGGAAGAGCTCATTCAATTGAGATCGCTTTGTTTAAAATTGTCAGATAAGGCATTGACTTTGGCGGGAGTCTGTGTTCTCTGGTTGCGTCAGCGTTTACATATAGACCCGACTGTCTAGAAGCAGACATTTATGTGACAGATCTGATCCCTTTTAACTCTCCTGTCAACTTCTTTGTGCTCTTCCTAGCAGCTTATTAGGCTCTCACAGTTAAGGCATTACAATATGTAGACACTCTTGTATTTTAAATGACGCGTATCTTTTTCAAAGGACCAAACTGCCCTATTTGATTCATTTTAAATGGAGAAGCATTGACACCTACACTGCCTACATGAGTTAAGGAGTTCTTCCCTCATTATAAAGAGCGAGGCCTACTATCTTAGGGAAAAACCTCATTACTGATGTTCAGATTCTGACAATAAAAGATGTGATTTTTGAGCATCGTTTCGTGGCTCTATTCTCTCCTCATCACCTGTGCCTGATGTGAATTGGTCACGTTGCTTCTCCTGTTAGTCGGTCTCACATTAACACTTGCATTGGGACTGTAATCCAAATGTTTTCAGAATTATCACGAGGCACATGCAGTTATCTACTTGCAGAAGAGAGAGCACTAAATATGCAAACACTTCTCTGTGTTTATACTGCAAAGTGGTGAAAAATGCAGGAGAAAAACATGATGCAAGCATGTGTCTGGCTGTTCCGAATCGCTGCTTTGACTTTTTATTTACGTAAAATGAGGATCATATGTAATTGTTGCTGTAGAATAGAACTCAGCAGACATTTGAAGCTGAGATTCAGCAAATTGTAGAATTAGTGTTTTTGATTTAATGCGCATTACTCAAACGTCTAGTTTTGTTTAAATCACATCAAGAGTTCAGTAATGATTCTGTTGCATTTGCCTGCCACGATATTTGATGCTATATGAGCACAGATCTGGGAAATATTCTATCACAGCCCTAAATTATAGTTTGTATCCTTTCCGTTTTCATGCTACACTGAGGCACTGTGAGCTTGCCAATATTGCGGTTGCACAACTTCCACATGCTGTATCATCATTGTCCCTTATCTGTCTGACTTTATTTATTTGCCCAACTCTGTATTTACAGCGTCTGACAAATCCTATAATCTGCCTACATATGTTGTTTGGTTTTATATGGTGTCAAAAGGAAATGGTCTGGGCCTGATCAAAAGAGCTGTTTGATCTTGCTTGAATGTAACAGTGGATGAAAGCCAACCACATACAAGCCCACCTGGCTGTTCAGATGCAGCAGAACAGAACACACACCTGATAATTTGCTTTTTTCTTTCTGTCTCTGTCAGAGGAAGCGTTTTCTGCTCAGCACGAGAGTCTAAAGGAGGAGAAGGAATCCTTAACCAAACTGCAGAAGGAATGCACGGCCAAAAGGTATGTATGAAGCTGTAATTAGCTCCTGCTTTATTTCTGCATAGGAAAACACTTGAGATGCATTTATCACTGTCAGATGGACATTATCCAGGGCATGGCACAATGCGTTGCTCAATCATATTAAACTGTGATGAGATTACACCCTGCACCCTGCCTCCCACCTTGCTCTTTCAAAACAAGGGGAAGTTTTTGCGGATGGTGCTGCCTATTTATGTGTTCTCGAGAACACATACAGCACATTGTGCTAAAAAGCCTGTTGGCCTGTGTTTGCCTTGGCCTACGGGCAGACGTGTGCGGCGGGTGCAGACGCTGGATCTAGCTTTGTTTATCTGAGAAGTACCTGGCAGTCACAGAGGGTAAACCAGAGCCCCAGGAAGGCCAGCAGGGGCCAAGAGACCCAGCAAACAGGAAATTAACACCGACACTTGTACATCTGCCTAACGTCCATTCCTCAGGAATATCTGTGTCGTCTGAGTTTCTCATGGAAGTGTCTCTTTTCATTAGATTTTTTAGTGTTTAGCTAGTGGAAGGTTATGCTGAGCATGCACCCTTTTTTGTCAGCGTTTTCGCCATTCCTGTTTAATATTTTTCTGCTGATGATGACCAGCTTATCTCGCAAACGTGGGACTAAAAGACATCACTGAGGATCTGTACGTGGTATCTTTAGCTATAGTACTTGTGTTTGGTGATTTCTGTGTACTTTTTGAAAACATAAAAGTGCTTCTTGTCTTGCTAAAGTATACTCAAATCATTTAACAACTCCACTTTGGTCACACGTAGTAGAAAATAACTAAACACATTTACTCCATAGTGCACCTTTTTATTGATTGTATTTATTGTTTACTTGAATGCTTTCCTGATGCTCATCTATACTTACGAATAGATTAGAAAAACAAAGGAAATATACACTTTTTCATACTTATTTGCTCATCTTTATGCTTAACACAAACGTTAAAGATGAAACTAGTGTTTAGCAGCCTTTTTTGCTTGCAAACCCTTTCAGTAAATCAGTATCTGTCTAGTTGGGATTTGTCACATTTTAGATTTTCAGGAGTTGTTAGCAGTTTAGAGACATTTCCCCTCTCAGCTTTTGAGACTGTTGTACTTAAATAACTTTCTTAAGAACTCCAATTATCCACAATTTTGTTATTAAAAAAAGAACAGCAAAGATTAGCGAAGAGTAAAAAAAATTATTACGAATTTGTGAAGCAACACTCTTTGGAGGAGGCCTCAGGAATAAAACTAGGTCAATCTCAACCAGCTGCAAAAGTAAGAAGCTGCTTATTCACTGATGCAATAATACATTAGTATTCCTGGAGCTGTCTGGGAGCAACAGTACGCCAGCTCGAAGCAATTGAGTTTTTTGGTCAGTGATATATGTACAGCTTTACAATATACTGTTATGCCCTAAAATGGGCCCTTGTTTCAAGGTGAAGATGACAACTTTTTGAAGTTCCCTTGCAAGTCTCTTTCCCATCATGCAGAGAGTTAGATGAGAACATCAATACAACTTTCATGCAGTATTTAGACAGTGATGCAATATTCGTACTTTTGCCCCTGTAAACCACCACAGAGGATCTGCAAGACAGCAGTCTAGATGGCGCTGAATTGCAGGATTTCCCCTACAACAGAAAGTCTGAGGTGTTTTTACTCTGGCATGGCTGGAAAGGCTGAAAGACACTGTCGTAATGTTGCGTGAACGTGGCCTTTATTTCCTTTTTGGGGCAGCTAACGCCCTATCTAGAGTAAGCCTGGACCTTACAGTGGCTGTGGCTATGTCCTGGTAACATTACTTCAGACATTAATGCACACAGTCACAACAGAGACGGTAAATGACTGTAAGTACAATGAAGGTTTAAAACAATAGGGGAAAAAGTTGAAAAAATTTAAATAACTTCCTTCAAATAATTTCAACCCCCCAACTATTCACCCCTCAGAGCCCAGACAGCGCCTAATTCCACTAAAAACCAACGGAAAAGCCTGGAAGTGCAGACTTTCTGCTTGCATTAACCGTTTACGAATTGCAGCCATTTCCTGTTTCAAAGGCTCAAACATTCGTGGACTTACTAACATAATTATAAATGCAAGGATAATTTTTGATATTTGGAAGCAAATCCTTTGAATTCAGTGATTGCCTGAACCCCTGGACGTCACCAATGTCACGTTGGTGGCGGCTTTGGCTCAGGTGGTAGAGCGGGTTGTCCACTGATCGCAAGGTTTGCGGTTCGATCCCCAGCCCCTCTGCATGCCGAAGTGTCCTTGGGCAAGACACTGTACCCCAAGTTGCTCCCAATGGTGGATTAGTGCCTTGCATGGCTGCTCTGTCACCATTGGAGTGTGAATGGGTGAATGCGAAACACATTGTAAAGCGCTTTGGATACCACTAAGGTAGAGAAAAGCGCTATATAAGTGCAGACCATTTACCATTTACCAAGTGCTAAGTTTCCTCTCCCCATTTGGTTTGCCACGATTGTACTACAGTTATATTCAGTCTTGTCCTTAGTAAGTAAAAAGCTTGCTCTACTGGGCAGGAGTCAAATGACTGACATGGCCATTGATTAGCAATCCATTTGTTTGCATTAAGAAGCTCTTGGTTTGCTTTTACTGCTTGCCGTATTGTGAACCACTGTCCGTTCCCATTTAACTGAATCTGATGAGGGAGTATAGTGTAGATCTAAACACTTCTAAATTCACCCTGCTGTTTGTATCAGCAGCCACATAATCAATAAACACCAGTGACCGAGCTCTGTTGGCAGCCACATGCCCGTGCCATAACACTGCCTCCACCGTGTCTGACAGATGTTGTGGTCTGATTCCTTTCCTTCTCCAGTCTCTTCTCTTCCCATCATTGTGGGTTCATCAGAGTTCATCTGTTCATACAATCTTGTTCCAGAACTAATCAGGCTGTTTTCCATGTAGCAAAGTCCAATCTGGCCTTTATGCTCATGAGTGTTACCAGTTGTTTGCATCTTGACGTAAATCCTCGGTATTTACATTCATGAAGGTATGCGTGGACCTCCTTTAGAGTGTTCTTGACTTGACATAATGTTGTTTTTTTCTTTACCAAGGAAATAATTCTGCCATCATCCACATTAGTTGTCTTGTGGGGTCCTCTAAGCCTTGTGGTGTTGCTGAGTTCACCAGTGCTGCACCAGTACCTTCTTTCTAAGATCGAACTGCTGATTTGGCAACTCCACAAGTTCCTGTTCTCCCTTCGATAGGTTTGTTTTGTTTTTACAGCTTACCGATGGCCTCTGTCAGTTGCATCGACACTTCTTTGGACCGCATGTTGAGATTTCCAACAGAACAGCTACCAAATGCAAATTTAACACCTGGAATCAACTCCAGACCTTTGATCGACTTAATTTGTCAAGAAAAAGCCAAGAAAAAAAGCCACATCTGGACATGAAAATGTTTTCCCCATCAATTTTCCAATTACTTTAGAGCCTGTCAAAATGGAGGGACTATGTAAAAAAAAAGCAGTTGGAGTTTCTAAACATGTAATGCAATATTTTTGTCAAACACCTTGAATTAAGGTTCTGTTGTGGGAGTTTACAGAGGCAGAGTTCGAACTGTGTCACTGACTGAATACTTCAATTCAATTCAACTCAATTTTATTTGTATAGCGCATATCTACAACACATGCCATCACATAGTTCTTTACATGGCAGAAAGATAGGAAAATAGAAAACCCAACAGTCCAAAGTTGCTTTTAGATTCCCTCTGAGCAAGCAGTCAGCGATGGTGGGACCAGAAAAAAGCCCTAGGATAAGGAAGAGGGAAAAAGCCTCCGACAGAACCAGGCTCTGGGAAGGCGGCCATCTGCCTTGACCGGTTGGGTTGGGAGTCAGGGTGAGGGGGAGGGACAGCAGGAGAGGTTGGGGTGTGGATGGCAGGACAGAAGGTGGTGATTCCAGCAGCTACAGATCAGGGACGTGGAGCTCCAGATCCAGAGACATCCGTGGAGAGAACAAGCACTTATGGACCTAACTTGACCTAACTTTGTTTTCTTTGCACCAGGCTAATTGTTTCCCTCTATTTAGAATCTTTGTGCTAAGCTAAGCTAATCAGCTGGTTCCCAAAACCCTCCAACCCTGCTGATCTGTACTCGTGGGATTTAGATCACAGGACTCACAGGTTGTATGTGAGCATACCGTTTACTGTAGGAACTGCTGCAGGGGGAAACATGGGTTTGCATGTTTTAGGAGAAGCATTTGTGAAGGGCTGGCCGCATGGCTTAAGCATTTAGATAAGGTACACGCAAGCTGGACTCGAGTGATTTCAGATCAAACCATTATCACACATCAATTCATCTCCTTTCTGCACACCGAGAAATTGGAAGTGATAAGAGGCTGCTAATCACAGACAAAAACCAAGTAGGAAATCAAAGTGAAAGGCGAGGAGTATGTGTGGGAGAGTGCATCTGTTTTACGAACCCCTTTCCTGTCAGAATCCCTCCTCATGTGCGTGAAATGATGTTCTACTTCTCACACTGCTCCACCAGCAGTGGTGCAAGTGTTGTACAGGACACCCAATGAGAAAGTCTGTCTTACACCTTCCTGAGGCGCCTTTTATTTACTGTTAATTGCAACACTTCGTTAAAAGCATGTCTTAAAAGCAGAATGAAATTACATTTTAAACACCATGCTGAACTACCTTCACTCTTTACAACAGCTGTGTAATGCAAACAGACATGATACAGTTGTGGTCAAAAGTTTACATACGCTTGTAAAGAACATAATGGTTGGGTCTTGGGAGCAGCTGGGTGTTCCAACAGGACAGTGACCCCAAACAAACATCAAGAGTGGTAATGGAATGGCTAAATCAGGCTAGAATTAAGGTGTTAGAATGGCCTTCCCAAAGTCCTGACTTAAACCCCATTGAGAACATGTGGAAAATGCTGAAGAAACAAGTCCAAGTCAGAAAGCCAAAAAATTTAACTGAACTGCACCAATTCTGTCAAGAGGAGTGGTCAAAGATTCAACCAGAAGCTTGCCAGAAGCTTATGGATGGCTACCAAAAGCGCCTAATTGAAGTGAAAATGGCCAAGGGACATATAACCAAATATTAGCATTGCTGTATGTTTATTTTTGACCCAGCAGGTTTGGTCACTTTTTCTGTTAACCCATAATAAAATCATAAAAGAACCAAACCTTATGCATGTTTTTTGTGACAAAGAAGTATCTGTCCCATCACTCTATCAGACAAAAATCAGAGTTGTAGAAATCACTGGAAACTCAAGAGAGCGATGACATTATGTTCTTTACAAGTGTATGTAAACTTTTGACCACAACTGTACGTTCACATACGTTCCTCAGTGATGTTGTATTGCTGTTGGATATTGGAGCAACATCTGCCAGGGCATTTGATTTCTAGCATTTACTGTCCGTTAGCTTCCAATGCTAACATTCATTCACGTGAGACTTGTGATTGTAATATACCAAATGCTGTGCCGTTTCTACGTAGAATTTTTAAGCAATGACATGAAACGCTTCAAGTTTTTTGAGTAAAAAATCAGTGCAATTTATTACTTTCTCTGCAGACGTCATGCCAGTTGCTATTTTACCGCTTGTGTCAGGCACTCATTGCAAATTAATTGGTCCAACCGGTTCTCATTTAAGCAACACTTACTGCTACAACAGCAGCACTGTCTCGGCAAAAACGACATTTGTACAGATTCATTGTTTGGTTCCCAATGGGTAAATCCTGCTCGTTCATTTGTTTTATATTGTTAAGTCAGAGTGAAATATCTTGACAACTACTGGATGTATTGCCATGGAATTGTATGCAGATATTTGAGGTTTAGGGAGGATGAATTCTTTACAGCTTTATTGATCCCTTGACTTTTCAACTAGCATGTTAGTCTTGTCACTGTGAGCTTGCTGGTGTTAGAATTTAGCTAGATTGGCTGCACACATGTGGTACATATCTACGATTCTGGATGCAAGGAGCTCATCATTTAGTGCTTAGCGCCACTATGGAGTGATGACAAAGCATCGTTTGCTCATCCCACTGGCATCTGCCTCTACAACCATGCAAGCATTTCCTGGCTGCACCTGATTGGACGAACACTTTCACTCGTAGTCTGCTGCATTGCATGACTGCTTACATAGACAATGAATGTGAAGCGTGGAAATGACTGATATCGTTAGTCTACATCTTTCGGCTTCAGCTGTATTATCTCAGATAGATATAAGATTGCGCCCAGTGCTAAAATTTACATACACACACAGTTTTATCCTGCTCAGGTCAAACTGGAGCACCTCTCGCTATAAAACGAGCATTTAACAAGCATCTCTTCCCCTTTCTCGACTGCCGAGTGTCTCCAGTCCCCTGTGATAATGACGCAAGCTGCACAATTAATAAGGGTGGTTCTGTTATGGATTTTAAAAGAACCAATAATTCGACAGCTATATCCAGCCTGGAATAAAGCAGACTGGGCTAATTTCCGTCTTTCACCGTCATTATCCTGCTATCACAGCATCACGTTGCGTACATAAACTCACTTTCCTCCTGTCATTAATCTTTTATATTTTCAGTAACAGTAATTGCCTCTAAGCCTTACAGCGGGTCCCCGTGGAGCAGTAACTAGCTTGATTTCATCTTCACTTCCTCCCATCTCTTCCAGCTACACTCCTTCCCCTCCGATATCCTGCTCTTTCTCTCGCCTGCTCCCTCCCTGCTTTCTTCCAGCTGGTTACTCACCGTGTCGTACTCGTGTTTTACCTCCACAGAGAGCAGTTCCTCAAGTCCAACGCCCAGCTCACCTTCCGCTGTCGTCAGCTCCTCTCTGAGCTTTCCTACATCTACCCCATCGACCTGGTGAGTTGGACCTGATGGCACACTGTTGACACGACACCTGCGAATAATTATTGGGTCCCAAAACCAAGGCTTTGTTACAGCCTTAATGGTGGATATAATTCTATGTGCAGCAGTTCCCATCTTTATTTCAGCTGAATCTGAATCAATTCCTTGTCCGTGTTCTCAGCGATCATCCAAAGTCATCACCTCTCTGTTTACCATGCTTCACAGATAAAAATGTGTTATTGCTTAGTTTTGTAACATATTTGTCAAACTAAAGACTTTAAATGCTAACACTACTAGACAATGGCTGAATAATTTAAAACATGTCCCTCTGCCGGCTGCGAAGCTGTATTCATCCCACATGGGAGTTCATCTGCTGTGGCTCTGTTTCTGCTGCCATTGTCTTCAATGTGAAACCTCTAATTTTATTCCACAGGCCAATCAGTCCGATTATGTCATCTGTGGAGTGAAGCTGCCAAACTCAGAGGACTTCCAAGGTAATTGATTGTGTGCCTTCTTGGGTGTTTTAGCATCACAGGAGGATAAGTGGAGTCTGTACAAATGTTTTGTCTTAGCTTTAGTGCTTGCGGTGATATGCAGATGCTTGGTGAAGCAAAACAATTTAACATTTCACAGTTTGAGGACTGATGATTTCATAGACGGAGTATGGATGATGTCATAACCTTGGCTACTGTACATGGTAATTTAGCATATAGTTATTACTGTGCTGAAGTATTACAGTCTTTTACATGCATGAGTGACATGATTTAATAATTACAGGTATGTCATTTTAATGCATAAAAGACATAATGACATAATTCTGTCATCAATCAGGAGTGAATAATTTTCAGAGCCGGGAATGATTAATTTCCTCTTTGCTCTTGCTTGCTCTGTACAATTAAAATCATAATGCACACACACATAACGACACGTCTAGCATTGGGCGTGACATGAGTCAGCGATGATTGAATATCAAATTAAAAGACAGGCACAACCATTCCTTGGTGCGTTTTTGTTGCATATTTTTGTTTCTTTTATTTATTTTTTCCTCCTTATCCTTATTTTTATTCATCTTTTTGTCACCAGCACAGTAAAAACAGACACAGAATATGATGCAATTTAAGCAGGGATTGGAGTAATGCAGGCTTCTAATGAAGAGAAGGGAGAAGGCGCCGTAATAATCTAGCTAAAATAAAAACAGGAAGATAAGCAACAATTTGTACTGGGAGTCTTTGAAAAAGTTTGGAGTTTTGCCCCGCTTGATGGCTGAGCGGCGATGTGATGAGGTTTGGTTGCATTTTTGTGTTTTTCAGTCCACTTTCTGATCCTTCTTTTGGCTGATGTTAAAGGAGTTGGTTAGCAGCACCACAGACTTACGGAATCTTGTCACAAGATGCTTTTATATTTGGTTCCACCACCCCAGTGACACAGCCACAAAAATCACATGCTTTAATATCAAAGTGGCAGTATTCAGAGCATTAAAACAAGTTTTGCCAGCAGGCAGTTTCAGCCACAAAGCCCTTGTTATCGTCTTGGTTGGGGAGGTCAGAGTTGGGGTCACACTGTATGTGTTGTGATGAATGGCATTTGCTGTCACAGCAAAGGAAACTTGATGACTTCATGACCTCTCAATGGCTCCGATGAATTGAAGGGGGAGCGGATTGAACGGGTGATGAATGGTTAGCTTTGGTCTGCAGCACTTGTCTAACACTGGGAACACACCCGCCACTGTCCACCCAACATTCTCTGGCTCCCCTTCCTCACAGCTGGTGAGCCCGAACAGGCCTCCGAGTCCATAATTCAAGAATACCACTCCCAATCTCCTCCGCTCCCCGCTGTCACACTCCACCTGTTAACATCTTTTAAGAGCACACAGACGTGCACGGCAGTGACAGCTAGCCCGTTTGTGTTTGCAGCCATCACTTGTTCCCATAATGTGGAGGCCTGCGTCTGCTTCTGCCTCCAGTCCTGCATAGGTGGACACGTAGAAGTGAGTAAACAACTGAGCATGTGCTGTTGCAGAACATAAAAGGGCTAACAGAGAACATCCTAATGCATTTATTGCTAACTAAACGTGAACAGTCAGATGTCTTGTGGTTTGCAAAATGTAGAGAGTTGTCATGCAGTTCCAAGTAGCCATTACTATTCACCCTCTAACACAACTGCTGTGCCCATTAAATATCTTGCGCAACTCAGCATGTGTTGAACACAGATAGCAGGAAGCAAGGATTGAGAAACACACACTTCACCGCTCCGTTGCTTACCCCAGCTCTCATTTGTGTGAGGTCTGCCCCAGTTAGAGCCACTCAAGCCCAGAGCTGTCTGAATTTGCGTTGAAGCCGGTTTGGAAAGGCCTACAGGGGTGGATGTTCCACATTAGAGATCAGGGTCAGGGTTAGTTGGCGTTCTAATCCTGCTGAGGGTCAAAGTGGAACAGGGTGGCATTAAAGCCCATCTTTGTTTCACATTTAACGAAGCTTTCCTTGTCATCTCAGCCTGACAAGGTATCAGCAGTCTCCAGTTGCACCCTAAGGTGTTTCTTATAGTTGCATGTCCTTTCGTTGACCTAATATACCCAGAGGTCAGGAAGCTGTTTACTCCAAGTGCTTTAGTCCTATAGAGGGAAAAACACAGGAAGGAGAATGATATATTGCAGGGGTTCTATGTCAAGTTGAAAAACACACAATATGAGCCAAGGAGTCTACCACTCTCTTGCCATAGTCTATTATTTTAAAGCATTAAGATAAAAACCACAGTGATTTCAAGTCGCCCCAGGCAGTGTCCTGCTGCTGTTTGAGAATGTGAAACCACTTAGCGTGTTGTCTTGAAACCATTTCTTGTGCTTAAAGGAGCTTGGTTTGCTGCTTCTTCCCTTGAAAATGTTCAAAAAGGCAACCAGTTTTTCGCCCTAGAAGTTATTTGGGCTGAGGGGGGACAATTTCTTTTTTGGCTTCCCAAGCACATATCTGAATGAATTTGTGATTCCCGCTGCTGCCAATGTTCTTTGGTAGCGTGTGTTGCTGCGCCATGTTCTGTAACACTTTAGAAACACTTTTCTCACATGAACAGAACTGCTCTTCTTCCTGTGAACGCGTGGTTACCAGAATATCTTTAGCTGGATGTTTATACATTTTTGTTCTGGTTCACAAGATGCGGACATGTTTCGTGTAAACACTATTTATTTTTCCGTGAAATACAATTCCAAACAAAACAGGGATTGCTGACTGTACGCTTTGAAGTTTTTGATATAATACGATGCTGACTGTTGGGTGATTGAAATGCTGCCACTTTGAGTTTATTTTGCATTGACTTGTAAGATTAGAGGCTGTGGTGTGTTGATGTAGATCACCCGAAAAGCCCATTGATGAATTAACAAGTTCAATATTTCTTGTCTGCTGATCAAAACTCTGTCTAATGTGTTTGTACTGGATCCACTTTGTTACTCTGTGTCCTGCAGCAAAGGATGATGGGAGCGTGGCAGTCGCCCTGGGTTACACGGCACACCTGGTCCTGATGATCTCGTGCTTCCTGCAGATCCCTCTTAGGTATCCGGTGATCCACAAGGGCTCACGCTCCTCCATCAAGGACACCATCACTGACAGACTCACTGAGAAGGAGAGAGAGTAAGTAGGATCAGTAGCTGACATGGAAGCACTAAATATAAGGGAGCACGTCTTCATTATTCACATGCACCTCTTATATTACAAATGCCACAGTGCTAGTTTGGCTAAATCTGTTTTGTGGCCCCCAAAAGTATTTGGACACTTAAGCCAAACTTTAAAATGTATTAACTAGTTTCTTCAGAAAACAAATTTCAAAGCAAATGACATTTATTTTGAAGGTTCAGCATGGTGAGAATCTGTTTTATTGTGTGATTTGTAAAATAACAGCTGTTAAAATATGAATTCACATACTGCTGCCATTCCTCTAGGGCAGTGGTTCTCAACTGGTCCAGCCTCAGGACCCACTATGTCTCCATTAATAACAGTTGCGACCCAGATTTTTGAATTTGGCTGTTGCTGTTAAGAAATTAAGGTTTATTTGGGTGTAGTCTCAATGCATTTTGATACAACTAAGGAAAATTTTGGCTTATTTTTTGCCCATTTTGGGATATTTAGATGCTATTGCCAAGTTTTTGGGCATATTTTGGCCCATTTTGACAGTTTCGGAGCACATTTTCGTGTATTTTTGGGACATTTTAGCATAAATTTCTCTGATAAGCTGGCAGAACCAAATCTAGAGGTTAATAGTGGGCAACTACTGGTGTCACTACCACTAAATATCCTGCTACTGAAAGCAAACTGTGTCATAAGAAACACGTCCTTTAAAATAAAAGACTTTTTACCACCTACTTTTTACGGGGGCATGCTTCTGCGACCCTCTAAAAATGGCTTTGCGACCCACTTTTGGGTTCCGACCCACCAGTTGGGAACTACTGCTCTAGGGCACCCCTCTAACTAGACGCAGCCCCTAGCTTTACAAGTTATAAAAATTCATCCACTTTGTATGTAGAAACCAGAAGTTGTTCATTCAAACTTTGCATGACCATGCCACCTCACTATCCGCTGCTTCTAATTGAGCCATTCAGAAAGAGCCTGTGGGGCTTTACATTCCACCAAGTCTGTTTATTTTATTTCTTCTGCTAACTAAGTTGGTGGAAACCTTAATTTGAAGCCAGTGAAAAAGGACCTGGTGGGTTACTGTGTTTTTATGTCGCCAGTTATGCTTCAGTGCGAACTAAACTCGTTCAGTGTTCACATCTGTTTGCCCAATAAAGACAATGGAAGTATGAAATAGGGACAGAAGTTCAGCCCATTCAGACGACATATTAACAAACAGTCAGCAGATTTTCTAATGGCAACGTCGTCTGACAAACAAACAACATGTGTGAGTGGAGACATGCTGAGATTTCAGCTGTGTTTACATGTAATTTACACCGATCAGGTATAACATTATGACCACCTGCCTAATATTATGTTGATCCCCCTTATGTGCTCAAAAGTGCTCTGAACCATTGGGCATGGACAAGATCACCTCTCAGGGTGTCCTATAGGGTCTGGAACCAGCACGTTGGCAATGGATCCTTTGGGTCCTCTGGCTTGTGCAGTGGGGCCTCTGTCAATCCAACTTGTTCCAATGCATCCTGTTGATGCTTGATCACAATGGGGTGTAGGAAGTTTGGAGGTCAAATCAACATGTTGGGCCATTGTCATGTTCCTCAAGATTGTCTGATGTTTTTCCATGTGGTGGGGTGCATTTTCCTCCAGTGACATTTGGGATTTCCATTTTGCATGAGGGAGTGTGTTTGTTGTGGGACAATGTTTATTTGTGTGTCTAAGTCTGATCAACACGGATGTTAAAATCCAAGGTTTTCCATCAGAACAGCACATAGTACCAATATGATCAATGCTATTCACTTCACCTGTCAGTGGTCATCATGTTGTGGTTGATTGGTGGAAGAAAGTTAGAACCAGTCTGGTCTCACACACGCATTCACAATGGTGTCAGTTGCTGAGCAGAGCAGATGCGGATAGAAGGCTCATTTCATTTCACTATATTGAGCCTCCTTGTCTTCTCCGTCCTCCTGCTTGTAACCCGGAAATCTATCTCCATCTGCCATCTTGAAGGACGTCTCATTTTCTAAATTGCATCTCGAGGACAGAGGAGGCATGCTGGAGGAGCTATGAGAGAGGATGCACAGGTGTCTTTTGGTACCCATGACATAGAAGACATATAAGAGGCGTGACAGACAGCTGGAATATACAAACTATGGTTGGAGCAGGACTGACAAATGTGTGTGTATAACATAAAACAGTCAATCAAAATGTCACTCTTTATTCAGATAGTACTCTTTTGTGTGTCTTCCTCCTGAAGGGGGTGTAAACAGAAGGGGCCACACTACCTTAAGAGGAGATTGGGAGAAATATAGCTCATGCACATTTGTAAGAGAAAATGTTCCACAATAAGATGTTAGTTTTTTTTCTCCATGACACTCTATAGGTGCTTTCTGTGATTTAGGTCAGGGCCCAGGGGGGACATACTTACACTTTGATTTTCTTCTGGACCAAATATCCTTCAGTAGGCGGCTGGTATGCTTTGCATCATTATCCTGCTAAAAAATCTACCTCTGCTGCTTGAGCCATTTTTTGGCTGAGTTTGCATCCAAAATTCCTCTGTACACTCAGAATCCATGATAAATACAAGTTCAGCCACACCATTGTAAGAAAAACAGCCCTGGACTTTGAAATTCCCACCTCCGTGCTTTGCTGTGTCCGCGAAGTCTGGCTGGATTTCTAAAATGTTCTACCGTCAGACCCATGTAGGTTGAATCTGGACTCATCTGAAAATATCACATGTCACAAAGCTGCTGTCTTTCTGCACATATTCCATGTTCTTTCTAATTTAGCCCCAGCTTTCTTGTATTCTTTGAGCCTATGCATGATTTCCACTCCTTCTGTATCCATTGATCCTTTTTGGAATGATCTATGAACTGACCCTCACCCTAATGCAGCCCAATCTGCTGTCAGTCCTGAGGGATCTCTATATACACCTTCATTTTTAATATTTTTGATCACTTGGGCTGTGCTGGATGGAGCTTTTTGCTGATGCTTCACTGTTGCTCTGAGCTCCTTGACTTGTCCTTGCAGTTGCCTTTAACAAACTAGTTCCAGTAACTCTGAAGTTATTACGCGTCGCCCTAGCAGAACTACCACATGTGTTGTTCATCATCAATGATAGACGTGTTCCCCTCATCCTTGGCTCAGACTACACAAGTTTTGAGGCCGATTTACACCCAGTTCAACCCTCCTGACAATCAGAAGATGAAACTGATCTGGGATCTTGGTCTGAGCTGATGTTGGGCCTAGATTATCTGGTAATATGAGAAGTTTACAGATCCAGTCTGAAACCTCTGAGCTGCTCGCCAACTCATCAGGGCCGCCATCATAATATCAAACATGTGAAGACATCGCTAACATAGCTATACATATTGAAACCAACAGCTAAAATCTCTTGCTGGAGAAGGGACAACCCATGCTGACCACATCTCAGCTCGACATCTACAGACGCACCACGCTTTTTCTTCTGCTTCCCCATGAGATCATGCGAGGTGGCGCTCTGCTCCCTCTGCCACGATAATCCTAATAATATCCTGTAGTGCGTGGTTATTTTCAAATCTTGTAATGTGTGCATGTCATGTTAGAGAGAAGGATGTCTGTGAAGCTTCTCCTCATGTGCATGATGCAATCTGATTTAACATCTGTTAGTTAGCTAAGTCCTTTAGCGCGCACCCAGCCTTAGTTTGACAGTCAGGACTTTCCCTTGTGTTGCTTTTTGGCTGGGTATGTTTCTGCTATCTAATGTGGCAACCTGATCTATTATTACTTCAAAAATATTTGTTTAGAGTTGTGCTAAATGTGTTTTCCATGAATCAAATACCAGTGTGTCCAACATTTTATGGAAGAACCTCATGAACACCTGATGGATAAACTATCCAGATACTCTGTAATGATACTTAATAGCATCAGATTTGTAGGATCTTTTGTGGTAGATGCTCTTGAAGGACTCTCAATCACCCGTTTATATACTGTTTTGCAAAATAATTGAAGTGTTCTCATGTTCAGATGAGCGGCTCTACTTTCATTGCAGTGCAAAGACTGTGCTATGAGCTCCTGTGACTGTGAAACAAGCCTTACAAATTGAAGCAACACAACAGCAGGCTTCTGAATATGTGGTAATCCTGTTGTACCTGCAGCCACAGACTAATTGCATCTCAGTAATGCACGCTGAAATTATGCAATCCTGAAATGAATTTTTAATGACGGCAAAGAAAGATCTTGCCTGATCAAGTATGATCATGATTATAATTGTTCAGATTCTAATGTGGTGTGTCAGGAAACAAGTTTCAGACAACCCACATGCATGCGCACACAAACACTTTACTACAGCGCTCTCATGTAAACAGAGTTATTATGGGTAATTTGTAAATTTATACAAACATGCAAGTGGTTCAAACAGAGAGCGCTCAATAGTGTAACCTAATTAAATGCAACGTTCAGTTAATTAGAGCAACAGCAATGTCTATAGCTGCATTGCTTTTTACTGCACAGTCGGTGCAGCTACAGTCAAATTAATTAAAGTAAACCACGTTCCAAAGATAGATTTTGCTCCATGTGGAAATGATGCACATTTATGCACGTGTTGTTTCAACCACAAGGTATTCTTCATTGTATAATCAGTGCAAATGTCAGATAAATAAGCCAGTTTTTGCTGTAAGATGCTCCTTTTAAACTTTATTAGAGTTTTTTTCTTTTAAGTACAAGCTTCTACAATTCTACAATTTCATTTAGCAGACGCTTTTATCCAAAGCAATGTGCATCTGAGAGTAGATACAACACAAGCAAGGTCTAGTCAGGAGAAACAACCTGGATAAGAGCCATAAAAACAAGTTCAGCAACAAGCACGATTTTCAGATTCGGTACCTGGACAAGAAAGTCATCTGTGTATGTATTCGACTTTACTTTATTTCATTATACTGACATGGTGTAGCCAGTTTCTCTTGTTTCCTAGTCTTCCACCTTTGCCAGCGCCTCACACGCGTTGGTTGTGTGCTCTGTCTCTTTCCATTATCTGAGTTTTACTATTTCAACTAAAGTGAATTAAATTCAAAAAGGAGCGTATTTACTTTCGCTCACATTTGCTTTGTATCAAAACGTTTACAGTCACCGTTCTGTTTCAATCAATCCCAAATCCCCGTCTCTTACAAAGCTATCCACGCACGCTTTTAGTTTTTTTATAGCAGATTGAGGGGAGCAAAAATTAGTTTGATGTTTGTCCAGTAGAGTTATAACCCATTACTAAATCCTATGTTTGACAGACTATAAGATGAAAACTGTTCACAAAAAGGTTTTTAACATTTCTAACATTGTCAACAACAAAACTTATACGGTACAACCTGGACTACGTGCTGAGGGCTTATTCAAAGTCATTGTCCCCACTTAACACCTTGACACCACGTGTTTATTTCTACTAACTTTACTACGCTTTCAGTAATCTGCACAAACCAAAGGAGCCACATCAAATGAGTCAGTGCTGCCAGATTTTAAAGATCTGAAATATAGTAGTCAATAAATTGCCAGTCTTGCTACATTTTTATTCTCTTTGGGGAACAATATTTAAGGTTTTGACAGACCATAAAGTCATGTATTTAGTACAGATGGTAGTGGAAGTGTGAGCTAGCCCTTGAGAAGTTTTTTTTTACTGCTTAACTAGTTTAAGCATTTGGAATGAAATTGTTATTAGTCATCGAGTGTAAATAATCAAAGTAGTCTTCAAATTTTCAAAGTGTACTGTGTGATTTTAAAAAGTAACAAAAAGCACATCAGATGTAAGCACATTGCTGATAAATTAGCCTTATTTCACATGTCTGTCACTCTGCTGCTGCTCAAAAAATAGATGAGGTGAATGCTTTAATAGTGTCGACTGACCATGACTTACCACGTGCTGAAGATGTGTAAATCTTCCTTGAACGGACCTCAGTGGAGTCTGGATTCTGCCATGAGATCTCCGCTGTCAGTAGAAGAAGCAAGACCTGATACAGTTCTATGTATTCCTGATTTTTTCCATCTACTTTTCCCTTTGTCATTTTAAAAATGCTGTAACAGTTGCTTGCTTGCTTTGCGGTATAGAATGCAAGAGGGTTAATGTATCACCCTTCAAAACGACCCTCAGCTGCACTTTACTGCAATATCCTGTCTTCCATTAGCTGGTGGTAGCTGCAACGTACTATATGTAAGCAAAAACAGATAAACTCTAAGAGGATTTGGATTTACTGGATCAAATATCAGGGTCCCTTTTCTTTTAAGGCCTGCTGTACATTAGTTGGTAGTTGCTTTGTCACCCACAACCATGCTTGCTGTTATTTAACTTAGCCTTTCTTTTTTGATTAAAATGAGTAAGTGCATTCTTCCTTTAATTTTTATTCAAACCCTCTGAGCCCCAAAACCTGCTGGCGTGTTTTAAAGGCATGGTATCTGGAAAACACAATAGCTAAAACTAGAAAAGCATTCAGAGAGCGCATGCCTCCGCCAAGGAGCTTCAGTCCACCCCCACACAATGTCCCTATTCAAATATTTTGTACGGAACGTTACAGATACAAATGTAATTACAGACAGTTGAAATTTCCTACCGACAATGCGGCCTTCACCCCATCCGACCTAATGAACAGGCGCGGCGTCTAGCGCGGCAGCTCCTAACGGCCTCCCAGCTTCTTAGACAAACGGAGATAAGAATGCCGGCCCAACCTTGCGTATGTCGCTCAGGAAGGAAAGAGAACTCCGTCATTGTCGCTGTTTGTCGCATGGAGCCCAAAAATCTCTTGTGGTCACAGGGGGTTTCCCCAAAAACAAGAGAGCCCTCTGGTGGCTTTTAGAGTGAACCGCATTTAATTGTCTTCCCGGTTACACTTACATTAAAAAAAATTCCTGGATCGAGACTGATCCGGAGTAGTCCTAAAATTTCATCATTTCTTCCTCTTCCCATTTCACACATTTCCTGAAAATTTCATCCAAATCCCTCCATTACTTTTCGAGTTATTTTGCACACAAACAAACAAAGAAACAAACCAATGCCGGCCATCACATAACCTCCTTGACGGAGGTAATGACACCATTTTAAACCAGAAAATTGTGGGATAACACATGTGACATGCAGTTCCACTTGAAAACCATGAATCTAAACTCGTGTTTCCTCCAAAGCCATTAATTCTACACGTCTCATTTAAAAAGTTTAGTATGTAGAGCCATCACTTTCTGTGCAGTATTAGAAACACCTGTGGGCTCTTGGAAACCTATTGAACATGTTGAGTCCAGGTTTTTTCCATTTTTGTAGAACAAATAATCAAAAAAATTCACTTTTTTCTCATTTTAATGATATATGATATTATAATTTTTGTCGTACTGTGCAGAAGACATATCTTTGGTCCTCTTTACTTCTGGCCTTGGTTGTGCTGTTTCCACAGAGATGCAGGACTTTATATTGACATGAAAAATGAGCCCATGTTGAGTAAAAATGACAGGAGCCAAAAAAAAAACGCCCAGAAACTGCTTTTGGTATCAATGGCTGGGCTTTTGAATCGGAAACAATTGTAAAGGCTTCCAAGGCCACCTGACCTCTCACCCCTGAAAGGTGATACATGGCCAGACTGATTGTTCTCTCTGGATATAGCTAAACTCATCAATTGAGGCTTCTTTTACGACATTTTGTACGGACCTCTGCTTTTGCATGATTTCTCTCATTTATCAATATAAAGTAGCCCCTTCTGACTACTTGATTGTGCTGTGGTACGTTTATGAGCCTCAGTTAAAACTAGAACATCCTACCAAACAAAGTAATTCCCTTTGGAAAAGCCTCCAATTTTCATTGACTGCAAATGTATTACTCAAAGTCTGGATGTCTAGAGCAAGACAGCAGTGCACAGTACACGCACAGACCAGACCAAACAGAAGCCTTAATAGCTTGTTTTCAAGGGGACTTGGCTTCCTGATTCAGATACGGGTCCAAATATGAAATACTGATGTGATTTGAACTGTTTGGGCCTGTCAGATAGATTACAGAAAAGTCTCAGTGTGGATTCTTGGCTCTTCTAGCTAACACAACATTTGCCTCTTCCATCTCAGATCTGGCTAGCTTGCACAGGTGGAGCAACCATAATTGTCGTCTTGCGTTGTTGTGCCTTGCCCATGGTAACAGCTTGAAGTTTAAAGTGTTTTTGATTTACTCGGGTGTTTTAAGAGCCGTAAATCACACTGCCCGTTTTATGACGCTGTATCTATCTCACCCGAGGGTAGTAATAACTTCGCTTCCTATCTTGTATCGTCTTTGTTGAATTAAGAACTGAATGTGTTGACATAAAGCATAGCGAACGATAAACTGATAATCTAACCTCACCTGGGGCTTTGAGGGGGCCGTTTTTTGGTAGTCGGGAATTGCAGAGGAACTGTTATTACAGTAAAGGCCAATGTAATGAAATTATTATTTGTGTATGTTATGCTCTCGTTACTATGCATAAAGTCAGACTCCAAAAAGCCCTGCTGCGTTATGATAATTGCACATTCGGGTCACACACGCTGCGGTATGCACCTCACATGCATATTGACATTCCACGCATAACGAGACCCACTTCAATATCCGAGAGAGAGGAAGCGACGAGGACGCTGTTGCTATAATCCACAGCGTCGTTAAACCTAATGGATGAAGATAAAAGTTCAGAGGCACGCTTACAATTATCGGCTCTTCACAAAATTGCGCAGACATGCTTTGTAGGTATCAGCACGATATATTTTAGTCACTCATTTTAGGAGAGTATTTATGTAAAGAAACATGTTTATTGTTTGAAAGCTGGACAGATCTAGTCATTTGGGAAGCATCTGTGGGCATTTGAATGTTGTGTCGGCTGTTTTCAGGTGGCTGTAAAAGAGCAGGTTGTTTGAAACTTGAGTCAGGCTCGTTATAGTAAATTATTTAAATTAGTAAGAGAAGGGATGCAGGCCACATGTCCATGTTAAATAAGTAAGAACAGCACTTTAGACCTTTTCTTTTTGTCCGTCATGCCAATCCATGAGTAGTTAACCGCAAAGCTTCTGTGTCTATCTGTTTTTGCTGCACTAGTGGCTGCCTATTTTTAGTAAGGTAACATGCATGAAGCTGATGTCTCAACAAGCACTGGCACCTTCACATCCACACATAGCAGGACGAACAGCTGGTAGAAAGTGAGTGAGAAGGAGAGAGACATTATCGGGCGACCCAGTGACTGAGCAGCCATCTCTTTGTGTAAGTGATTATGTCATGACAACAGCTGGAGAAACTCACTGGGAGTCACTTTACACATTTCCAGTCCTACCAAGCAGGGTATTTACACCAGCGCCAACCACTGTTAACCAAAATCTAACCTATAGCTTGCATTCAATAGCTAACATGGCTTCTGAACAGACATGACAGTCCGACGTTGCTCTTAGGTGTCCCTGAATTGAGCCAAACACTCCACCAAACTTTCACCCCCCCCCACCTCCAGATGTTTATGACCCCTGAGGCCCCGGCGGGCTGCAGACACACAGCAAAATGATGTGTGGGGAGACGGAAAGCAACTAGCCGGGCTCTAAAAGTGTACAAAAAGGGGGTGATTAAAGTGTCGGAAAAAGGCAGCCGGTGATGATAAGTGAGGTGGCATGGGATCCGTTTCTCAAAGTGTGGTAGGATTAGCAAGCAGTCAGTCAATTACAGTGGCGTGCACGTAGGAACCCTTTGTCGCTGTAGTTGCATGCTGCACCACAGGCCCCTGTTAAATGGTCATCGTCCATCCTGGCTTCTCATGAATACCTGCTTTTGTTATCGGATTAATGTTTGTTCTCTTTTTAGCGGCTAAACAAAAGACGCAGCTTCAGTGCTCACCCAGAATAGTGACGAGTGGAACTGTTTTACATGCAGAAAGACAAGCACTGTGATTAAAATGGATAATCATAAGCTAGCAGGACCGTCTTAGCGCACAGCTGAAATCCTCGACAAAACTTGAGGTTTCCAGTGTGGCAGGATGCTACCTCGGAGGTTGTTGTTGTTGTTTCCCATAGCAACGAACGAGGTAACACAGAGATAGCAGAAGGGAAGGACAAAGCAGTCCGAAATTAGCAGACAGGCCCGAGAAGGTGGTTGCTCGAACTAATGGTAGTTCCATGTTGGCAAGTGGAGAGCGTTGTGGGAGTTTGGCTGGCAACGGGCCACCATGACAAAGATTTCTGTGGCGGTTAATGCCTTCCGGAAAGAACTTGCGTACTCAAGATGAGAGCAGAATCTACAAAGACAGCATTTGTATAGCTGACTGGCAAGTGTCTCATCTCCGTGGTTAAAGATAGCTTTGTCAGCATATGGTAAAATGGTCGCTGTACTTAATTTGTTTTACTGAATAATCGATTATTGATGAATAATGCTGCTGACTATCAGTCAAGAAAATTGTTAAAAAATTGCATCCCTAGTAGTGCTACAACTGTGAGTCCTGATTTTGGTAGCTGAAATACTTGCAACTGTGACTATCTAACGTATAATCCTTTGGTTTTGATGTAGGAGTGCTGGCTATAGTAGAGCAAGAACATGTTCCTGGTTTCTGTGGTAATTGAAACGTTACAAGCACTAGACTGTTGTAAAAGAAGAATATGTTCTTTCTTTTGAATATGCCTCATTTCATTTTATTTCTTTCCATCTGTTGGGGTAGAATAATGCCTTTACTATGTCAAGTGGTAAGCTAATTTGCCACAAGAAAAACCAGTGGAGGTCTGTGTTGCTCTGGACTGGGTTGCCCTCTAACAGCTTGCACAGGCCACAGTTAGAAACTGGCTTTGTAAGACTGTTTGAAAGTGAGGTGTGGAAGATGACTGGTCCGTTACATGATTTGGCTTTTTGAGGATGTCAGAGTCCACTGATGTCGGAGAATTTCTCTAACCAGAAGGATCGTGATTCCAACAACATGTTGCGCCCACATTTGGGTCTTGTGTAGAGCTCAGTTCCAGTGTTTCTGATTGCATGGAGGAGAAGTCAGGAGATGCGATCCAGATGTCCAGTGTTTGATTGAGACCAGAACTCAGCCATTAAAAGGCAAGAGCTGCCTCGTAGAGCCATTGGCCCAACGCGTTGAAGAAAATCAGCGTTTAAAAGAAAAACTATCACTGGCTAAAGGAAAATGGATTTAAGTGGGATTTTCACATTACTGTGTGGTTCAGACACAAAAGAAACTGTTGGTGGAGGTGCTGAGTGCCAGGGAGCTAAAAAAAGTAACCTGTGAGCTCCAAGAAAAGAGGCTATTGTTCCAGGGATTCAGCAGTTTCATGTCTCATCATGGACCATGAGCATAGGAGAAGAGGGGAATTGCCTCCAAACTATTCTTTCCTGAAGTTGCACAGCAGTGGAAAGGAGAAGCTCTGTGAGGGAGCAGGGCCGGTTCGACACCTTGGTTACGGGGTGACCTATAGTACTGGAAACACACACACAAAAATGGAGTCTGGCTCTTTATTGTACCCTTTAAATTCATTCAGTATCAGTGAATTAAAGGTAATTTCACCCAAATTACAAGATAATACAGGCTGTCAGATTCCTTTTTAGGTTTGATTTAATAGAATTTGATATTTGGTGCCTGGGCAGCATCTTGCTCTTCAAAAAGAATGTACAAATGTTCAGTCTAAGCCAAAATTCAAGATCTGTATAGTTTGGTGCTGTCGTCCTTGTTGCTATAAAATGACCATTTTTACTGGGCTCTGCAGTTTAAGAGACAAGTCTCAGTTTGGTATCATAGGCTAAATCCTGTTACATGAGCAGCGTGATGTGTACATTATTGATAGCGGTTCAGCTGCGCTTACTTTATCCTTCATAGAAGAGATAAATGAGGCGATCAACTTGGGAACTCGGAGGGCTTAAATCAGATTCGAAGCTAGCTCATTATTTAGGTCTTGTACGTCGAGTACAAAGGCACCCAGGGACTGGACAGAATGTTTACTTGTCTTCTGTGGTTTTCCGGCAAATCATTCAAGGACAATGGCAGGAACGGTATGTTTGTAATACCTCTGAAGAAGTCAAGGAGGATCTTCTAGGTTGACGGGATAGTTGCGTAAGCAGCCCTTCATCTTGGAGCCCCGCTGCTGTGGAGCCTATTCAAGCAGTCTTTGTTCATCCTTCATTAAAACGATAACAAGAAGCATCTGTGCTGAGTAGCTTTCTGAAGGATGCTGCAGGTCCAATGGTATTATATACTTGTTCATAGAAGAAAATAGCATGTGCTTGTAAAACTCATTACATATTTTTTCCCTTACTAACAGTATGTCTGTGAAATCGTCAGAATCGATGAGTCAACTTCCTTGGGACAGATTGAGGAATCTCAAACTATTGGATGAAGTAACCCAAATTATTATGCAGATAAGGAATCCTACTGACTTTTCTCTGACGCTACTATGGCGGCTGTGGCTCAGGTGGTAGAGCGGCTTGTCCACTGATCGCAAGGTTGGCGGTTCGATCCACGGCCCCTCTGCATGCCGACGTGTCCTTGAAGCCAAAGTTGCTCCCAGTGGCAGGCTAGCACCTTGCATGGCAGCTCTGTCGCCATTGGTGTGTGAATGTGTGAATGAGAAACACATTGTAAAGCGTCTTGATCATGGCTAAGGTAAAAAAAGGCGCTATGTAAGTGAAGACCATTTACCATCTACCATATAAAGTTGCACTTGTTTTTGGTGAAATGTCTCAATAACAGTTGGACCGATCTTTCTTAAGCTTTCTGCAGATTCCCATGGTGGCAAGTGGGTGATTATTTCATCTCATTTCTAGCCCATTAATGTCATGGGGTTTGTGATTTTGCTTTCATGCTCTGCTCACGATTAAATCTAATAACACTAAAACTAATAGCATTTCTACCAAACTCAGCTCTACTTTGATGTGATGAAAAACATTTTGCTAACCAAACCTTAGCATTGTCACTGAGAGCATGCCGAAGTTACTGTTTAGCTCAAGTACATGTAGTACAAGCGCCTCACTGATCTGCTAGAATGACTTCAAGCAGTTTCTGGTAGTTTTTGAGCGATAATAAGTCCTGCACCTCTATGGAAATCGCACAGCCATGGTCTCTCTTGCAGTGGCACAACGTTAAAATGCCATATATCTCACCAAAATGAACTGGAATCAGCATGTCCAACAGTTATCCAAGGCCTCCAGATATTATTAGATATTCAACTACATACATTTTTACAACCTCTACATAGAAATTGTTTTTACATGACTCTACATCTTTACATCTTCCTCCTCTGTATACTGTTTTTGAGCCATGCTGCATTTACTTTACTTCCAGTATAGAATAAAGTGATTAAGAGGGTGGTATAAATTTCACCTTATTTTATTTAATCTAATGGAACCACATGTCACGTGATTATTTCAACGACTGTCAGAGAGTCTAAAATCCAACAATTCCTTCTATTTGCACGTTCTGGTTCTGATAAATCATGTTATTTTGCCAATTTTCTAAAGATAACATGCCTTTCAAACCTGATGGTGGGGTCTGGGGTTCAGAGGGTCAAAGCAGTTATACTGCAATGGCCTGAGACCTCCATGAGATTGAAAAATGAATCCTAATTATATACTATAATATGTTGATTTAAGATCAGATATTATGTTTCAGAAGCACTTTATATTAAGGCGCTTTGGTGAGGCGTTTTTACAGATACATAAAGTCTGCTTAGTCCTAAATTCCTGGTAAATGAGTACTGTCATATCGAGTTCATCTTCTCCATCTCTGCTTGTGATTAAAACAATGGAAGAAAACAAAGGCAAGGAGCAAATGAGAGCGTGGGGGTTGTGCGCTGGGGTCAGCGGACCCCTGGATATTCTTAAGAGCAGCGATGAAAACCCAGTATGACAGAGCAAGCAACTGCCACATCACTCAGGAGACACTTTAACGGCATAGACCAAGTTGGCGAAATGGTTATACTGGGGTCCTAAGTGCAGCAGCAGTCATTAAAATAGCATGCACTGACAGATGCTCAGTGTAATCATTTCTCAGATATTGAAAATTACAGCTCACTGTGATTTATATAGTAACTACTGCCATTACAGCCTTGACAGTTGCAAGGCAGGTGTTTTTTTTTTTAAAAAAAAGCAAGCCCAAATGATTTATGGTCCCATGCCGTTTGAAATTGCACATTAAAGACATTGTGAAACTCACAAGCATCCCCCCCACCCCCATTAAAAACAGGGCTGTATGTACTGGCCAAGCCTTGGCTCCAGCATGTGAGCCAGAACTGTTGTTTTGCACATTTGGAGTATTAATTAGGATGTCTAAACAGGCAAGCCAACACATGTGGAGCCTTCAGCCTGTGTATACATTACAGCAGGTCAGTCAGTCACTAGAAGCCTTCCCACCGTATTCTCATGAACCACAGTAAAGCTAAGCTCGACCACCCACCTGCATAGCTGTGTCCTCCTTTATGCTGCTCCATTTAATACGATGGAGCAGGAGGGAAGAAGAGGAGCCCAGCATGCTGCAAAATGCTTAAATATACATGTTTTGCACAGGAGGCACCCACTGACCTCATGGCCTTGGTTCTCTAATAGACTGCTTTTAACAGGGCAGCCTGTAGAGACTTAATTTTTACAGAAAAAAATAGCTCAGATGGACTCAGCGCCCTCCACTTTGGCTCTGTCATTGCTGTAAACCTCCAGAAAGCAGTGTTAGTTTAAAGAGGCTGTATGTATGCACAAAGCAAAATGCTGTCACAAAGCTTTCACTGAACTCTGTGGGCCGTAGTAACCTCATCTTTTCTCTTTGCACAAATAGCCCACAAATGTGGCCCGTTAACCGGAGGCTATAAAAGACGTCATGTGCTGCTGACACCTGCTAGCCGGCCCCAGGGGTGCAGTCCAGGGAGATGGTGTAGACACCGGCGGTGAATCAACCGAAGATAAAAGAATTATTACTGAGCCTGCTATTAAAAGATCCCTCAACAGAAATAAAAGACAGGGCAAAGAGTGATTTTAAAAAGAAATGGACACGGAGACAGGGCAATGGACTTCCTGTTGCTTCATCTCATCCCTGTAGCTGCATGTTTATTGGTTGTTTCCTCCTTTTAACACCAGGCCCTGCTTTATATTTTAAGGTTGTCTGTGTGGATAATGGGTGTCTAGACCTTGCAGTTAAAGAGCTGGCAGACTGAGGGCATTCATATTCTCAGCCATAAAGACAGGGGACTTTCCTATGGGATGGTGCTTTTGTCTTTTTTACAGTGTCATGGCTCCACACTTATTAATTACATATTTCTGTGTCTGCACACAGAGCCAGCACATTAAGCTCCCGTTGTGAGATTGCTCTGAAGGGTGGATGAGAAAGAAAGGGACTGACAATCTTCTTTACGAGAGGAGAAGAAAAGTGACAGATTTATTTCTGCTCTCAAATCACTGTCATTCCTTTTTCATCTTTTTGTCCGGTGCATGCAGAGTTGAATATTAGCTAAATGAAAGCAGACTTCAAGTTACAGTAATCAGTCTTTGGATGGACCCTGAAGTGAGTGGGTGTGTTGATTGCGGTGCCTGTCATATTCGGTTTTCTGTGTTAGTTTCGCGGACGTGACCCTTCAACGGAGCTGCCGCCGAGGGGAGCGGGAGAGGGATGTGCTGACGGAAGAAACACTTTGATTAAGGAAAGCGAAGAAATCCGTGCAGGGCTGCTGAGATAGGGATGATTTTATTTGATTCGTGTGTACAACATGATTAAACAAAAGAACCAAGTACGTTTTGCAGAAGGTGTAACAGGGCGAAGCAGGCATGACCTCATTTAAAACATCACACAGAATCAAATTGTTTGGAACCAGCGGGAAAGCACAACTAGTGCCTGTGTGTGAGTCTTATCTGGTTTGTGTCTGTTTACTCTGGACCCTCCTTCTTGATGGACAGACGGGGTACTGATTCGGCCTCTGCAGTCCTCCAGGATTGTAATTTATTTCATCCTGTTTAGCGTAGAGGGCTGTTTCTGTTCATGCCGCTGGCTGAGTGATTAAAAATGGCGTTCGGTGTCCTCTCACTCTGTTTTCTTATGTCTCTCCCAGACACACACACGGCCTACATTTTTACTGTTGTAGGATAAATGATAGTAATGGCTGTCAGTCCCCAAGGCCAGAGCTGAAGTAGATGAAAACTGAAAATGAAAAACGTGACTTTTTTGACAGTGAAATAACTCCTTGAATCCTTATTTTGACGTTTTACATCATCGTTTACTCGCCCTGCCGTGGGACAAACCTGGTCAGATTAGATAATGTGTAAAATTATAAAATTGCGCTCTCTGACTGAATCATACACTCCTCGGCACCTCCTCCCTTCCCGCCGTCCTCAGACTTCCTCCCTCGATCCTCCCTGCTGCTGTGTAATAATATATTTGACTTTACTGGACGTCCCCGTGAGGAATTCCTGGTGTTTGGTGAACCGGAGTCTCTCCAGTGTGATTTCAGACACAGTGGACAGCGGTCATTAATCACTTCGCTGTGACGGAGCTTTGTGTGTTAGCGTGTGTGTGTGTGTGTTGGAAGTGTCTCTGTTTTCCTTTACATGCGTGTTCATCAGCAAACAAATCCTATCTGTTCGTGGGGAAGTGATATTGGGTTTGCCAGCGGTGCGAAGGGAATGCCTGTCGTGTTGTTCTTCCTCTCTCTGGTAGTTATTTCCTAGTGCTGAGATATGACCTCTGGCGTGTCGCTTACTCCGTGGGGCCCTGGCTGGCTGCATGACCAGCAAGTAAATGGCTGCGCGGCCCTCGGGCTACAGCGTCTCACTTTTTTACTTACCAGACTTTGCAGCAACATCCTGTTAGATTTCATTCTGGGGCTGCAATGATCTCCATCTGTTAAGGGTTTACTTTTTCAAATTCGCCCAGAGTTGCTTTGTAATGCGTGAGTGAGGATGTATTTACAGTGAGCACTGGAACAGAATGTTGTCTGGGATCTCCTGACAGGCTCAGATATGATACAAAACAAACTTGCAAGGCATGAATGAAAGCCAAATCAAAGAGAGAGTCCACATGTTAAAATGGGTGTGTTAATGGTATCAAGAGCAAAACATGGATGCAATTGAGGATTTGTGGTCTGAGAGCGTCTAGATCCCAGTAAAAGCTGGCCTTCACACCAGGGTTGCAGGGCTGTTAGCACGATCTCCGTCGACAGTAGAGGGTGAGAGTATTTTCTGCTGTATTTTCCTCTTGCCTCAGACACCTATAGGTCATAGAAGGAGGGGGCGAAAATCTGCTTCCACACGGGATTAACAAAAGACCATGACCCAGTCCCCAGGGGGGCACACACAGGAAGGAGGCAATCCGGATGCACACACTCACATGCATGCTCACACACACACACACGGGCAAACCATCTAATACAAATCTACACTTAATGCACAGTATACCACATCAGAGAGCTGGTCAGACTCTTCTGAAGTTATTTAAAATTCCTTTAGATGTGTCTGGGTTACACTGTGCAGTGTACAATCTCAAAAATCAGGATCTGGATTGATAATATAGGTTTTCACTGTCTTCTGGAGGTTGTGGAGACGCAGCAGACCCCAGTTCATTTCAGACAGTGCCCTACCAGAGCTTGACAGCAAGATTCATGACCACCTATGTAAAATTAAGGAAATGCTTGGATGCAGAAATGCGTTTTTTTCTTAATGCATTGGAGAGCAGTTCAAGTGTCGAGCATTTACATTGGATGGACTTTAATACCTTCAATGTATGCAGCAACCAGTAACCTAATAACTTGTCAATAATGTAATAAAGTTTTTGAGCCACTAACGTCCATAATACTCTTCAGGCTTTTTTTTCATTTGTAAATGACTGTTCATGCTCTATATTGTATGTTGGAGTTAAGTGTCATTATAGAGCCAGTCCAGTTATTTAAATACTACAGTTTGAAGTGAGGACTGAATCGTTTCTCCTTGAGAAATGTTTGAAAAAAGGTTTTAATTAAATGTCTTCCAAGAAAAAAATGTGGCAAATTCATTGGACAATGTAACATCCAACAGAGACGCTGACATGAAATATGAATTTACACATCTAAGCAAATAAACAATATTCTAAATAAAGCAAATAATTGTCAAATGGCTCTTACAACTATAATTAAGGAGAGTGAGATCTACATGGGACGTGTCCTTGATGAATGAATATAACCACTATGACATCCACTAGACCTATTTTTGATGAGCAAACTGCACAAAAACTGCAAAAAAGTATTTTATTTTAGAGAAATACAGTCCTATTGATGTATTAGTACATTATCGGCTGCAGTTATTACATTTTCAAAGGATTATTTTAATGCCAGGCCATTAATATTATAACTTATTACATTATTAGCAAAATGGTTTTACGTTATTGGTTGCTACAAATGTACTTAAAGTATGTATTATGTAGGAAAACGGTATCAGCAGATACTAGATATTAAATAGATAAGATCAGATCAGAGATCGTGGTATCAAATGACAACATCTGTTACATCAACGGCCAGCAGTTGATTCAAATAAGATGTATGTTGTTATCGTTTGTTACTGGAGGCGAGATGCATCAGGGTATTTCTCCAAACCTAATTCTGTGCTGCTGATCTGACATTGGCATCAGACAGTGACACAAGCTTTCTTAATTTGTTTTCAGATGGAAACACTTTTCTTTACAGTATTATTTCCTCTGCATGTTGTTTCTATTTGACATAACCGTTTGCCCGCCAAAACTGCTGCAAGAAAAAAAAAGGTATCAGCTGTTTATTTGGCAAACTGCATCCACGGTATAACATCTCATGTGTGTGCGTTGTTGGACTTTTGTTTTGAAGGACCAGATGTGTATTTCATGAGCAAAAATAAACAGTGAAAATCCTCCAGAATGAAGACGTTTTCTTCTTTAAATGCACTGTTGACGTTTTTGAGGTTAGCAATGGGTTGCTCGGAAGGTTAAGATGAAGACTTTAGAGATGGGGTCTTGACACAGCTATGATATATGTGCAGCTATGTGATGCAAACAGGTTTGTGTATGTGTTTGTTCTGTCAGACCAAAGCCCTGCTCAGTCTGTGGAGCTGGTTTCCCAATATACTGTAGCCCTCTCGGTGGGAGATCTACAGACATAAGCACATAATGACAGGAAGGGATGAGTCCAGCCTTACATCCCTGGTAGAAAAGAGAACTTTCCCTCGCTGCATGTCAACATACTCCCCCCAGCACCCTGGGCTATCTCCCCTGTCCTTCATGAGCGCTCTTTGTGCAGTCGTATCTTCGACATCTGACTGGCACCGATGGGACTTTCCCACCATGCCGAGTGGAAAAGTCGTCTTTGTTCCCGCTCGGAGGCAGATGGACAGACTGTTTGGACGCCTCCGCTGCTGTTTGATATTTCAGCTTAACAAGGTACAGAGGTGGCAGCTGTGGGTTGGGATCACGGACCCAGACCCGGCTTCTTTAGCCATCTGCGAGTGTTAGCCACTGTAAACCCCGCTGGCTACGTGAACGGACTCCTACAAAAATCCATTACCTGTTGCAGAACCGCAGAGCAACATTTGTTTGAATCCCTCAAAGTAAAATTAACAAGCAGTGCGCCCACTTCTCACCTAGCCATCTTTTCTGGATAGAGCTGCAGTTTATATGTTTGGATATAATGCTACTGGAAACTTATTTAGCCTGCAGAGGGTCTTAACACCTCTGCTTCCAGACTGTTGGTGATGGATCACGAGGGTAAATCACCTGTTCCTGTTTAACTCTAAGGTTTTCTTTCTCTCCTTGTCTTTTACAGATTCCCCTTGTACCCCAGAGGAGAGAGGTTTCATTTTGAGTACGGTGTCTACTTACTCAACAAGAACATTGCCCAGGTAATATATAAACACACATCAGCTGTACATGTTTGCCACGCCAGAAGAAATTAACCTTCAACTCTTCTCATTTAACACTTTGCCTTATTATTCTGTAGTGTGAGGTTTTAGCTCTGGGATCTAGACTGACTATTAAGGACAGATAAATTCCCCACAGCTCAGGGTGTTAGAGTTTAAATAGCAGTCCAGACATTCAAAAGCACTCCTGCTTCTTTCATTAAGTTGCTGAATATGTTGTTTTGTGTCTATGAACCTGTTCTGCTCCTACATTCAATTTGACACATGCACAAACTTGTAGAGTCACTTTAAACATTGCCACTGTATTTCCCTCAGCATCAACAAATCCCATGAAATGACCCAAACCAGCATTGTGGTCATCCAAGCTAATTCTTTCTGAGCCACACAGTCGTTCTGTTTCTTACTGAAGTTACCATTTTTTATAAACGGAACATTTCAGATGCGTCAGTTTTTTTAAAAAAAGGCTGAATAATTTCCTAAAACAGCTGGACCAGTATTTTTTATTCAAGTCTGTGAGTGTGTTAGCATGTTTTCTGTATCTGTATCGGGCTTTTACTGCACAGACAATACTTCACTATTGATTCTGTGCCTTTCATGTGATGTGTTGAACTCTTGACCTATCTGCACTTGTTAAAGTACGCCTAATGTGTTGACCTGGGTGACTCCCTCCGTTTATCCCCGAGATGTTCAGCGCCAACTTCTTTTTTTTTCTTTTTTTTTAACAATTTGCATTCCATTCCCTGTTTTCCTCCTTGTCCAGGCGGGAATGAAGGGCCTCTTTGCTGAATAAGACTCTGCAATTAGCGCTAGCAGGTGGCTGACTTCAAACCGCTGCACTTTGGGAGGTTTTAGTTCTAATACCCGACCACAAGCTTCTAGCCAATTTCCAAGGCTGCCATCTTCCCACCAGCATTGCAGAATAAGAAAATGAGCAAGATAAGGAAGCGTTTTAGACAGCCAAGGAAAATAAGTGCTTTTTGAAACCACCAGAGGGAATCACAAAGCAGCCCAAGTCTCACTGGATATAGTATGTCATGTTTCTAAATTTGTATGTAATGACTTCAAAATGGAAGCCATCATTCAAGTTTTGGTATTGTAATGCGCATTGTTAGCTTGGGCTGCGCTGCTGAGTAACACCGCACTCTCGTCTGACACCCATTCCATCACTGCGTGTCAATCCGAGTGCTCTCATGTCAGAGTTGAAATATTAGCTGGGCTGTGAGGTTGGTATCATTCTCTGGATTTTACTGTGCTGTAATAACTGTCAAACTGAGCAGACGCACAAGTGTTTGACTGCTCACATGTGCACATGCGTTCCCACCGCTTGGCTCGAGCGGACGCAGCCTTTCAGATCTGGCAAAAGACTTGCAGCAAAGCTCAAGGCTTTATTTTTTTGCCGTTGCAGGAAGTTGACTTGGTGTTTTTGGTGCAACGCAGGAAACACCGACAAGCAGTAAATTTAAAGAGGGATAAAGGATTTTTAAAAAGCAATACGTGTTAGGAGAAAAATAAAGCAAGTGTAGCAAATCAAAGCTATTCTAAGGTAATAAAAATACGTACACACATGCTGTACATACTGCGCAGGAATGTGCAAAATCGTCTGCCTGGGAATAGGCAAAATCTCAAAAGCATTATCCGAAAAGTTGAACTCATTGTACTCTTCCATAATATGCAAGTTAGTGTGCCAGGTATAAAGCAATCTGTAGACGTTAATCAGGTGAAAATAGCTTATTCTGACGGTGCATTATGTAATAGGTCTATATATTATGCGAACTGTGCTGTACTTATGCATCACAGAAAGAGGGATTTAAATGTGCGTTTCACATGTAGAACATTTGGCAGCTGGTCATCTCCTGCCTTTCAACTCGTATGGCACCTGATCGTAATCCTTTTTTTATCGAAGCCACACATCATGATCTAAGCTTTTCGTGCACCTTAGCCATGTGTTGCTATCAGACGCAGCGCTGCATGCTCAACCTCTCTGAGGGTTTAATTCGCCTGCTGATAGAAGACACATGTAAGCAGCTCGAGGAGAGATATTCTTGATGGAGTATCTGTGATAAAATCTAAATATCGCCGAATTTGTTGTGCCGAAACGGTCCGTGGAGGCAGAGTGGTCTTTGCAGGTATCAAGAGTAAAAACTAATTCACATATTTAGGTTTAGTCTCAAAAACCCCAGTTTGTATCTGCTGCTTCAAAGGATTCTGTTCCAGTGCGGATGAAAAATGGGATCCAGACAACAGGACGTCCTCACCAACCAATTCAAATGTAAGGTTTCGAACCCAGATGGAAACTATCAGCCGTAACACAGGTGGGCACGCTGAGGAGTGCATGATAACTTTGTAAGAGGAATCTGTGGAATGATGGATTAATAAAAACGCAGCATACTTACTGTTATTTGTGAATCTGTAACCTCCACGGAGGCTTGTTTCTGTAGCGACAGAAAGGACGCACGGCAAACTGAATGTGACCCTCGCCGATATAAATAACCAAATCGTCCTTTGTACTGCGGCGGCGTTCGATTTCAAAAAAAGGAGGACATAAAGCTACACTAATACCAGATATTCTGCTTTCAACAGCTCAGGAAAGCATCAGTGCTTTCCGCAGGGTGGAATTTCAGCTTTCATTCGGAGCTCCGTGTTTTTCCTTTTGCATGTGCGCCTCCACGTTACGGATGAGTTGTCAGGTCGACTCAGAGACAATGTGATTTTCCCACACGAGGATCCGACGCCATCTGACAGCGATGATGGACCATTGTTTCAAAACTGAAGAAGCGGTAAACATGTCACATTTGATAAAAAAAGAACCCACCACGAAGAGGCAAAGAGGTCTTCCCCATCCCAGTTGGTCGATTTCAATGTTGAATCTGATTTTTTTTTTCTTTTTTGAGGAAATTAGCATCATAAACGTTAGGTTTTAGGGAGTTAAGCCTGAGAAATGCAAGCTACTCCTTTTAAATCTAATTCCTTAACTGTGTCGTTCTCAACTCCTTTATCAGGGAGGCCAACTTTCACTCCTGCTCTGTTGTGTGTTTGTCGTTAATTTACTGAGGCTTTTATTAGGAAAGGGCTGCTTTATTGACCCCTACACCTGAGCCTGGGTTTTCGTCGCTGATATGATTTACAAACAGACGGCGTCCTAGCTGCAGCAGACAGTTGTTATTTAGATTGTGGTTTCTGAATTTTTCTTCCTTCCGTCTTTAAGTCGGTCCAGCCGTGTTATGCAGTCATTGCACAGCTTGTCTGATGTCTGGCTTCGTGATACAAAGCAGAGGTCTGGTTTCACAGCGGGACCAGCTGACGGTCTGATTGGCCGGTTTGGTGACTGACTGGAGCCTGGGTGGGAGACATTAGCTGTCTATCTCTTATTAAATTGCCCTGTGTGGCTGTGTTTGAAAGTGATACAGGGAAACTGGCGAGGGATCAGGGCCACAGCGGGGACGACCCTGCTTTGAAGTGGCAGAAGGAAAAGTTTGACTATATTAGGCCTCGTGACACGAGGCCGGGGGTATGAGGATGGGGAGGCTGCTTGGAGCACCCTGGACGTCAGGTGGTAACAGACTCCCATGTTGCTAATTCAGCTTAATTTGTTTGACAAAGAGAAGTTAAGAAAGGCTTTAAGGAATGTTTGGGCCGGAGCCCAGTCATTCTCCCCGGCTCCCTCTTATATATTGTGCAATCCGTAAATATTCCCAAATTCACAATGCCTCAGTAACATGTTTGTGTCGAGACGTTGCCGTTTTAGTCAACATGCATATTTCCTCTTTGGTCCAAGCTGAACCAGTACCAAAACTTTAACGTAATTTAGAGAGAATGTTATTTTCTCTCAGCCTAGTTGTTAAATGAATGGCATCTGGCTGCTGCTTTCTGTCGAAGCGTTTGGCTGCAGATATGTAGCTGGGCCTGAAATACCCATCCACAGGGGGGCACAAATGTTAAACCTGCCATTCCTCCTTTCACAGAGACAAATTACCCAAGTTAGTGTGGCTGACTCCAAAGGAAAAGCAGCAGCCTTTTGTCTGGAGGAGAGCCATGTGCTGCATTTACTTACTCCCTGTGTTATCCACTAGGCTATGTTGTTGGGAAACAGGCATGTGGGGCTGATTAGATGACAACTGATGCTACACAAAATCTTTAGGTTTTCAGGAGGAGGGGGTTGGCTCAACAATTAGTTCTCAGTCACCGCGCTTGGTGTATCATATTTTGTGGGCCTCGGGCGCAGGAAACCAAGTATCAGGAATTAAAACACAGTAAATCTGTTGCGGCCCAACCAGGTCACCTCCGGGGTTCACCTTTATTTCTGTCTACTGGGGGAAAGTCGCCTGTAGTCTCCCACCTTCCAAGTCTCGGGGCAATTTCACACCATGATCTGCAGGCAGAGTGCCATACTGGTGGTCTGGTGCATACGTCAGAGCGCCTGCTGCCATTAAGAGCGGCAACTGTGGCTCCATAAAACGCAGCTATGACTCATGGGGGAGTCTACTGTATTTAGTGGTTAGTTGAGGTGGCAGCAAGCGGAACAGGAGCTGGTCGACTGGAGGTATTCTTGGTGAAGCTGTTTGGAAAGGTTGTAGGTGCTCGAGCAAGAATAACTTTTGCTTACAAATTGCAATAATAACCAACTAGAGGTGTAGATAACCTTGTGTGTTTTGCTTTTAAATTGTGCATTATGTAGTATTGATGTATAAGATTGATGGCATGAAGCCTGTAAATTGTGCATCGTGGATAATTTTCTTATCCTCAACATCTGTGAGTTCATTAGTCTGTCAGTAACAAGGGTAAATTCGGCGTTAAATTAATGCAGAGCCTAAAACTGGGTGTTAAGTCTGAAACTAATGAAAAATGCAAGCTTGCACACAACAAAAGGTCCTGAGCCAGATTTCAGTGTTGTGGTTACGCTGTATGATCGGCAGGCCGCTGAGCCCAAATTGTAAAAATGTAATTTTCAATAATCTCAACCTTGCAGGGAAACATTGCTGGTTTGGATGCAATACAGCAAGTAAGAAATTGTCCTTTTCCTGCACTGAAACTGAGGTTAAACAAAAGCCTGAGTGATTTGTAAATAAAAAATGAGCTGGCTCGAGAGGTCTGTTTGCTATCATATTAAAAAAAGAACATGGAAATATGCTGTATGTGTCATCATCTTTGGTGAGGTGATTGCAAGCACACCCGTTTACCTCCTCCTCGCTTTGGATCTCTCTTGTCTCTTCCTCATCCGTTTTATCTTTGTTAGATCAACATGCTGTCTTCCAAAGTCAAGGCCCTTCCTTAATCTCTTCACCTCTGTGACAAAGCCCGTGGCCCGAGTCGAAAGAGACACGACAAAGTCTTGGCATAGACCTCTCTGTGGCCATTAGCTCATGTGATTGGGCTCCGATAGAAACCATATGACCCAGACGAAGACACGCAAAAAGCGAACATTATGCAGCTTCCTTCCACCTCATAACTCCCCTCCACCTCAGACTGAGTTGTCAAAACGGTTAAAACTCCCCAGCGACAACTCTCTCTCCGGGGATTTCCTTATTTCCTCTGTTCTTTAATAATGTCGGAGATGGTACAGAGCCCACAACCGGGTTTTCGTGAAAACGGCTGACTCACTATAATGAAACGTAGCTTATTTGTGCGTTTCCCCACAGTTGTCATTCCTGTGCACAGTTGTGTGTTTACCCCTGCAAGTCTGTGAATCAGAAACGGCTGCGTGCGATGAGTGATTGTGTAATAATGCAGGATGTAAACGATCAAAATATGTCATTTTCTCCCTGGTGTTTTGCATGTTCTCTGTAACTGCACTTAATTTACATTTTGCAAACATTGCTTCAATTATCAAACAAAACTGGATGGGATAGCAGCGAACGCTATGATATATCAGCTCAGATTTGAAGCTACTTAAGAGTATTTTATGTGAGAAATGATGGCTGACAGGGATTCATCATTGGATCTCATTGCTCCCAAAAGAAAAAGTCTCCCTGTATGTGTTCATGTCTGCAGTATTTATCCCCTTCAGCCTGTTCCTTTCTGAGAATTGGAATACTTTTAGACCGAACTATTCCAGGTTTCCCTCAGAAGCCTGCTTGCCTTCTCTCTCTTTGTCCAACTGAGGCTTGCGGTTTGTGACTCACTTCTCGGTGCGTTCCAAAAAACATCCTAGAAAAAAAAACGAAAGAAAAACAGGCGATTACATCTCCACTGTCCCCCCCCCCTACCTCCCCGAACAACAGCGGTCATTCTTCTGTCCGGACGCCTCTGCGCAAACCTCATCTCAACAAACAGACCCCTCAATGTTCAGACATCATAATGCGGCCCGCTGTACGCTGTTTGTTTACCTGAACCTTGGACCGCGGCTCCCCAGGCTCTGCCACTATCTTTACCCCAAGACAGACGAGGCCTGGAAGTAATCAGGGCACTTCAACTGCCGGCTGCCACTCATTGTCTTCATCCTTCCATAACAGCCACATCCGTTTTCCATTTTCCAGGGATTGATATGATAAAACACATAATGGGCGGGACAGGCACCAGAAAATGCGGCGCTAAGTCAACGTAGTATGCCTCACTTTCACCCTTAACATGAAAGAAGAAGGAAGAAATGAGGTACCAGGTGAAATTCCCTCCTAGGCCAAGCCATAAACGTGTCTGTTTTTGCTTTAGCTCCGTAAAGTATGGCTTGATTTTCGTATGCTTCGAGCATCATTTCCCACATGGCCACATGCTGTACAAATGTTGGATAATCATCTCCTTCCATCTAATAGAGGATAAGTTATAGGGCCTTCGTCTGACAATGTGTTTTGTATTTAAGCGCCATTAAGGTGCCACTCTTAACAAGATCTCTTTGCTCCGTTGACAGTAAAAAGCACTTCATTAGCGTACTTTATTTATCACATTTCAAGCGAGAAATTATTTCTGGCAGGTTATAAGTGGGTAAAATTGAGAGTGGTATGGGTTGTATTGTGAGATTGTTAACAGCCTGACATGAGCAGAGACGGTAGGCTGATGGCTGTCTGCTCCCCCCCTCTGATGATTAATGCAAAGAGGGAGGAAAGAAGACGGGAAGTCACAGTTCTCATGGTTTTGGACGTAAGTTTTGATCTGTCAGAAGCCTACATTATTTGGTTCTGTATACAGTTTGGATTGTGTGTATTGGACAGACACAATCTGAATTATCATGATGATATGTTTGATTTAATAATTCAGATTATGTTTTGATTATTCCCACATGTGAAAGTGCGTTCATCTGTCTTTTAATTGCAGCGTAATTATTTTTAATTTTAATTTATAGTAGCTTTTGTCAGACAAATATGTTTCTTCTGGCTGGAATTATGTAACAGATGTTAACGATGGTTTTTAACTGTTATTACTTTTTATTTTGGACATTTTACTGAAAATGATGTGTCTAAATCTATTCATACCTCTTCAAATTGTCACAAATGTTTTAGAAAATGCAGCTACTGCACCGTTCCAAATGGCCTTGGTAGCGTCCAAGATCTTTTGCTGCTTTCTACTACAGTATAAATTTAGAACAGCTGATGCAGTTGTTCTCTAGCAAGTCACTTGTCAATTGCAAGTCACGACTAAAACCAAAGGGCTTAGTGAGATTGTTATTATAGTCAATCACGGAGAGAGAGTGCATTGTGGCCGCTCACGAGACGGGGAAAAGCTATAAAGTCATATCTAAGGGTTTTCACGTGCAAGTGGCCACAGTGCAGTACAGAATCAACAAATACAAGGAGTTCCACACTGTAGGAAATCTCAAAGGGCAATGGTAGGAAGATAAAAGTGACCCCTGCAACAGCAAGAATGGTAGTACGAAGGGCTGAGAAGAATCCAACGATCACCACCGAGACCATCCTGATGAATCTGAGCAATTAGGGTTGTAACATCTCAGTCAGAAACTCAGCAGACACTGAAACATGCCGGTGTCCATTAGGGGTGTAACGGTACACAAAAATCACATTTCAGTATGTACCTTGGTACGGAAGTCACAGTTCAGTTCGGTACGGAACCCTCTGGAGTCGACGGACGCACCGGCGTGTCAAAATGACATGACTGATTTAAGATGATGTAGCAGCAAGACGCCTCGCTGAGTCTCTGTTTTAACTTGTGTCGAAAGTGCGGATTTCAAACTATCTACTAGTTTTTGAATTGTGTTGATAGGTCAAGTAAAACCAGAGTTGTTACAAATAAACACCATACTTTGTTGCACGTTTGGAGCCCCTTACGGCTTTGGTCTTTTCCACTTGTTTTACTCCTTTTTCATACTTTACCGGGAAACCCAAGTGATCCCAAACGGGTGGTTTTAACCATGGGGGAGCGTCTTCCAGCTCCGGCTTCTTGTTGTTAGCATTAGCCGACCCATTCACTAGCCATACGTCGCAGGAGAGCCGGAAGGCGAAAAAACAGTCCGTCACATCCTGTGTTCCACTGGAAACTCCTACTTGTTCTTAGTTCTGCAATACTGTGCAACTGTGAGATAGAGAAGGTCCGCCACAACTGTGGACACTACGAGGTTCACAATTAAAACAGTTCTGTACATTGCCCATTCTTAATAGCCTCAAAATTTTCGTACAGCGGTACACCTCTGTACCGAACCGAAAGTACCTGTACCTAATGGTTCCATACGGTTCGGTGTGTTACACCCCTTGTCTCCATGGATGCTGACCAAGGAGGACTTCACACAAAAGCTCCCCCGAACAAAAGAGAAAGCTACTGGTCATCACTTCTAAGGTCGGATGAGATAAAAATGGAGTTGTTTGGCCACGGGGAAGAAAGAAAGGAGAAACATTCAACCCCACACAGCCAAGCATGCTGTTAAGTGTAACACTTCGGGGGTGTTATTCAGCTAATTGGGCAGGCAACTCTGTCACAAAGTAAAAGGTATCACGAGAATAGAAGGCGACATTAGGATTCTGGAGAGAAAAACCTTAAGCAGTCTGCAGAAAAACATGTCCTTGGGCAGCATTGGACCTTTCATCAAGACGGTGATCAGAAACATACAGCCAGACTGCCAAAGAAATGTTTAACAGAAAACAATACGAACAATTTGGAGCGGCTCGGAGACCAGGCCTGAATCCCATCGAGGATCTGTGGAGGAACCGGAGACCATAGTGATGGCAAGGAACCCTTCTGGCCTCGAAGACCTGGAGAGTGTCACAAAGAGGAGTGGAACACGAGATGCAAATAAAGACTTTCCCATTAGTTGGTGAGAGGTTATCAGTAATCTTGGACATGTAAGAATATAAAAACATACAAAAAAAACTAAGAAATATATATAAAATGTATCATAATACTGCCTTTTCTCACTTGTTTCTGCCACGTCTAGCCAGAGGAAACCTATTGCTCAAATAAAAATGAATTATAAACCAAAATTAGGCGTAGGTATGAATAATTTATCGAATAATATCCTCAAATTAGTTGTAGCTATAACTACTGCTGTTCCTGTAGAAAACAAGCTGATTAATGTTTTGACACGTGGACTGGGAGCTAGATGTGGTCTATGTACGTTGGCTCAGGCAGATGTGTGAGGAGAAACCTGACCAGCTCGGTGCTCTGTTGTAGTACAGGAAGAACAGCTACTGAGAGATGACATTTACATAAGAATTGTTTTTTCTGCAGCCTGCAGGGGAAATAAACTCCCAGAGGTTTAGTCGTCCCGTGTTTCTCCGAAACTCCTCGTTCAAGCTATCTATTAACCAGACCCAGGCTTTAACGTACACCTCTCTTTGCCCGTGGGTTTCATAGCCTCACTGTGTGGTCCCTGTTTTCCATCACAAACGTTTGTTGTTAGCTACAGCTTGCATCCACCGCCACTTATTGGCCAGAGAAAGTTGTTGGTGGGACCTTTTTTTTTTAACAACCAGAAGTCGGAGCACCCTTTTCCATAAACAGACATTCGCCATATACTGCTGTATCAGGGGGATTGGCGGTAGAGGGCCTGTGGTGCCGTGCTTGCAGAGTTTTAACCAGACAGTGCTCAGGTAGTGTAACAGAGAAGAATGGGATTAATAGATGCTCCAGAGCTGACCAGCACAATGAAGAGAGCCGTCTTTGTAGTCTGTCAGCTCCTTCTTGCCGTCAGCCAGAAGTTGCGATTTACAAGCAGATCTCAGACCGCACTTCTAAGTGTATGTCACTGTTCTGTGGTTTCCACTTAAGGGCGTGTGTACGTAGTGAGGCCGTCAGTGCGCTGCGATTATGCCTGAGCTCCAGGGTTTTATGGGAATTCCTCTGGACAGCCACCTATGACTTTATGAAACACTTAAATTCGTCTAATTGAATTTCCACATTTCGTGGTTGGTAGTTCCAGGTTTGTCCATCACCGCAAAGAGGTACCAGAGGAGCTACTTCCACTAAATATAAGGGTGAAAGTAAATGTTAATCCTGTGTCTGTGTGCACGTGAAAGTGAGTGATTGGAAAGAATTTCATATGAGCAAAAGTGTTGGTTATTTAGGCCTCGACCAAAGTGTCTCTAGGTAGTCGAGTCGAGTGAAAATGTTATGTTATTTGCAGAGATTGATGAGGGCGAAAGACATCATTGGACAGAGAGGAACCTATACATTTATGATGTATTTAATCTAGAAAAAATCTGAATTAATAGGTTGAGCTCCACAGATGATATGTTGAGCCCCATGTTTCATTCGCTGTGGATCATCTTTTATAATCAATCAGTGCAGTCATGGTGTGATTATCTTACAGCGTGTTTTCCCCACGGGTCAGGCTGTGGATTTCTCTGGCAAAATGTTCTAAAAATGTGGGGTTTGCTGTGATTCTGGGTGTTTAGAGAGTGCTGGCCGCCCTGCTCCATCATTTACTTAATAATGCGTCTGCAGTTTCCAGCTGGTTGGAATTTGTAGCCCTTTCGTTTGGAGTCGGCTCCGCTCGTCTCACTACATGCTACAGCACACTGTTTTAGCGCCGAGGCCCCTCTGAAGTCCGTCCACTCCCAGATCTCTCCTCTCTTGCATGATAACCCCTCAGCAGATAAAAGGAAAGAGAAAAGCCCATCAGACAGTCCGCAGGTTTTTCTTTTTTTTCCACTGGGGGCTTTATCACTTCCTTTGATCACAGTTATGTCATTGTGTGTTACAGCGTCTGTAGTTTTTGGATCCATCGGTAAAGCACTGGGAAACTGGAACAAGGCACACAAAGAGTTCTGCATGCTTGTGGACTTTTTTTCACTCCTGGAGAGGAGTGGAGAGGGCAGAGACTGAATATGTTTTATGTCAGCAAGTTTAGAAAAGCTAGTTTTCCTTGTTAATTCATCAAATCCCGTGTTCTGCCATCAGGGTGTTTGCGAGCAGAGGTACTCAGCTATGAGTGCAGGCCTTACTGCAGCACAATGACATTAAACAGCTCTTAGAATAAAACAATGCTGGCCCCAGCTGGTCAGTATTTGAAAAAATATCAGCCATCCCAGGCTCTGTGTTAATTCCTCTATCCAGTGCTTGTTCCTGTCTCCATGTGGAATTCATTACAGCCCTTTGACTCTGTCCGATCAGCAGCTTTTCATCTGAATTAACACAGCAGCTGTGGACCACAAAGTCCTTTCAGTGGCGCTCATCGCCGAGTTCATGGAGTCAGTGGCTTTTTCTCTAATTTTGCTTTGTCAAGTTAATCTCGGAATTAGTCTTTTTCTCTGGATGTCAGTCGCTCCAACACTCCTCTCTGTCATGTAAAGTCTCACCTCATTAGGGTCATGTCTCTGTCAACCTCTGAGGTCAGCTAACATGGCTTGGCCAGGAAGAGAGGATGTAGGTGGGGTGTCCTCGCCGTCATGTCATCATCTCTGCCATCCAGCCACAGCTTTTTTTCTTGTTTTAATGAAGCGTCTGTGATGAGTCCAGGCCTGTTGTCCCAGAGGTCACATAACCGTTTTACAGTTATTGGAGAAAAGGGGCTAAGTGGCTCATGAAAGCGGCTGTTAAATAAACACCAGCTCAAGTTAAAAAGGAGGCCGTGGAGGGGTTCTTTTTTTCTTTTCCTTTAAAATAATTAGTGTAAGCTGCATTCTCCGAGTCCAGATCACGCATTTCCCAAGTTATTACCTGTGTGTAGAAGGTTAACATGACCCTCAGACAAGTTACAGATGCCTACAGTCTAGGCTTATGTGATGCCAAGACATTCAGTCTATCATATACTACAAGAAGTGACTAAACACTGATGAGTTGAAACATGATGATTGGTTGTCTCATAAAAGTGGTGCATGTCAAGATCTGGGGTGTAGTAGACATTCTCATAGTCAGCCTGTTGAATGGGGTAAAAACCTTACCGACTTTGCCAAGTTCAAAATTGTTACGGCCAGAAGACTGAGTCAGAATCCCAAAACTGCAAGGCTCATGAGGTGCTCTTGGTCTGCAGCGGGGAGCATCTGCTGACAGTGGACCGAGACGGCGGAGTGTTTGGAGGATGTGCTGGAGCAGGTCTGATCTGCAGCGGCTCCAACTCACAACTTCCAGGACTCAAAGGATCTGCTGCTGAGGTCTTCGTGCCAGATACCGCAGTTCACCTTCAAAGCAGCGGGTTGCAGCTGTTTTGGCAGCGCACAAATGGCCAACAGCACACTGGGCAGGGGTGGCCAAAAACATGCTGGACCGTTTGAACATAAATCGTGCACATTCAGTCGTACCATGAGCAATGAAAGTGGCCCTGGGGAATTTTGACAAGTTGTTGATTCAACCTCTAAAAACACATCCCTGTGTATCAAGCTCTACACTGTTACTTCCTATAGAATGTGCAGATCTATGAAGTCCCCCCCTGCTCGAGCACACCAGCTCACCTAGTGTAAAACTTCACTATGATACACAGGTTGTAATATTATTAGTAACTCACCCATACGTGTTCGAACTGGAAGCTGATTCTGAAGAATGATACAACAAGGCCCACCCAGGATTGGTTTGACCTGTTCGTCTGAATCCATGTTTTTGAGACCATCATTAGTGCATTACAGTTTCAATATGGAAGTACTCCGTCATTGCGTTGACTGCTCTGTATTTCATGATGTGTCGTCCAGCATATGACAACACCATATGGACGTGTTTACAAGGTTAAAATCTTGATTTTCGCTGGAGGGGTCTTTAAGGATAGTTCTACTTGTACAGAAGCTTATATCATATTCTCACATTAGTTTAGCCCTTTTCAGACATGGGATATCTATAATTACTAGCTCTATCCATCTATTAAACTGACGCTATTATCTCATTCAGACTTTTAAGGTTACTTTTAAGGTAAATTTCCTCATGGCTTCATTTAGACACCCACCACAGACGCAATATGTTAGTGATATTCTCCATATGAGTTAGATTGAACAGTATATCAAGTTCCATTGAGACAAAAGACTATACTACTAACAAGCTTATCAAACTGTCCAAATACCTCTAGATAGCTCAAAATCGGTGCTAGCAAACAGGTTTACGGCTTGACATCCACCCTTTTTTAGTTTTAATGCTAAAAAAATTACCACAATGACACAAGATGTCACCTGTGACCATGTTAAATCTGTATAGCTGTCTGTTATTGCGACTGCATGCAGTTCAGACTTGTGCCATGGTTGAAAATTATACGCAAGTGTTCCTCGATCTGACCCAGTAGCTTTGCTGTTGCAGCTTTTATGGTAAAGTGACCCTGGTGCTAATTCAGACATGAGGCTGGCACGTTCAGATGCGGTCAGATTAATGGGAAGGAGTGCATGTCTTAAAGAGGCGTTTGATTGCATATCAACTGTTTTGTTTGTTGTCGCGCTCCAAGTTGTTGCTCACCCGTTATGACGCCAAACTAAGTTATAGTGGACAAATTATTGCCAATGCTGTTGTTGTTTCCATGGAAACGGACCCTTTTTTTAAAAAAAGTTAAAACAGGCCAAGTCGTTGGCTGTGCTTTTCAGAGCAATTAGGATGCTGTCCACAAAAGCTGCACCCTGCCTTCGCTAAGTAGGCATCCAACTACAAATATAAACACAAATACGCATGCTGTAATTACATTATGTCAGCGCATGTGTTTGGCGTTTATGTGTTTGGAGCTCTGGCCTCGCAACCATTACAACAGTCAGACTGAAGGAGTCTGGAGCGTAAACTATTCTAGTTATTCCTAAGTTCGGTGGACTGTTGCTCCTTTCCGTGGCTGTGAGAGCAGAGCAGCCAGAGAGGCTCACCTGTCAGCAGCAGCGTCATAATTCACCTCCTCAGTCCTCGATGACAAAGAGGTCTGCTCGGCTTTCTCCACCTGACAACCTCAGCTATTGGTGGCCTGAAGACTGCAGAGTTACGATCGATAGATTCAACTGTTGCATGGATTATCGGCTATGGGCTGTTTCCCTCAACTTTAATTATGTTTCGTCACATTTCTTTATAGTGTATTGGATAGATTAATTCTTCCTGAGTTGTTGGTGAGAGATTTTTTTCGTAAGTGGTTGCTTTTTATGAATTGGCGGTTTTGACGGGGCTGGATTGAACTGTATTTCACTCTAGCCTCCAATTCCATTCAGCAGTGGCCTCTATCCAGCTCATTAGAGGTAGAAACCGCACATTCTACCTCACACTCTTTCCCTCATGCTGAATTAATGGAACAATCTACATAGTTGGCCTCCAGAAGTGTGGAGGGGGAAAGAAAAAAACTTCCCCACACAATAGCTATTTGTTTCTTGTTCATTGTTCTGTTGCTGCCCCTCTCTTTAATACCTAATCAGATTTGGTTGATTAAGAATTAGGTCACATTTTTTAAAAATCCATTTAGCCAATTATGTGATTATTTATAATGAAAACCTGTGTGTCTGTTTTTGTGGAGGAGAGTGAGATGAAATGCATCTGTATGAGGGGAAAGCCATGGGATGCTGGATGCTTGTGTGCATATTTAAAGGGCAGAGAGAGCATATGGAGGCCGGCAGCAGCTGGAGAGGAATTAAGGGCAAATGAATCTAATCATGGTATCATAGGCAAATAAATAAAGAGCAGTGAGCTGTTATTAGTCAGCACACAGCCGAACAGTTTGAACTCTGGACAGAAGACTTTATGGCATTAAATCAGCCATTCTAATCTCAGATTACACCTCCTTATCTGATTCAAAACAAATCAGACAACAAACACTCCACACAGGATTTCGGCCATGTGTGTTGCATCGCTTTCGAGGTAAAATCAAATTTTGTACACGGTCGATTGCGTCTTCGCAGTCTGTCTTGTTGAGCCTTGCAAAGACCAGCCTCCGATTGTAATCAGCCATTGATTATGAGGAAATCTTTCTGTATTGGTCTGTGACTGTTATAAATCCAAACACTACAACCTTTTGGCAGTGCAAAAAAAACTGTTTTAACATCCTTAACACTATGCAGGGTCACAGTTGAACAAACCCAGATGACAGAGAATGCTTTGGGCTTTTCCAAAGTAAACCGGACACGGCCCATACCGGCCCAATACCGTGGCAGGTTTTAATTTGATACTCGGAGCCAATGAAAACGAGAGTCAAAGGTTTGTCTTCTCTTTTGTTTATTGTACAGCTACACTGCTTTTAAAGTTTCATACCCTTTTCATGCACTACTCTGTCTGCCGTTGCTGTTATTTCCTGTTATTTTCAGCAGAGTAGCACTCAACCGTCTCATTCGGCAACATTTCTTTATGATCAGTGACATCCCAAATTAGCTTCACGCAATTTAGTCTTCAAAAACTCCCAAGTGTCATAAAAATCAATATGAAATAGCGCGTAACATTTATAGCATTTTTCACATAAGCTGTCCTTCTATTCTCAAAAGAGATCTCTCTGAATGTAGACTTTGTCTTCGCCAGCAGCTCTTGGAAAGCCGACTGCAGTGACAGATTTGTTCTGCGAGAGCTCAGGCATATTTGATCTGCCAGCTTACAACTAGGATGCCTTCTAATACTTGATATGTTCGTAACCCTGTCCCCGGTGGCTTTATCTGGTTCACACACAAACGCATATTTACACAGATGCGGCGTTTACAGTCAGTGACAGCAGTTATTGCATGTGATACACTTAGCTAAATCTCTCTTCATGTGGAGATATGAAAGACCTCTCATTTTCAAATTTATACTTTCAACCCCGCCAATCCAAATTCTTTCATGGCGCAGTTTGACGCGGAGTATTTTATCCTGGTAAAATAACAGCGGGATCCGGCAGAAAATCCCTTTGAACTCTGTGAAATATTGAAAGTCTGAGCTTTAATCCGGGGCTCTCTAGTTACTGTTTTGTTAGGACATGTACTTAGCCAGTCGGTTGCACTGTAGACCAGACGTGGTCATTTTACTGTCATCAGGGTTGTATTCATACTTGACAAACTGTTTCGATGACATAGTCTCAAAGAGGTTTGTGATGTTTTCTGCCAGATGTAAATGTTTGCTGTTTTTAGTTAGTGTGGAATGATGAGAACCCCCAACCAAAGCCTGGATCGGTATTATTTGTTCTTCATTTCTTCCTCATGGCTCACTCGCATTTTGGACTTGTTAAAATAGACAAAATTAGCGGACATGTGGGGAGAAGTTCTGAAGAAACATCAGCGCACGTCAAAGCTGGTAACCCAGGAAGACGTGGAGGAGTGTGCGCCGTTTGCCAGCCCAGGCTCTCCCTGTGACCTGCAATCCAGTGGTAACACTAATAGAAAATCTCAGTCGTAAAGACATCCACAAAATAAAGAGGAAACGTTTAAAAAAAAATAATATGCCCATTCACAAGTAGTGGAACAGACTTAGAGAGAACATGTGGGCAGCATGAAGTCAGGATAGGCACCTGCCCACAAACCATATATTCATCCTCCTCTCTGGCCTACTACTATTTTCCGAGGGGCCTTGTGGAAACACAGCGTGGATATAAAAAAAATATTTCCCTTGTAAAAAAAACCCACAACACTTTAATTCCAGATAATAAAATGAGTGTGATCAGACCCTGGTTAAAATTAAAGTAGTACGTTTTCACGGCTATATCTGGCTGCGTTATTTAAAAGGCGCGCTGCAGCTAGAGCAAAGTGTGTTGTATTTGTGCCGGCGAGACTTGTCCTCCATAAATATATCTTTCCTTACTAAGGAAGAAAACATTAGACGTGTGCTGAGCTCGGGCTATCCTTCATTTCCCTTCAGCAACCCGTCATTCATCCGGTGCCCTTCACTCTTTGGCACCTTTTTGCTGTTCAGACCACAACAGTTTGTGGTTTCCCAGCAGAACAAGTTCTATATGCTTTGAATTTGTAACTACAAAGCAGGGAATTAGCATATTCTCCAAGGTGTGCCTCCCTCATGCACCAGGAGTCCTTGTGAGAGCTGCCATGGAGGATTGATGATGGTCCTACATGCCAATACTGCTAACAGGAGGTTGACCTCAGTGTTGTGACTTGAGCCCGTGCGGGTGTTGGGTTACTGAGCTCGGCTCCGGTGTTGCAGTGACAAGGGTCATTAGCCTTGAGGGCCAGAGCAACTCTCTAGGAGGGTGGCACTTCCAATAGGTGTCACTGTAGCACACCAGACTCGTCGGCCTCCTCTGCTGACCGGCACATACACACTCAGGAAGCACATCACGAAACGCTGGAGGCATGGAAGCACCCACCCCCGCAGTGATTGGAGTCAGAGGACGTTGCTCTCTTGTCACCGGTGGTCTCTCTAACTGAATTTCCTCTCCATCTCACACAGCCTTTCCCGTAATTATGTAAATCTGTTGACTGAATTTGGCGGCAATACAATACTCAGCAAAAGTGTAACAACAAGTAATGCGACGGAAGAATCTGGTTTGAATTAGGGCCGCATTTGAACCGGGCTCAGACTCTGTGAGTTCACCACACCTGTATTGCATTACCGCCGTGTGGAGGAGACGGAGAGGAGGGAGCAGAGAGAGTAAAAGGAGAAAGCCAGCAGAGTTAAAGGATGTTAAATGAAGTGGAAGAACTTTCAGTATGCAATATTAAAAACGATTTTATTACACGCTTGTTTGAAATGGCAGAGGAGATGGGAGGTGCAAAAAATAATACTTTTCAGCTGTTAAGGAAGTGCTTAAAATGATAGTGTAAACTATGAAGTCGTGCAGTTCCCATGGACACGTGAGTGTTTGGTTTGCTTTGGCCTTTAAACATCTACAAGTGATCATGCTGCTGCTAAAGTCAATGGTTTAGTCAAATACCTTAATCTTAAACATACTGCTCCACTATCTACTGCTGAATCTTCCAGAGGTGTGGATATGATTATAAAAGTGAAAGGCTTTAGGTCTTGTTTATCCTGAGAGGAGTCTGAATTAAAAAGTAAGCCACTTTTAGCATTGCATTCCTCTAACTCTGCTCTAATGCTGTTAGACTCACAATGGAAAGTCTCAAATGTAGAAGGTGTATTTTTTTTTTATTCAGTGCATTCCTCTATGATTTCAAAACCTGGCCCTTGCATTTCCCACGATGCAGTGTGGCCGCGGGTGTGTTATGCCAGTAGCAGCACCCTCCCACCCCTCAGGGTGTTTTTCAGCTCTACACTTGCAGTCTGCAGGCCCAACCAACGCTGATTCAAGTGGCATCACTTGAGGTGATTTGTGGCCCCTCTGGAGCCACAAAAGGCTTTCTACATCTTCTTTTACATATGTAGTGGTACTACCCCAGAGCTGTCAACTCCAATGGATGATGAACTCCTCTTCAGTGTCAGAATTGCAAAACATTTTCTTTCTTTCTGTCTTAAATGTCTCCACACATTTAATTTTTCTTCTCTAATGATCTTTCTCTGATGCCTGGATTCTGACTGTGTAGATCAGCTGCAGGCTGCTGTAAGCTGAGCCACAGAGCTTAAGATGATACAGGCTGATAAAGTCAGAAATGATTAGCCCGTGACTTTCATTCAGTACAGAAAAAGTGCTGTTACATCTCTCCAGATAGCTGTTCACATTCAGCTACATTTCAGTCCCTTTGAAAGTTCTTACTGTTGCTTATGCTGTACACATCCTTGTCTATATTAGCGGTTGCTCAGCGGATGAATAGGTTTTGCTTCCTAAAAACCAAGATGTGCTCTCTGTCTGTTATCCATTAACCACTGAAGGCGCACATCTAAAAATATATAGCACGTTTTGTTTCATGGGTAGGTAGGAGAGTTGATTTATTTACTGTCACTTCTTTTTTTTTTTTTTAAACCTTGGACTGCGGACATCCGTTTTCCTATTTAGCGAATGTGTTGACACATTTCTGGAATTGATGGGAGCAGTTCATCAACTGGTCAACACTTAACATTGACATAAAACGTGATAATGGCTTGAAAGAAGTCTGATTCACTTCCTGTCAGTCAGCACAACTTGCACATTTCTGCCAGAGGACATCTGTGTCGCAGAGTTTCTGCTCTTTACGTTTTGTTTGCCTGAATGCGGAAGTTTAACTTAAAAGTTCCATACAGTGAAAACCCATTTTAGAGTTAGTATAAAGTTAATAATATAAAGATGTTTACTTGTGCTATTTTTTTGTTGTCAACTGTGCTGCTTCGACTGATCAATTACTGAACAGAGCAGAGGCAGAGAGAGTCTTCTTCCTGAAGGGGTCGGGGACAGAAGCAGCATTTCATTAATTTTCTAACGAAGAGCACAACATGAGGCCAGCTGCTTTTGTGTGAGCCTCACTTTTTAAAGCATTATCATGCAAACAAACTCCAAGAAGTAAGTAATATAGCACTTGAAGTCATGTTCGTCCTACATTTATCGTTTTGTGTTGTCCTTTGCAGCATCTGAAGCAGGCCTATTTGGAGGAGAAGTAATTTTTGTCACCATAAATCCCCTTTCCTGCCAGTGGCACTCAACATTTAACCACACTGTCCATGCTCAAAGTCTGCATCTAATGTAGCTAAGTGGAAATGTTCAAATATGAAGTAATATTTTATCGATCATTGCTCAGATTTATCATGGGAAATTTAAAAAAAATAATCCTTTAGCGGTCACATTTAAAACAGCAGCAGTTCTTCACACTCTAAATATGTGGGAAGATATTTTCTGTGGTGAGCAAACGCCTGTGGTGTTTACGAATTCTGATTCCCAGTTTGGCTTGAAGACTACATGATGATGATGACCGTGGCGTGTATTCAAGGCCAGAGCACTGCGCTGAGTTTAAAGGAAGCGAATTACTGTTGTGAATGAATTATATGGCTCTAGCCAGACTCAAACAACTTTTCAGCTCTGCTCTGTATATTTATTGAGACACATGAAAGGCCGCGGCGATCAATCAAGTCGGATTTCATATTCCACGCCGCACCACACGATTGTTAAGGTCTCCGAACCCCCATTGCACCATGTGAGGTTTTCCTATTGGCCAACACAGAGCTGCATGCAAATACATAATCTCAAAAACAGCGAATAACAACCAACCTCTAAATACACGTCAAAACAAATTAGAAAGAAACATTAAAAATGAACCTTTTACCATATTATTCCCCTCCTCTTCCCTCGCCAATCATTTTTTTTCACTTAACTTCACAACTCCCATCTGCAGACATTTTGTCTCGGCCATTTTGTGTGCATCCCGGTCAACAGTTCAGTGTAATTCATTTAGCGGACGAGTGGAGGCTGTGCGGGCTGAGTTTCATTACGTGCCCGGGATAAGCCAGATGGGCGGAATCATCGAAGCACCGCGCTCTAACAAACATAATCAACCATTTCAAATCCACCAGTGAGCTAGAAAGAGCTTCTGAAAGGGGAGGTTCTGTTTGATATAAATCAAATGGAGTTAGGGGGGGAAAAAAAGGCAAAATTCACCAAAGAAGATGCTGATAAGACCAGAAAGTACAGTCAAAGTCCTGTAGATTCTTTTTGTAAACACTCACCGGCCACTTTATTAGGTCCACCTTGCTGCCAATACATTTATTCAGGATGTATTTTACTTTTGTGGTAAGAAATCTTGTATTTGCAATTATGGCTTTTCTTTTGTAGGGACCAGAGAGAAGCCACGGGCCAAATTAAAGGCCGCTCTATCTCAGAATCCGTTTTATTAGCTAATCCCCAAGCACCTACTGGTTGATATGCAGTTTATTTTCATTTAAATCCATTTATATTGTCTCATAATTAACTTCAAGATGGCCTGTTTGGTGTATGTTAATATTAAACCTATGGAGAAATTTTAATGCCACATTTTTTGATTTTTCTTCTTTATTTTATTGTTAATTTTTGTTCATTGTTTACCACTACAAAATACACTAAGAGGGAAAACACAGCTCATGTGACATTTTAAGGAGCAGCTGCCAAAGTAGCTAACTAGGTTTCGCTTTCAGGTTTATTTGCAGGGCTACAGATCAAAAACAATTTGTTTTCTTCACCATGCTCAAAGCACCGGTCAAGCTTAGTTATGTTTCATTGCAATGTAGGTTTCGGGTTTAAATAAATATACTGTATAACACAAAAACTCATGAGGTCAGGCTTTGCGTCTTGGCCGCAAACGATAACGCCGGTGCTGTTATTCTTCCAGACGAGTCAAACTGTTTATTGAAGCATCAAAACAATAGATCAAGCGGAAGTCTCCCCGTACCGAGTTCTGTCGTTTGCACCATATCGGCCCGCTGAGGGAAATGAGTTGTTTATTTCCTCAAAGCTGAACTCGGCCTTCGAACTGCTGGCAGCAATAGCTCATTGACAAACAGGGAGAAGAAGGATTCGATCAAAGATTCTGAGCCGTATGTGTGACTCACAGAGACGTAAACAAACACCAACAGTAATTGGATCGATGTGCCACTGTGTGCGCGTTGGTCTTGCAGAAACGCAGACACGATGAGGAGACTAAAACAAGAATGCGCCTACGAATTTAACGACGGCCGTAATGAGAAAAAGTAAAACTTCACCTGCTGCCGCGATGAAAGCTGGCGCTGGCAGTCTGGTGTGAAGGAATCATCCGCGAGGCAGACTTGGCCACACAAAGCAGGAACTGTGTGTGGGGCGTGTGGTTTTCAAGCGCCAGCCAAACGTCTCCAGAGGACACTATAGATGCCCAAAAAGCTGCTCTAATGAGCCAAGAAACTGTTGGTTATTGACCATTTTATTGCATGTCTCACTTGAAATTGCATGTATTAAAATCTTTGAGGAATGGCCCACATACAGCAACAAATAGAGGTGAATGCAGCATTAGCTAACAGTATGGCACATTAGACTCTAACACAGTTTTTATTGTTTCATTGGACTCGTTATGATTTGCCAGAATTTAATAGTAATCAAAAAACAAGTTAGTTGACTGTGCTGTTTGACTGACCACTTGTTTGGCATGCAGGTCGTTGAAACACTCTTAGCTTTGGCTTAATGATTAACAGCACAGCATGCAGGCTTTACAGCATTTCCCAACAGAATCAGCAGAGACGATGATAGAAGCGGCAGGAACTGTTCCATTACATTCTGAGAAATTCATCCACGCTAATGTTCATAATTTGTTGCAGGACATTTTACTACACTAATGTATCATTCAGCTCTTTCTCTTTACTGTTTTGTGTTTTTAATTCACTGGTATGTAAGCTGCTCATGAATCAGTCGTCTTAACCAGCCCTGAAATATTGTCAGTGGCGGGTTATCTCCCAGAGCTCCACTTCTCCACATATGAGGTCAATGTTTGAAAGCTAATGTCTGTGTCGGCCTCACGGTCTCTGCTGGAGTATCCAGTCCATGGTTTGACCAGAGGGATGGTGGAGGGAGGAACACCTGGTTAGGACCTCTATAACAAGCTGTCATAGAAGCTAATGAGCTGCCTGATTACCTTCCCCGGGGAGTATGTAAAACCTATAGTACTCTGTAAAATAACCATTTCTATTTTTACCCCAATGGACAGAAAACATGCTGATTATGAATCGCAGGGTAATTGTGCGTGGTGCAGGTCAGACATGCACGGGATACTCCAGAGTTTGAATTGGCGGCTTTTGACCTCTCCATGTATGAATTGCAACCCTCTTGATGAAAATATCCCACATTTCCTCCGCTCCACGTCTCCACTGCAGACAGAAGATCGCTGGAAGACCGGCGATGTCTGCACTGACAAGCGGCTCCGTTATGGTTACCTCATGGCATAAAAGGGGGCCGTGTGCTTTGTTACCTGGGCCACCCTTCTGCACCACATCATCAGCAATCAACCTCAAGACTCTCAGCAGCCCGCCCACATTAGTGGTCTAATCTGAAGGTGATTAGCGCTGACAAACTGAAGGAAACAGTAATATGTGGCATAAGCGAGGCTATGTTTGTTTAGCCTCTGTGCAGAGCTCAGGGCAAACAAGCAGGTTTTGCCAAATGATGGGTGGCATGTACTGTAAACCGACTGTTTCCCGCTCGCTCCAGTCAGCTCCAGTGTGTTTGTGTGTGGTCATGGCTCCAGTGGATTGGCAGGCTGGTTCTGTATACATTGCTGCATTCTTTGGGCCGCTGCTTTATCTTGGTGATGGATGAGGATGAATCGTCTGGTTGTTGGATGTGATGGGTCAGTTGCGCTTATCCTCCAAACTCTCAAGCGCACTCACAGTGAACGTTTGCTGTCACGCCGACTGATTAGCTGCTGTCCGTGCCTCGGAGTCTCCACAGCCCTGAGTGGGCTCTGTTGAAAAGGTAAACAGGGAAGGGAGTGTCCAGACACAAAGGTGTGAGCAGAACGAGGAGACCTGGCCAGATCTATTTCACTATGTCATCATGTGAAAGAGCTCCAGTGGGTGTCCCAACTCTACTCCCCCCTCCTCCAACTCACTCCTCTCGCCTTTCAGCTATCCTCAATGGGCCCTGGGAATTTCTCACCACGATCTAGTTAGCCCCATTACAAAGAACTCCATGGCCAGCTTGGAAGCACAGTTCCACACACATGCGCAGCAACACACAAAGGACTCCGGCATTCATCACAGGGATGTATGAAAGGGAAACTGGAAATGACAAGTCGTCTCAAGTGGACTGATTCTGAGCAATTTGCATGATCTGGTCTCCAGTTGCTGACAAGGAAACGCTGTGATTGTTTCCCTGTGATGTTGTCGTATGCACAAACATTCATTCCTGTTGTGTGCAGCAGAAATCAAACCGTTGTGTGTTTTTTTTTTTTTTATTTAGCGTCAATCACAACACATTGCCTCATATCAGTTACAACGCACTCACAGAGAGCAGTTTGGGTTTGCAGACCAGAATCTAAACCTTCCCACTCGGCTGTTTGTTTCCATCCTACAGTCAAAGCTTTCATGGCGCCGACAGTTGGAAATGACGCCCAGCTTTATGTCATTAAGCTGCCTCGCACATTTCTTCCACATTAACAAGATTCTCTCCTCTCTTTTCCTTGAAATGACACAGCCGGGTCACTGATGTCTCTCTGTTTGTTTCAAGTGAGCAGGGAAGGAGGGAGGGGGAAGATGTTTGCATATTTGACAGGCAGCATCCAGGATAAATGCCTTCCCAGGACCAAGGCCATGAGCAACACACATATATATACATCCAGTGCACTCTGAAGAGAAACTTAATGCGGCTTCCACCAGGGAGGCCAGACCAGTTTATGAATATTGATAGAGCCTGGCTGGCTTAGCTCTGGGTCAGCTGTAGGGCTGCGTGTATTCAGTCTTCCCAAATGTCTGAATGTGTTTAACACACCTCATTACAAAGACAGCGTGAAGCAGCAGTCACCCAGCACTAGTGGCCCTGCACTGCTGCCAACCAGACACTTAGCTCAAGTGTTGTTGGTGCCCACTGGCAGAGGTTTGGCTGAACATGCATACAGGTAGAGTTTGGAATCCTTCTGTGTTGGCTCGTCGGACGCATAAATTCTGGAGAATCTTGGATCAGCCACATTCCTCACAGAAATATAAAGTATCCACACATGTGCTTCCTTAACATCCCCCTATTATTTTTAATCCCCCTACTCTGTTGTAATAAAGTACGCTCGGAGCAAGCATGTGATGTCACCCATCACTCTCTTGTCTTCGCCCATATCCAATTTCTGAGTGGTGCACACTTGCCAAGATCTCTACACATGAGGAAAACAATAGGAAGCATGCATACAAATGCACGCTCATGCTCTTTGTCTCCCACACACACTCAGACATGCAGGCGTGTAATTTGACATAGGGCTCCTGTCAGACATGCAGTGTGCTTATTACACACACTTCAGAGCTCAGACCAAGTAATGGGATTTAAAGATAGCATTTTGTTACGCCTTCTAACTGACAAAGAAAGCACACAGTCCGTTCAAAAGATTCTTTCAGCTTTCCTGAAGCCATAATATTTATTCTATGCTCATATCTGACTCACAATTTCTGATTTACACGTTGCAGACCGTAACCTTGAGACTTCCATGAGATTGGGAATTTCCTTTTTTTAGCATCTGGTCACCGACCCAGCCGGCCCCCCCGCCGTCCCGATGTTGCTGTGCTCTCTCTGTTTCTAAACTGGTGGTGTTATTGATCTTGGCCTACTGTTTCAAACCCAATTCCGCCGTCGTTTGGTCAGACCCTGAGGTTTACTCTGAGCCATGAATGGATCTCTGTGTTGTTCTCGTAGGTCTTGGACTGTTCCATCACCAGCTGGGTTTTGAGGCGACACCCTTGTCTGACTCCCTCAATCTGAGCTGCTTTTGATAAAACCCTCTTCTGATACTGTCAGGACTGTTGTTTCTGTGGCTCCCCTAACAGGCATGGACCATTTTGAGGCCAGAACACACACACACATGCGTAAACACACACTGGAACACTGATGCGGATACACACACCGTACAGTTCATGCCGAACAGTGTTCACATTATTCTGGCAGCTGTTCAGAAAGAACAGATTTAGTCATTTCATGTTGAGTAGAAACCTGACACATGAACATGCAGTCTATGTGCACTCTGTCAGCATGACCTTTGTGTCAATGCTTTTATGCCTCTCCTTTTGCCATTCATCAACTTTGCAAGAGCCACTATTCCGCTGCAGCAGGTGACTAAATACATTACTGCATTCACCACCAGAAAACTAGTATGGATGTGTTTTAGGGGCTGCTGACACCCTGAAAACCATTTGTCTCCCTCTTAAACTGTAAAAACCTCTCACCAAAAATAATATGAACTTTGGTCTCAGGGGCCCACACGTTCATTTATCTTTAATTCCTTTATTATTAAGCCTCTCATCCATTATGTGCTCCTATATTAATAAGCAGCATGTTATCCTGAGTGAGTGGGCTGTCAGAGTCATGTGAGCTTCATCTCCTCACCAGAAGTGTGTGTGTGTGTGTGCTTTAAAATTAAAAGGGAAAAAAAAATGAAAGTAGAGGGGTTGCTGTGGCACCCGAGTGGAAACAAAACAGATGTCAGCTGGTGCAGGCAGCATGTGTGACAGCGGGGCCTCTGAGATATACGCTGGACGTGCGGCATGATGCTCCTCTGCTGTTCAGTGATATAGGTTAAATAAACTCTCCAGGACAAGAGCTGGCTTGCTGTGACATCACTCAACTGTTGGTGGAGACGTTTCTGGCAGCCGAGGCCGAGTTTCAAGGTGGCCTTGTTGTTTTTTTTCTCACTGGATTCGATTCTATCGTGAAATAAAGCGCTGTGGTACGAGGGAGGAACCGCTCAAGGCCAAATTTAGAAGTGGGTCCACTGAAAACGAGAGGGAGAGATCATGGGAAGTGTAATGGGGTTTCTAATGTGCTCTCTTTGCCCCATTTCATCCAGATGTTTTTAGCAGCATGTTTGGTTTTTCTTGCCACCCGCATCCCATCTCCTGTCTTTCCACACACCTTACATATTAGCGCACATGCCTGTTATCAGGGAAAGGTGCCCATTGTGTGTCCAGATGAGTAATAGTCTGAGGGGGGAGAATAGAAATGTGTCACGGTGAAAGAATGTAGACTTCAGGCCTCTTTATGTAGTTGATGGTTCTTTCTTCTCCCGACGACCTCCAAACACGGAGAATGTGCACACATGGCATGGTGATACGCAGTAGTACTGTTAACCCACCGCACGCTGTATGGCCCAGTGCGATGTGGTAGGTTGTTTCATGTTAATGATACAGTGTGCGTTCCCTTGTCTTGCAGCTGAGATATCAACATGGCCTGACCACCCCAGACCTGCAGCAGACACTACCCAACCTGAAGAACTTCCTGGAGCATGGCCTCATGGTGCGATGGTAAGAATGACATTCGACACTGCAAATAGGAAGCTTATGAAAGTGACCACCAGGATTAATCACCTGCTTGACTGTAGTTACACCTATTAGTCACAAGTAGGCGTGACTACACTTAGCCATGTGTACTCACTCTATAAACAAATCCTTAAAGTATTAGATAAAAAGCCAATAAATCATCATTACTGCAATATTCTAAAAAAAAATACAACTTCCTCAGTTTAGATAATTTCCTGATTTAGTCTGATGCAGCCTGATGTTTAAAATTATTCATAATCTCAGAGGAAGCCTGGCCCACCCAGACAGTGAAGGTAGGACGAGAGCATCTACTGGAGGTGATTTGGTTCCTCAGTTTAGAAAGACTCAATCTGCTTGCTCAGCTAAAGCAAAGTGGAATTCCATCCCCACAAACGTTAAAGACTCAGGGAACTTTGCAGTGTTTAAAACGGTTACGACCAATGATTACTTTTTATTTATTGTTTTTACTGATGTTATTTATTGTCTCACACTCGTGGACTTTTAAGTTTTGTATTGTTTCAATAAGGGACAACAGATGCAAATTAGCTGCTTGCTAACTGTGATGCAGTTACTTTCATTGTGCACTTTCCCTGTAAAAATATTTTTAAAAGGCAGAAAAAAAGATTACACATCAGTATCACTCGATTTATTTACTTGAATCACATGTTTCCACCAATTCATCAATTCCATTCATTACTTTTAATGGAATTTAGTAGGAGTCCCATTAACATTGTCAATAAAGACGCCATTCTTTCGTCAGACCAGTCGCCCATTACATTACCAGACAATGTCAAGCAGCAACAGTCCAACACATCATAACTCCAACACACAAAATCAGACAGAACTTTGGCACGTAACTAGCGCGGGATAAAAAAAGCTTCATCGGCTTCATCTTGTTGGCAAAGCTTCCCTGAGATGCTGTTATTCTCAGAGGGAAAGAGTTCTCATGAAACCATTTCTGTGAAACATAAAATACTTCTCTTAAAGCGTGTAACTCCCACATTTATCTGCGAGTCACACACTCGTAGCGTGTTGTTAAGCAGTCAGAATGATTTTCCCTGACAGTTATCATTTGTCACATCTCATGACAGTGTCGGAGATTCTCGGCAGATTGACACGTGGTTCAGTAACTAGTCTGTTTCTATAGTAGGGGGTGTCTACACAAGCAGTGTGTTCAGCTGATCCTGAATCTAAAAGATGCACTATAAGCTAGCGTGAAGAAACTAGTTAGCCTTGTACCATTAAGGTTAAAGGTATCTAACTTTTACCTGATACATCCATCTGATTTAAACAATTCTGTGTTGTACCACTCTAACATCATTTTATTAGAACTGGTTGTACTTTGACAATCTAATTTAGCTCAAAATAATAATTCTAAAGAAAGTGCAATGCCTAGAGTCATTACGTAATGAACTGTTGTCACCTGCAGATACATTCTCTGTTAATCAATTTGTCGTTTTTAGGTGTTTCTTTTTAAATTTGCAAGTGTAAACTGTCTACAAATGGCGGGACTTCAGAAGGAGACTGTAAACTCCAAATTCTAGCAATGCGACCATATGCTGACGATTCAACTACATATATTCGATACTGTACAAAAGGTTTAAGTGCTTCATATACTGAGTGAGGTTAGCAGTAGCCCATAATGCAACTGTCTCTGTAAGAGTCAACGAACCGCAGCTACTCCTGCCATTCAAATAGAAGATCCAGTGCTGTGAATATGTATTATGTAATATGTATTATATACGTTATCTCGTTCTGTGTCTGTGCAAATATAGCAAAATTACCAATCAATAAGAGCAGCTGCTAATCAGTCATGCTCATTCAAACTTAAAGTAAGTTGTTTGTAAGTGACAGAAGCATCTTTAATACAACTAGTGGTGAATGTGATTTGTTGAACTTGCTCAAGAGGCCCATCTTTCCAATGCAACATCGGTTTCGCCTCTTACTTATGTGTTCGACCCACATAAGTGACATGTTAGGCTATATTAAATACAGGCTTTATTAGTTGGTATTCCATTGACGATATACAGCAAGGCTCATTTTAATTGACTTTATAGCGCAAATATGTCATAAAGTTATCGGTTTTGTTAATGCTTTTGTATTTATTTCATTTAACCAGGTAAATCGTACTGAAGTTTGCAGCCAGACTGGCCAGGACATGAGTTTTACAGTTTGAGGACACAATATATGTAACACTGTAATGTGCACTCAAAGTAAAAGAAAGTGCAGTAGGGCCAAAGAACATAAGTCATATCAATATTTGCTGTGAGCCCCCTTTGTCTTTAAGCTATACTTGCTGTTTTTTTATGGCACTTCACAGTTTAGATGTTCTAAGCGTCCTGGAGAACTTGCCCCAGTTTTTCTGTGGATTTGGTCCGTCTCAGTGTCTACTGTGTCCTCATGTAATATCAAACTGACTCCACGATGTTGACATCAGAGCTCTGTGGGGGTCAGAACATCTGGAGAAGGACTTCTGGTTCTTCTTGTGGCTGAAGACGGATCTGTGTGTCTTCTGGCTGGATGTCTGGGCTCATTGTCCTGCTGTAGAATGAATTTGGAAGCAGACAGACACTTCCCCGATGGTGTGTGTGTGTGGTATGCTATGTATAAGAATGTAAACATGTGAAGCACTTAAACCTTTTGTGCAGCATCGGATATATATAGTTGAATCGTCAGCATATGTTAGCATTTTTCTTGCAAAAGTGACATTCACTAATGCATCACATCGTTTTTTCAATATTCTCTATGTTAAACGACAAATTGATTAACAGAAAATATAATCTGCAGGTGACTAGATAATAAAAATAATGGACTTGTACAACAGTTTATTATGTAATAACTTCAGGCATTGTACTTTCTTTATTATTGTTGACAGAGATTTTTAGCAAAATTAGATTGTCAAAGTACAGCCAGTTCTAATACAATAATGTAGCACAGTATTGTTTAAATCAAAAGGATTTATTAGGTAGAAGCTGAACTATACCTTTCCCTTTAATGATGTTCCACCTCAGCACATAATCAGTGTCCTGCATTTTAAAAAAAGGCAGTGGCTGATGAGATTTGCAGTGGCCTCCTCTCTTCTCGGTGAGGTGGAATGCTTAGATGTCTGCCTCTCTCCTTCTCCAGTCTTATGGCCTGTAAGTAACCCTTCACTAAAACCAGGGAGTTGGTCCGCGTCAGACTTCAGCTCCACTGCCCTGTAAAAGAGAAAGCCGTCTTTGATCTCCAGTCCTCTCCCAGGGTCAGCAAAGGGGAAAATGTGTATTACACACATTAATTGAATAATCTTTTGTTTTGAAAGGAAAGAAGCCATGAAAAGCCCGAGCTCTCAAATCAGCTCTCCTGCGACCCCCCCCCCCACCATACTTAATGGGAAGTGGAAGGGCCCGAAGATAGATGAGATGAAAGCCCGAGACCGCTAGCCCTTTAGCTATGTGTGCATGGGAGTTTTTAAAAGAAGTGGAGGTGGAAGTTTAACAGTTCTCTAGTGGCTCGCCACAGCCACACTCCTGTACGACAACGAGACCACAGGGACGGGGACAAAAGCTGCTCTGTACTACTCAAGTCATCAGCTGAGAGAAAGAAGCTGCCTTTCTCATCATCCTGAGCAGCCCCAAGCACACGCTATACATTTACATCAGTCAGTTGTGCTGTCAGAAGACATAGCAGTAGAGCTATGTTACCACACAATGATAGATAGTTCCACATTGGGGGAAATGCATATTCGCTAGACTCACATCACTCAATGCGAAGCTGCCTGCACTGAGTTTAGCACAAACACTGGAAGCAGTCTCCAAAAGCCGAATCATTAATAACCATGGAACCACAACGTGCAGTTTTTACACTTTGGTGCATGTATGTATTGAGCAAAATCAATTTTTCATGTGGCAGCCACAGTATGTTGTAACTCTTTAATATCGGACAGCACAGCACACTCTGTCTTTGTGTTTATCCATTCAGTTTTCCATAGTTTATCATGGAGGTCGCTTTTTTTAAAGCCACATGTAGACAAGCAAGACATGCTGTAGTGTACGTAGCTCTGTAACGATGCTGTGGATAACTGTAAAGAATCCTCCAGTGGAAATTTACATTATTCATCTTGTTAACAAGTCCATGTGGTGCTCCATCAAATCTACTATTTGCACAATGGTATTAAAAAAAAGATTAGGAAGCAAAAAACAAGAGCAGCTATAATGTTAAAAAAGACAACCATGGTTTTTAAAAAGGTGAAAATACATGTATATTTTAGTATAGTTGCAGTACATGTGGCCAGCTCCTCTTATCGTTAAAGAATGCTACACCTTCTCTAACCTGAAAGTAACATAATAGTGAGGAAGGCGGCTTTTTCACAATGCCCTGTAATGATTAGGGTGGGCATTTTACACACAGTTGCGCGATTTTACTCCCACATCAGTTCCAGTCTGGTTTGAAAAAGGCTAAATTCAGATCCAGTGTCTCGCACTGGGACCCGGCTTATGAAATATGGATGTATAGGAAGGTTTCATGACAGCTGCAGGTAATTTTCCTATGGACTGTAAGATGCAGGCTAATCTGCTTCCTCTGCCTCGCCTTCCCACTCCTGTCTTTCTTCCACGCATCCAAACAGGGACGATGTGGTGAATGATACGATGGAGGGAACTCTTCCAGAACAGATTTGGACACGGTTCCCTTCTCCTCCATATAGAGCTAATTCAGCATAGAGCTAGTCTTCAGGGAGAGCTTTTCCCCCTAGTGCCAAGACCCACACCATGGGAGCATAGGAGGTTCATCTTGGACATCCTATACAACTTGAAAAAAAACTGTGTGGAAGAATATAAAACAGCAAACTACGAAGTGTGTCATTTCTGTACCGCGGGCTGTATGACGCTCATCTGGCAAGCTGCTGATCATATCTTTATACGTTTCCAAACAGTACTGTCTCAGAAACACATCATAACATGTCAGAATATATATGGTCCAGCCCTGGTGAAAAATGGGCAGTATAGTTTTTTAAAAAATCTTGCTGAAGGATAAGAAACAGCGGAAAAAATGGTGAATCTATTACCGGGAGGCACACGGAGACAGTACCAGAAACCGATTCTTAGTAAACTCCACAGTCTGCCGAGATCAAAGCAAACGCATTCAACATGCTCCCATTTGCCGCTCCACATCCGCTGAGGGCCTGGCAGAGGTTCACAGGGGCCTAATCCCACTCTGGTGCCTGGAAGCAGAGTCGGGGATGGGGGGGTTGGGGGGAGGCAAGGTGTGGCAGAACGGCCGGCCATTCAGATACAACGGCGTAGCTGGAAGATGTGAATCTCCCCCGAAAAACCCCACAGCGAGCGAAAAGTTTGCAAAAGGACTTGTGTTACATGATGTGCACCGAGAGCGGCCATATTTAGACAGCTGCAGTCTCGTCGATGAAGGAACTGGGGAAGTAAATCTAAAATTTATGCGGCTAAAATAAGCATTTGCAAGGCACATTAAGCCTGACAGGTACCCTATGGATTTATGATATTTATAATAATGGTTGATGATTTGGAAGGAGAAATCACAAATGTTTCCCTTTCCCCTCCGTTCATGTGATATTCTGCAAAGGTACGTTGATTCCCCGAGCACCACTTTCCCATCTCTGTTGGGAATAATAACGCTATTCCCATTCCATTTTTCTCCCTCTATCGTGAAAACCATTACTTTAACCAACCATGTTTATGCTTGATTTTTTTGAAGATACTATAACATGATACTTTTTGTTTTTAATGAAACCTATAAATTCTCAGAGAAGTCGTAGATGCTATTAGAACTACCCATGTAGATATACAGTAGGTTTTAGCCCTGTGATGTAGTACAGCTGATTAGTGATAGTTAAGGTCAAGGTCAATTTTATTTATATAGCACATTTAGAAACAACCAAGGTAAACCAAAGTGCTTTACAGACTTCTAAATCAACACTGAACAACATACATGAACATACAATGAAAACAATATATATGAATCCAGGATGTCAATGCCACTGAGTAGAGGTGGGTCTTTAGCCAGGACTTAAAAGATTCCATAGTCCGAGCAGCCCTGATGTCCAGCAGTTGGCTGTTTCAGAGTTTAGGGGCTGCCACTGAAAAGGCTCGGTCACCTTTAGTTTGGAGTCTGGATCTGGGGACCTCCAGGACCGCTTGACTCAACGACCTCAGTCCTTTAGCGGGTATGTGGACTTGAATAAGTTCTGCTAAATAATGGGGGCCCACCCATGTAAATCTTTAAAAGCAAGAAATAAAACCTTACAAACTATCCCTAAAATGGACAGGAAGCTAGTGGAGCGATACCAAGACCGGGGCTACATGTTCCTGCTTTTTGGTCCCAGTTAAAAGCCCAGCGGCACCATTTTGGACCGAATGCAGCCGGCAAAGAGACGATCGATTGAGGCCGATATCCAAAGAATTGCAGTAGTCCAGCCTGGTTGTGATCAGAGCATGAATGACCCTCTCTCAAAGTCACCACGAGGGAGATATGGCTTGACTTTAGCGAGCAGCCTGAACTGGAAGAAACTGTTTTTAACAACAGCGCTAATCTGTCTGTTGAAATCAAAGGCACTGTGGAAGAACACACCCAGGTTTCTAACAAAGGGGTGTGTGAACAACCCTAAAGGGCCAAGAGAGCTAGCACAAGAGTCCAGCTTGTCAGAATAACCAAATACAGCAATCTCGGTCTTGTTTTCATTAAGAGAGGAAGTTTAAACCCAACCATGATTTCAAATCTTTTAAACAGTTTTGCAGGGGTTCTAGTGAGTCTGCAGAATTAGCCTTTAAGGACAGGGCAAGTTCTAGGTACTTGTAGTAATGATAGTACAGGAATATGGGATTTTATGGGAGGTTGTGTGCTTCAATAGCAAGAAATTTTGAATTAAATGATTACTGTTATGAGCTCTACTTCTACCCTTGCATTCACTTCATGCCAGTTTTGAATGTTGATTGTAAAACAACAGTACTGACTCTGTAACAGACGCACCTCAACTGACAATACTCTGTTGTGCAGCGCGAGGGTGTTGTCAGCTTGTTGATCGGGTTGCACACGCTGCGCTGTGGTCATCCCCCGCCTTCAAACAGGCCCGACAGTCAACAGGACTCGCCCTATAAAGCACAAAGCAAACTTAGCTTCCACCGTAGCGCATATCAAATTTTTAGTAGTGTTTACTCTACTAGTTTCAGAGGGATTTCCCTGAACCACATCAAACGGCTAAATCTTATCTGGCATTGCTTGTTTTGGCCCTAAACGGTCGCTCTTGAGCAGGATTTGGACGTGAACAGGGGAATGTTGTGAAGCCTGTCGGGGGGGTGGGGGGGGGGATTGGACGGTGGAAAGGCTTGGCTTACCGAATTCCTGAGTCGGCTTGAAATATGCCAGGTTTGACATCAGCAGTGGAAAGGCAGGGAGCAGGCGAAAAGCTCTGGAGGAGCTATTTCTGGCTCGGCATGTCAAGTTTTCTGCTTGATGATTTAGGCAGAGCCCGTCTTAGTAGCGTTCACAGTGTGCAGTCAGGTTGTTGTCGGGGTAATGCAGCAGAAGGACGGAGCCCCAGTGAAGCTTAAAGACCTCCAGTAGGTGGGTAGTTTGGGCTACCAGTGGAGGGAATCTATCACTGTACAGCTGCATGTCATACATTAGGGATGTCAGTGAATTTACTCTCATGAATGCCAGTTTCTATTGGATCCAACATCTAAAAGAATGGGCGTTAATTCTTGTGCGTGTTGGATCATTCCTTTATCCTTATTTATTTTTATTCCTGTGTCTTTTCATTGTTTGATAAGTAGACTAAAGTGGGTTATTACAATTAGGTCATTACAAATTACCAATTATCACCTGAAATTAAGCGTCATATTGTGAAATATTTCCTGTTGTCTTCCTCAATTCCTCCGTCTAGATCAGGGGTCGGCAACCTGCGGCTCTTCACCCTCATTGTAGCGGCTCCCTTTGGCCTTGGAAAAAAAACCCGAACATAAATAAATGGTGTTTCTTAATTCATTTTTATTCATATTATTAGTTTATTTTGTTGGGCAGTTATCTTGGAGTTTGAGTTGATGCCATCTAATTTTAAAAGAACTATTTTTAATTTCTAATTTGTCAACGAAAATATACATCAGTCACATAACGTCATCAGCCTTCGCCTTTACGTGCTGGCGGCTTTTGTAGTGTGCCAACCCTGCAATGGCCTAACCATGGAAAAATCCCAAAAAAGAAAAGTTTCGGAAGAAAATAGAGAGTTTAATTCAGCGTGGACATATTTATTTGCCTTCATCGCCAATGACGCTGGCTTACCTTCGTGCTTGATATGTGGCGAGAAGATATGGAACAACAAAAACTGTAACGTTGAAAGACACTTCCAAATCAAGCACTCTGCATTTGCCGAAAAATACCCAACCGAAGATGAGCGAAAGAGAGCAATTTCGGAACTTGATGTATCATGATGAACATGATGTTTTTTTGTATGTTCAGATGCTTAGTTGATGGCAGGCTGAGCAGAAAACCCAAAGAGGACCAGAAAAGACTGACATGGGCTTGTCAAAGACGCTCCTAATTTTATATTTATTTTTAAAGCTGCTAAGCTGCAGTTAAATGTTTTATTTATATTAAAGTGGGGTAGTTTTTATTTTACTTTTACACAAATATAGGAAGGACTTAAATAGACCTACAGTTCACAGTTTAATTTATTTCAAAGTACGTCTACAAATGCACTTCTGTTGTTATATTCAGTGGTTGTAACAGGTAAAATAAATAAAATATGAAAACTTTTAAAAGTTTACAAGCTCTGTTATTTTTTGCGGCTCCTGACGATTTTTTTTGGTAGAAGAGGGGGCAAAATGGCTCTTTTGATAATAAAGGTTGCCGACCCCTGGTCTAGAACATCACTCCACTACACCTCATTCTCTCCGTGGATGTGGTCCTCTTTATACTATCTCATCCGATCGGTACAAAGCCCTGCGATTTGCTGAAATCTCCCATCGCAGGCCAGATTTTGGGAAACTGGAGCCGGTTGGAGGCTCCAGTTTCCCCCCTCAGACCTCTTGAAATACAAAATTTTGTTCACAGTATTGTCAAAAAAATCCATTGTACCTCTGCTGTTGAACACGAGTGCCAACTTGATGTTGGTGCTTCCTGCCAAAGTCTTCAGGGATTTATGTGCCAACATTCTGCACCAAAGATGGACATAATGATCATCATTGTCATCACTGAAGTTTTATCCCACCTCTTTTAGAAGCCCTTGTACAGATGATTTACACAGTGCCATGGAAAGGAAAGGAAACAGAAACGAACAAGACTGTATGTTTATGAAGAACCTGAACAGTCTCGTGGAGTGAACGAAGATTGTCCAGACACACAGTTATATCATGTTGTGTGAGTGTTTGGACGTCGGATTAAATGACATCGCTGTACGGTTTCCAGCTTTCCCAAACTGCTTTAGGAAGTTCCCAGCATGCTTAATCGGCACGTATGCCCGCTCTGGCCCAACATGTGTAGCCTAATTGGCTGCATTAAAAAACATGTCATCGGCATAACGGTTAAAATGTTTCAAGAAAAAAATTGTTATGACTACCCAGAGGTTTGCTTGGCTGATGTCCTCACCAGCACACCCAGTCTCCTCTGTTACTCATACGGCGCTGCGCAATTTGACACAAATAATGGAACAAATGCGAGCGTAGCCTTGAAACGGAGTGGAACAAAATAGCACGGTCCAAATGCAAAATTTCTCGTTATACAAAAGACTTGTGTGTGTGTGTGATGGCCATGTGATTTTATGCCAAAGTCAATAATGCATTTGTTCGTGGCGTAGATGGCCAACGGAAATCAGGGGAACTGGATCATATGAGAGAGAGCTGGAGGACAGGAAGAAAATGGCTAATAATTAAAATCAAAGGCATCTAATCAGCCGCTGCTGTAGGGACATCACTCAGTCAAGCTATAAAACGTAGTCGTCACGTATTAGTTATACATGTCATCGTTTATTGTTATTAACGATGTACGGACAACTACAACTATTCATCCAGGACGGGCCGCCTCCTGTTTCCAAATCTGTATAATGTTTCAAAGAGTCTGCACGACATTTTCCATTTACTTAAGTGATAATTGATTTCTCATGACATCCGCCTTTATTCCTTTCCTCCGAGTCAGGTTCTGAATTTTTGGGAGTGTCTTCCAAAGAGCCCATGACGGCTTCATTTGAAACGTCGCAGACTCGCGTTTTGAGATGGCAAATTATTCCGTTTGTGTCTCCCTCTTCATTCTTTTTCATTTATCTTCCCAGAAATTAGGTGGTAAAGAGCACATTGGTTCCATTTTGCCAGGATATGCTTTGCTGCAGAACCTACCATGTGCTCGTTAGAGGGGGGCACTTGTGTTAAACGATGTGTTTTGGTGGTCATGCCCTGCCAAGTAAAGCACAGTCCAACTCCCGTTCAGCCCACTTAAGAGGAACGCTCTCAGGTCATTACCCTGTGCCTTTATTTTCTTAACCCTGACCTCGGTTGACCAGCCAACATTTACATCTGCGTGCCTCCAATTAGCCTAAATGTCAGCCACAAGGTGTGATATCTACATGTTGTTACCATAAGCACTTACATATTGTTCCTTCAGATGGTGGATGGTTCTCATTTACTGTATCACAGGCACTTTGAAGTTTGACAAGTTTCTCTGAAGGCTAGACAGGCAGCTCCACTCTCCTCAGCAGAGTGTCCTGCCTGTGAACCCTGTCAGGACCACCTCGGCAGGATGCCTGCAAGGGTCAAGCTCAGGGTCCTTTTTACAAGCTGTCATGTGTTTGGTGGTGAAACTGTCCATCACACTGTTGGCTAATAAACAATAAACGCGTATGTGTCAACCAGTGCTCTCATCAAGCGCCACTGTTGCAAAAGCTGTCCTTGGTAGGTGACAGGAGAAAATTTATAAAGGACATCTATTATGGCTGCATGTCCAACTGGACAAGCAGAGATTTGTCCTCCAGTCTTCAACCAACACGTGAATCTCTAAAGAGCACAGGGAGGCCCTGCTTCACCTTCGACCCCGGCAGCACAGGGCCTCGACTCCTGAGATAGCAGAACGGTCCCGTTAAGCAGACTGCTAAGTAGTCCAGTGAATTATACACGGCCTTGGCTATCGGAAGAGGCGGTGAGGCCCCCATTTAAGTAGATTTATAGCTCCAGTACTGGGGTGGGGTGGGGCGTCCCAGATCCCAAGTCTGTTATCTGTTATGGAAGAAAATGTCTGACATACTTTGGTGGACGCCTGCTGCGCTCCTGCAGTCAACCGAACGTGAGTGTAGTCTCACAGGCTGCACAAATGTTTTCTGAATGTTCTAAGGTGGAGTGATTTACAGATAGCTGCAGCTGGATCAGGGTGGTGGGGCTGGGCGCTTTGGGTGGAGGGCCGCTTATGAGCTCAATGGAGAACCAGATCTAAAGAGAATGTGGTTGCTCATTCTCCCCTGTAGGACATCCAGCTCTCCTCTGTGGCTGATTGCTAACTGTAATAAATAGTGTAAGGCAGTAGTTCATCACTGGTTTTGTTAATGTCTTTGCTCATCCTTCTCTTTGATTCTCACAGTGACCGCCACAATGTCTCGAGCTCCATCCCAGTGCCCTCCAAGTCCCAGCTCGGTGTGTCTGCTGCCTCAGAGATTGGCTACCCCTGTCACACCAGCTCCCCCGACCGAGGCCTGAGGAAGAGGGCGAGCTCAGAGGCTGAGGCAGAGCTGAAGTACAAGCCAACCCCTCCGCCCAGCTACAACACAGCCATGGCTCAAGAGCAAGCCCCAGCTGGCCTGGCACCGCCTTCACCTTCACCCAAACACCTGTCCTCCTCACTTGATACCAGCATGGCCTCACTTAACCGCACAGAGGCCACAGAGGCCACAGAGGCTGGCGAGGAGGGAGAGCAGAAGGAAGAGAAGGAGGAGGGTGGGGACACAGCAGTGGAGGCGGAGAGACATGAAACCATTGACAGAGAGACTGAAGAAGATAAAGAAGAGGAGACTGTGGAGCAGCCACCCAGCAGCACAGTGGCACCCAACTCTTCTGCAGTGCAGGACACTGGTGAGGAAGCAGTGCCCACTATCCAGCACACGGGTGCCATGAACGGCTCTTTGGTACCAGGACAGGCGCCCGTTAGCCTGGCCCCAGAGCTGCGCTGCTCTGTGGAGCAAGCTGAGGAGATCATGGGCACGGAGGCCACGGGGTTAGGCCTGGGCTTGGGGATGGGGTTGGGGTTAGGGCTAGCGGATGAGGCCCGGCTGGAAGACTACCGCTGCATCCCTGTGGACCACGCAGTAGCTGTCGAGAGTGACGAACAGGTGCTGGGCGAGCTGGACGTGGCCGGCTTCGAGGAGTTCTCCAGGCGCATCTATGCACTAAATGAGAACATGTCCAGCTTCCGCCGGCCGCGCAAGAACTCTGAAAAGTGAAGCAGAGGACCTGAGGAGAGCAGGAGGCATGAAGAATCTTGCACAGGGGATTTGGACAAATACAAGGCAGGGACATGACCTGAGAGGACAAAGGTGTGGTCCTCAATCCTTAATCGCAGCATCAGAAATTATAGGAGCTATTCTGGAATAACAACCAATTTGCACTTGTAAACATTTCCATAGTAATCTTTTTTGATGACAGTTAAAAGTGCAGCTGCTGGGACAGTAGGCTTAACTTTTATTTTTGATGCCTGCATTCATATATTTTTAACAAATACACATTAATTCAGGCATTTATATTCACAAACAGACTTGGCCTCAGTAATAATCACCCTCAATGAAATGACTGTGCGTCGTAGTCGGATGTTCCATTACAGCGGACCGTTCGTGTAAAATGACGCACTTTGTTTTTAAACCCTTACTGCAATAACAGCCCTCGACCTCTGTCATTTCTAAACAGCATTTTAGATTTACATCAACAGCATCACTGCAGCAGAGTCTTTGCATATTTTAGAGCCTGCCGTCCCAGTACGTCCACCTTTAACTGTACAAGCAAATGTTAAGACGCTTCCCAAGCCTTCATTCATTCATTCAGGGTGGATGACGAGTGTGCGTGTGCAGGAGGGAGTACTTGGGCGTGTGTGTGTGTGTGTGTGTGTGTGTGTGTGCGTGCGCTTCACATCAACAAGGAACCACAATCACAGTTAGGGCGATCCCACCAATGACCTTGAAACACGGCAGGATTTTTTGCTATCACAGAGTGAGGCGGGAGCTGGAACCAGTAGCCCAGTCCGAGACTCCCTAACTGTGACACGCCGCAGCTCCTCGACTCACCCGTCCTCCTCCACACGGCCTCGAGTTTCCCCTTCAGGTGTGAAGACGAGGATCACGGGAGTGGCAGGTTGCAGCTCACGGCACATGGCAGGGATACGGTGCAATTGTTTTTCTCTCCATCTCCGTGTCCTCTTTAATTTTTTTTTCTGCTTTTATTTTTTAATTTTAATGTACCCCATGAATATTAACTTAAACGTTAATGTTACGTCCACTGATGCTTACTTTCAGTAGACCAAAAATTTAATTCAGTGTCTGTATTCTGTTGGAATGTCTCACTCAGGCTCTCCTCTAACTGTTAATAGCGAAGTGTCTCAGCCCACCATCTGTGATTTAGTCCCGTGTCTCCCTGCTCTGGATGCTTTCTTGCACTGGTATTCAACTATTGCATTATTTATGTCTCTCAACAACTGTGTGTGCTTTGTTTAAAAGGAAAATCCATGTTTAGTTTTATTTCCCAATTACATGGGATGTCGCTCATTAATATTGTCAAATGTTGGACTGACATCGCAACCACTGTCTGGGTTCCGACTTGGACAGCTGCTTCGCATCACCCGCCATGACGACGATGGACCCTCCACTTTGTGTTTCAGATCCAGTACTGTGGTTGCTGACTGTTGGGAAGTGTTGTATTTAAAACTAGAAGGTGAACCATGTTAGATCATTTCCATAAACTGCTATACAGTTCAGTAAGTGACCATGTACATATACTTTTGTATGGAGATTTTTTTTTTTGGTTATTAAAGACTTGCAGTCCAATGGCATGGGTGTATGTACCCCCCTTTAAAAGAGGTGTCTGCCTGCATTTGTATTAGTGTGTATGTGGAACATGGAGGTTAGGATGGTTTCAGATGACGATGAGCAAAACTCTAATATTCCCTGGTGAAGCTTTATTTAGACACAGCAGTGTTCTGAGTTAAAGAGCTCCTATTGTGCTTCTTAAGGTCCCCTTCTTACCTTTTATTTCCTTTTCCTTTAGTGCTGTATAGCTACTTTTTTGTGCATGGAACGAGTCTGCAAACTTAAAAAGTCCACTGCTCCTTACCTGCCTGAAACACCTTGTTTGAACTCTAGTTATGTGGCTTAACTTATCTACATCCCAATGTAACACAGATAGAGGGGAAGACGTGGTGCTGCAGCAATGCACACTATCAGAAAGGTTTTTTTAAGCATAAAAGCATGTGAACATATTCCAGCAGACCCCAAAAATAGAATTATAAACCTGTGAATCGGGATAATATGGGCTCTTTAAATGCTAAGTTTTGATGCTAACATGCTAATGCTAAGACGTTATAATGACTGGATGTTGCACACTAACCCACAGGTACAGCTGAGGTTCCTCACAAGTAATTAGGCATAAACTTAAGAAGTATTTTGACTCTGTGGCGCTAGATGAAAAGTCTAAGAGTGACCAAAGCTATTAAAACCACTGCTACGTCCTAGAACGTTCATGGTAGTCCACACAAGGATCTGTTGGGACCACAAATGTTAACCTCGTTTTAGCAGCAACTGAAAAGTCAGGAGATCACCAACATCACTGAAATCATTTATTTTAGGAAACGTGATTATCTGCGCCAAAGTTTATGGCAACCATTTACCGGCAGATATTTAAAACTCCATCAACGTGGTAAACATGCCCATAAATCTTTAAAGAGACATGAGCAGCACAAAGGAGGCTCAGATTGCTCCGAGGAGGAAGAAGACAGAATGCTCATTATATTTTATTAGATTTAGTAGAGATGTCTCTTTCAATACGTTTCATTTCCTCGACAAAGCTTCCCGACAACCCAGGCGGTTCTCACACAGTGTAAAGATGTAAAGCTGCATGAATATTGGAAAGATGGCGACATAAAGTGAAGCGCTCTGATGCTAGCAAGGCTATCCTGATTGTTTGTCTCTATAAAAGTTGACTTGGGGGGGCAGAATTTTATGAGTGGACGGTTTCCTGCACCGTCTGTTCCTCAATATAGTGGAAGAGTAGCTGCTCATTTATACGTAAGCATGTAAAAAGTGCTGTTAGCAAGGTTAGCACCAGCACTATATTGGCCATGTCTGCCATTGCACAAAGTGATGAGGCGATAACAGCGCACACTCTGACATCAACATGGCAAATGGAGTTTCTTAATCTCTTCACTCTGGATGGAGTTTCCAAAAGCTCTATTTTTCGTGACCTTAAACTGAGTTTGCATGTGGACAAAAGGCATAGAATAAACAGCATTTTTAAAAAAGTACCTATTAATGTGTAGACAGGGTTTTAATGCCACCTGTGCACACCCACACAGATACATACAGTTGCTCTGATTAGATGAGATGTTATGTGGAACTATGCAAGGTCACCATACTGACAGATGGACACTACGGCCTCCATGGCTGTTTCCCAGTAAATTGATTCACTTGTTTCATGAAATGTTGGTGATAAAGCCCCCAGAATGTCCTACAGCCCCTGGAGATGTCAGAGCATTGCTTGTTTTCTCTGTTCACTCCCCTGTCTTTGATATTCACTCTCACCCCAACCGGTCGAGTCAGACGGACCCCAGAGGAAAATCTTACTGCTCAAAGTTTGCTTGGGATACAGCATTGGGATTCTTATTTTAGGCTTAGTTATGCTGATATGATTCTTGTATTTTTCTCCTAAAATTCACCAGGAGATATAGGTGAGAAAGGAGGAGAACAATTAGCAGCAGGAGATATACTTGAGATTTAAAGAAGATAATTCCCAGCTTCGACTAACGGCTCCATTTTTCCTATAGAAGAGCAAACTTTGAGCAGTATGGTTTTTCTCTGGGCCGCCTTCCTGGAGCCTGGTTCTTTCTGGGGGTTTTTTCCTCCCCATTAAAGGGGGGATTTGATGGTTCCTTCCCACTGTTGCCGACTGCTCGCTCAGAGGGAATCCAAAGGCAGCTTTGGATTGTTGGGTTCTCTGTTTAAAATTCGTAGGTCTTCACTCTAGTATGTGAAGCGCTACGAGATGATGCATATTGACGCAATATAAGTGAAATTGAATTAAATATTTTTGCTTAGTGGTTAATTAATCAGTTAATACACAGATACAGATACATGGTGAGGGCAGCCCTGCTAAAGTCTAATGTGCACTGGGAACAGGTCTGACTTACTGCCGGCAATGAGAACCAGGCTCCTGCTCCGGTCGTATGGGAACCAGACTGCCCTTAGCAAAGGGCCCCGGACCCCATACAACTGGAGCACCCCCTACAGGATGCTACGAGGGAGCATGGAAGAGTTTAAGTATCTTGGGGTCTTGTTCACGAGTGAGAGGAGGATGTTGCGTGAGATTGATAGGTGGATCGGTGCAGCGTCTGCAGTCGCTGTACCGGTACGTCGTAGTGAAGAAGGAGCTAAGCCGAAAGGTGAGGCTCTCAATTTACCAGTCAATCTACGTTCGTACTCTCACCTATGGTCATGAGCTTTGGGTCATGACCGAAAGAACGAGATCCTGGATACAAGCGGCCAAAATGAGTTTCCTCTGCAGGGTGGCTGGGTGCACCCTTAGAGATCGGGTGAGGAGCTCAGTCACCAGGGAGGAGCTCGGAGTAGAGCCGCTTCTTCTCCACATTGAGAGGTCTCAGCTGAGGTGGCTTAGACATCTGTTCCAGATGCCTCCTGGACGCCTCCTTGGGGAGGTGTCCCAGGCATGTCCCACTGGGAGGAGGCCTCGGGGTAGACCTAGGACACCCTGGAGGGACTATGTCTCTCGGCTGGCCTGGGAACGCCTCAGGGTCCCACCAGAAGAGCTGGAGGAGGTGTCTGGGGCGAGGGAGGTCTGGGCATCTCTGCCTCTGCGACCCGGCCCCAGATCAGTGAAAGACGATGGATGGATGGATGGATGGATGGATGGATGGATGGATGGATGGATGGATGGATGGATGGATGGATGGATGGATGGAGATATATGCTATATTCAGTTTGAACTTGGAAGTCAGAATTTCAACAGGAACACTTTCTGAAGAACTTCGGCAACTCCAACCTCAAAGTTTAAAACAGTGGCTCAGCACTTACAGTAGTGAACATTTTAGTAATACAGTAGTGGTAGTAGTTTATACTGTTTATGAATACTTTTGTCTTATCAGTACAAAGTATGCAAAGAAGTCCAACAGTATATAACCTTGAAGCAGAGGTTTTCCTGCAGGTGTGCTTGTTGGTTTTCTGGCTTGTTGTACCGGAGATACAGTTGACTTGGGTCTGACGTCATCCCAAGCTCTGATTTCTGAGGTGAATGGAACGCAGCATCATTTTCGGTTTGTTCAGTTCAACCGGTTGTTTAATTATATATTGCCGATTTAGAAATGTGTTTGATAGTAAACCAGTGAGCCTTTTACACGGTCGACATGGCGACTTGACACAAGAGGAAAAGCAACAGGTGAAACAAACATTAATGAAGGCTCTATTCACTGTCGGGCTCAGCTGAACTGAAAAGACCCATTACTGATGTTCTATGCTGATCTGTCCTGTTCTCCCATCACATGAGAAAACACCTGTGTGATTTGGTCTGACGTAATATGTCGGTGTAGATGATATATTTGTGGATTATTACAACACAGTTTCATCTGAGTCATTTCAGGACAGCAGAAGGAATCCAAGTGTGTCGTGCTTCAAGTCTTATTAACATAAACACATTTATCTGACAGCTTTGGTTTGCTGAAGGTTTCTCATCTGTCAGGAAAACATCCCATGATAAATATTTTACATGTAGCTTATTTTGTCAGATGGAAACTTTTGATCTTGGCTTTTGGAGACTTTATTATCGTGTGGAATAAAGTGGCGGAGCTCCAAGAATACTTCAGAAACGATGCAGCATGATGAGCTGTGTCTCAAGACTCCTCGTTTTCTGGCCAGACTGCTGTTTTCTTTGTATTTCGGCTGGTTATATTTGTCTCATTCATTTGATAAGACTTCAATAGTCCTTAAAGGTCAAGTGGTTAATTTTGGATCAGATCGCGATACTTTTGTCTCTAAACTTATTAGAGCTGCCGGTCAGGAAAAGTACCTCGTCCTGACAATGTGACCTTCCACATGTGGTCGTACATGTGAGCAACCCAGCGGTTCCATCAGTGCTTGAAGTAAGCTCTATTCTAATGAAATAAACCCCTTCTGCTCCGCTTTACCTAATTATGCACTTAACTGAGTACAATGCAGCCTTTCTGGTGGTATTATCACATCACTTTGTTGTCGGGGCTGCAGGTAATGTATCAATTTGTTCAGATTAAGCACCGGAAAACAGTTACTTAAAGCGTTTGAAGCACACCGAGTGCTTGCAATTCACGTCTCCCCTTAGATGTTTCGGGCAGATTACCGCTGGCTACTATTGGAGCCCATTACTCATGGAAATAAACCTTTCTCTCTCAGAATGTGCTGCTAGACTTTTCATAGTTGTTCCCATTAGGAATTTCAGTAATGCACAGTAATGCTGAATCTGTCCGTTCTGTTTCCAGAGGCACATAAAGCAGCTTCCTGCTCCTCGATCCCATAAGCTCCTCGTGTCACTCTGCAGACTGTCTGCTCTCTCTGCTAAGCCCCTACAGGTGTCTGAGGGCCTCAACGCTCAGCCTTCAGGGACTGACACTTCATCCAGCCAGGAACAGGACATTTGTGCCATCGCTGAAGGCAGACCTGCTGGAAGAACAGCGTGGGAGTGCATGTGACCGTGCACAGGTGCATGGGTTTAAATCTCTGAGAGTTTGCAGGTTATTATTGTAGTTTAAAGTTTATGTGATTGAGACCTGAGGCACTGAGAGTGAGAGTAAGCAGGCCTTATTTCCTTACTGTCAAAACCATCTTCATATTCTTGAGCCGAGCGCTCATTTTAGAAACTTCAGCACTGTATAGTCTGCTGTACTGTTCATCATCACAGGCACCTCACAAAATACACACCAGCCAAACCAGCAGTGTTGGCTGCCTAAGCCCAGGCCTCTGGGCTTTACACCACAGTGCGAGTGTGTGTGTGTGTGTGACAGTAATGAATGAAGCTGTACTCTGTGTCTTTACCACCACAGCAGTATCCTCATTAACTTGGATTATTGATTTAAACAGTCACCGCTCAAATTGTCCAATCCATCAAATCCCTCTGCTGTGATAGACGAGAATCCGTCTCCGCAAATATAAGTAGGGTAAACAGAGAGCGCAGGGAGGAGAATAGCTGCAGTCCATCAACACCTCATTTGTACGGCAGCCGTATCGTCTGACACACAGTCAGTCCCGGGTCAAAGTCATTCACCGTACCCCTGTCATTCTTAGATCTCAGTGATACTCTATATCCTTGTCACTACCTGGCTTCCATCATACAGTAGATCCCTTGTCATTATTACTGTGGTGTCACTCAACCGTTGTAATCCTGCCTATGCTACATGTCAGACATAATGTCATGCTGTACATTTATTCTTGGTGTTAAGTCAGGTGACCCACTTGCAGACACCTCATTTATTGCAGCGATGCATCGACACACACTGATACAGGGATGCCACACCTCCTAACAGTCAAACGGGGTGAGATCGAAAAGCTGAATGGCTGCATTAATAAAAAACTAAACCATACCTGATTAAAATTTGGCTGCCATCCACCTCGAAGTGGCGACCATGCGCAGCGACACACTGCTCCCAGTGCTCCGGCCGCACATGAAACACTCCTGGAAGTCCCATTCTGTAAGTGCATCATGCAGTGCATCTCCTCCACTGTGTCAACTTGAATTTAATTTTGGGGAAGAGAGAGAAGTCACGGGGAGCCGAATCTGTCGAGGAAGGCGGGTGGAGAGCAATGATTGTGTGCTTAATAATGCACTGTGACTAAAACTGACAGAAGTAATAATAAAAAAATACTAAAAATTGACTAAAAAGAATCAGACATTGCTTTTGAATTTTGGTTCAACAGCATCATTAAAAAAAAAAAATAAAGAAACTAGCTTGGACAAAAACGACTGTATCCCCTAGAAAAGATTATTTGGCCTCTATGAGCCCTGATCTAAGTCCTATTGAACATCTGTGGAAGGAGCTGAAACATGCAGTCTGGAGCAGGAACCCTTCAAACCTGAGACAGATGAAGCAGTTTGCTGACAAGGAGTGCCCATCAACAGGTGCAGCGGTCTCACTGAGAGTTTCAGAAATCGCTTGGTTGCAGTGATCGCCTCCAAAGGTCGCGCAATAAAATATTAAGTTAAGGGTGCCATCATTTTGTCTGGGCCAGTTTCATTAGTTTGTTTTTTTTTAATGATTCTGTTGAGCCACAATTCAAAAGCAATGTCTGAATTTTATTGGTTCATTTTCAGTAAATTTTTATTTATTATTCCTTTTGACAGTTTCGAGTTATTTCAGTGACCACGGTGGGTTTCTCTTTCTCTAACGGAAGGGTACCAACAGTTTTGTTCACGTGTGTGTAAATGTTTTTCAGAGGGGTGTTAACGTTAAAACGATCACATGTGCACTCTGATAACAAGGCAGAAGTGGCTAAATTCCAATTAAACCTTTTTACTCCTGGTCATTATTAGCATTGACTAAGATTAAACATATTTCTACAACTATTCTTTGAACTTAGCGTACCGTTTTCAGACTTTGTGTTGGACACCAAACACCCTGCGTCCTAATGCCCCACATTTAAGCCTCGTCACGTGGGACCAGAGGAGAGCTGGACTCAGGTATCAGCCTTGGCGAGCGTTCAACTCTGTGGGTTTAACGTCTGCACAAAGACACAAAGTGCTTCCTTGTTCATTAGCGAGTTGAGACCCCATGCGGCGACTGTAACTCTTTATAGCTGGATTACCGTCACAATACGGGGATCGGGGGACTGTGTTACAAGCGTGGAGGGACACGCAGCAGCTCTGGTGTCCTCTCCGAGAGCTCAGACCAGCCCCTGGTGGATCTGCTCACCTTGACCCGTCCCGGCTCTGGACTTGGCTGGTCAACACCGGCTCAGCTGTTTAAACCATCTCAGACAACAAGACAATCTGCCTGGATGAAATCCCGGTCACCTCGGCAGTAAAACCTCCCTCCTCGCTATCGCTAACAGTGTTTTTAAAACGTGATCCCGAATCTTTCCCAGCCTTTCACCAAACTCAGACTTTTATAGGGGCTGACTTATTCTCTCCACATGCTCCAGTTGCACAGCTTCATAAAAACGCAGTGGCGTCCAGCTGATTTCATTGCAGTAATATCAATATTGGGATTGGAGTGCTGCGAGTGCAAAATCCAGGGTAAAAAATAACACAACAATGACGCTTTTATTATAGAACTTGTGAAATGAAAACCGATTGCTGAGGACTGATGTCATCGTGCTCGTGTGAGGATGTCGTGGTAAATTCGTGCTCGTACACATTATGGTTTTCTATAATTACCTTCACAACGTTTGAATGACGTAATTGACACCTGACATAGAGACGTAGAGGGGAACACTCCCCAAACGCACAATGGGCTCCAGCAGCAGTCCCCCTACAGCCAACAATGGGAGACAATAAGAAAAGGCATATCACAGCACAGAGGGGAGGATTAGATTTTTGCCGGGCGATCGTTTCGCTTTTGTACAGTAGCCATTGTGCTGTATACGGTGTACATGTTTTGAAGTAGGAGTGCTTTCGCGGATAACATCATGTTCTCTCCTCTCTTATTTCTGGGAGGGAGTCCGTCCCTCTGTGTGCCTTTGAGGTACAGCCATGCACTGGTCCCTGGTCCTCATCTCGTGACTACAACACTGGCTGAGCATCAGTCCTCCCAAACAACAAAGGTGTCCCGCTGAGCTGCTAGCAAGGATTAAACCCCACTGTAGGAGAAAACGGCAAAAAAGAAATGCCACTAGTGTCTGCTTGTTGTTTGCACATATTGAACCATTACTGGGAGATTGTTTCAGTATGATTTTACCCCCATGGCCGTAAACTGTTTTAAATGTAACACCCAGGTGGCCAAGTGATGGGAATTATGCTTTTTTCCATGCACAACAAAGCAGTTTTACCTATCTGGAAAAAAGAACACAGCTTAAATGAAGTAAATCAGGAGCTTCTTCTCCATTCGTCATGTCTTTGAACATCATGTAGTACGTAAAGCCTGATTATTTTCTCTTCTTCAGGTGGTTTATAGAGAGCAGTGTCAGAATCTGTAATTGATTGTACTGAAATACGAGGTTAAAGCTGAATAAGTTGAAAGGGTGACAAGGAGATTAGCAATAAAATGAGGATATTTCTGTGACACACATGTTCATTTTTCAGACTCTTCTTTTAATCTTAGTATTTGACATTTGCTAGCTGCCGTTGTCTGTCTGTCAGTTGGTGGGTCCAACATTTCAGCGTTCGTGCCCGTGAACTTAAAACAGCCGACTTGTGTCTCTTCATAATAAAAATAACGATAATCTAACCTTTACTGATCCTTTGGGGAATTTCCTTCTCTGCATTTGACCCATCCTACGGAAGCCCTAAGCGGCCATGGTCCAACTTAATTTTTTTCACTCCGTTTTCTCGAGAAAACGAGATAATTCTCCTTTGTTTTCTCGTTATAACGACATAATTTTGTCGTTATAATGAGAAAACAAAATCCGTTATCTCGTTATAACGACTTAATTTTCCGGTGAGGTACAAAGCGAAACCAACCCGCCAGACCAGAAGGAGCTCTGCCACCGCTGCACACTACCGACTGAGAGTTCGTTAAAGTTGGAAAGATATTCACAGATTCGGACTTCCAGCGTCAATAACTCATTAGTGACACGTTGCCATAACATTAACGATGCCTCTTTCCCATCATTGACAGGTAGACAATGTGCTATAAGCCCAGTTTTATCAAAAGCACCTGTCTTTCAAGCTGCACAAATAACACTGGTGTCTATGAGCAGCCTGCTGTGCGACGAGTGCACAGAGACAGTCTGCAAATTTCAAAACCGCTGCAACAGCGAAGAGAAACACGACACAAATATTCAATAACTTCACTCTACTGTAGTTGCAGCTGATGGCTGCAGTGATTTTGGTGACACTACAGTACAGTAGAGTGAAGGCAGAGCTCCTTCTGGTCTGGCGGGTTGGTTTCGCTTTGTACCTCACCGGAAAATTAAGTCGTTATAACGAGAAAACGATTTTGTTTTCTCGAGAAAACGAGATAATTTTGTCGTTATCACAAGATAACGGATTTTGTTTTCTCGTTATAACGACAAAATTATGTCAAAACAGAGCGGAAAAATTAAGTTGGACCATGGCCGTTTAGGGCTTCCGTACCATCCTGTTTATAGTTAACCTTAACTATACACACTAGGAGCAGTGGGCTGCCAAGGTGCAGCACCCAGGGGTTAAGGGCCTTGCTCAAGGGCCCAGGTGGTGACTGGGACAAGCAGTCACCCTCATTCTCCCACTTCAACCTCTTGCCAGTCCAGGGACTCGAACCAACGACCCACCGGTTACACATTCGCTTCACAAACCACTAGACCACCACTGCCCCTAAAAAATACTCCAGTTGTGGGTATCAGGGCACGTTCCACACACCAGAAGACGTGATGGCGACCAGACGACCGGAGCACTTTCTTTATTGTGTTCAGCTGGACGACTAAAAGTCAGCAATGGAAAACAGTGCATGCAACTGCTTAATAAGAACAAATGCAGAAGAATGTGGAGTACAGCGTAAACATCGTGAAATACTTACGGAGCATGAAACCAGCATCCAGTTTACTTTTGCTGCCACATGTGCAGATGTTGTTTGGACAGTGCACATGGTTTCAAATGTTGGGTTTATGCTTGGACTCTCATGGACATGGTCTGATGGCACATTTAGACTCGAAAACCATTAATTGGCCCTTAGCTTCAACTTGTGCCGCTCGTGTACGAAGACTGGCATCATGGCATCTCTTCTTCTGAAAGATAAATGCTCCACTGTTAATAGAAGACCAAAATTCATACAGGCATTCAGGGTTCCCAGAGGATGAATTGCATACCCAAGACTTTTCCTCTACTTTGATCAGACATTAATCTCTCCATCAGGCTACATTTTGTTCTATTCAATTCAATTTTATTTATATTGCGTGAATCACAACATGTCATCTCACAGCGCTTAACATAGTAAGTTACAGACCATACGAATTTTAAACAGAGAACCCAACAATCCAAAGTTGCCTTTTTTTTGGTGGGAAGGAAACCTCAGATAGAACCAGGCTTAGGGAAGGCAGCCATCTGCCTTGACTGGTTGGGGTGAGGGTAGGGATGAGGTGGGAGGGGAGAGAGGGATAGTAGATGGGGAGCAGCAATACAAACAGAACAATGAACCCTGTGCAAGGTTTACAAACAAACAAAAACACTCCCATCCTCCTCAGCTCCCTGCTGTGTCTAAGGCTAATTAGCAGCAGCTAACATGTTGAACTATAATGGAAAACTTGGTAAACAACCTGCTAAAGATCTGCAATCATTGGCGTTGGTACCTCAGTACAGCCTCACTGAGCTGCTAGCGTGACCGTGGACTGTATTAAATGTAAACTGCATCTCTATGAACAAAACATTTTAACTCAGTTTTGTTTATATGGCACCAATTCACAATATAAGTCATCTCAAAGCACTTTAAATAGTAAGGTTGAAACCTGTAAATGTTTAATAGAGGGAAACACAGTAAATCCAGCGACTCCCTTTGAGCAGCTCTTTGGTGACAGGGTGTAGAAAAAACTCCTTTTTAACAGAAGAAACCTCCAGAACCAGCTTCAGCACAGTAGTTTAATTTTCTAGTGTCAACAGCACCTTGAGTTAAGTCCATTTTTAATTTTTAATTTAGGGCCGGGTTGCTATTGGTCAGACAGTTTCACAGACCTTATTGCCATAGCAACCATTACACGAGTCGCATACAAATCACGGAGTCCTTTTCACTACCTCCAAGTCTTCTTCCAGGTTCTGCACATTTGTGTTTCCTTTGAGTACAAGCTGCATCGGCCACAATATAAAAACCAGCTGTCTAATGTTGTGTGGGTTCCCATTGTGCTGCCAAAACAGCTCTGACCTGAACATTTAGAGTCGTCCTGCGGTGTTTCAGCAGCGGATCCTTTGGGTCCTGTAGGCTGGGTGGGGCATCATCTCGTCTGACTCACCAGATGTAGGATGCAGGTATAAGCCACCGATTGTTTCTGTGTGTTACCATATAGATTTTCCATTTTAATGACATGTTGCACCACAATAATTCATCCTGTTACTATTTTGAGAGAAGGTTGAAGCTGCAGACAGCACCTAGTCCAGGGTAGATGTGTCTGAGAGGCCTGGGTGGGACTCTACACTCATCGATAAAACTCTGCCACCGCCGTCTCGATGTCCTCGTCGGATAGCAGTCTTCTTTCAAACATCACCAGCAACAATGCCAATTCGCCATATATGTTAACATAACAAACCTCCATTGTTCTTTTTGCTACGTGCTCGTAGAAGTGGAACTACATCCGATAACTAGACTTTGTGTTTGTTTCAGTGCACTCGAAGTTAACGTCACGACCGAAGCTGTTGGATTCTACACCTCAACAGAAGCAGAAAGGCTGAAAGGGCCGATTACAGGGTTGAGCGTTCACACCACCTCATATCGAAGTCCTGCAGCAAAATGCCAGCGTTTCCCCACAGAACTCCGCATTGCAGTGAGACGATCAGTGTTATTCACCTCACCTGTCAGTTGTGGTTGAGTGGTGTGTATTAAAAACACATGTCGTGTTGAAATGTCCACATATATTTGGTCACGTTTCAAGCGGCCCACAAGGAAGCACATCATGAAACTTAATGAGTAACAATTCCCCAGAATCCTTAATCGAGAACACATTAAAACCAATCAGGGTCATTTTTCAAGATGCATTTTGTAGCTCTGCTGAGTAAATAAAGACACTGTATTGTTGCATGTTGAGTTTGTTCTATTCCAACCGTGCTGTCGAAATCGAAAAAATTCCTGCATGGGAAATTAGATTCCGTTGGGAGTCAAACCAAGACCACAGCCACATCCTAGCTGTGCGAGCTCATCTGATAATGGGACACACATGGTCACTGTCGCTGATAATCACTGAAATACCAGCATTCTATGAGGAAATGTTCAAGGCTGTTGAATTGACTCTGTGCTCTCCTTGCTAATTACCTTGTCATGTCTGTAATTGTCTCATCTTATGCATCACAGGTGCATCCAGCAATTACACACATCTGATGCTCATTGTCTCCCAGTGAGACCAGTTACACAAAGGAGGCAGAGGAAGTGGAAAAGGGGGGAGAGGAATGAAAAGTGTGTGTTGTCAGTGTGTGTGTGAAAGAGGGCCACTTGAGCGCTAAGCAGCGGAGGTGTTTCCATGAGAGATTCGGGGTCCTGGGGCCAAACAGCCTTTTTCTAAAGAATCCGCCCAGCAGGTAGGACAGTCCTGGCTGAGGACTTCCTAAAGCCTCCTGGCTGCATCACGAAGTAGAAAGCTTTAATCTGTTAAAAAGGAAGAATGTTCTGCTGGCTGCACCAGTGGCTTCAACGCGCCTGGAAACACTGACTGATTTTCCAAGAACAAAGCCTCTGAAATCCTTTTCTTCCCGCCTGCTCCAAACCAACTTGCAACTTTCAATCTTAAATCCGTGTTCATGGACGGCGCTATCTGACCTCCCTCACCTCTAAAAGCTGAGAACTGGTTTAAGATGTGTTCCTGGTGGTCAGACTTTCAGCCAAACTGTTCATCAGCATGTCAAGTTAATGTCTGACAAATCTGTCTCCGGTCCTCCTCTCGAACTTGCCAAAGCGCTGTGTGGAAACACAGTCGTTCTGCTGGAGCTCGCGGTATTTCATCTTGGAATGAAAACTCCTTCAAGAGTTCAGGGAGCCTTTGGGGAATAGTAAACCTACTGGTGATGAAACTTCAGTTACAGGGCTGAACGCTCAACACCCTTTGCAACATTTTCAGCCTGTTAAACTAACAAACTCACAAGATCTGTTTATAAGAGCATGTTAAAGCAAAAAAGACCACTTCATGCCAGCAGGGTTTATGTTTTATTGAATAGTTTTGACCAAAATTCAAATGTATTTATAATAGGTTGTCGTTAATGTAATTGCTGAGGTCGAGGAACAAAGAAGCTGTGATTCATACTGGAGAAAGCAAAGTAGATGGACGTTGATCTAGAAAGCTGGTCTGAAAGCTGCGACGCAAGTTTGGATAATAGTTTTACAGTTAGCCTTTGTAAACAGAGCCGGTGCTGCATCACTCCTATAAGGTGGTTTTCCACTGCAGGAACTCAGGACTGGGCTGAGGCGGCACCAACGTTTGTAATCTGCCCTTTGAGCCTGTTTCCACTGCGGCGTCTGATCCAACAGCTTTGACCTCAATGTTAAGTCCGAGGGCGCCAACGAGATGTCAAATAGTTACTGGCTATTAACGCCAGTCCTGACAGCGTGTAAAAAATGAAACAATGGAGGTTTGTTATGTCGGCCAGTCTGCTCAATTTTACTTGAAGATGACGAGGACATCGAGAGAGCAGAAAAATGGCGTTCGTTGTCTGAGTTTACCCATCGTTGATGTGAACCACACAGCAGTTTTCAGCCTCACGCAGAAGTACCTACCCTGGAGAAGGTACTTTTCTCTCCCCTGAAAGAGGTTATGTTGAGGCCGTTCTTGCAGCCGGAACATGGCCAAAGGTTCGGGCTGCCCTAAAATGGCCCACAAGTTTCTGCAGTGGACCCTTAAACTACTGTGATGTTTTCAAAAGCCCCGTGTTGTTGAGGTAGTCCCAGGGCCATGTCAACATCTGTGTGAAAGAGAAAGCCCTGGTCATGGTGGAACACGTCATGCTACACATTGAAACTGCTGTGTTAGACATCAAGCCTCTGATTGCAGATTCCATGCTACATAAAAAACAAACATTGGAGCAGCATTATGCTAGCTTGTCCATCATAAGGTCAAGAGGATTTGTAAAGCTGGTTTGTGGACTACTGTTTCGAAGCCTCTGGTCTGGCTTTTTGCTGCCATCTTGCTTTTTTTTCTGAAACCTAATGGGACAAACCAGAAGTGGATCTGACCGATAACTTGAGGACGTAATCCAATATGGTGGCAACTTGTCAGTCACAAAGCAACCACATCAGAAAACAAACCCTTCTTTGTTTCCTATTTTACTCTAAATGGGACAGTAATTTTCAAAATGAACATCATGCAGAATTAAAGGAGACTTGAAACCACTGATTGAAACCATAAACTTATTAGGAAAATGTTGTAAAGTACGTTTAATTTCCTCTTAGATTCTATACAATCTGGCTTCTTTTTGCAGTCAGAGGAGTCGCCCCCCGCTGGCTGATAGAAAGAATGCAGGTTTAAGACCGTTCTGCGTTGGCTTCTATGTCCATCTTTTGTACACTGTCAGCGGTTTTTGCAGGACAACTTACAGTTTTGTCAACAGCATAAACAATGTGATCACTGAACTGCTGCTGCCTCCAAATATCTGTCTTGGAGGTTTGCTCAAAGCCTATATGCTTGTTTATGGCTGTTTTTTTCCAGCTCTGTCTGACATTTTGTTGTTTCCAGATTTCACGAACTGACTGTACAAAGCCACTATTACCGACGGGGATAATAGCCTGCAGACTTTTCAGCCTGTAGAAAATCTCCTGCGAGGACCACACTGTCAGGACCTATTTGGATTCATTCATGTTGGTTTATGAAGGAGGACCGGTTCATCCAGTGGCTTAAAAGTCACAGAATTCCGAACATGCAGCGATCTCCAGCAGCCACGCTCTGGCGGCCCGACAAAACATGCTGCTAATTGATGCCATTGGTCGACTCCTGTTGCGCTCTGCCTCTCGCTGGCCTGCTCCACATCCAGCTTGGCGCTCCCCCTCGCTCCCCATTTTGTCATATTAGATGTGGCTTCAGTCTGCATGTTCTCTCCCTCTAAAAATTTAGCTTTACTTTTAATGAATGCATAAAAACATCTTGGAAGCAATTTGGATTCTATAAAAACGTCACTTAGCTTGCCATAGACTGTTCATTTTGCATACGTAGGGCGGAGGAAACGCATTACGCATAGCATTCCAAATGAATGACTTGGCTTCGAGTGAGATTTACAACGATAAATCACAGGTTGGATTTGAAGACAATAAAACCGAATGTCGTGTTTCATGGCTGCACAAGTTTGTCGATTTGGGTGCATAGTGGAACAATACTCATTAGTCCACTCACGGCCTTCACATCAACTTATCCAACGCAGAAATCACCCTGCTCAACGTCGCGCACACACACTTTTTACGACTCCATCAGTTCCACTTCATCAAAACGTGCCGCTGCCAGCTTCACTGTTGTTCGGCTGCTCTGATGAGTCTGATGAGATCATTTATTCGCCTTATTCGACTTCAGGTGCGGAAAACGTGGAATTATCACAAAGCAAACATCTCAATCCCCCACCGCCGCTGCCGCTGCCCAACACATGTTGTTTTCCGCGTATTAAAGTAATGAGATTTTGATCAAATGCTTCATAATTCCGTGACTTTGATGACAAGCTCTGCTCTGCCTCCTGTCCAGCCCTCGCAGTGGTCACCTACCAACATGTGCTACGTATTACTATAGGGTATGTTAAAATGAAACAGGACCCTTCTCCTCACAAAATAACACAAGCTGTACTTTGTACGGTTCAAGTAAACATATGGATTTGGACTTTGATAGTTCAGTATGGAGCAAGTTGCATCATCAAAGCACCAAATGTTAATATCGGGTGACTAATGGTTTCTGTGTTAGTTTAGACGACCTGGTTCTTCAATCAAGGTGAAATGACCAGAGGAGCAGAGCATTGCTGAGTGTAAGTGGCTGTCATGAGTCAAATATAAGGGAATCAAGTGGGAAAAACTTGAACAGCAAGTTGTTCGCAGCTGTGTAGCGTTACATTTTGCAACTGCAGGGGTCATTTGCAAAAACAGTTTTCCTGATTTGGATTTATTTCCCTCAATCGTACTTTTAATTTTACACTGCAGCGAATATCAAAAGAGCCAGCGTCGGGTTGTTTCGATAAGATATCTCAATTGGTTTTTACTTTTCAGAACTAATATCAATCACACCGCTGTTGTTTTTTTTTTCATTTTAAGAATCCATTTTTGCAAATGAACTCTTCAACCCTGAACCTGATGTGTGTGAGAAATGGGTTTCCTCACCGGATTATTTTTTTTTACTCACGGGGCTTTTATTCTTCGCTGCAAAGAAGGTCGGCTGTTCATGTGAGCCAAAACGTTCCCATAACTCGTACTCATTAATTTCATGGAATGATGAAGCCGTGCTGCGTTGATGTGCTGAAACGATACTACTGAGGCCGTCTGTTCTGGTCGGAGACGCTGTTATTCATGCAATGTATGTTATGTACAGTCTAAAAACCAGCAGTCCAGTTGTGCACACCTTGTTTGTGACAGTGTTTTTGCTAAATTACCAAAGGGCATGAAAGCCATGTCATGAGGATGTTTGACTGGAAATACAAACATGCAATACACAACAGCAAGCAATAAACCTCATAGTGGATTGCTTCCTGCACCATTCATGATTGGTTTGTGCACTTGTTGTGGAAGACAGGACAACCGAGGTACGATCAAAATGTTCAGAGACGATGCCTGTTAAAATTTAAAAAACCACCTGATATAAACTCCCCATCAAAGTAATCTCCTTGTGCAGTGATACAGCGCTCGTAGCCCTATTTCTCTTGGACGTCGCCTTATCTAAGAATATAAAGCACCATCTGCAATGAGCACTGAAAACTGAGTCAAAACAGTGACCTCTCCACTTAGAAGGAAGTCACAAGGGACCAAATCAAGTAAGCAGGGCAGGTGGAGAGTGACATCTGTGTTGTTGTGGCCAAAAGAACCTATTCATAATCACTGTGCTTTGACCGGGTACACGACACATCAGAGAACCCAGATACCGTTGTATGTCGCGTGCGCTGAATGTCTACTCATACAAGCCTCTGAAAGTTACAGTAGAACTAATTCCCAGTGTACAATCATGTAAAACACAAGGAACAAGCTCCTATTGTGTTATTGAAAAAAGCAACCTTTATTTGTCACAAATACATTTTTACAGCATTGTGAAATGTTGTTTTCATATCCCAATTGGGGTCAGAATGCAGGGTCAGCCATGGTACAGCAGGAAGGGTTAAGGGCCTTGTTCAAGAGCCCCAACAATGGCCACATTGGGGTTTGATCCTCTGACCTTCTGATCAATAGTCCAGGGACTTAACCGTTGCGCCACCACTGCCCACACTGACCTGATGGGCCTTGTCTGGTTTGGGAGACAGAGGCTGCTTCTTGTCTTGGTGGTAACTGGGGTTGGTTCCTTCCCACCATCGCTAACTGCTTGCTTATAGGGAATCCAAAGGCAGTTTTGGATTGTTGGGTTCTCTGTTTGAAATTTGTAAGGGCTTTTATACATGAAATCATGGTCAGTATAATCTGGCCTTTTTGACATGAACTTGCAAAAAACCTCCTTAATATCAATGTGAAAAAAGATTTTTACAAAATAATGCCAATTGATTAAAAATATATAAGGTCAAATATATGATTGCATAAATATTCACCCCCTTCAGGTCAGTATTTAGTAGATGCTACTTTGGCTGCAGTCTGTGTGGATAGATCTCAGTCAGCTTTGCACATCTGGACACTGCAATTCTCCTCCATTCTTCTTTGTAAAACAGCTCAAGCTCTGCGAGGTTGCTCAGGGATCGGGTGTGAACTGTCCTTTTGAAGTCCAGCCACAAATTCTCAACTGGATTGAGATATGGGCTTCAACGTGGCCACTCCATAACATTCACCTTGTTGTCTTTGAACCATTTCTGCGTAGCTTTTGCTATAAGCTCGGGGTCGTTGTCTTGCTGGAATGTAAATCTCCTCCCAAGTTGCAGTTCTTTTGCAGACTGAGTCAGATTATCCTCCAGGATCTGGCGATATTTTTCAGCATTCATGTTCCGCTCGACCTTTACAAGCCTTCCAGGACCTGCTGCTGAGAAGCATCCCCACATCATGATGCTGCCACCACCATGCCTCACGGTGGAGATGGTGTGTTTGGTGTTCGTCAAGCTAAGCGTCTAGTCTGATGGCCAAGAAGTTAAATTTTTGTCTCATCAGACCAAGGAACCGTCTTCCAGTTAACCTTTGAGTCTCCTGCATGCCGGTGGGTGAATTCCAGATGAACTTTTTTTGTTGTATGTATAGTCTCTCCCATCTGAGCCACTGAAGCTTTTACCTCTTTCAAAGTGGTTGTAGACGTCTTGGTGGCCTCTCTCACCAGTCTTCTTCTTGCTCTAGGCAGATTTAAACAAGTGCCATTCACTACTGATGGATTTAACTGAACTCCGTGGGACGTCCAGTGAGTTGGGAATCTTTCTGTAACCATCTCCTGACTTGTACTTTTCAGTTATCTTTTCTCTGAGTTGCTTGGAGTGTTCTTTTGTCATGCTGCAGTTGTAGCATGAATACTGATGAACCAGAGACTACACCTCCCAGACTCAGGTGTTTTTATACTGCAATGTCTTGACATACATCAGCTGCACTCTCCATTTCACTAATTGCGGCATCAGCTAGCTGGACCTCTGTTGAATTAGGTCAATCACTTTAACAGGGGGTAAATATTTATGCAAGCGCTTATTTTAGACTATATATTTTAATTAATTGACATTATTTTGTAAAGATCTGCTTTCAGTTTGATATTAAGGTGGTTTTTTCTTCAAATTCTTGTCAAAAAGCCAGATTATATTGACCATGATTTCATGTATAAAAGCAACCAAAGGGTGAAACATCCAAGGGGGGTGAATACTTTTTGTTGGCATTGTATGTTGTAAATTCCATCCATCCATCCATTATCTATACACCGCTTAATCCTCTGTAGGGTCGCTGGGGGCTGGAGCCTATCCCAGCTGACTTGGGCGAAGGCAGGAGACACCCTGGACAGGTCACCAGTCTATCACAGGGGTACACATAGCGACAGACAACCAAGCACACTCTCATTTACACCTATGGACAATTTAGAATAATCAGTTAAACTCAGCATGTCTTTGGGAGGAAGCCGGTGAACCAGGGAGAACATGCAAACTCCACACAGAAAGATCCCAGGCGTCCTAACCGGGACGTGAACCGGGGATCTTCTAGCTGTGAGGTAACGGCGCTAACAACCGCGCCACTGTGCAGCCCCTGTTGTAAATTTGCGCTATATAAATAAATTGAATTGAACTGAATTGAGGCCGTGACACACTCCATTCACACACAAACACCACTGTCAGTCCTAGAACCTTTTGATCACCCCTCGTATGTCACCAATTTCTTGCACTTAGTGGTAACATGAGTCTGTGAGTCCTTGAGTGTGGATCAGTTTATTGTCCTTTCCCTTTACCCTTACTCCAATTATAAAGGCAGATGTCCTCCTTTTCTAAGCCTGAGATTTCTTCTTGTCAAACAGGAGTTTTTTCTTCTCACTAAGTGCTGCTGAAAGGGAATCAATGGATTTGTTGGGTTTCTCTATAATATAATACTGTAATGTCCTTCTGCTACTGTGTGAGGTGCCCTGAGATGACTTATGCTGTGGTTGTCATAAAACCATGAGAATAAAACAGAACTGAATTGACTTAAATTGAGTTTATGTTGTAGATAAGATAGGAATGAGGGGAAACCACCTAACATGCAGCAGTGGAAAAGAACGTGAGCATATTTCACTGTTGTTGCTGGACGTGGTTCTGCAGGGTTTCAACACTTCCTCTGTTAAGTAAAAGCAGGAAGACCATGAGTGATGCTGTTTGCACAATTAGTGAAACACTGTAAAATATGATAGAGGAATAGCTACTGTTCAAACGTAGTGATCATTAATTTAAAAATTGGAAGTGACACACGCTTGCTCTTCGTTCTGCCTTCTAACACTACTCCTCAGATTGCTGGCCAGAGGCGGTGTGAAAATACTAAACTGCACGCTCATATCTGGTCACAGTTAAGAGGTGGAACTACGAATCACTTTGTTCATGTAAAAGATTATGAAACAGCAATAAAACCTCTGACAGCTCAAGGAAATAACGTTGATCATCTTGTTACAATACAATGTTCTGGGTCCTTTCATTCATGTGGGTGTTACTGTGAGATAGAGCCGGCCCAATGTGGCGCCCTAGGAACGATTTTAAATGGCGCCCCATCCATCGGTGATTCATATACGCTTACAAAATAAATCAAATAGCATTGTTTTGTAGTAATATTAATTGGGCATTGCTTTACTTTTGAATCAGTGTGAGCTTTTACGTTTTAAGAGTTAATAGTAATAACTAGTCTTAATATAATTATGTTGAAGGAGAATTTTTGTGGTGCCCCCTAGAGGCCATGGCACCCTTAGCATTTGCCTTTATTGCCTAATGGGTGAGCTGCTTCTGCTGTGAGACATTCCCTAGACATTATTTAAGACCAAGTCGTAGTATAGACCTTTTTTTACAGTGAAAATTTTGACTTTGGCTAACATGAAACGCTCAAGTTAAACCGATAAACTTTAGAAACTTAATGGTTTCCAGCAACAGCATTTGTTTCAGTCTTGATTTTTCTGCTTAATCTAGTCAAAATGTCTGCTGTGAACACATCAGCATTAAAATATGTGTCACTGATACATCAGTGAGAAAATATGTCACTGCTAATAAAACCATGGCTTTGTACTCTGAGGCTGACTAGCTGCACTCCAGCAATATGTTCAGCCTTAAGTAAAACTAAGCCAACAAAAGCACTGGTTATAACATTAATTTTAGGCACAACAGGGTTGTCACTTCTAGAATGTCTCTGTATATTTACAGTCTTTTCATAACTTCCAGTCATTAGTGAAAGGAGCTTCACTGTGAAAGATTACAATTGGATCTGTAGCTGGATTTCATTCATTTAAAAGCAAAAATCACTTGGGGCTACTCTCCATTTACAATAAGGCCAAGAACCAATTTACAAGTACAGATAATCAAAGATACATGGTAAAAACAATCCAATAAAATAATATGCTGGTATGTTAAAGCAGGGGGATGCTTTTTTTGCCATTACTGGTCAAAAACTCCATACTAACCAGTTCATTCGGTATACAGTAATCTCTCACCATATCACAGTTCACTTTTCGCGGTTTCTCTGTATCGCTGATTTTTACATTGTATATAAAATACATAGCGTACAGCTGATGATTAGACATGCGTAAGGAAAACGCAGCTTCGGCCGCTTCCGCTTGAGCCAGTCGGTCGCAGATTGATTGGTGGTGATGGAAGCCAGCCAGAACCTTTGGTCCCAAATGGTGAGTGTTTACTGGAAATGACCGTGACAGTCGTAGCATCATCATCAGTTTCCCAGTAGGCAGTCGGCAACCTCGATGTCGGTGTGTTTAAAATACAGCAAAGTTTTTCTGAAGTGGACACGGCTGTAGAAGCTTCTCTTGATGGAAGGTTTAAGAGTGTAGAAAGGGTTTAAGAGCATAGGACGTGTTTATAAGAGTGTGGGAAAGGTTAATAACAGTGTGTGGAGGGTTTACAAAGCCTTAATATATATATAAAAATAATAAAATAGACATAAGGTCACTATTTCGCAGGTTTCGTTTATCACGGGGGGGAGGTGGGAGGGATTCTGGAACCTAACCCCCGCGATAGACGAGGGATCACTGCATTCTAATTATACTAATCTGAGAGGAAACTAGACGCCTGCAATGCCTTTTGATTCTGCCTTCAGACTTTAAAAAATCCAACCCATGCTGAGAGATTTTGTCCAATCACGAGGTGAGATACTATAAAAGTCCACAGGGAAGTAGGGCGTGGTCACACAATGGGTTCGATGGAGGACTTTTACTTAGAAAAGTGGCGTTGAATTTCCAGGTGAAGCCAACGCAGATTGTTGACTTTGATTTGACTGTTATGTGCATTTGAATGCTTGTGTGATGCCTTTGCCTACTGCAACTTTAAAACAGGCACAGACACAGGCAAAATAATTCACGATTACAAATTTACACTGGCCAAGGCTTACCAAAGAATTATTCTTTTTGAGCGCTTTGCAAAGATTTCCAGGTGGTTAAAGCATAAAAGCTGAAAGCAGATCTTCCAACCTCAGCACAGATTCGAAGGAGCTGCACTAAAATGCCAGTTAGACCGAGTGTGATGAGCCCCAGTGTAGCATAGAGGTGATGTAAGATGGCGGCTTCCCAGCGAGGGCCTTATAGATACACCATAACATATACCTATCAAGTCTTTCAGATAGAGACGACCACCCAACCTTTCCATATAAAATGCAATGATGACGACTATAAATATCAAAAACCTGTGGGGCAGAATGATGAACACATCCAAGCACTTAAGAGCAGGGGCAGAAGCAAGCCTATAAATCCCATCACCACAATCCAGAACACAGAAAACAGACGTCAACTATCTTTTTTCCAACAATTCGACCTGTTTCTAAACAAAAATGCAAGGTTTTTGTAATTTCTTACGACTCTCTTTATAATATTCTAATGGAGGTTTGTCAGCCATCCAGATCCAAAGGTATTTACATTCTGTACCTCTCTCAATATTGGATGATTGTACGGTGGAATTATGAAGACTATTGCAGCCATCACCTCTAGCTCTATAGAAGAACATAAAGTTGGTTTTATGGTGCGCTCTGTACAAGTTTGAGATCATTAAACGCCGCTTGGAGAGCATTAAAGGAATGTTACAGGTTTTCCACGGCTTGCTGAACAGAACTGGCACCACAATACAATTTTGCATCAGCCGTGTACACATGTGCATAGCAGACAATGCCGTTTATATAAATTGTAAAAACAACTGGACCTACAACTGAACCTTGTGGAACTCTTAAACAGGGTCAGCAGCATTTCTGAAAGTCTCAGTTTTAAGCCTTAATTATAGTCCCTAGTGGACACATGTGCAGACAGCTGCAGACACCACGGACCTGTAAGAGTCAGCTCCATACATGCAAAGTAGATCAGCGTCTGCATTTCAGTCGTTGTGGAGTATTGCCATGACCCGTATTAACTTTTAAGATTTTTGCTTCTCTGAGAACAGCTAAACATGCAAGCGACTGATCATTAACAGAAGATTTACAGATGGCACACATACAAATAAATGATACCCTCAGAGCTTACAGTTAATTTTGTGTATGCTAACAACTACTGAACATGCAAACCTCTGCCTTTGTAGTGTAGTTGCCACCTGGACCATCCATGTGGACTGCATGCACAGATCTGCTGAGAGGTCCTGGACCCTCGCAGTCGTAGCCAGATGACAAAATTTATGTCACGCAGACCCTCATGTACTGGTGGAAGCTCAGTGCATGATGGTGGCTTAAGGCTGATTCATGGTTTCCGCCTCCCCACGGACACGGATGCAGCTTTATACTACAATAGTAGATCTGCTGGACAGACGGTCAAACACATGTCAGACACAGGCGGATGTTTCTGAAAGGCTGGTTATAAATTTACACTTACAGCTGGTTACAGACTGGACTGTAGCACAGTGTCAATCTGATTAGGTGTGTTGACTGCTGTGGTCAGACAAAGACCACGGGACTTCTGGAGAATTTAGAACTTCCACACTGATCGAAAACACGTAAGAGTCGATGTTCCTCCAAAATCCAGCAGCAACTACTTGAATTAGAACTGTTATAATGATGAATTATAAAGGTAGCAGTCTGTCCTCAACCAAGCACTTGTTTAAAGGAACCATTTCTTTCCGGGGCTCATGTGCCGTCGGCTCTTACAATACATGAAGTCCGAGGACATGAACATGCACACCGCTGCCTTTGTAGTGTAGTTACCACATGGACTGTTCATGTGGACTGCATGCGCAGAACTGCAGAGGGGTTCTGGACCCTCATAGTCGTAGCCAGATGACAAAATTTATGTCACACAGAGCCTCATGTACTCAAGCATGATGGTGGCTTAAGGCTGATTCATGGTTTCCGCCTCCCCGTGTGCAGACTGATGCAGACTTTGAAAATGTACAATCTGCACTACAATAGTCGATCTCCTAGACAGACGGTCAAACACAGATGGATGTTTCTGAAAGGCTGGTTATGACTTTACACCTTTTTACAGGATATAACAACTGGTTACAGATTGGACTGTAGCACCATGTCAGTCTGATTAGGTGTATTGACCGCTGTGGTCAGAGAAAGACCACAGGACTTCTGGAGAATTTAGAACTTTTACACTGAGTTTGGTTGATTGATAACATGTACAGATCAATGTTCCTCCAAAGTTCGGCAGCAGCTACTTGAATTACAAATGGAGTTTTGCGTTAGTTAGACAGGCATGAAGTCAGGGCGTCACAAAGCCCTTCTCTGCCCAATCATTTACTCCTTAAGTCCAGCCACATGCATTATAACCAAGGCAGCGTTCATTCACTCACCTGCTCCACGCTCACCACATCACCGCTTCACCAGCCTCTACAGATCCGCAAATCCCCCCCTTCTCTCCAACCTCCTCCTTGTAAAGGTTCAGTTTCATAACTCTGACAATTTTACAAAGAGGACTGCAGCACCTCTATATCTACTGTGTTCAGTCAGTGGAAGAGGACGAGGAGCCAAATGGGAGCAGTGCATATCTTATCATGACATCTCAACAAGCCGCAAACCTGAACTGCTCATTCAGAGACACATTTTCTAATCTGTAGAGGAAGAAAGAATTAAAGGAATGATTGTTTCTCATATTTTGTGAGACTGTAGAACACAAATGGTTCATAATTGCACGTTAAACTCATGTAAACTAGATTTTGTATTATGACGAACATTTAAGTTGGTCTTCTTGTGTCCTTGTCCACACTGTATTCATTTAAACATTGTGAGTCTCAGGCTCTGCTGGGGGGTTTGTGATCTCAGGGACTGTCTGTGTCCTGCTTGCTCAGATTGTTCCAGAGCATCACTCGAGCAGAGTCACCGCCAACACAAATGCATGTCATCCCAGAATAAATGGTTAAATCTGACAGAGTGTCCTGTCTGAAAATGTTTTAATGATGAATCATAAAGGTAGCAGTCTGTCCCCAAACAAGCACTTGTTTAATGGAAACATTTATTTACAGGGCTCATGTGCTGTCGACTCTCACAATGCATAAAGTCTGAGGAGCCACATGTTTTTGGCTTCAACTGAACATCCGGGGGCAACTGTGGACCCTTGTGGAACTGAGTTGGTGACAAAACTGGTCTGTAGTTACCACTGCCAGACTGTCAGATAGTCAGTACTGCATCTGTGCACAAGCTCAGAGCTCCTTGGAAATATCTATGAAAATGGCAGCATAATGTTCTCCCTTATCCAGTGCACTGACAATGTTGGCCACAGCAAAAGGAATAATAAATCATGAATAGGCCTGGATCCTGACTGGTGTGAGCTCAGAACAAGTCACTAAAATGTTACAATAACTGGATGTTGGTCTGTAGTGTTCTGGATCACTAGTGTCTCCTCCCTGACACAAGTAGACAACACGAGCCGCTTTCCCAACTCCAGGAAACACAGCAGCAGAAATAGGAAGGTTAAAAATAGGAAACGAAGTTGTCCGAAACATCTCACCAGTAGATCTCATGGGATCAACAGCTCAAGCTGCTTTTTAAATACGCTGAGAGATCAGGATGAGCCGAGAGGCGTGATATGAAGTAGCCAGATAATCACGATTCATGCAAAGACAGTCATCAGTAGAAGGAGGGGCTCCGCTGTGGAGAAGAGTTTATTAAAAGCAGACTGATCTTAATATGATCATGCATGAAGCAACTGTCAAACTTAACATAAGTATGCAGGGAGGCAGCAGAACTCCAGTTATTAGTTTTCATTTAGAGAAATTCTAGTAATAGTTGGATGTAGGCTGCTCTCTTTTCAGTACAGATGAGGATCTTGTAAAACCTTCATCAGCACATACAGTATCTCCTCTAGTTAATGCAAACACACGAGGTATCGTTCAGTGTTTCAGTCACAGGAGAGCTCTCAGACTGTTTCTCATCTCCTAAACATGTTGAATTTTCCCTCTTAGATTACTTTTATGAGGACATGAAAAAATAATCCAGAGGTTGGGGACCTTCCAAAGCCTTTTTTCCCCACATTTTCATTTTCACTTCTTGATTACTCGAATTGAAATGTATGTCAGAGTGGGAAAAGACGTGATTTTATTTGCACGCCTGTTCCAAGATATGTTATATGGGCCTATTAATTAAGTCTCATACATCACCCTAGTCCAATAAAATATCTAGAATATAATGCTGTTCTGCCGTGGGCAGTGATGTAGGTCCAGGTTTTGTTTGTTTTGCTTTGGGAGAGTTTTATCCATATTCACAAATCAGGATGAGATGCACTAAGTGATTTTACAGACTTAACCCACATTTTATTATCAACAGGTAACCACAAGCACCTGAGGGAGACTCACCGAGGCAGCGTGAGGAGGGAAAAAAAAGTTTAGATACCTGAGAGGAAGAAAACAGGATAGCTAGGAAATTGCTGCTGAGCAGGAGATCTGTGTTACTGAGGTCATGAGACTGACATCTTTGTTTATTTCATTTAGTATTTGTGCTGTTGTCTGACCCTTACAAATAGAAAAGCTCTTATGTAAATGACTGCCGTATATCTCGCTAAATTAAGGCGTTACCTCATGGGCGCAGGTCGCCGGCAGCGGTCGTGAGTTCGAGTCCGACTCACAGCCCTTTGCTGCATGTCTCTCTTCTCTCTCCACCCTTTCACTCTATCAATAAAAACTTGAAAAATGAATTGAATATACACCGATCAACCACAACACGATGACCACTGACAGGTGAAGTGAATAGCATTGATCATATTGGTACTATGTGCTGTTCTGATGGAAAACCTTGGATTTTAACATCTATGTTGATGAGACTTAGACACCCAAATAAACATTGTCCCACAACAAACACACTCCCTCATGCACATGGAAATCCCAAATGTCACTGGCAGGAAAATGCACCCCACCACATGGAAAAAACATCAACCAATCAGGAACATGTTGAGGAACATGACAATGGCCCAACATGTTGATCTGACCTCCAAACTTCCTACACCCCATTGTGATCAAACATCAACAGGATGCAGTGGAACAAGTTTGATTGACACAAGCCAGATTACCCAAAGGATCCAGTGGCAATGTCCTGGTTCCAGACCCCATAGGACACCCTGAGAGTGTCCTCTTGTCCATGCCCAATTGTTCAGAGCATTTTTGAGCACATAAGGGGGACCAACACAATATTAGGCAGGTGGTTATGATGTTGTACCTGATCGGTGTAAAGCTGCAGCGGGTGGTTTGGTTCTCCACATAAACTCATTTAAAACAAGTAATAAGTCAAGTAGCTTAGAACACACTTTGATACAAAGGTTGCTCATTAGTTTATTACCTATCACTATTTATTTGGATCATTCATCCTTCATTTTGGAATCAATCCTGCTCCATCCTCATCTGCTGATGTTTAATAGCAGTTGCCATTTCTTTTCATTGGTTTCCTTTGATCTGACGTGCAGCTGCATAATCAGGATGTCCTCAAATAGTCCTTATTTGTCTTCCTTGATTGATCTGATTTCCTTTCAAATTCAAAGCACGTTTAGGTCGTTTAAGGAAAATTGTCTATTTTCATCGACTGTGACAGAACTGTGCTGCATATATTTAAATAAACACGCAAAGGAGAAGATCAAAATAAATTCTTTTTGCAAAAAAAATACAGTGATGATGAACCATCTCCTTGAGCGATGAGGATGGTTTCAGTTACATCTTCGTGTGTGTTGGATTCAGCAGAGAGCCTGACTGCCAGAATCCGATGGATAGCTGGTAATCCTGCCCAGCAAAACCTGTGCCCTGCTTTTAATGATAAAGGGGGCAGTGTTCTTATCAATCTGCACATTTTTCAGAGCTGCACTGGAGACAAAATCCACATACTCCCCTATTGTGTGATACGGGGAGATTATTTTTGCTCCAGGCATTCCGTGTTATTCTAGAGGGCCTCCTGGTCTAGTTTTTCAACGTGGGGAAGAAACATGGCTGGCCTCTGTTTTGAAGACCCGTCCAGAAATCTGTTCCAGGGCTCCAGCTCTGCAGCCGCACTGACAAACAGCCGTAACCACCCTGACCTTCCCCGACCAACTTCCTCTGGATACGAACCCAAACAAATGTTGTTGTTCAGGGCCTATTAATATTTCGGTATAAATAAGGGAAAGCAGGCTTGCGTCAGGAATATGACAGGACTTTGTGAGCTTTTTTATGAGCACCCGTTAATGTGAAAGAGAATCATCTTTAAAGTCATTCCTCAGCTGTTTGAAACAAGAATACTCTCTTTCTTGGCTCGCCGACTTTTGTTTAAATCCTTCAAGGAAATTCCTCAGGAAACGACTTAAAAATTCTACTACAATTTCCAGGAAATTATCGGGAAATTCCACACTCGTACAATAAAGCTTTGTGATTTTAATTTTCAGCATCAAGACCGAGCTGCTGCGAGAAGCCGTCTCCTCTGGGAAGGGGTGAAGTTGCGATTGGGAAATGCTGAATTCTCAGGTTTTTGATTTATTACCCTAAAAGTAAGTATTTACATGCACTTAGTCTAAAAAAAATGCTGGCTCTTCCCCGACGTCTGGCTTTGTGTCTGGCAACGAGCTGGACAAGTTATCAAAATACTTCCAACATTTCTGCCAGGTTCTGTGATCACTGGACGCCGGGTTGCCAAAGAGCGCTCATAAGTCACCAGTGTTGAACAAATGTAGGACATTTCCACTAGTAGTACATGCAAGGATGGCAACAGAAAGAATATCAATGATGATTGTTTGTTATGCCATGAAAGATAAGTCTGTGGGTGTGACTATGATAAGGAAAGTAGTGGCGACACCCACAGGAAACCCACTGCAAAATAAAAACCGCTTCCAAATTATTATCAGCTCTGACCAGGATCATCTGTATTCCCGTTTATTGTGCAATACATGTGCTTTTACTTTTCCCCCAGACCACAGCTGTCAGTATATCTACTGTTCAGTTGCTTCGTATATCCGCCCTTTGTGTTCGTCAAAAGGGACCTGAAACATTCCACAGCTCCTTCTGTCACACCAGTGGTCCATTAGCGGCCCTTGAAATGGATACTCGGCCTCTGCTATCATCAAATGATGGTATTACGCCATTAACATTAGTCTCATTACCGGTTTAACACTGAAATCCGACACAGTATCAAAGTCTGTTGTAATGTGAAGAATGGCATATTGGAGAATATCATCTCGACTAAGCTTAAGAAAGCACATAACAAGTCCTTTTAAGGTGCTATTATGTTATTGTAGTTTCCCCTGAATATGTCTGATACTGTTACTTTAATCTGCGTAATCATCCGACCCTCCGGGGGAAAGGGCTGTATTTTTTAGAGATTGCTGTGTTCTGGAAATATTTTGCGTTTGCCCTCTGGCGTTAGTTGTTGTTGGCTCTGTTCATGCAAAAATTGCTTTGACAATGTAAAGTATGAAAAACATCTAAATCGTTGGTGCAGCACATTGCTTTAAAGGAATGTTCAACGGACGACTAGTAACATGACCCTTTTCGTGCTTTTAGCCATGTTAGCAGTTAAACTCTCGGGTTGGAATCTCTCTTTATCATATAGTCGCCAAATTTGGTCCAGACTGAAATAATAGATGGACTGTCTTGGATATTTGCAGACACATTCAATCTTCCCAGAGAATTAAGCTCCCTGAGTTTGGCGTTCCCCTAAAACCATCAGGATGTTGACATTAGTGGTTTTAGGGTACGATGTCTTGACAACTATTGGATGATTTACCGTGAAATTTGGTACAAATATTCAATAACCCCTACAAAAATACTGGAGGAACTTTGGTCTGCACTCACTTTTTATCTGACACCGCCATCAGATCAAATGTTCTATTTCTCCAATACTTTATTTTATTATCAACCACCTGCAAAACTAATGGCATTCCAGCTTTGGTGGTAGCATTTAGCCTAGCCGCAGCAAGTTGAGAGTATAAAGATGACATCGACCATAGGTTTCCTGAACAATGCTGTGGTTCTGGCCGTTGTCATCTTGGCAGCATCTGACTCCTCCAAAGTAAAAGGAGTAGAGCTGTCTCTGTTGCCATGGACACCCAACTGTCACTCAAAGTAGCCACACTCTTAACTTTAAGCCTTAATACAATTTCAGTGGGTGAGTTATATAAAAATGCACCGCCCATACAGTTGTCATGAGTTTGGAAATCACCTACGGAGACCAAAATCATCATTGTACCAGGCTGTAAACATTTTTATTCCTGCTGTAAACTAGACATTTTATCATCGGGGTCTATGGAGACTGACTCACTGTTGACACCAGCCTCTAGTGGCTAGTCGAGGAACTGGCTTCATTTATAGCTTTAGAGCAGGGTGGGCCACAATCCTGCATGTTTTAGATGTTTCTCTCCTCCAACACATCAGATTCAAATGATCGGGATCGTTATCAGGCTTCTGCAGAGCTTGATGATGAGCTGATCATTTGAATTAGATTTGTTGGAAGAGGGAAACATCTAAAACATGCTGGGTTGTGGCTCTTCATTACCACGGTTGGCCACCCCTGCTTTAGAAGATGCTGCTTGGTGCAGCTGTTACAGTGCCAAGTTGGTAAAGTGCTTGCTGAAAGGTTCATTAGGTTTCTCTCTATAACATAATATTGTATGGTCTTGATTTCATAATGTGAAGTGCTATAAGATTACTCATGTTTTAAATCGGCAGAGTCATTCCACGCCAATTCACTTAATTTTGGGCACAAAGCTGGCATCCACCATATGATAAGAATTGCTCACCTGGTGCACAAGCCCAAAATGTTGATTGGTACAAAGGTATAAAGAGTATAAACCAACCTTGTTTGCAGCACCTTGTCCAGCTCTCTTATTACCTCCGTCCTCACAGAGCAGCTAGCTCGGCTACATGGAGAATTAATACAGACACACGTCTAACAGTGATTCAAAATGATGCACAGATAGAATGTCCTAATTTCTAACGCGACTTTGCTTCTGCTTCACTGTTGTCTAATTGAGCCGCACCCAAGTTACACAAATAAGGTGTCTATCATTAGCAGCAGGGAGGGGAAGGATGAGATAAGTCATGTCTGACAACGCCAACAGGCAATGTTGTCCTTCTTGTGTAACAATGGTTGGGATGGACATGATCAGGAATTTCCACCATAATATTAGGCTTAGTGAAAGAAAAGCATTCTGGGTGACACCAGACTCAGACCAGCAGACTGCATAGGAAAAGCATAGAGGAGGCAGTATGTCAGCGAGTGGTACATATAGCAGACACCATGCGATGTCAGAAAGTTCACAGAGAAAACATGCGTTGCCTGTGGCTAACCCAAAAGTATACTTTTCAGTTATAAATGGCAGAATCTGAAATAGCGCACAGCGTGCCGTGCAGCTGTTACAAAGCTCTTATTCAGGCGTGATGAACCAGAGTTCATGTAACACATACTGAACTATCTGGCTGAGGAGGAGCAATTTTCAGAGCTTGAAATTTTCCCATATTCCCCGTAAATATTGTAAACAGTTTATGTCAGTGACTTAAGGGACTGTGCCAATGATAAGTTGGATAAATGTCATTTTAATTTATAGCAACAGCGCGCCAGGTTTTATCATCTGTATGTATTAAACATAGACACCATGTATGGCCTACTAATAGAGATTGATGCATTTAATCAAACGTTCCCTCGGCCTTTGCCATTCCAAGGATTTTGTCCTGGTTATCATAACAATAATGTCTAATGACGTTGAAACGGCAAGCGGCAGAGCAAGGGGCGAAATCACTTCAATCTATCAAGAGCACATTAAAGTAAGTGTACCCTGATTAACTGACTAGTCACACATAAGTCACACATGCGCTGTAAAACAACACTGAGCCATATTAAAGTCTGATTAGAGTCTAATGAGGAGAGCCATTCAAGTGGCTGGAGTGCAGACTGCTTGTCCATTAGTATACATAGAATATTCTGCAGAGCGCTCGTGCTTTAGTGGGCCACATGACAAATTTACTGTAGACACCGGCTGCAGAAACATCAGCAAATGTGCTTATTTTCAATGCTGCATTTTAGATTAAAGAAACACTTTGCTCATTTTCAACTTTATTTCCATATGTCATAGTTTCTGTTCAGACGTATCGTGTTCTGGCAGCGAGCTCCCGCCAGCTGTAGCGAGTTCACTTCCACCCTCCGCTGACACATTGTGATGGCAGAGTCATTAAAGCAAATGTACTCAAATGCACTTGAACGAGCAACTCAGGCTGCTTCTCTAACTGGGCAGCAGTTGCGTTGTCTGGGTGGAAGAATAAGATGATGGAGATTCTGCGGATTTTCGCTATAATGCAGGATTATTTGATGCAAACTTTGCCTCATGAGTTAAGGAGAACAGACCATGTGGGTGAGAAACTGGTGAATCTATAGAAGGCTCATCCTTAAGCCACATCTTTAACAGTGATGATGGTGAAAGTATGGTCAGATATTATAGTTAATGGACAGTACGATGGGGATAAGTGACATTTATATGTGGTCTCTGAAGTCCCTCTCTGGTCATTGATTAAAGACCTAAAACTCATCTGTGTTGATCAAAGTTATGTATTTAAGTTTTTTTTTAAATGAAAATTCCCTCCTGCCTCAAAATAGCATTGATCAGACATAACATCATGACCACCTGCCTAATATTGTGTTGGTCCCCCTTATGTGGTCCACAATGCTCTGAACCATTGGACATGGACCAGAGGACCTCTCAGGGTGTCCTATGGGGTCTGGAACCAGGACGTTGCCACTGGATCCTTTGGGTACTCTGGCTTGTGCAGTGGGGCCTCTGTCAATCCAACTTGTTCCACTGCATCCTGTTGATGCTTGATCAGAATGGGGTGTAGGAAGTTTGGAGGTCAAATCAACATGTTGGACCATTGTCATGTTCCTCAACATGTTCCTGATTGGTTGATGTTGTTTCCATGTGGTGGGGTGCATTTTCTTGCTGGGGTAGGCCAGTGACATTTGGGATTTTAATTTCTGGGGCAGTGTTTTTTTGGATGTCTAAGTCTCATCAACATGGATGTTAAAATCCAAGGTTTTCCATCAGAACAGCACATAGTACCAATATGATCAGTGTTATTCACTTCACCTATCAGTGGTCATAATGTTCCCACCTCTCCATTTTCCTCTGCAAGCTCGAGCACACCAGCTCACCCACGACTCTGCTCAAACACTGTACAACTACTGTTTTCTGCACATTTGTAGTGTTTGAATAATTCAGTCATCCAAGTTCGAACCTTAAGTTTGTTACATATTAAACCCCAGAAGTCTGAATCTGTGTTTTAGAGACTCCCAGTGGTGCTGCTGATTGTTTATATTGCTCATGATACGTCCTCTAGCATATAATTACACCATATGGAGATGCCAGCAAGGTAAATACATTGATCACATTAGAAGGACTCATTGTGCATGAAAGCATCCCAGCTGGAGAATATTCCAATCACCATACTGCTCACTCTGTATAGAAAGAAGCCACTTAAAGGTTATGTCGTGAGTCATTTGCTGATACGATTACTGTGTGTCTGCTAAAGACAGCTGATTTGGAGTTCTAATATGGGACGTTCTTTGCTTCTTCACAGCTACAACAAAACAGTCCAGCTAAATCTCGTTGTGTTTCTAAGATGCATTTTTGAGATGTGCAGAAGCATCACACAGACACACAACACAGCCTTTCCACTGTTCGTATCAAATACAGGCTGTGAATTTCATTAACTGTGAGTTTTTTAGCTGTCGTTCAGTCAGGTGATCATCCGTCTAAAGAGCCTTCCCTTGTGTAGTTGCTGTGTCCTCCAGTCTTTCCCATAGTATTTAGCACACTCTGCAAAAGGAAAAATCGTATTACTCTGCGTGTCCTGCAGATCGTCTCTCTAGAGAGAGATGTCAGATGCATGGAAACAGGTGCACTCTCTTTGGTTTGTAAATCTATGCTCTGCAGGGCCGACACACATTTGACATTTTCCTGCTGCAAAAAAATGTGAAATGTGGCCTACATTCGCTTCTGTATCCCTGAACTTGGCCGTCAGTGACAGTTTAAAGTTTTGGATTCTGCTTTTAAAAAAACACCATAAAAACATCAAAACTCTGTTCGCTCAGTGGACTCAAAGCACAGAGAGGAGAAGCAATAAATAACAGATATATTTTCAGACTTCAAAGACGATTTACAGCAAGACGAGCAGGTTGTGAAAGCAGCAGGGAAGAGCCTCGGTCCAACTCCAGCCCTGCTCCTATAACCAATACCTTAGACAGCAGCTGCAGGACAGTGTTCGTGGCAAATTTAGAGTTATTTAATGTAGTATTGTAGAAAAAAGAGCATGTATTTTCAACCAGTGTCAGCAAATACAGAATAATTACATATGATGGTAAATATGTGTATTGAAAACACAGCAACAGCTGCTGTAACTAATAACCTCCAGGTACTGGGACTAATACATTCAGCACATTGTGTTTTTCAAGGACTCTGGATCTTACTGTCTCAGCTGAGATGTCTGCTGTCTAGACTGACTATACTGTCTATACTGTTATATACTGTCTGTATTGTTGTATACTGTTGTATACTGTCTATAATGTTATATACTGTTATATGCAATCTATACTGTTATAGATGGTATATAACAGATTCTTGCTGAGGCATGACAGTATCTAACATTATAGACATTATACTGTCTATTATGTTATATACTCGTCTTTACTGTTATATACTGTTATATACATTATATAATGTTATATACTGTCTAAATTGTTATATACTGTTATATACGTTCTATAATGTTATATAATGTCTAAATTGTTATATACTATTGTATACTGTCTATACTGTTTATACTGTTATATACTGTCTATAATGCTATATACTGTTATTTGCAATCTATACTGTTATAGATGGTATATAACAGATTCTTACTGAGGCATGACAGTATCTAACATTATAGACATTATACTGTCTATCATTTTATATACTGTCTATACAGTATACAGACTATACTATCTATACTGTTATATGTTGTCAAAATTGTTATATACTGGTCTATACTGTTAAATACTGTCTATACTGTTATATACTATCTAAATTGTTATATACTGTTATATACGTTCTATAATGTTATATACTGTCTATAATATTATATACTGTCTAAATTGCTATATACTAATTGTATACTGTCTATACTGTTTATACTGTTATATACGGTCTATAATGTTGTATACTGTCTATACTGTTTATACTGTTATATACCGTCTATACTCTTATATACTGTTTATACTGTTATACTGTATTATATCTAAATTGTTATATACTGTTATACACTATCTATACTGTTTAAACTGTTATATACCGTACATACCGTTATACACTGTTATATACTGTCTATATTGTCTACACTGTTTATACTGTTATACACTGTTGTGTACTGTACATCCTGTTATATACTGTCTATATTGTTTATACTATTATAAACTGTCTATACTGTTACATACTGTTTATACTGTCTAATGTTTATTGCTACTTATTGTTATTTTATCTTATGTGTGTTCTGCTTTATTTATTTTATAGCATCAGTTAAGCAAGTTGCAAACTTATTTGGTAATAACTTTTGAAATGTCTTGAATTAGGTTTGTTTCCTTTAATTGCTTAGACACTAATACACCAGGCTGCATTCATGACGTCTGGAGACGAAGACAACAAATCAAGCAGAAAGAGCTGATTCTTCATGAGACTTATGTGTTTGCTAATTCAGGACTTATTTAGACCGGGTATTTTCAAAAAAATATAAAACCTACCTAAGGCGAGCGAGGAACAAAGTTTTTTATGTTTTAATTTTGTCATTTCCATTAATGTTTTCTGATACAATCCTTCAAAATGCACATAAACATTTATTTATGTATGTTTTCTGGTCCATTCTACTAAACGTCCTTACTTTTTTCTTTTGCACCTCTGTCAACTTTATCCATCAGGATCAAACCTTTGTTAAGCCTCCAGTTAGGCGGCCAGTAGCTCTGCAGACAAGATGAAAGCTTCCATCTTGGGTTTCACCGTGAGTCATCCATCAGCTGAGGTAAGTTATTTGTTGTTTGTGGACTGAGTGGAGTTCGGCAGGGGTGGGGGAGAGCGCGGAGAAGATGTGGATTCCTGAGGAGGCGGCTGGGCCAGCGGGAGCAGCCTCACAGCGCTGCTGCAGATGAGATGGATGAGATAGAGGCTGGAGCCCAGTTACAAGGAGGAGGGGTGAGGGTGGGGCTGGGCGGAGGGGTTTCACTTTAAAAGCCCCAGAGGGTCGGGCATTGATCTAGAGATGTCTCCTTCAAACTCCTCATATCTCCTATCTGACTAATATTGACTTTGCCAGATTTATATCTCTGTCTTGTGATGTTTTGCCGGCCTTAGCGATGTCAGCCTTGACCCTTGTTTCCCGCCACTTCTTATTGAAGGCACATGTGGCTACATTATCAGGATTGGTAGTCCTTCCTCGTAGGAAACAATGCAGCTGCTTCGGTTATGTTTTTATCAGTTCAAGGCTAACTGAATTAGCATGGAGACACATGACTTTGTTCAGGACGGGCTTGAAATGGGCTGAACTTTTACCTGTATATCTGTAGTTTGGCAGGAGCACGAATTACATCTGAGAAAACATCAGATTGTGTTTAGTTACACAGAGGCTCCCTGGCGCAGTGGAAGAAGAAAGCATTGCATAAACTGAGCTGTCAGCATGTGTCTACATAAAGAGTCGCCTACATTTATAAGACGTGCACACTGTGAAAACACAACATTCCCAACGTGTGGCGTCACGGATGCAAACTTTAAATCTGCAGCCTGCAAAAGTCACATTTTAAAAACGATGGGTCGCTGGCATCTCGTAAAAGCGCACGAGTGACTTATTGCACAATCGAGGATGTTAAACCAAAACAGGAAGAGGTATGCCTCACTTGTTTGTTGCGGGGAAGTATTATGTTACAGGTGGATAAATATACAGTCGGCCCAGATGGTGTGCGGGGGGGCAGAAACATTCTCGAGTATGAAAATATTCCACCTGATCACCTCGGCGAGGATCCCTGCAGCAAGGCCACGTCTCTGCATTGAGGGACTGATCTCACTTTGGCTTTGCGCTGTGGGGAAAATGTATTTATTGCAGTTTTCTCCTCATCTGTTGCGTATACATCTTCTTCCCTCCATGTGTGGTGATGTGTAGTGGGGTTGTCATGAAAGCCCAGCACCAAAAGTCGTCCAATTTCACACATTACTTACTAAAAAAAGCCTCCAGCACACTCAGGGGGGACATTTTCTCCTATTTACAGCGAGATAAATAGCACACTTCTGCTTTAATGTGTTGTATATTTCACCGTGCACCTTTTGTGTTTTATGGTCCTCCATAACTGTGATATAGTCGTGTGATAACTGAGATGCTGCTGGAGCCTCGTGGAGCGAAACGTGATCCAGGCATCAAGCATGTGTGTGTGTCCATCAGCAACGGGCGTCCTTTAAACAATACGCTGAGTCCTGACTTGCTCCCTCAGTAAGAGTCTGGAAGGGAGAAAAACTTTATGCTCCTCCACTGCTTTTTGCTGCTGTGTTGTAAAAATTATTACTGCCAGAACTTTTTCACTAAATTCTACTCTTCAAAAAAACACGATTCAACAAGCAGCCGTCTTCTTGAGACCCAGCAATGCAACAGTTTCAAAGCTTTATTTAAAAAACAAAACAATCTGCAAGAATAAACGCTGCTGTACTGTTTAGAGGACATCCTGGGCTTTTCAGTGATATCTGATTAGTTGGAGTTTATCCAGTGAAGCAGAAGATCTGTCTCTCCAAAATGGCTGCCATGCTGACTACTGTGTTTTATAGGTGCAAGAAAAGTAGATTTATCCAGATGTTGTGCTTTTAAAGGTAAATGTTGAATATTTTATAAAGCATGAAGTGTTCAAGCTATATTTTGAAGTGTTTTAGTGTCATAAAATTGCTTAAATACAACACTTTTTTCCAGTGTCTTCCATGGTGGATATGGGGACTCACTAAATCTACACTATATTGCCAAAAGTATTGAGACACCCCTCCAAATAATTGAATTCAGGTGTTCCAATCACTTCCATGGCCACTGATGTATAAAATGAAGCACCAATGCTGAGACGCAGTGTGCAGAAATTGCCAACTTTCTGCAGAGTCACTAACTACAGACCTCCAGAACAGTGGTAGAGAGCTTCATTAATGGGTTTCCATGGCCGAGCAGCTGCATCCAAGCCTCACATCACCAAGTGCAATGCAAAGCGTCGGATGCAGTGGTGTAAAGCACGCCGCCACTGGACTCTAGAGCACTGGAGATGTGTTCTCTGGAGTGATCAATCATGCTTATCTGTCTGGCAATCCGATGGACGAGTCTGGGTTTGGCGGTTGCCAGGAGAACGGTACTTCCTGACTGCATTGTTCCAAGTGTAAAGTTTGATGGAGGGGGGTTATGATGCGGGGCTGTTTTTCAGGGGTTGGGCTTGACTCCTTAGTTCCAGTGAAAGGAACTCTTAATGCTTCAGCAGACCAAGACATTTTGGACAGTTTCATGCTCCCAACTTTGTGGGAACAGTTTGGTGATGACCCCTTCCTGTTCCAACATGACTGCTACCAGTGCACACAGCAAGGTCCATACAGACATGGATGACAGAGTCTGGTGTGGATGACTTGATTGACGTCCTGCACAGAGTCCTGACCTCAACCTGATAGAACACTTTTGGGATGAAACAGAGTGGAGACTGAGAGCCAGGCCTTCTGGTCCAACATGAGTGCCTGACCTCACAAATGGTAAGAAATTCCCATAAACACACTCCTAAACCTTGTGAAAAGCCTTCCCAGAAGAGTTGAGGCTGTTATAGCTGAAAAGGGTGGGACAACTCCATATTAAACCCTATAGATTAAGAATGAAATGTCATTAAAGTTCATGTGCGTCTGAAGGCAGATGTCCCAATACTTTTGGCAGTATAGTGTATGTTTTCATATGAAAGCAAGGTACTTCAGGTGACAGGGGATTGACAGAAGCAGAGAGAATCTTGTTCAGGATTGTGGATGGAGGATCAGATCTGGAGCTCTCAGAAGATGATGAGGAAGACAGAAATGAAATAGAGATGAGGATAAGAGCTCAGAGGAGGAAGAGGACAATAAGGATGGAAGACATGAAGTTAATGAAACCCAATGTAGTAACATGTAAGGCTTAGCAGTTAAGCACCGTGTATTGTCATGCAATTATTTGGGAGTTTTTCTGTTTTATCTTCAGCTACGTTTGGGTCTGAAGTAGTTTGTGTGTAGGTATTCTGACTACTAGCCCGATTAAGAGGAACCCTGTGTCCAGACATCTATGTCAGGTCTTTGCTGTTTCTCCCTGCAAAATGGTAAAAGATGACGGATGAAAGGCAGTTGATCAGTTCACAGGAAGCCCCGCTGTCCACTGCAAAGGACGTTCCATTGGAATTTTTTCTTTAAATGATCAGGAAACACTTTTTTTTCTGGTTCTCAGGAAGATTTAGTTTATTTGAACAATGTTACACTAATTAAGTGAACAAATAAAGCTAAAATTTGGCTTCAAGTCAGGGATCTAAATATGCAGCATGCTTCAGGTGAGAATAGTTTTTGTTATGATTCTTTTTGAAGATTATCTTATTTTGGTAATTGTTGGATGTTTTACATGATTGGATTAATGGTTCATAATTTTATAATTACATAGCTGTATAAACTGATTAAATAACAGCATATTTGAACAGAACATTTGGAATTCATTGGTTTTAATACTAAGCCTTACTGGTTTACTCGTATTCTTTACACACTGTAAATTAGATAACGTATCACTCTATACATCTTCTGTTTTGGATAGATGAAATGTTAGCAGTGCGATACACAGTACAAGTTTGATTCCAGCGTTCTGTGGTGCTTTTGTGGTGGTTCTGAACTTTGAAAGTCCATGTGTTCTGAAGCTAAAGCTGTCTCCGTGCTGTTACTTACCCACGACCCCGAAATAGATTTAATCCAGTAATAGTTAGTGTTAACATACAGCGGTATTACATAAGCAACCTATCCGGCTAATCCCCAAACTCTTTGAACTGCTACCATTTGACCGCAGAACATCTGAGGGAAGAAAGTACACGGCACTCACCAACTGACCGCATACTGATGGCCTCTGATAAAGTTATAAATGTGAGTCTTTTACGCAGGGGGGGGGGGCCTTGCTGAGTTAGATGAGGAGAGAGATACCACATCTGTGCCTGAAATATGCCACATTAGCTTATCTGAAAGCCCTTTTTAAATGTGGGATACATGAGCTGCAATGTGATGTTATGATAGAACAGAAAACTCCGCTGAAATCTGAAGTTAAATACTGTGACTCTATGTCTAGAGCAGCAGCATAAACTTCATTGATTATTAACGTTACTGCTGTTGTTCTACTGTACATGCATGAATGGGTGCAGCTCTCTAGACCAGAGGTGCCTAATCCTGGTCCTCAAAAGCCCCTATCCAGCATGTTTTAGATGTTTACCTCTTCCAACACACCTGATTCAAATTATCAGCTCACTGTCAAGCTCTGCAGAAGCCTGATGATGATCCTGATCATTTAATCAGGTGTGCTGGAAGAGGGAAACATCTAAAACATGCTGGATAGGAGCTCTCGAGGACCAGGATTGGGCACCCCTGCTCTAGACACTCATATGGATCCTGCTGCTGTCTGATGCTGCAGATTTTTAATAAACTCACAGGAAAGACTCCTACAAACAGCTGGAAGCAACAAACTGAACTTAAGCTCCGGTTATCGTTTTGTCAAAACCTGGATTATATTCAGTTTTGGTGGGTCTTATTACTATGAAATGATTTGTCTTCATTGCACTGACATTTTATTTTGATGTGAGATTGTAGGGCAAAGTGAATGAGAAAAGTGTCCTGTGATATTGGCAGTAAATTCTGGTTTTGGCCCAATATTGACACCCAAATAAACATTGTCCCACAACAAACACACTCCCACATGCAAATGGAAACCCCAAATGTCACTGGATGAAAATCCACCCCACCACATGGAAACAACATCAACCAATCAGGAACATGTTGATGAACATGACAATGAACCAACATGTTGATTTGACCTCCAAACTTCCTACACCCCATTGTGATCAAGCATCAACAGGATGCAGTGGAACAAGTTTGATTGACAGAGGCCCCACTGCACAAGCCAGAGTACCCAAAGGATCCAGTGCCAACGTCCTGGTTCCAGACCCCATAGGACACCCTGAGAGGTCCTCTTGTCCATGGGTCAGAGCAATTTAAAGCACATAACGGGGATCAACACTATATTAGGCAGGTGGACATAATGTTATGTCTGATCAGTTTACATCACTTGTGTGTATCAGTCTGTTAATGCAACTGCAAGTGCTTCCAATCGTTCTGACTGAAATGTTCCATAGGTCCGATCTAGTAAAATTGCCACTGCAGAACAGGAAGGAGTGTATGTCTGAAAATGGGCTTTAGGATAAGGATCAGAAACATCTACAATCTGCATACAAGCAAGCCTGAACTGAAGTAAAGTTCTTCTGCCAATGTTTTATGTAATGTTCTAATAAATCAAATACTGATTTGAAATCCATCCCACAGGAAGAAAACAGCCAGCTTGTCTCTCTCCGAATGTAAAAAAAAATAAAAATCTTAAATCTTAACTAAATTACTCACAGATTAACACATTTGTTTAATCAATACAAAAACTAATGTGTAAAAATGATGAGCTGTAGTTCTATAGGGGGCCCTGGGCCTGACTTTTCCTGGGCTTGGCTTCACCACTAGACCTCAGGAAGTCGCAGAGCTTTAGAGGAGCTGGAAGGCAGATTGTTTTTCATCGCTGGACGGAGCCACTGTAGCTCTTTACTCCTGTTTCCAGTCTGTGTACTGAAGCTGATGTGCTGCTGGCTGTAGCTTCATAAAACGTCTTCATAAACAAGTATATTTCCAAAATGTTGAACTCTTCCACTGAGCAACATAAACTGGAATGACAACTAATAAATCAGTAGACAATCTTTACTTTAAAGTGCCTTTGTAGCTACTGACAGATACTTCCCGTCAAACGCCGTCCTCCAAACAGCAAACCAACATGTAACCTTATCCCGGTGTGCCGTGCGTGTCAAGACACCTGTAACTTGCACTGACTGACCTGCGGCTGTCCTGCGGCGACGGATGCTGTACTTGCTGTAAGAGCTACAATAGACAACATGTCACCGTAATCCCAGCTACAAAAGGACTAAGAATAGAAGTCAAGTGGATACAGGAGATGGGGATGAACAATGGTGAAGAAGGGGGATAACACACCTTCAATGGGGACAATGATGTATTTTAAGCCTCGACATGACTTTGACATCCTGATTGCTAACCTTTGCAGCTCACCTTAATGGCTCTTACAGATTCGTAGCCTCCAGTTACATCCAGGTTCTCCCTTGATTAAATAACAGGGCTGTACAAAAGCTGGTTCTCAGTGTTGAGGTAACAGATTGTCAGTTGCTGGCTCTCATGTTCGGCCTGTCTGTAGGCTACGATGGATGTTAGCGTGACAGCTCGCCAGCTGCTGGTCCGTGAGTTCAAACCTCAAACCTGCTTGTTAAGCAACACAAAGGAGCTTTAAGGTCCAATGTGTACAGCAACTGATACGTACGTCACGACCGGCAGGCTTGGCTGATTGTAGGGTCAAAAATTCTTTCTGACCCCTTTGGACCCTTAACAAATGACTCCCAAGGCATCGGGGCAGCAGTCATATCCGATGTGCTGCTCTGTCCATGCGAGACACATGTGCTACAACTTAAGTCTGAGGAATAAATCATCTTGTATGAGGGGAATAAGGAGGATTTCACATTAACCCCTGAATGCCTTGTACTCACATGGGATCTCCCTCTGGCTACAGGGATAAATAACATCCAGGGAGCCCTATAAACTCTTACACAGCCGAGGATTTATTCTTCTTAAATTCTGCTTGCTGAATGGTAACGAGATCAGCCGTTCTGCAGGGTATGAGGTAGGTATGAATGTCAAATGACGTCAGTTCAGAGAGGGACAACAATGCGAAACCACAAGGGCCTGTGGTGAAACACAGCGCTACCTGCCACCTCCTTCAAGGGGGGACTCCCTTTTGCACCGAGTGGAAATAAATCAACTGTCAGAGTGGCAGCTCAGAGGTGTCAAATACTGGACTGTGAAGGAAAAAACAAAAGGTAAAGACAAATGAAGGAGGAAGGGGAGTGAGGAAGCGTGGACGGTTCAAAATTCACCCAGGTGCAATGTGGGAAAACTATGAGACTCCTTTTCCTGGTTGCCCAGGATGTGTTGGAGCAGAAGATGTATGTGACCCTCTGCTTTTAATACCTCTCCATATATATGCTGCTGCTGCACAATGGCAGGGGGCATGTGAAGTAGCTCCGAATGCCTCTCTGTAATGCTTTTCCATCTGCTGCTGTAACTTTAACTGTGTCCCATCAACCACAGCGTTCAGCAGCCCGTCACCGGCGAGGCAGCGGCGTTTAAGAGCTGTCACAGTGTACACATGGAGCTCAGTGTGGAGCTGGAACTCCCTCCTCTCAGTGCGCGCCTGTCACTGTATCAGACAGGTACAAAGACACAGTGTGCTCAGCTGTCTGATGTGCTCAGGGATGGAAGCAAAGAGGGAAGGGGAGGAAGGAGAGATGACAGAAAGGGGGGGAAGAATAAAAGGATAAACAGATGAAGAAGGGAAGAGTGGAAGTAAGAGGAGAAGGCAGGAGGGAGGAAAGCCTGAAGGAAAAAAAGGTGTAGAAGGTCAAAAATGGGTGATGACAGGAAGGTGGAAAGAAAATAACAAGTAACATGGGCAAGAGAAGGAAATAACTGAAGAAGGAAGAGAAGAAAGGTAAAGAAATAAAGGCAGGGATAGCAGTATAAAGGCATAAAAGGTGAAAGTAGAAAAAGTAGAAAGGATTAAATTCAGGCAAATGAAGGAAAAAATGGAGGGAAAATGCGGAGAGTGAAAAAGAGGAGGCACTGGATAAAAAAAACAGAGGAAAAGAGTAACGGAAGAGGTGATGAATAACAGAAAGGAATGTTAGAAAGAAGAGATCTGTTGAAGAAACAAACACAGAAAGCCTGAATAGCTCTTTAAATATTCTGGTATTATTGCACTGCAACCCCAACCTCTGTTTACCTTCGCTGGTTTAATCGCCTCCCTTTCAATTAAAAGCCTGCAAACATGTCCGCCTCCCGTCAGTGTGTTGGTCTGGCTCGAGCACCTCCTTGTACAGAAGAGCCGTCATCTTCCCTCCCTCTTGTTTGAATGCAGCGAGCTGAGCACCGCCGCTCACGCTAACAGCTTCTGGCATCTCCAGACAGGAATTCGTTTTTGCCCCTGTGATCGCAGCAGGCTGGGATTTCGACACGGAGGGAGCTACAGAGAAGCATGTTATTATTATTTTTGTAGACACAGAGTTCTGGGGCCTCCCCATCCCAGATCCCTCTGTGCAGCGGGTCAGGGTCCTGCACACACTATCTCGGAGATTTTTGGCCCCGTGCACCTCAGTGTCAAATCATTCAGAGAGGAAAAACACACACTATCAGATCATACATGGGTATCAGCATGAGGAGGATCCGCTATCTAAGCTCTTTAGCTCTCCCAGGTGGTGTTGTACAGGCTAATATATCTGACTGCTAACACTATATCCCAACCAGGCTGTTCCTGTGCCTCCGACTGTAATCCATACAGCAGCATGAAACCGTGGGACATAAACACTGCAGCCACGTATGAGGTGTGTGTGGCCTGGCTCGCTTTCACACCCCACCCAGCCGTCACTGGTTGCTAAGCCGGGAAGGTGACCATGAACTAATAACAGCATTCACCCTCATACAAACATACAGGCACACACTCATCCCAGGTGGGTCACAGCTGCTGAAGGAACCGCTCCACATTTGCTCTAAAAATACCAGCGTTGACACAGGAGGAAAACAAAAAAGCAAATTAATGAAGCCCCCTCTGTCTTGATTTAGTGCTGCCAACCTCGGCTGGAGTTTTCACATCCTGTGAGATTTCATTCAGAGAATATCTCACATTCTTTTTTTTCTTTTTTTCCTTTTTTAAAAACCATTTTTCAGCATTATGAGCTGAGCTCCTCCCGCTGCGAGCACTGAGATGAGGCCCTCCAGGTCTGCAGCACCCCCTCCTTCATTGCTCATATAGTGGAGGAACACCGTCCATGCAGCTGGTATCTCACCGGCCCAGAGAGCTCTTATTGCTTTTATGAACACGAGGAATGGGAGATTGTATGAGCGTAAGATTGGGGGGGCTGGAATTAATGGTTTTTCAGCCATACCTTGAGAACAGCAGGATTTTCCACAGTGGGAACACATGGTGGGCTTAGCTGTAATACAGTGTAATGAGATCTGAGAAGGACCCTTGAGTGTGAAGGGGCTGTCCACACTGCAGGCTGCCTTCATGGGCTGCTAGAAAGACGAGATTGGGCTGGCACTGCGGGTCAACAAGTGGAAAGCATGTGTGGGCGTATGCATGTGTGTGTTCGGCTACAGCCAGTGTGCGGCGGGGCGGAACAGCCCATATTTTAATTAAAACAGCATCGACCACCTTTAACAGTTACAGGTGGGAAAATGTTGCACCTTTTTACTTTCTGCTCTGCTGTAAACACCAATAAAGCAGCGTTTATGTGCCGCATGCACACAAATAGGCACAAAGGCATGCAACTAATATATACACATATGCATATCTACACACACACACACAGACTAAGAACCAATAGTACTGTTCCTCGATCAGAATCACCATTTCATGCCAGAGGGTATTTACATGGTGATGGAGAGTGCTGGAACACACACATAAACACACTCCTACTCACAAGGACATTAAAGCCGGGAGCTCAGTGATAATTAGAGGTCATTGGAGTGACAGCTGGCACTGGGCACACGACCGGGCTGCAGCTAGAGGAGGGGGATCAGACATAAAGCAGGCATTGCTCTCTGAATGTGGGGAACGCTGAGAAACGGCTGCAGAGTAAGTAAGCAGCTCGCGCCGTAATGAGCGGCTTTCCAAACGGGATCGTCGCCGTAACAAGTGTGGTATGCTGTAAAACCTCCTGTCAATATGCAGCTTCATTTGCTCTCTGGCATGAAAGAGAGAGGAAGGTGGGGGGAGATCAGGCTGCCTTGATGGCTATCAGCTAGTTTGTTGTAGCATCCTGCCTGGGTGTATTTGAACTCTGGGAAGACTTTGGTCTGTGGGATGCTCAAGTTCAAACACTGGATGCTTATAGAAGTCTGAGTGGCTATTTAAAACTCATGACAGTGAAGAAACTTGTTTCAAAAAATCATATTTACACACCACGTTTTTAGTTTTCTGTGAACACAACGGAAAATGTAGATATCCGTCAAGTCACATGAAGGTTGCTGCTGATTGTATATTATAAATCAGTCGGAAATTCAACCAATCTCTGCGAATTCTGCACGACCTTGCAATTTTGTCCAATCACCGTGACTTTTCCACAATTTTGGCCCGCCTCCCGTGAGTTCCACCAATCATAGCCAGGTACCTCTGACTGCAGTGTGCAGTTCGGGGCGGGAGCTCAATGTTGGTCAAAGTTGTCATGCTATTGGCTGAATCCAACAGTTCAGGGCGTCACTGAATTCACTTCCTTGTTTATGGTTTGAAGATGCAGACATGTGCGATAGTAATGTCTCTCACTTACCAACAAAAATTACTGCTAAACACCAAAAACAATTCTCTGATGTTCTTCACCAAAGCGGAGGTAAACTGTTTTGCACCCCGTGGAATATTGAGGTGGAACACAAACAAAAATCATCGGTTGACAAACACTTTTCTACCGTAAACATATCAGGAGAATGGGTGAAACGAGCGGACCACAGACCAGACAAATCACCGTGACAGAAGCTGTTGCATCCAAATCTGTGGCCAGCACTGAAAAAATGAAGGTCTGTTAGATTAATTAAGCTGTGAGCGTGTGTGTGTGAACACGTGTGTGCCAGGATGTGAAATTAACTGTTTAAACTTTTAACATTTTCAATGAATTATACAAAACAAAGAACCGTCTCCCACAATTTCATTGCAACAAATACACTTCAAACATCGCAACTTTTTAGAAAAGCTGCCATGAATTCAGGCATTTTAGGCCGCAACAATCTTGAAAAATGCCCACTAAATCCTGGAGGGACTGATAAATCTTCACTGATAACACATTTCATTAGCTTTGTAAGCCCACCATCCACCCCAACCACCTCCTGATAGTCGTTCATTCAGTGACTACCTCTGAACTTAACCCAGCAAGAGAGAGCATGCTCAGCTCTACGAAAAACAGCACAGTAAAAAACAAATGTAATTTCTAGGACACAGGGATGTCTGATCTGTAAGTGGAGCTCTTTAGCGACCCATTATGGGAGTGTAACTTTCCCTCGCAGACGAACAATGGCTGTCTAAGTGGAGTGTCAAAGCCTATAAAATGTGAATGCCTTTTCAACAGGTCATCCATTGGCAACGTGTTTTATAGTCTTCTTCCTGTTACAGATTTTCACAGCCAATTCCTGTCTACTTCATTACACTTCCATTGTGCTCCCTTGTATTTAGTCCTTGCAGTGGGAAAAACCGCGCACTGCTGCTCACTGTTTCTGCTGCATGTGGAGATTAGCGAAGGTACTACCTGAGAAAAGCAGAATACTTACGTGTTCCAAAGAGAATACCGAGTTTAACAGCCATCCGTGCGAGCCAGGACTCCCAGCGAGTGCAAATTAAAGTCTGTGTTTGTCACACCACATAAAACCGTTATTAACAGCTCAGCCAAATTTGAGTGATTAAAAAATCATCAAGTACAAAATTAGGCTGCAAAATGTCAGCAGTATTCTCCGCTCACTGGGCCACGACCGCTGAAGGCTCTGACTGACAGCTCTCACAGCAGCCCAAATGAAGCGTACTAGCAGTGCAAACAGACCCGAGTTTGTTTTAACCCGACCAAACAGGTGAAATCACAAACTGTAGAATATTTTCATCATTTCGCAGCTGTGGACTCAGTTTCCTGCTACAATAAATAAGCATGCAAGGCAGCTTCCACACTTTGGTGGGCATGTGTGACGATGGTACCAGATGTCGGCAGGATGGGAGGAAGATGATCAGTTCAGTTCCATTCATCAGTGACAGCAGATCAACCAGGAGTCCCAGTTGTCTAAGACTAACCAGTGTAAGTCAGGTGTTGGTGGGGCTCATCGATTCTCCATCATTTCTCCTCACCGCAAAATCAATCCACTGCCACTTCTTGCATCCGGTGAAGATGCATTACGCTGTAGCTACGAGGTATAACTCACAATGAGGCGGGAAAATGTCTTCTAGTTTTATAATTTTATGGTGTTAGGAGGAGGGGTCAAGCTAAGTAAACCTCCAGTGTGTTTTCCTGAGCACAAAACTGATTAAAAACAGCTTCCTCCACATTCAACACTACATAGTTTGCAGTATTTATTTCCTGACATGCATAATGTGTTTAGAAACAAATCTCTAAATTTCCTTTACACGGGCTTCAAGCAATCAATAGTAGTATGAAATCGCCGAGTCGAACTGTAAAGTTTTAACAACAGATTTTATGGCCACTCAGGGGCAGGTAAACATATTACTGCCTTGTAAAGTTAATGTAATATGATGATTAACTTGTTAGCAAACAGATGGTCATTCAAACGCGACATTAAACAGTGTGAATGTGGAGGTGGGGTTGCCTTTGTGGACAACTATTCTCTGTTTAGCTCTGCTTTAGTCTTAGCAAGATCCAGAGGTAAACATTTGGCTGTTTTGTAACTGAATGCTCCACTGTGCTCACTATCTGCCTGTGATTGACTTTTCTGGTGGGACATGATGTTGATTAGAACAGTGAAAGCTGGTTGAGGTGAAACTGAAACTGCAAAGTCTGTGCTAATTCTCCAGTTGTTCATCGAGCCCGGTCTCACCTTCAACCCATCCCATGTGGCCACTTTGTCAGGATTCCTTGGCCTAACATTTGAACACACTGGGTACCTTCAATGTGAATGTCAGAAATACACCGATCAGGCAAAACATTATGACCACCTGTCTAATATTGTGTTGGTCCCCCTTATGTGGTCAGAAATGCTCTGAACCATTGGGCATGGACAAGAGGATCTCTCAGGGTGTCCTATGGGGTCTGGAACCAGGACGTTGGCACTGGATCCTTTGGGTACTCTGGCTTGTGCAGTGGGGCCTCTGTCAATCAAACTTGTTCCACTGCATCCTGTTGATGTTTGATCACAATGAGGTGTAGGAAGTTTGGAGGTCAAATCAACATGTTGGACCACTGTCATGTTCCTCAACATGTTGTTTGATGTTGTTTCCATGTGGTGGGGTGCATTTTCCTGCAGGGGTAGGCCAGTGACATTTGGGATTTCCATTTTGCATGAGGGAGTGTGTTTGTTCTGGGACATTGTTTATTTGTGGTGTCTAAGTCTCATCAACACGGATGTTAAAATCCAAGGTTTTCCATCAGAACAGCACATAGTACCAATATGATCAATGTTATTCACTTCACCTGTCAGTGGTCAGAGTGTTGTGGCTGATTGGCGTAGATGCCATGCGTTTCTCTGCTATTGTCGTCACTGTTGCTGCATTTCAGGTAACAAGATAGTTGTCCTATAACATGTGGTTAATGGTGCAAAAATGTGTATTCAAACTCAAACTACGATCTTTTCCTTACCTAAACAAATGATGTTTAAATTTCATCAAACACCAAGTGAAAGTAGACTTACATCACTAAATGAAACGAAACTCACAGGACACAAACTCCAGTCTGGCAACTTAACTCTTGATTATACCCCTGTGTGGACCTGCACACAGACATCTATGAACACTCACGGATGTGTAGATGTTGTTTTTACACAAATTTTCTACTCTGTTGGAGTTTGCTTGGAAGACTCCGTTACATACGTGCACAGTTGGTTGCATTGACATATTACGCACATACACACTACTGGTAAGTACTGCTAAGGAATGAGAATGGGTTGTAACTCTATGAGCAACCGCTTCCAAGCAAGTAGTCACAGTCCACTGTAGCATGAAAATATAGATGGTAAATGGTCTGCACTTATATAGCGCTTTTCTCTACTTTAGTGGTATCCAAAGCGCTTTACAATGTGTTTCACATTCACCCATTCACACTCCAATGGTGACAGAGCTGCCATGCAAGGCGTTAATCTACCATTGGGAGCAACTTGGGGTTCAGTGTCTTGCCCAAGGACACTTCGGCATGCGGAGGGGCCGGGGATCGAACCGCCAACCTTGCGATCAGTGGACAACCAGCTCTACCACCTGAGCCACAGCCACCCAGATTGCAGGACTGCATAGATTGCAGTTACTCTAAAGGATAAGACTGAATTTTAACATTATTGTCTAAGTATTTAGTGATTTCACAAACAAACTGACTGTATCTGAGTAAATCAATCTGTTTTGCTGTTAGCATGGATCATGTGGAATGTATTGAGGTTGTATTTAAGCTGTTTGCTGTAATTCCACCAACCCGTATCACCAAATGTTGTCCAGAGAGTGTTTGATCTCAGTCAGGCTTCTCACATGTTATTTCGTCCTCTGAACTCAATGAAAGGGTTGGCTGCCTTGTGCAATTCCGAACAGTGGAAATTACAGACAATAAGCACCTCTGGTCAACGTTAACCTGGTTCTAGACATCTGACTTGCCACCCACATATCTGGTTTTGTTACACAATTTTAAAAAAAGACGACCCAGTCTGAATATCAGGCTGGGTCGGCGCCAGATTTGCACTATAATCGCAAAGAATCATGACCACTGAAAGTCTTGGAAACCTTTGGAATATCTTAAGAACATTTCTGGCCTTTTCTCTCCCCCTCACTTAGATATGCAGCCAATTCAGATTGTAGCTGGAACCAGAGAAATGGTAGCTATTGATACCATGTGTGTTTTTAGAGGTGCAGTCAGTACAGGGGTGGTAGAAAGATATTAATTTCTAAATATTGGATTTTATGGTGAGAGCTCATATTTTTGTTATAAGAAACTGCTCCCTTTTTATTGGAAAAAAATCAATTCTTATAGTGGTTTAGTTTAAGGTTGGAGAAGCGGGTTTGTGACAGGAAGGCCTCTGTTTGGAAGGCCTGAACTGTCTCATTATGTCTGTGTGGGGAGCAGCTCTTGCATCTGATGCCCTCAAGCAGGATGTTTAATGCCTACCAGTGCGGCTGGGCAGCTCCCAAGTAAAGAACACATGGTTACGTTTTGAGCAGCACCACCACAGAGCTTGTGCAATCACACTTTTGTCATTTTTAATTCTTCACAGGAACATTTGTCATGCCTTTATTACAACACTCTGATTATTCCAGCAGACCTTTTACCTGCTTCAGCCAAAAATCCTTGACTGACTCAAGACTATACAGAACTTTGTGCTCACATTGCACCTATTTTAATATCTTTACACTGGCTTCTAGTTTGTTTTGGCCTTGAATTACTTCTATGGCTCTTTATTTGCTATATCTTTCACCATACCAGCCAATACGATAGACCAGTGGTTCTCAGCTGGTCCAGCCTCAGGACCCACTATGTCTCTATTAATAACGATCGGGACCCAAATTGTTGAAGTTTGCTGTTCCTGTTAACAAATTAAGATGTATTTGGGTGTATCTCAACGTATTTTGATACAACTTAGGACAATTTTGGCTTTTTTGTGCTAATTTTGGTATATTTGGATGCTTTTGCCAAGTTTTGAGCATATTTTGGCCCACGTTGACAGATTCTGAGCACATTTTGGTTCATTTTTGGAACATTTTATCATAAATTTCTCCAATAAGCTGGCAGAGACAAATCTAGAGGTTAATATTGGGCAACTACTGGTGTCACCACCACTAAATATCCTGCTATTGAAAGCAAACTGTGTCATAAGAAACACGTTCTTTAAAATAAAAGACTTCATTCCGCTACTTATTTTCTAAAAATGGCTTCGCGACCCACTTTTGGGTCCCGACCCAAAAGTTGGGAACCATTGCGATAGACCATATATAAAGCTGGATGAACCCTCTGTGAGATCACTTCTAGGTTTCCTGAGCAGTGTTTATGAAGCTCAGTATTGTGGCTCCAGATAGTTTTAAAGGGGTGGCACAGAAACCGATCTCATTTGTTCTGATTGGCAGACGGTTGTAGGCCAAACTGTTCATTTTATGATCCCTTATGCAGGCCTGAACGTGATGCAGAAGTACTTTAAGCCTCAATAAAGCCTCAAAAAACACCAAAGTGCATAAAGATTCACCCCCCATACAGTTGTCATGAACAGGGAAATTAGTTAAGGCCACTGGTGATAGTGCTGAACCTGTTGTGTGTAGACCCAGCTGTGGTTAGGTGTGGAGCTTGTTCCAGAACCCCAGCAGCTAGTTATCTCAGCTGATTAGCCTGGAGCTGAAGACCTGCCTCCTGACCTGTCTGATCGGGCCACCACCCGGCTCCCTCCACCTTTGTCCAACCAACTGCAACCAGCATCACACCTGGAGAAGATAAATCCTCAACCAAACTCTCAGTCAGGGATTTAGCATGAGCAGTTCGCCTTAGTGTTTTCCGTCTGTTAAGTGTTTTCCGTAGCCACTGAAGCGGTTATTTGGAAATGCTAATTTGGCGAGACATGCTTGAGTATTAGTGAAGAGGGGTGGTGATTCACGTCGTGTGTTTTTCTTAATGTGTGTATTGAGACACCTGTTTTGGTTTAGTTAGTTCTCTGCACTCGGCACTCGTTTGTTACTTTTGTTTGGTGTGGGTGTTGCTTAAGGTTGGTAAGGGAGTTTAGTTGTTTTCTGTGTTAATCTGTAAGTTTTCATAACTCTGTTGGCCTTCGTTTGGTTTTATTTGGTTCTTTGATTTTAGCAACACAGCTTCATTCTTAGCACCGTCGCCTCACAGCTAGAAGATCCTCGGTTCGCGTCCCGGTTAGGACGCCTGGGATCTTTCTGTGTGGAGTTTGCATGTTCTCCCTGTATTCCGGCTTCCTCCCACAGTCCAAAAACATGCTGCGGTTAATTATTATTCTAAATTGTCCATAGATGTGAGTGAGAGTGTGCTTGTCTGTCTCTATGTGTAGCCCTGTGATGGGATGGCGACCTGTCCAAGGTGTCACCTGCCCTTGCTTGCGTTGGCTGGGATAGGCTCCAGCCCCCCGCAATCCTACAGAAGATTAAGCGGTGTATAGATAATGAGTGGATTTTAGCAACAGCTGTTTTCTTGGTATTGTTGTTTCTTTTGTGTTAATTTTTGTCACTAGGCAATAAACTGCTTTACCCTAACAGTACCATCTGTTTTCTGTTTTTTTTTTGTTGCACCTAGCCAAGCTCTTGAGCCTGGATCGCAACAAAACCAAAGGTGTTTTCTGATGCAGATTGTAATAACGTGGAGGTCTATGGAGACTGACTTGCATTCGGAGCCAGCCTCAAGTGGCCATTCGAGGAACTGCAGCTTTTGGCAGACCTATCACCACAGTGCTGTGTAATGACTAAGACAAGCAGTCTCTACTTTAACTATTGCTCTGTTAATGATGGATTCTGGACTGGATGCAGACGACGTCATGCACTTTGTAGACACAGATGAGAAAAGCATGATTTGGCCTTAAGTGCTGAAGAAAGGTCTGACTACTCCTCGTTATAAATCTACTGTAGAGGAGAAAAACCCCTCTGGCTTGTTTTGTATTTCTTGAAACCAATCAGAGTTGTCTTGGGCAGAGCTGAGCCCAGGACGCAGCAACAGTGTCCCTGCAAAGTAATGTCACTGGGACTTGTTTGACTTGTTTGGTGGAATATTTGCACGCAGGATGGCTTGCATTTTCCATAAACTGTACGTAGGTTGCTGCTCAGAGGCTGTTGCTGTTGTTTCCCGCAGTGAAGGGGATTTAGAAAACGGTAACAGACAGATAGTGGAAGGGGAGGTGAAAATGACCACTTCTGGATTGGCTTTATTTTTCAGCCTGATGGTCAGTAAGCAGTTTGAGATCCTCAGGCAGAGGACTTTTATCTGTTTTAGAGGACGTTGCGGAAAATTGAACGAGACAGAGGGTTTACGGCTCAGGTACACCACCTGCCTGGGTAAAACTAGTTTGCTGAGTCAGTGACATCTTTTAAATCTATTCGTAAATCACACTTCTATCCAAGAGTCCTTCCTTATTTTACCTGATAGTTACTTTTTTCTTCTTTGGAACTGTTTTTAATCATTTTTAAAAATCTGTTTCATCTGCTTTATTTTTCTGCCCTTTATGAAGCACTTTGGGGGGCTTTAAAGTGCTCAAAGAAGATTTTTCAGAATTATGTGCAAGCAGCGGCATTATTACTCCCAATACTTAAGATACATGAGCGCACCCTTGTAAAAAGTAAAAAAAAAGGTTATGGGGAGCAACAGTTTTACAACCTGTAAAACTGGCTCTCTAGCCTACCTCAGAGCCAGACATTTTCCACTCTTTAGCATCTCTGCGCTTTTTTAGTATGGTCGTCCAAGATCTTTTTTTCCTCCGCTTGTACTTTCCTCTGCAGCAGACAGAGGTATCAGCTAACGCCTCACATGGCCTTTGAGGGACCAGCAGCAGGGAAGAGAAAGGTCACGTCTGGATGTGACCTGCAGCAGTGGCTGAGATAAACCAGACCCGCCATCGTTTAGTCGGAGCAGGACTTCTGGGTAAAGACGAGCGGTTGTGGTCTTTTTCAAGAGGGTGATGAAATCTAATGTTCCCTCAGTTATTAAAGGTCTTCTCAAAACATTTAACAGTGACATCAGACTTTCTTTATTCCCTCCTTATGGCAGTAAGAAACAGACATTCAAGCCCAAGAGACCAAAAATGACACGAAACTAAAGCAGAGGCCTGTTGTACTGTTGGAATACAATATCCAAACATAGTAAACTGAAGAACTAAACAAAAGTCAACTGAAAGCCTAAAAATCATCTATGTTCACATACTGGTGTCATCATTAGCCTCACATATGTTATGTAAATAAATAATGATATCAAAACTAGCAAAAACAATAGCAACTGTGCAGCTAAAAGCTAAAAGTATCCTCGAGGAAGAAACAATAAGGCGACATTTTGGGAAATAGCTTATTTGGTTGTCTTGCTAAGTGTTAAATGAGGAAGTTGATATCACTCTCATATCGAAGGTTAGTGTAAGCATGAAGTTATTGTGAAGTGACAGTTAGCTTAGCATAAATGCTAAAGGCTGGCGGAAACTACAACTTGTTGTTTTTACAGTTAGTTTTTTGTACGACTCAGCGGCTAAAAATAATTTATGTTTCCATACTGGTGTCTTCATTGGTTCACATGGAGCCTAACATATTAAGTAAATAAATAATGGCCTCAAAACTAGCAAAAACAATAGCTATAACTGTGCAGCTAAAAGCTAAGTATTCTTGAGGAAGGAATAATAAGGTGGCATTTTGAGAAATAGCTTATTCGGTTTTGTTGCTAATTACATGAGAAAGTTGATATCACTGTCATATCTGTAGGTTACTGTAAGTATGAAGTTATGGTCAAGTGACAGTTAGCTTAGCATAAATGCTAAAGGCAGGGGGAAACGATTACTTGTTGTTTTTACAGTTTTATGTATGACTTAAAATATTTTTTTTGCATATTGATATCATCATTGGTTCAGATTTAGCCTCACATATATTATGTAAATAAATAACAATCTCAAAACTAGCATAAGCAATAGCAACTGTGCAGCTAAAAGCTAAATATTCTTCAGGAAGGAATGGTGTGACAATTTGGGAAATAGCTTATTTGGTTATATTAAGAAATTGATATCACTCCCATATCTTTAGGTTACCGTAAGTATGAAGTTATAGTCAAGTGACAGTTAGCTTAGCATAAATGCTAAAGGCTGGGGAAACTGCAACTTGTTGTTTTTGCAGTTAGTTTTTTGTACGACTCAATGACTAAAAATAATTTATGTTTCCACACTGGTGTCATCATTGGTTCACATGTAGCCTAACATATATTATGAAAAAAACAAGAATCTCAAAACTAGCATAAACAACAGCAACTGAGCAGCTGAAAGCTAAGTATTTTTGTGGAAGGAATAATGGTATATTTTGGGAAATAGCTTATTCAGTTTTCTTGCTAAGTGTTAAATGAGAAAGTTGATATGACTCTCATATCGTAGGTTACTGTAAGTATGAAGTTATACCCAAGCGACAGTTAGCTTAGCATTAAGGGAAACAGCTATTTATTGTTTGTACAGTTTGTTCTTAGTACAGCTTAAATAAATGATGTGTGTGTTCTGTGGTGATTTTCAGAGGTGCGGGCAGGTAGATTTTCTTACTTCGGACAGTTTAGCTGTTTCCATTTTCTTCCAGTCTTTATGCTAGGCTAAGCTAACGGTCTCCTAGCTTTAGCCTATAAATCTTTGTTTTTTTAGTGGTGTCATTAATAATCCAAATATGTTGCAGTTGCACAATGTCTGAAATAACAAAATCTAAATAAAAATATTGTTTACTTCTCGTTGATGTAAATATTTGGATAAATATTATTGGTGGATTTGCAGTGGTATTTGTCCAGTATGGCAACATGATATAACTGAAGCTAAAACATCGTCCAAGCTATAGTTTGAGCCTTTCTTTTTTATCATCCCAGTTAACAGCAGCAGCATGTCACATATGTCCCTTGACCGCTCTGTCTGCCTCTGACAGAAATGTGATGGAGTAATTATTCCAGGGGGAGCTCCGCGGCCTGCTGTGTTCTTCAAGCCTCCATCAGCACAGGGCCGCAAGCTGCACTCGGAGCCAGCGAGCCTTAAATCACTGCAGACTTTCTGGGCTGAGCTGAGCTGTGTCCTCCGTCAGAGCAGACCATGTACATTTGGACAAGGATGAATCAGGCCATTATTAATTATCCAGCGCGCAGGTTCTGGGCGCCATAAATAACCATCGACTGACAGACAGATTTTAACCAGAAAAACAGGCAGGGTTTTGTGGGTATGTGGTGAACTTTGAGAAATTTGAATTATAAGGATATCACTGCTTTTTGAAGAATCAACAAAGAATGTCAGGAGGAAGAGACACAAAATTCAATAAATGTTTTATCTGAGCCCATCGTCGTTTTTCTGGACTCCTAAAATTCTTAAACCGGAACATAGAGACAGTACTTTAAAACACTCTACCAGTTACCTGAAAATATTTTCATACTGACTCATTTACTTAATTCAAGACTTCAGTTTTAGATCAAATATTTAAAAGGCTGACCGTCAGATTACACCGGAACACAGCCCTCTAAGTTAAATATATATATCAAGCCACACCATTCAAAAGTGGATATACATTGATGAAGGACTGGCTTGTTTGGACTTTTTAGCAGAAATTTGTGGCAGGCAGTGTGATCATACAAAATCCTGTAATTTTGAAGGTATGCTTCAAAAAATAACTGCTACAAAGCGCCCATGAAATTTGAACACTAACAGGGCCTTAGTGTTGTTGCTTCAAACCACCCATGGGTCCGCTCTGGTTTTGTTTTTCCCACCCACCAAGGCAAATAGAAGGCGTGTGGGACATCAAAGAGCCAAGATGCCCTCAGGGCACCCAGGGGCCAAAGCGTATCTGAGTTCAGGCAACATTTCACCTGTACAAATCACCCCCTGATTGCATCCATCTTATCTTTCCCCATCAAGTCCGTCAATCATTTCTTAAAAAATGGCAGTGATGACCGCGGGGTCAGTGAATCCATAAAGAAGTAAAGGTATCAGCTCTGAGCGCGCTGCACAGTAAGACGCAAATAAATCCACATATCCATTTGTTGACTTAGTTCAGGCCATGATTTGTATGCCTGCTTATGGTCAGCACAAGTCAAATATGAGGTCAGTGTATTTTGAATCCCCGACCTCCATTTCAATAGCCCCTGAGCTGTGACAGGGCTTTCCGCTGCACATTCGAGCTACGAGTCAAATAAACAAATAATTCCATCCTTTTTGCCTCAAGGTGCTCATCGTTATACATATTTATTGACGGAAGATTACGATTTTAATAAGCATAATAGGCGAGGGCCTGTTGGCCTCCCCGTGTCAAAACATTTATCCAGCATGCAAAAAGGCCTGTGGTTCACCTGCGGTCCGGGGAGAAAGAGTTGACTTTAATTTTAGTCTTCAGCCACACTGCCTCAGTCCTAGCAGAGCAGCACAGTGGGAGCATTTAGCGGAAGAGCTGCACGGATCAGTCATACGTCTGGTTGCATGTGTGTGTGGTGGATGATTCATACTCAGGAGGAGAGAAGATGAAACACCTGCACAATGTCATCCTTGTGCCATCTCACTCACTTATAGTTTAATCCAACGTGCAGGCCAGGGTTAGCTCCAGTAAATTAAAACAGTGCTGGGCCTTTAGGAAACACGACACAAGTAGAACTGGATTCTGTTTGCTGTTCCCTGAAGGCCTTTTCTTTCCTTCAAGCTATTTTAAGAATAATTCTGGGTTTTTTTTCTTCTTACATCTTGGGTCCATTTGTTGTTGTAGTTTTTGGCCAACATTCTCACCAGTGTAATTTCTGAGCTCTGGAAGCACGACTAAATCAAGCCTGATGGGGTAAAAAAACACAAAATAAAGATAGTAGGAGGCTCACACAGATGCGTTTCAGATGCTTCCCTCAGAACAATGTTTTATAGCAGGTTATTCAAGATAAATATCAAATCATCAAATTGTCATTAATACATGAGAGGCCCAGAGGATGAGCCTGTCAGTCTAAAACACGGTAGGACGGGGGGCCATGGTAGACCCACTGACTGTATATAAAGATGGATGTCACCCATAGGCTTCCTGTTTAGAGGTGTTGAAGCTCAGTGTGGTGGCTTCAGCCTTCTCCATCCTGGAACTGTTTGACCTAAATCCTAAATCCAAAAATGAGCAAAAAGGTGTAACGTGAGTGGACCATGCAGGCTTCATGGACTGCACCCTCCTGTCCAGCAGCCACGCCTTTAATTCTGCATAACTTCAAGCCTTAATGCAATTTAAACATATAATTCATTCAATACAGTTATCATGAACTGGGGAAACGGCTATAGAGACCAAAACGTGTTTTCTTGTACCAGCCTGTAAGCATATTTATTTCCGCTGCAAAGTTGGACTTTCTAACATGGGGGTCTATGAGGACTGACTCACTTCTAGATCCAGCCTCAAGTGGACATTTGAGGAACTGCAGCTTCATTTTTCAGGTTGCTGCTTGGTTTAATTGATGCAGCCCATGTTTCCTGTCTTTGTTGCTCTGTGCATATAAACAATACACCCTGAGAACTTGTTTCATATTAATATGAGATATAAAATCAGGTGTTTCTCACCCTCCTGGCTGAGTTTTGATGGAGTGTAAAAGAAAACAGCATGTCCTGGTCATGTTACCTGATAGTTTTCTAATTGATTCTTCCATCGATTCCCACAACTGGAGATGAGAATCGTCAGACGTTTATAGGAAATCACAGATTATTTGAAGCAGCCTGAACCGCAAACGAGCTGAAACGACGTCCACATTCCTGGGAAGTCAAACCTTCAGTACTGTTTCTGTGTTTATGTTCGATGTGAGATGAGCTGAAAATGTTTAGAGCCGACTACCTCGAGTGCCTTTTGTTGCACAACTGATTGACAGCTGTTTATAGCGTACAAACTGTAACCAAATGAGATTACTGGCTTTCATCTGAGTGTGAAATGCGTTTCATAGCAATTCTTCTGCGGGTTGTATTGCACTAATTATGGAAGATCTCGTTTAAACAGCTATCCATCAGTGCGCTGACAGCTCATGCGTGCTTTTGGGGCCAATCACGGCGGAGTTGGCAGCTTAATTGCCAGTAAATGAACACAAGGCTCTGGAATTGTTTTCATTTTCTGTCACTGAGCAATAAATCTCACTCGCGGCTCATTATTTGTAAAAATTTAATAAAACACAAGATGCTTTTTCTCTTTTAAAGAACGAGCTGTGCTGAGGCAACTTTAAAGACCCACAACCCACTAGGACCTTTTCTGACGTAATGAGTCAATAACTGCGACGTTATTTACAGCTCCTGTTTAATTTTCTCAGCTTTCCCTCTCATTCGATCTTCCTTTTGCGCAAAGTTTTGGTTTCCTGTGTTCTGTGTGTTGTTTTCAGCAGCTTGGCCGGTCGGATAAATATTTGTGTGGAGAGGATGATGAGCAAACTCAGTAGCTCTCAGCTCTGGTGGCTATTAGCCAACAGTTCAACACATGGCACTGAGAGACTGTTGGTTTGGTGTCTAAAGACCTACATAGTGTGTTCTGACTGAATTTGTTTCAAATATCAAGGTTTAGTAGGTGTCTTCATCAAACATGGTCACTGTTTTAATATCATTTTAGTGACTATATGTTGAAATAATTCCAGAATTTTAATATTTTAGCATTTAAGTCCCTCTCTGGCCATTTATTATCCCCTGAAACTAATCTCTGTTACCCCTTTTCCACCAAGAAGAACCAGGTGCTGGTGCTTAGTTGGTTCAAATCTCATTCTTCCTAAGAACCTGTTTGCTTTTCCATTGAGGAGGAACCAAGTTGGAGCCACGTCATTGCGTCACCAAAACGACTACGCTTGCATCCATTACATAGCAGTTAAACAAACGCAGTAAGTTGATGATAATATCTATGCTTATCTCTATAGATGGTCTTAACTCTGTTTGCGAGGTGGAGGTCGTCTGTTGCCTGGGCACATCCGTGATCACGTTACTGGTGGGACACAGTTGTACCAGATTTCAGCGCAACAGTTTGTGATAAACTTCTGTGTGTCCCAGGAGTCATTCCGATACATGTGTGATGGGACCAGGGACGTCCTGGAGAACAACGACACTAATCACCGCTTGTGTGTCCCTTTCCATCGTTGATCGTTGGTCACTATAACCCCGCCCCCAGCCCCTGACGTACTCGGTGCTTAGCTCTGACCCAGCAAAGAGTTGGTGCTTGCTAAGCACCAGTTTATAGTACCTGGAGCCGGTGCTTATACGATGGAAACACAAAAAACTGGTGCTAAGTCAGGCTCTGGCTCCGAACTAGCACTGGAACCAGTTCAGTGGAAAAGGAGTATGTGTGTGAACGTTGTGTATGTAAAAGTTTCATCCATGAAAATATTCCCTTCCTGCCTTAACCCTAGAACACTAACGTAACAATTAGTAACACCATCATTAACGTTGGGTGTATTTTACCCAATATAATATACTTCTCATCTAAATATATTAAAGTACAACACACACGGCCAACTGACGTACTCTTCTTTTATTTTTTCCTATACAACTTCTCATAAAACGAAAAAAAGGTATCATAATGGGACTCAGTAAAAAGGCTCTACAATTAGTGAAAAATTAGGAAATCATTAACAAAAAATCCCTTAATGGGGCTGGGAACTTGTCCGGTGAAGGCAAAGTCTCCCTGCATCACTGACAACTGTGGGAGAGATATATTATATATACATACTGTAATTCCACCCAAAAAATACTGTACTTTCTATCACTAAAATCCCTAAATCTGGGGTTGAAATGACTTAGATGTAAATAATTTGCATAAATATGTGTGTTTTTTAAATGTAGATGTTTTAAAGACGACAACACACAAATATAAACTGTTAATAATGAATTGATTGGTATATAAGTGGCCTATAGTTAGCCTATAGTTGTGCCTCTCATCTATCTTAAACTCTCTCAGCCCACTTTTAGATCAATTATTCATTATATATGTTTATACTGTGTATGTCTGAGCATTTTTAGTTGTTTTGATCACTTAAACTACATTAAATGTTTGATTATTGTCTGAAATAAATAATGTTTGGGCTACATCTTGAATGGCAGCATCGTCAAGGAATGGTTGCTCAAAACATTTGAATATTTAATGAATCTTTATTGATACTGACAGTTGTTTGTGTGACATATACATCATGTAATGAAGAAGAAAACATGCAGGGCTAGAAGTGATATTCAGTCCTGTGAGAGCTGTGATGTTGTAAAATCGGATCCAGTGCTTCGTTGGTAAGTTTGTCAGAGAAAAGCCTCGCTGGATTATCTGAAAATTAAACCTCTCACAACAGAGGAGGAAATGGGAAACAGACGAAGCCTCTCCGAGTAAACAGGAGCTGTAGGTTGCTTATCAAGAAGAGAGGTCACGTCGGAGCCGGCTGGCACTGTGTTATGATGAGTGTGTGAGATGTTTAGTCCGGGAAAATGAACCGGAACGGGTGAAGGGGCGAGGCGTTTGCTGCTCCGTCTGCTCGGTTTGTCAGGGATGGAACTGTTAAACGTCTACAAAGACAAAAGATGTTTTTGAAAATGTCTTGAAATGCGGTGCTCTCTCTTTTTTTTTTTTTTTTACAAAGAGCAGGCACCGCAGCTTCACGCTTTGCTGATTCTTCGGATACTGGTTTATTGTCATTAATAGCGTCTCTTTTCGCCCCCCTCTGGAAATCATTAGCAGATTCTGTTCTAGTTCGTTTAAGGACCAAGAAGATGTCAGAAACAAAGCATGTGTGGGAGAACGGCAGAAACGTCAGATTCAAGGCCACGGTAGAGCTACATGTTCACCATGTGCGGGGAGACCTTCTGCGAAATCGAACTGAACACTTTGTTCTAACGCTGCAAAGGTTTTCTCATGTTTGCTCTGGAATAGGCTGCTTTCATGTCCTGTCCGGGCCGTCCTGGTTGTTTTTTTATAAACTGATGGAAATGTCCTGGCTTTCATCGTTTTGAAGAAGAAAACTAAAGATGTAGATATGTTGGTTTTTGTAAGTTTGTGAGCTTTTTTTTTGTTAAAGTTGGACAGCTAATATACCATAATATTTTTTTATTTATTTACTTGTGTATTTGTTTGTTTATTTATTTTTCTAATACAAAAGAGTCATTATTTTTTTCATTATTTCATTCGTTATTTTTCAAACTTGACATTGAGTAACCTATGAGAAGCCTATCTGAATTTGTGTCTGTGGTTATAGATAGTATTTGGTAATATAACAGTTTTCTATGCTTACAGAGGAGGCCCCCTATGTGTGGGGGTTACACGGCATCTTTGAGTCAACTTCTAGTATCATCTGAGTATCTCATTGCCGGGCCGACTGGTTTTCAGTAATCAAAATATGGTCACCCTCCTCTAGTATGCTCTTTTAGAAGAATCCACATAAGGGAATATAGTTTTCTGTCTTTTTCAGCTGAATGTTGAACCTAATTTGATTTGAAGTAAGGGCTTCATACTGTGTTAAAGCAAAAAGTGATTATTTTTCATCCCAGCTGAAAACTGGGACTGTTTTTAAGAAGAAGAAAGGTCAGTTTAATGGACAGTTAACACACTTGGACCTTTGTAGCGTGTGCAAGCCTTGAAAAGTTTCAAAAAGCATTGTTTTCCAACTCAAAAAAACTTTTTAAAGGTATTGAATGCTGCAAAAATGCATTTTTGAAGAGGATTTATAATCTGGCTGCCTTAAAATCATGAGCTAGATGAGAAGTTTCAGTTGTTTGCATGTTTTCCTTGAGTTCCCTCAACCTAAACAACTTAATAAATAGTTGGAGAGACAAAGATGAAGCTGACAAAACAGCCCCATCAACTTTAATACTGTGAGTTTAACCTCTTAACACCAGTTGTTGCAAATTTGCAAGCCGAGATAGCGTATGCATTCCCCCAGTGCTGGTTCGTACATATTCAGTACATACCTAGGAACCTTTTGCAAGCACTGGTTTCTCTTAGGACCGGTTTAAATGGCATTTGTGGCATCAATAAAAATTTTACCATTAATGTCTGTTGCATTACACCTTTATATCTACTATATGTGCTATAGACAAATTAACAATCTCCACTTAATTTAACATCAACTTGAAATCAAAAACACAAATAATATTTTTTTTTATATAATTGTAAATAAATTCAGGTGTCAAGGGGCTATAGAGACATTTCAAGCTGTACAGACTCAAATCAAAATGACAGTGAAACCAGCAGACTTGCAGACAGCATCTTCTTGAATTCATTTATAATATTTAGTTGAGTTAACACGATAATAAAACTTGGCTCAACTAAGCATCTTGATGAATTAACTTCTCTTTTTAAAACAAAAAAAAAAATTGCTTCAGGAAAACGTCACCCTGTTGTCTAGAAAGTAAGTTTAAAAAGTTGAACTGTTCAACTCAGCCACACAACTTATGTTTCTATTTCCCAACATTACTGCATAAAATTGACTCATTCGCATCAAAAGAACATTCAGAATGTCATTTAATTAAATTTTAGAAATGGCTGTGGCTTTTTTGGTTTTAAATATAATAAAAATGCAATAAAAAAAAAAATCACCACTATTGTTGTTTCAGGCCTCCAGCATTATGTAAAATATAAAAACAGTATAGGAACACTGAAAACAGTAAATAAATGTATGCATTTGATAAACTGCTGGCAGGACAACAGATATTAAATGTAATTCTATTGGGTTTTTAAAAAAAAGGTTTCGAATTCACCCCACTAAACCCTGCAGAAACTCTGATTAAACGTGGAAACATATCAAAGAAAATGCAAAAATGCAAATATAATCCGTTTTTTTTCCTCTGAGATGTTCTTGGAGCTGTCTCTCCATTGTCCGAAGATGCCTTCAATGTTTTCCAGCTGTGTGTTTTTTCTGCATTGCACTGGAGGACATTAGCGACCATCAACCTCACTTGAGGAATAAATGAAGTCCGTACGTTCTGACATACATTTAATTGTGGGTTTCGTTGTCTGTGTTGCGCTTTGCTTTATTGTTTGACCGCATTTTATTGTTTTGGTCTGTTTCAGCACTTTGCAATCTTCTCCTTTAGAAATCGATATTTGGCTCCTCAGAAGACGCTTTGTAAGCCATTATAAAATATTAAATCAAAGGGCATGGAGCGATCTTGTTAGCAGATTTATCCGCGCTCTACGTCCTTGTGAGTCGGTGGATCAATTTCATGCAGTACATGTTGCGCATTTCAGTGTGTCTTTGTTGAAACCCTCTTCAAAGTGAACAATAAAAAGCAGCTAGAGCGCTTTGCCTTTTCCACTTTCACAGAACACCAAATCAAAGCGTCAATTTCTGAAATTAATCTGTTTTCGTGTAGAGCTTAGCTGAAGCACAGGGATGAATAACACTTAAGGGAGGCATGTCCTACAAACAAGCTCCTGAATGGAACTGAATAATCCCATGCAGCTCTCTCACTTTTCCTCCCTGGCGTCTATTGTGGAGATGATTGTGTGGACTCTGCCCGCCGACAGCAGGGGATGTTTTGCTGCAGCATGGGGGCACAGAGGCAGACAGGAGAGGCTGCAAATGTAATCCACGCTAGCTGAGAGCCCAGATTGAGTCTAAGCTGATAAGACTGTCTTGGGGGCTAACGACAGGCCACAGCAGGCACCTGACCCATCCATTTCCCTGCAATAAAGCCTAACTTACAGCCTGCTCCCCTGAGGCTTCAAAGAAAGAGTCGGCCTGAGCCTCGGCCAACCCTGCTGAGGGTCACAGCCGCCGAGAAGAAACTGCAAACCGGAGAAGACTGCCGATCTGTCTGCTCATCTCTCTATCTATCTCTCTGTAAATGACACCTCTGACGAATGTGGCTCTGCTCACTCACGTGGCCCTGATGGCCAAGGTACAAAGAAGACATGAGGTGCTCCAGAGGTCAAGGAGGGATGTCAGGAGGCCAGCTGGCCCCTGACCTCGTGTCTCTAGAGGAGGGTGGGTTCCATTCAGCTCCTGGCAGCATGTGTCCACAGTCTGACCTGAAACCAAAGTCTCCGCAGTGACCAAAGGTCTTCATCAGGCAAATTCTCACAGTGTGTCCAGGCACAGGGGAGTCCGCTATTCAAGTTCCCCACAACGGAACGCACGATCGGTACAAAGAATCAAGAGGGCAGCTGAACATAAATGGAAGGATTGTGACTTTGACGAATAGCAGAGGAAATACCATGAAGTCATATAAGGTGGTGAGAAAAATCCTTTCTTTTATTAAAAAAAACTTAACACAGTGAATTATTTTTGCTTTCCCTAAAGTCAACATTTAAGGCTGACATGAGAAATAACGGACACAATTTCACTGTGGAGCATGGACCGTCCCCTTGGGCAAAATATACCAGTAGGCAGAGGATATTCGAGTCATGATTTCAATAAAAACGGACAGTTTCACAGCGAAACGACTTCATGCCATCAATTCTAATAAAGCTTGGTGGACAGTTATATGGGCTAAAGGCCTAGGTGTCTATCCAGAAGTTGGATTGCAGCATTGCTCTTTTCATCACCGTGATCACCAGAATTAAATATCACAAAAACTATTCGGTGTATTACCATGAAGTCTGCTGTAGGAATTTAAGTTCCCTTCTACTTTTGCTACTGAACTGCTGGTCCCCTAATTTTCAATCCCTCCAGGAAATTGCGATGTTGTGATCGCAACAATTAACGCAAATTCAACCAATCTCCGTGAATTCTGTGTGACCTTGCAGTTTTGCCCAATCACTGCAACTTTTCTGCAATTTTGTCCCGCCTCCCGTGAGTTCCACCAATCACAGCAGTCCCCAGTAATGCACGTACGTCACCGAATTCACTTCCTTGTTTATGGTTTGAAGATACAGATACGTATGCAACAAAAACTACTGCAAAACAATTCCCTGATGTTCTTCACCAAAGCGGAGCTAAACTGTTTTCACCCTGTGGAATATTGAGGTGGAACACAAACCAAATTCATCGATTGACGAACACATTTCTACCAAACATATCAGGAGAATGGGTGAAACCAGCGGACCACAGACCAGACAAACCACCGTGATGAAGCTGTTGCATCCAGATCTGTGGCAGCACTGAAACAATGAAGGTCAGTTAGATTAGTTAAGCTGTGAGTGTGTGTGTGAACATGTGTGTACCAGGATGTGAAATTAACTTTTTAAACTTTTAACATTTTTAATGAATTATACAAAACAAAGAAAAAAAATGCAACTTTTTGACAATTTTTTACTGTCTCACACAATTTTTATCACAACAAATACGCTTAAAACATCGCAACTTTCATTGCGATTTTTTAGAAAAGCTCCCGCGAATTCAGGCATTTTAGGAAAAACGCCCGCGAAATCCCGGAGGGACTGAATTTTTGTCTTTCATTGAAATGTAGTTATTGGAATGATGCACATAGTCATCGTCAGACCTATCACACAACACTGGGTCAGCTCTGTAAAATGGTCTGGCTGCACCTCATTATCATTCAGCTATGGGGATAAAACACTCCGATTTGTTTGTATTTCATTAAATAAACTGCTGTGAAAATGGCAGACTTGTACCCAAAGTCTACATTCGGTGAGTCCCACTAGCACACACATAAATCTTCTCTGGATGAATGTGGTGGTCCTTTAACTTTTCATTTAGCACCATCATCAGGTCAGTTTTTTAATTTGGTTAATGACTTGAAAAACCAATAGGATTCCCATCAGCTGTAGTTGGACTTTGGTTCAGTAATAACTAGCAAATGGGGAGGAAGGAAGTTTAGGGTCCTGGTTATATTCTCCTGTGCACAAAGACGTCCACAGAGGGGTCAGTGTGGATTCTCAAACACTTGAGCAGGTGACCAAATTCACTCAGACCCTAGTGGACCCTTGCATACTGGTGGACTTTCTAGTCCCTTTGAAATCTGCATTTTATACATGTACAGTAGATCGACGTGTATTTTCCCCTTACAGTGTAGTAACCACACAGACAGTCACAAAAAAGTACCTTGTGTCTGTGAGTACATGAGGGTGACGAAAAGTCTGCAAGTCCATGAGAGTCCACATGGACCCCTCTGTGGACGTCCACATACATCTGTTCATTATACTACAAGTACAATAGTGCTCACGTTCGACAGTAGTCTTCATGTGCAGAATACATGGATGCTGACCTACTGAACATGTAAACACTGATCACGCATAACATTAAGACCGCCTGCCTAATATTGTGTTGGTCCCCCTTATGTGGTCATAAATGCTCTGAACCATTGGGCATGGACAAGAGGACCTCTCAGGGTGTCGTATGGGGTCTGGAACCAGGATATTGGCACTGATCCTTTGGGTACTCTGGCTTGTCCAATGGGGCCTCTGTCAATCAAACTTGTTCCACTGCATCCTGTTGATGCTTGATCACAATGAGGTGTAGGAAGTAGGTCAGCAGGAAGGGCACGGCCCACGAATGCCCCCCCATGACGCCAACACCAACGCCACATAGTACCAATATGATCAATGCTATTCAGTTCACCTGTCAGTGGTCATGATGTTGTGGCTGATTGGTGTATGTATAATCACAGCTTTAGAGGGTGCACATACTCCCTCTGAATACAACATATCAGACCCTCACAAATAAGCCAACACTAGCTTAGCTTGGCTCTGCGTACAGCCTCACAGTGCTGATAACACACCTGCAGTGTCTCCTTAACTACTTCCAAATGCGTCCCATAATTGGGTATCTTGATGTCGTTCCAGATGCTGACGAACGACAAATCCGAACATATTCTTGTTTAGATGTATCATTACAATAAATCTTGACAGAGGTGCGCCACACTCTGTTTGCTTCCCGCTGTCAGCTCGGTATTCAGCCAGCTTTTAAATCCACAGACGAAATAACAATTTCTCCGTCAACGCTGCGGGAACATGGAAATAACACCGTGAAATTATAACGCAGCATTGCTCTGAAACGTAAACAGAGGAAAAAACACTCACACAAGTTCACAGCAGACGATGGCAGTCAGACCGGAGTCCCCCTGGAAGCCTCCTGTGCTGCTGCGTCGAGCACAGGCCGACTCTCTCCCTGTGATGTGATTTACGACGCATCATTTGCAGCGTACAATTAGGACGTCTAAATTTGCGAGCGCTTGTATTTTCGCACAGTTTAGCGCCACACTGAGCCTCGGGGAACGAACACTGATGGCGGCGGCTCCCCCACAGAGGCTCTGGACGGCGTTCAACCAACACAACACACCACAACCAGGCGCGACCTCCTGCCTTGTCTATCAGGGGGATCAGGTCACAACAGCTCCAGTCACACTTGGACACTGGGAGAGTATCCAGCACGTTGGGCCGCGCCGCCAAGCAAACAAGCATAACCAGCAATGATGGGAAACCACTCCCTCATATGTAACTGTGTTGGATTTTATGATCTGAGTTTGTGCTGGTTTGCTGGTTGTGTGATATTCCTTCACGAGGGACCAGTAAAGCGCTTTGTAAAAACTCCCACAGTTTATGCAAGCTAAATTCTCGCGGTCTCTCTTGGGCAGCGGCTCCCCACTCCTCTGTTTTCCCAGCGTCTCGCTACACCTTATAGCACATTAGAGATGGAGACAGAGAGGCAAATAAAAGGAGGGAAGGAAGAGGACAAACAAAAGGGGATAGATCTAATCTGGGACAGATAGCAGAGCTGAGCTGTGGCTTAGAAACACAGACACACAGGCTGAGTCCAAGTTGGATTGGATGGATTTGGACTTGCCATTTTGGCGAGCTCAAAGCTTCGGATCGTGTTCAGGAGGAAAAAACACACACCGAGCTGAACAATAGAAGATTAGAGATCGCTGAGATGTTTGAGCGTTCTGTCTGATGCAGTTAAACACCTGCTGGATTCAGTCTGGCGGCAGATGCTTACAGTTTCAATTGCATCTCTGTTTGGTGAGTGAAGGCATGCGACCCTTTTCCTCTGATCACACCAAGCTAAACAAATCATCCCCAAACGTCAGCTCTGGGTGTTCTGACTCACAAGGCCCGACAGTTCTCCGCTGGTAAGTGATTTACCAGATGGAACGTCATGAAAAGGCAAAGGTGGAGGCAAATTAGCAAAGAAATTTAATGCAGCACAGACGAAAGACTTCACAGTGAAAACACGCCTAATCAGCTGTAGACTAAATCATTAACCGGAGCCGCAATGTGAGATGCTTCAAATGGTCTAAATGATTTTAACGTGTGAAGAAATGAAATCCTGGTGATTTTTTCTTTGTTCTTTTTGCCGTGGTTGGTACTTCTCATGCTAAGAACACATTTCTTCTTATATTTATGACAAGGAAACCACTAATGTTCCTGGACAAACAAAAACACATCACTTAATTTGAACCAGTGTACTTTTCCCCAAGCAAAACCATCAAGGCGTGTTCAACAGAGCAAATGTTTCATGTGCAGGATAATGGTTGAATCCCTATGTATAATAACATAATGTGTAATAATATCATGTTAACCCCTGGTCTTTTCCGCTAGTAACACTTTTTGACTGCAAATACATCATCCTCCATTTCCTAACTGTACTTATTCATATGTAAATTTCATTGTCATAATGTACGTATCCACATGTAGGTTCACCCTGCCTGGTGTTTTATCTCTGGAAGACCTTTTTTATTATTACCTCCACCAAGGAGGTTATGTTTTTGCCGACGTTTATCTGTCTGTAAGCAACTTTAGGCGAAAAATTCTGAATGGATTTTAATGAAATGTTCAGGAAAGGTGGATAACGGGACAAGGAACAGATGATTAGATTGTGGTGGTGATCTGGATCACCGTCTGGTTTCAGGAAGTTGTTGCAGGATTCTTTAGCATTGGGAGATAGGGCAACGTGCATGCATATGTGTATGTAACTCCAAAAAAAGTGGCCAGGCTGCTTGGCAAAAAATACAGGATAAGTTCCCGCTAATTTCTACAACATGTCAAAACTTGATCCGAATCCGGGAAAAATTTCAGATACTATGATCCAGAACAGGAAAAACTAGAGGGCCTGTGGAATGGTCATCACTGTAAGGTAACAGATGAAGATCCAGACATGCAGCCAACACCAACATGTAGCTGAGACTCTGCTGAATCAGGAGGATCCAACAGATCTGTTGTAGAATCAACAGCTATGGAGCTGGATCCAGAAGAAACCACCATTACCCAGAAAGAGATTCTGGTGAATAACTATTGAACTAATAATGACATCAATGTGAATCCAAATGCTAAGGGTTTGTTTTCTGGGTCAAGGAATCTAATAATGTAGGTAAAACAATCCTTGGACAATTATTTCTGGGTGTAAATCCCAACATGGGGTGCTCCACGAATGCCTTTCTAGTTATATCTTTATTTTATATTATTTTTGTTGTACTGTTTGTAATTCTTGTGCCTCTTTCTGCCTTAGACGGTATCCAGCTGCTGTAGCAAGTCTATTTTCCTGGTGAGGTGTAGCAACCAATAACGTAATACTAGTTTATTAATAACGTAATAAGTTATTATGTTAATGGTCTGGCATTAAAAAAGTCCTTTGAAAATGTAATAACTCCAGCCAATAATGTGATAATACATCATTAGGACTGCATTTCTTGGAAATAAAATACTTTTTTTGCAGTTTTTGTGCAGTTTGCTCAACAGAAATAGGTCTAGTGGATGTCATAGTGGTCATATTCATTCATCAAGGATACGTCCCATGTAGCTCTCACTCTCCTTCATTATGGTTGTGAGAGCCAACTGGAAATTTATTTGTTGTATAAAATATTTATTTAGAATATTGTTTATTTGCTTACATATGTAAATTCCAACATTTCATGTCAGTGTCTCTGTTGGATGTTGCATTGTCAAATAAATTTACCATGTTATTTTTCTTGTAAAACGTTTCATTAAAACTTTGTTCAGACATTTCTCAAGGAGAAACGATTCAGTCGTCACTTCAAACTGGATTTAAATAACTGGACTGGCTCTATAATGGCATTTAACTCTATTATACAACATAGAACATGAACACTCATTTACAAATATAAGAAAAACACTGAGGAGTATTATGGACGTTATTGGCTCAAAAACTTTATTACATTATTGGCTTTATTACATTTAAAATAGCCAAACTTATTATGTTATTGGTTGCTACATGGATCAATAAAGTTTGTCTTATCTTATATTTTCAGTGTCTGAAATGATCTCTCTGAGTTTCAGGGTTTCAGGTGTGGCTGTTTACACCTTGTCCGTGAATCACACCCGCTGCATCTTTCAAAGACAGCGCTGCTTAAAGGAGGCCCAGGAATGCAGTGGGGGGCAGGGGGCCGTCAGCATGGGCCTGCCTGACCTCCACGGCTCACTCCAGCGGGGCAGATGGGCCTTCACCCTGTAATCCCTCCACAACAGGGAGCGACAGGGACAGCTCAGGCAGCTCAGTCTCTTTAAAGGCCAGAAACTCCCTGCAGGGACGGACTCCAATAAAATGTCTTTGTTCCCCGGTGAGCGCTACATCTCAGGTCCTCATCAATGCTCCGGTCTGGGGTTTCAAGAGAAACTAAATACCCAGTGGCTGCTTTCTCCTTGTGCTCTTTGTCAGAGGAATGAAGGGGAGATTGAAGTGAGAGCGTGTAGATTTATTAGGCTGCTCAGAGTTTATTAAAGCGGAGCCGGATGATACTTAGAAAGACAAACAATGTGGTAACTAGTGACGCCATGTTTCATCTCATGACTCCCTTAGTTACATTATTATCATCATTAATACTTACTGATTGTTATTTTTGTTGCTGTGCTTGTGTTTGGCTTTACATTTATCTACGTAACACACATATTTAGGGCTGCAACACAGGATTATCAGTTAAGGGTGTCATGATGTGCCAGTACTGACAATAACCATGATAATTAAAAGGTGAAACACTGATCAAATGATATTAAAACACATATCATAATATAGTAAAATATGTAAGTATAATAAATCCAGCAGCGGTAACTATGTGGTTGACACAACACAGTAACAACATACAGTTCTGTTATGGTTACACACTCTCCACCTCCCTGCGCTCATATTTTGTGCGTAATTAATTCACCTAGAAAGAGACAAAACACAGTAAACACAGTTAATGATCATTATCGTGATTTTCTTTTAGCCAAAAATGATTGTGAAAATCTGATGTCATGACAGCCTCGTTAACAATTCATCTAATAATTATGTTCTTGATGAAAACATTCCTTTTGCTTCTCATGAGCTCGAAGCAACCAAGTGTTAGAGTAAATTTATTATGTGTTGTTTATAAGAATTCACAGTAGATTCCATATTTAGATAAAATACTTTAGTAATATCAGTCGTCTTGTACTCATTCGACATACAATTACTGATTAATTTACAACAGTATCCCACCATCACCAGTAAGAACACATCAAAACCACTCATACAAAACTTAAAAACACTAAAAAACACTAATAATAAAGGTAAAACAATTATTATTATTAATATGAATATACACTTTATTATTAGGCACACTAGCTTAAACCAGTGCTTTCAAAATTTCATTTCGCATTTTATATTTTTAATTTTATATTTTTAATTTTTTATTTTAGATTTTTCATTTTATATTTTTCATTTTATATTTTTAATTTTTTATTTCAGATTTTTAATTTTATATTTTTTCATTTCTCATTTTAGATTTTTCTTATTGTTTATTTTTTACTTACTGCATATTTTTGCTTATTTATCTGTGTTTGCGATGTGGTAACTTTAACTTTTTTCTATTCTATTCTATTCTGTATTCTATATTCATGAAGGTGAGAATGAAGCTATAATAAAGGCTGAGATTATTTTCATTGCAGATTAATTTGTTTTTTATTTTCTCAATTAATTAATCAATTCTTTGGCTTGTGAAAAGTGTCAATAAGTGTTTCCAATAGAACAAGACGATGTTTTTAAATATCTACACAAACAAAATATTCAATTCTCTGTCGTGGAAAAGTAAAGAAACCACGAAATAATTCATTTTGAAGTTTGAATCAGAGAAATTACACACATAATCAAACCAGTTCATGGATCATCAAAATAGTTTGGTGATTCTTTTAATTATTTATGACTACATGATTAATTGTTGCACCTCCACATTGTTTAATGCAATACAGTTAGTTCACCACATGCAGCTCAGACAAGTCAGTTAGGGGAGTTTGTATTTAAAAAATAACATATAACATCGGTCATTCTAATTAATTAATCAGCTTTTTGCTTTAGCTGTCCTCATGATAAGCCTTTTAATGAAGAAAAAAAGTTAAGTAGTAGTTTTTTTTTTACCTTTTCTTTTATTATTGAGTGAGAATAGCCTCACAGAGCTTTCAGTGTGAAGCGCACAGACATGACTTATATCAGGATTGGTGCTGTATAAATAAAACTAAATGAATCAAACGAAGATGCTATCCAGCTGTTTAGCAAAAATGGGAATGTTGAGGTGTTTATAAGGACAACTAAGAGTTCACAGCTGCTAAAATAATGTTTTTAAAATGGGGAAAACACTAAAATAGCAGACTGGTAATCTAAAAGTTCAATACAGGTTAATGTTAACCCAGATCCAGAACGTCAAAAAGAGAGATAAATGATAAACGCTGTAATCAGAACCTGAGCGAAGCTGTAAAACATGTCTCTGCGGTGCGTTCTGACTTCCTGTAAAGCTGTTATTTGTGCTTCGTCTGTTTTCGCACCGCTGTTGGGAATCAAAAAAAAAATCCCGAAAAGTTTGTAATCACGCCGCATGTGGAAGCATGTGATTACAGAAAAATGCGACTTCCACGTCTGAGATGTAATTTCAAAAGCTGCGGTTTGTTTTGCTCCTGTTGCCATGGAGATAAAAGATGAGCCTTATCAGCTGCATAGTTTTGGGGGGAAACGACCTTCTAATTAGCACTTCTCGCTTTTGGAAGCACTTGAGAAAAACTCGAGAGTGGCATGCACGGTAATAATATTTGCTCTTCTGCTGAGTGCTGCATGCTATCCTCCAAGTGATCCCCTTGATGTCTAAATCAACTCTGCAAGAACATCATCATCTACACTGATACTTTCATGCAAACTCCCTCCAGACTGGCAGCGCTTTGCGGCCTATTATGACAGAAAAGGACCAAACGCGGGGGAAAACAGCCGTGAAACCCGCCAGATCCCATTTGTTAATGATCCCTCGGATGAATCTGTTTACATCCATTGGATACCTCGGCATGTGAAAGAGGAGAGGCCACCGGGAGAACAATGGAGCGAGTAAATATTTGATCCATCTTTCCTCTCTGCTGTGTCTAGCTGTCATTACATATCGAGGGTGAGATCCAAAAGATCGCACGCCTCGAGTGCGTAATGACTCATAAACAGCTCGTGTGAGAAATGAAATATGGTTTTAATTGAAGTATAAATGTTTACGAGAGCGTACGGAACATCAAAGCCGGCGACTGGAGCTCTGTGTACGGCTGCGGCGGCTATCAGAGGCTGCTAATAGTGTTTATCGGAGTTGATGACCGAATTTTCATTGTTGCCTTTCTTTCAAGCAAACAAACACATCTTTTCGGACGGTTGTCTGTCAGTGCGGCGCGTCTCAACATCCACTTCTCGTTACTCAGGTCAGTTTCCATTCGAAAGAGGCACAATAACAGAGCCGGACCCACAAGCACTGAGAAACACATTGGCTGAAAGCACCAGTCAGCAGCAGCAGAAAGGCTGCAAATCACAGGCCAGGAACAAAACCTATCTTTGTTCCAGGCGTCTTTGCAAATATTCCAATTCGTATATTCACTTCAAATAAAGTGCATTGTTTCTGAGCCTCTTTGTGGGGTTCATTTTTGCTAGATTTGCTCATGAAATCCATTGAAAATCATTAGAAATCACCTTCTACTCAGAAATATGTCCGCTTATTGACGCTGAAATGCATTTAGTTCTTCAATAAAGCTTTATATATATGCAACATTCTTATTATTGATGTGAGAAAGTAGGTGTTTTATCAGTGCCAGCTCTACCCAATGTGGCACCCTAGGCGAGACTTTATATGGCGCCCCCCCCTCCATCTGCGATTTACATATGCTTTCTATAGAAACCGAATAGCATTGTTTTGTAGTAATATTAACTGGGCATTGCTTTCCATTTGAATCAATGTGAGCTTTTTCTATTATAAGAGTTAATAGTAATAACTAGTTTTAATGTAATTATATTGAAGGTGAAATTTTTCCGGATTTTGTGGCGCCCCCCGGAGGCCACGGCACCTTCAGCATTTGCCTATATTGCCTAAAAGGTGAGCCGGCTCTGCCTATAATCACTTCAATTGCTCATGTGCCTCTTTGTGGGGTTCGTTTTTGCTAGATTTGCTCATGAAATCCATCGAAAATCATTAGAAATCGCCTTCTACTCAGAAATATGTCCACTTATTGACACTGAAATGCATTTAGTTCTTCAATTAAGCTTTATATATACGCAGCATTCTCAATATCGATGTGCGAAAATAGGTGCTTTATCAGAGCCGGCTCTACCCAATGTGGTACCCTAGGCGAGACTTTATATATGCGATTTACACACGCTTTCTATAGAAATCAATAGCATTGTTTTGTAGTAATATTAACTGGGCATTGCTTTCCATTTGAATCAATGTGAGCTTTTTCTATTATAAGAGTTAATAGTAATAACTAGTTTTAATGTAATTATTTTGAAGGTGAAATTTTTTGTGGCGCCCCCTGGAGGCCACAACACCTTTAGCATTTGCCTACATTGCCTAATAGGCGAGCCGGCTCTGCCTATAATCACTTCAAATAAAGCGCATTGCTCATGTGCCTCTTTGTAGGGTTAATTGTTCTGGATTTGTTCATTAAATCCATCGAAAATCATTAGAAATCGCCTTCTACTCAGAAATGTGTTCGCTTGGCCGCCGTGCAGCTCGCTGAGTTAGGGCGTTACCATGTAGGCGCAGGTCGCCAGCAGTAATCGTGCGTTCGAGTCCACCTCGCGACCCTTTGCTGCATGTCTCTGTCCTCTCTACCCCCTTTCACCTTGTCTCTCCCCCTATCATTAAAATGGAAAAACTCCCCAAAAATGTGCAGATTCAGTGTCTTCTTTTAAATCACTTCTCAAAACACACTTTTACAGGCTTGCATTTGTGTGACTCGTCTTTCTATGTCTGTTTTCTGTCTTTTCTATCATGTCTTATTTTATATTTTATTTGTTTTTATTGCTTTCATTGGTCTTTTACTGTTTTCTACTTTTTAAATGACATTTGCCTGCTGCCCTGCCTGTCAAAGCACTTTGTAAACTTTGTTATTAAGGGTGCTATATAAATAAAGAATTATTATTATTATTATATCATAAAAAATATTTAAAAGAAGAAATATGTCTGCTTATTGACACTGGAATGCTGTCTTCCATAAAACTTCATATATACGCAACATTCTCATGATTGATGTGAGAAAGAAGGTGCATTATAGCCGCGAGCTACGTCTGATTGATGGACAGTGATTGGTCAATCAGCACGTCGCATGTTCGCACTCCTGTTAATCATAACAGCAGCAAACGTTAAGGCTGAAGTCAGTTTGAAAGCCTCCAGCGTGGGACATTTTAGCCGATCAGGCCTGGATCTGCACCTCTAAAACAACCATCATCGTTTCAACAAAGTGGTTTAACTTTTCTGTGGTTAAAAACAAAATGTTTACATGTCTTTAAACATGAATGTGGAGGAGCTCATTCAGTGGATATAATGACAGGAATCGTAAACCTGAGCAACCACTTTTAATTCAAACAGCACTGATCTCTGCTCTGTTGGGTTGTCGTCTACCTCCCTCATGTTTATCAGGTGTCAAAAACTCTGTATTTATTGTTAATAACAGCGTCTATTCCTATCATGAGAATCTGCACAATTATTCACTATCTCATAAAATTAAAACAACTTTCAGCAGCCATAAAATTCCCTTTTTTCTGTGCAATACCAATGTCTTTCTACATGTAGCACAATGATAGTGTTATCCCACATTCTAAGGACCCTGTGCAATGTCTGATTTTACACATATAGGAGAATCTATGCAATATCAGCAATACTATAATACATACAATCATATATATACACAATAAAACATCTATTTCTTCTTTATTTTTGTTTTCATATGGAGCTCCCTATATGTTTTACACTATCCCCTTTGCTGCTGTAACACTGCAAATGTCCCTGCTCAAACAATACAGGATTTTTTTATCTTATTTTTCTTTTTTTTAATCTGCTGGCCTCCTTTAAATGCATGTATATTTTTTATGTAAGTGTCTGTGTAGTAATAATAATAATAACAATAGAGATGTGTAGTATGTGTAGGCCAATAAAGCTTATTCTAATCCTGATTTTATTCATCAGAGCTTCTCACAGTTTTTTTTTTACAAGCACCCGACAGACTTCTTGCACACAGAATTCTTCAGATACGCAGAAAAAACACCAACAAATGCACAAGAGCAGAATTCGACCGACACCGACTGCAAATTAGACACCGTCCAGTCCAGGACCCTCCAAACCTGAGAGCTGATCCCTGAAAGACTCAACAACTCTGCTCTCGAAACACCAATAAGACTAAACCAGATCATCATAAGTGTAAAGTGAGGAAACCTATTTGGAATAATGGAAAGGAGAAACTAGAAGCCAAAACCGATTAGCTCGGTATGCGGCCTTCAAATTATAAACAGGCAGAATTATCCTTATGATATCAGAAGTGGAAAGCAGTGAGATCATGACTTGAAGTCCCGGCTCAATAAAAACAAACCGGATCACAAAATCAAAGAAAACAGATAAGATAAGATAAGATAAGATAAGCCTTTCTTAATCCCTCAGTGGGGGAATTTACATTACAAGCATTTAGGAAATGAAGTACAAAATAAAAAGTGACCAAAATAAACTAATATATATATAATTACTAATTATAGAATTAATATTATCGCACATAGACTTAGACTTGTTTTATTGTCATTTAACAGACACACTGTCAGTGCACATATAAAAAAAAAATTTGTTTCCTTGGCTCACATAGGAGTGGACACATAAACTGTCCAGAATTTAATATCCACAGATTATTAAAAGATGCTGTTGTGACTTAAGTTAAATAATTGCCTAGTGCAGTGGTTCTCAACTGGTCCAGCCTCAGGACCCACTATGTCTCTGTTAATAACGGTTGCGACCCAGATTTTTAAAGTTTGCTGTTCCTGTTAACAAATTAAGGTTGTATTTGGGCGTAGTCTCAACGCATTTTGATACATTTTAGGGAAATTTTGGCTTATTTTTTTGTTAATTTTTGTATATTTGGAGACTTTTGCCAAGTTTTGGGCATATTTTGGCCCATTTTGACAGATTCTGAGCACATTTTTCTATATTTTTGGGACGTTTTAGCATAAATTTCTCCAATAAGCCAAATCTAGAGGTCAATATTGGGCAACTACTGGTGCCACCACCACTAAATATCCTGCTACTGAAAGCAAACTGTGTCATAAGAAACACGTCCTTCAAAATAAAAGACTTTATATCACTACTTTTTGGGGGGGCATGTTTCTGCGACCCTCTAAAAATGGCTTCACGACCCACTTTTGGGTCCCGACCTACCAGCTGAGAACCACTGGCCTAGTGCATAAAAGAATAAAGTGACAACTGGAAGAAGTGACGTAGTGAAAATATTGCACTGTCAGAGGTAGCAGCATGTTATAGTCCAGTGAGGGGGGGTTACCGTCCAAAGATAAGAGTTTATGTATTGTTGTGAATGTTCAGCAGTCTTACGACCAGGGGGAAGAAACTGTCTCTGAATCTGGACATCCTGCTGCGGATGCTGCAGAACCTCCTGCCTGAGGTCAGCATGGAAAACAGTCCATGGTGGGGTCGGAGGAGATGTGTTGGGCTTTAGCTAGGCAGCGCTTAGCTAATGCCAGTGGTATTGCACAAATTCTTCCACAAATGGAAATACAGTAGAGCCCTGTTATTATCATACCCTTCGTGCAAAGCAAAACTATGACTATATCCGGGCTATTCTAATATGCGGGCTTCAAAATGGCGGCGATATCAGAGCAATTATAGCATTTGTGTTGATCTATAGGCCTATGAGACTTGTTTCAGTCATCAATTTGTTAATTTGAATGGGCATAGAACTACATTAAAGTTGCTTGAAAAAAGAAAACAAGTGTTTAATACTATATTTATTACAAAATAATGTGTGATAATTAATCGGTTGCTTGCTATACCGTGACTGGGTATGATATTATCTATTCCTGGGACCAAATTTTGTGCATTTGCCTATGACTATACCCGGGCTTATGACATTATCCTATGACTATAAACGGGCATATTTACTATAATTACATAAGAAATGGTTTTGGATTTCAAAATTCTATGACTATATGCGGGCTATTCCAATAAGTGGTATGATATTAAGTGGGCTCTACTGTACTATAATATTTGAATGACATATTATGTGAATGACACATATATTCACTGTTTAACAGGTGAAGTTGAGACGGACATACCCTTCCTCCCATGATTAGATTAGATTAGATTATACTTTATTAATCCCACAACGGGGAAATTTCCTCGTTACAGCAGCAGAGAAAAAGCAGAAAAACACACAATAAATCCTATACATAAAAAAGAAAATAAACTACTATAAAGAAACATTTTAAATATACAATAAAATACAACAATAAGTGAAGAATGAATATGAAAGTAGTTAAGAAGAAAATTGAATAAATAATATTGCACATGGTGATAGCACTGTAGAATAGTGCAAAAAGCTACAACACATTCAGGTTGTGCTGGTGTTGTGTGTTATATAGTCTAATGGCTGTTGAAATGAACGACCTGCCGTAGCGTTCCTTCCTACACTGTGGATGTATCAGTCTGCTGCTGAAGGAGCTGCTCAGAGACCCACAGTGTCATGTAGGGGATGAGAGGGGTTGTTCATGATGGATGTCAGCTTGGCCAACATCCTCCTCTCACCGACCTCCTCCATGGAGTCCAGTGGACAGTCCAGGACAGAGCTCGCCCTCCTGATCAGCTTATTGAGTCTCTTCCTGTCCCTGTCAGTGCAGCCACCTCTCCAGCAGACCACAGAGTAGAAGATAGCAGATGCTACCACAGAGTCATAAAAAGTCCTGAGGAGAGCCCTGTACACACCCAAGGACCTCAGTCTCCTCAGCAGGTGGAGGCGACTCTGGCCCTTCTTGTACAGGGCCAGAATAAATGTCTTTATTCTATTCTAATAAACTAAATGAGGAACATTTACCTTGACAAGATCAGCTCTGTAATTTCAGAATTAGAGAGGCTTAATGAGCCCTCAGCGTTACAAATCCACTGTGAGGAGAAGCAGGCAGCCTTAATGTTCTCCTGACTGTGCTGTGTTTAATTATGTGGGAAAATTGTATTTTAAAGCTTTGATAACACTGTTTTTAATTATTGTTTTTGTCATTCATTTCACGCAGTAAGTACATTAAATTTTTAAAATTAGTCATTCACTGTCACTCTATTGCACTACTGCCAGTGTACATAGGTTGATCTTATTTACACTGTATTTTGATCTTTTTCTAATGTATGGCACTAAGACTGTATGTCCTGGATATATATAGAGAGAATTTGACCAGAAAAATCTTCTTTTATTCTGAATTCTGGAACAATGAAACATCTAGTATTTGTCTTTCACTGTTTCAAATCGTATCACATGACGTATCAGTAATATAAATCATAATAAATGTGCTTTATCTGACAATAAAGACACAACAACCCAAATCAGGATCATGATTAATTAACAGTTTTAAACCTTAAAATAACCATGTCGGAGAAAGAAAGAAAAAAAACGCATCTGGTCCAGTCCATCATCGGCCCCTCCATTTATTTTTCTAACACATATGTTTTTAACTGGCGGTTATAAAACCCAATCCACATGCACGCCGTTGTCGGTCTACGCTCTGCTACAAAGTGGGTTTCCCCTGAAGTTAAGCCTTTAGAATAGAGCTAGCCGCGTGGAAGCCAAAGGTGCCGCGTCCATTTTGCACATGTAATTGATTTTAAATGGCTTCTATCAAGGTTGTCATGCAGCAAACAAGGAAAAGACCAGACAGGCTATTTTTTCCTACGATCTCCGGCCAGGTTTGAGAACGCTCCAGCTATGAAGTGGCTTCGGAGCTATGTGGAGCAGTTCCATGTCTGAAGCAGGCTTGTAATTGGTGATGAAAAGAAGCTGTTTTCCTTCCACAGCGCTCGCCTTTGTGGGCTTTTCTGAGCTCCACGACATAATGGACAATTTTGTTTAAAACGAGGGCAGTGCCGCAGCGACAGTGTCAGAACAGCTTGCCATCACACCAGCATATTAGACGTAATAACATCCAAAGACTCCTGCAAAGCTGTGTGTGTAATCTGCCTGCTTTAATGTTTGGCATTCTGTTGATTAGCCCTAAATGAGAGGAGTGTTTCTGGTGTGTTAGTGGTGCAGGCTCCCACACACACACACACGGGATTCAAGCATCCTCTCCGCATATACTGTATGTCGCTGTGTAGCTTCTGGCCTCTGCCAACTCTCTATGTTCCCAGAAGTGTGGAGTTATTTCCATGGGCATGCGGGGAAACCGAGCACACCACAGGAGCACTCGGATTACAACATCTCAATTTGTAACTTGTTTTAATATTACAGGGCAAAAAGCAGAATGGAAGGAAAAGCTGTTACTATACATTACAACGGCTGTTTATCTCAGTGTACAGTATGTGCGTGCAGAAATATGAGGTTTTAATGATCTTATTCCAGCTCATAATGCAGCACAAATCACACATTTAAGCTGTGAAATATGATTTTTTTTAAAAACAGTATATTTTTGCTAGCATATATTTGCAGCCCCAGGCATGTAAAGTATATTAAACATATGCAAAGAAGCATAATTTAGTGTGAGCTGCCTCTGTTTTAATGAGCCTCCTGGAAGCTGCAGCAGCTGCGCGCTCACGCATCTTCTCTCCTGGCCGCGCATGGCACGCGCATTTCACGGTGTTTTCCCCCCCAGAGCAGCAGCAGCAGGTAAACTTCTGCTCACCGAACTGTTTGACTCATTTAGTGGAAGCAGCGGCGGGTTTAGAGAGCAAAGTGAGTGTCATACGGCTATTTAAAATAAAAATAAAAAGTTTAAATATAGTTTGTGTCGAGCCAAACTACATTTACCCCCCAGTTTCTTTCATCTGTGCTGCCACGCTAGCTTAGTGTGGAGTTAGCTTAGTTAGCTAGCCGGCTAACGTCCACTTGATGAATCTCGGAGTAGCAGCTAACTGAATTAGCACCAAGTGAAATTGAATTTAAACATTTTTAAGTGGCGGGTTTTTTTTGTGCCGTTGGATAAAGAAAACTTAACATGTGCTGCTGTTTCCTCTGCAGATGTGCGTCCCTTGGGCTCTTTATTGGCCCTGACAGCCGAAACCGCATGAACCCGCACAATTAAGGGGAAGGAATGCGCGTGAGGCAGACGAGTGCGCGCTCCGTGGAAACAGGGGGTTGCAGGTGAGCGCGCAGTGTATTTAATCCGGATTATATTTGGGTTTTTGGATCTATACAGCATGCTACAAACTGAAATGAACAATACAATAATTTAAAATATTCTGATTTATCCGTTTATATTATATTTATATCTTTTATTTATTTATTTTTAAATAAACAAATATTGTAATTGCTTTGTTTATATTATAATTATCATCACACTGTTTTGTCTCAATGAAACATAGTTGACTGTTGTTATTTATATATTTTTTTGTTTTGTTACAAATATAAAATACAAAACAATTATTAAATATAACATTTTCCTAAAATACTACTAATATTTAATTAGGTAAAATGATAAATATCACTCTAGGCTCTTACCACAGTATTTACTCTTCATAGAATAGAATAGAAATACTTTGTTAATCCCAGAGAGGAAATTCTGTTGTTACAGCAGAAAGAGCAAAGTTACCACCACCATAAATACAGATAATTAAGCAAAAATATGCAGTAAGTAAAAGTAAACAATAAGAAAAATATGAAATGCAAAAAGCACAATAAATGTAAAATACATTCTAAGTAAAAATGCCGTATGTGAAATAAGAAAGTACAAATGTTAACGTGTTAACAGGTACTTTAATGCCGCAGCTGTTATTGAATGTGCTTTTACAAAATGTAGGGGAAAAGAACATTTAAAAATGCAACTGAACTGTTTTATGTTGTTTATATTGCATGCAATCTTATTTATCTTTATTTATCTTATATTTATTTTTATTATGATCCTATTTATTTGTTTGAATCTGTTTTATTTTTCTGTCTAATTTGACATTTTTTCAATGTTAAAGCCCTTTCTAACTTTGTTTTTGAAAGGTGATATGCAAGTTATTGCTATTATTATTTTTCCTAATTTCTATTATCATTATTATTATTATTCCTAATAATAATAATAATAATAATGATAATCATTTGCACCTTTCGAAAACAAATTTAGAAAGGGCTTTACAGTTAACCATTAATGCCTAATTAGTCAGAAAATTATGAGTATTATTATTATTATTCATAATAATATTATTATTCCCAATAATTCATAATTCCTTATTATTCCTAATAATAATAATAATAAGAAGAAGAAAATGTAGTTGGATTGTTAGTTACACAAGTATCAAAAGCCACAGTATTCATCATGCAGTTAAAAGGTCACTGTTATCATTTATGCATCATTTTACTGATGGATTATTATCACTACTTCTTTAATATTTAAGCAGCATTTTAATTCTTAATTAGCTGATTTTAACAACCTTTTAGTAGTCAAGTCAAGTCACTGTTTAATTATGTAGTTCATTTAAAATGACAGCTGTTGAGCCAAACTGCTTCCCAGTAGAAAAAAAAGATTGTCGAATTAACTGAACAAGTTTAAATATTGAAGTGAAGACCGTGTTATTTATGGTGTGAATTTACCTGAGTAATTTAAATATTAAGGATTAGAACCTTACAAACATATAAAATACAGATTTACTTGACTACAATAAATATTGAGGCTAAAACCCTTCAGTATTATTAATTATGGACTGTACAAAAAGCATACACAAAAACCCAATAAATAAAATAGTTCCCTCTATCTTAGTATATCTATATCTATATATATATATATATATATATATATATATATAGCTTGTTTTTATTCATTTATTCTTATTTAATTCATTTATTTTTCTTATTTATATCTGCTCAGTGGAGGGGATTAACTCTGCAGCAGAACCAGGCTCAGCGAGGGTGTTTATCTGCCTTAACTGGTCAGGGTGAGGGCATGGGGACAGAGACAAGGATAGTAGGAGCAAACAGACAAAAAAACTAGATATGGATAGTTCTATACAGTTAGAGGTAAAACAATGCTTTATAGTTTTTATGATCATCATATGTTTTGCATGTGAAATCCAAATTTTCATTCATTGAAGTTTTATTTAAACTCGAAAAACATAATAAATAACAAATAAGACACTAGATAATGATAACAAGTAAAATATTAGGAGGTAAAGTTAGTAAAATTAAAAAAAAACAAATATAAAAAACCTTAATTGCTCTAAGGACAAAAGTTAATTAGATTCTTCTGCAGGTTATTCCAGGTTGCAGGTGAGTAAAACTGGATTTTCCAAGCTTAGAAAAACAGCACCTGAAGTGTAATCCAGTCATTTGAGCTTGTGTGGTAAAGGATGACATTAAAAGACTGCAATAAAATAGTCAGACTCCTAAAAACCAGTAAGGGCCGAAAGAATAAATAAAATTTAGTGTCCGTCAGGCCTTACAGAGAGGGAGGACCACCCAACCTTAGCAAGCCACTCAGAGAGATGACTATTATAGCTATCGTCAGTAATAAATCTTGATGCAAAGAGATAAATAGTGTGCAAGAGCTTAAGAGTCACCGCTGAGGCATGCATTCCAATCTAGCATCGATAGAAAACATGCTTAAATAAGTAAATATGTTTTTCTACAATGCAGTGGGAAACCAGACACCGATTTCTGTTGTAATGCAGTCACCAGTTTGGACGTTGCCAGCTCCTCATCGATCCAAATTCCCAGGCAATTGTGCTCCGCGACTCTTTCAATATTTGTGTCGCACATAGCAGAGAGGATGAGGTTGTCATAATCAATATCTTTCGACTCGAGTGAAGATCTTTAAACTGAGAGCTGCATCGTGGTTATTGGGTGCAACTTGTAACCGGAAAAAGGGATTTAACAGCAGAATGTACGGTTTCTGATGACGGATACAGAGGAGACGATGTAATCGATATAAACGGGGACATCACATGCCCCATGAACTTCACGTGTTGCAAATACGTTTAGCTTTAGAAAGATTTATGGTAATACAACATGTTCCTCCTCATAAGCAGTAGTAGTTGTGTTAGTAACAATATTAGCAACACACTTAGTACCCTGTTGTATTATATCTTCCTTTATCCGAGTTTAAAGACCAGTTTTGTGTCAGCTTCAATGTGTTTTAAAGTCAAGACAGTGAAGCTAATTGTGATGTTATTGGACTTTTCAGTGACATCCAAGTGGCGCTTGTTAATTTTATTTAGCTGTGATGCTAATTTTGCCGCACTGTGTTTAATTTTACCCTGACTAAAAGCTCCTGCTGCGTTACAAGGTTTTTGTTTAATTCTTGGAGGAGCGAAACCTGAAGGAAAAACTGTGTTCATCAGGTAATGATTTCCATTTTTTAAAAATAACGCTTCCCACTGCTGGCAGGCAGAGTGCAGCCAGAGGGATTAGAGCCACTGTCAGCAAGAGAAAGGGCAGAGGGGCGCACAGGAAATGATCATGGCCCCATGGAGGCAAGTCAGAGGCCAGTGCTGCCAGACCAGCTGCTGCAACCCAGCGCTGAGGGAAACAAGGAAAGTGCAAGGTCAGTAGAGCGTTCAGAGAAAGAAAAAGGCTGAGCACAAAGAGACACAAGAGACACGTGGAGAGTGGAAAGATATTAGAGTAAGAAAACCGCTAATGTAAAAACACAAATTCTCCTAAAACAATAAGAGTTTCCTCATGGCCAAATGCTCAGTTTTTACACCCTGATTTGTTAAATAATGCCGTCCTCTGGGCTGTGCAAGGTCAGGCAGGGGAGAGTGGTGCATAGGTGCTCGTAAATCATATGTGCTGGCCATGGCTGCTCAGACACATTGCTCAGGCATGTGGAGAAGGAGGAAGTACGCTAGTTTGATTCCCTGGCACACCGCTCCATGTAGAACCAGGGTGCTTTCTGACTCATTGAGCTTTTATTAGCAGCAGCCGCAGCTCTGAAGCTGGTAATTGATTCTGGCAGAAGGACTATAGCGCCCAGTTAGACCAACATCTAAATGTAAACAAGTGCAGTCCAGCTAATGTGGAATTTCTTTATAATCTGATACTGCTATTAAAAGGATCAGTGCCACTGAAAATAGCAAAAGATCAAGAGGGGTTTCTGTGTTTTTGTCAGATTGTCAGTTTCAACTCTCCAACATGAACATGTTGGTCACGTAATATATGAAGAGCAGGAACCACTAAAAGCAGCTACAACCGAACATTTATCAGTATAAAAGCGGGAAACAAACAAAGATGCAGCTTGAGATTCCAAACGTGCAGACACAAAATGGTTCCCTCCAGCCAAGGCCAGCAGTGATTAAAGCAAAGAGCCAGACATGGGCTTTCATGTGGGGACCATCTCATGTGCCCCTCTCAGCTTCAAGGCCAAAACATCTCTTTTCCCATCTGGTGGAGGCGCAGACAGATAATTTCTTCCGCTGCACCCTCCAACCAAGAATTTAGCTCCGGACTAGAAGTGTCACTGCGAATAGTCTCTCGTGTCCCGGCGCCGCCACAATGAAAGTACCTCGGTAAACCTGGCCTTGTTTGGCAGAGATAGGACAAAGCTGAGAGCAATTGAGGTTTCTGCACTTTGTTGAATTATTGCCAAAACAAGATTTCCGACGTCCTTCTTCCAAGAATTTATTTACCTTCTGCAAAAATCCCAGATTTTTGTAATAAAGGAAAAACAATTTCTTTTTCCAAGGTGTTAGGCACAGATGTTTCAATCTAATTTTGAAAAATACAGGGTGAATAAAAGTTTTACTCACTTTATTTTCAGATGGATGAGGATGACATGTTTGAGAGCTGAGTAAAAATATGCATTAATGCAGAGCAGGGTTTCTATTCTTTGTTCAGCCTTCCAAATGATCTCCAGTCCTCCATTTGTCCTTTGTTAATCAGCCTCTATTAAAGCCGTTTAAGTAGCATCTGTGCTCTGACCTTCACCTCAATAGAAACCAGCCGATAGAAAGTGTGTGCACGTGTGTGTGTGTGTGACGCCGAGAGCTCAAAGTGCACATGCAAAATACAAACTTCTAACAATTTCCATTCTTTCAAACACCTCTCACGCCAACGCACGCCCATAAACACTGCCAAGGTTAAGAATATAAATATTCCGATTGAAAGTCTGGCTAAGTCAATCTGATAGACCAAAGGCATATCTGGGAAATGCAGCAAGGATGAATGATTCAGAGATTCATTCCACAGTCCTCATCAAAGCTTCTTCAAGTACCCTAGCCAAAATAAAGCCGGACACACAGCTGCACCTAGTTGAGGAGCTGGGCTGATTTAATCTGCACTAAACATGATCTAATTTAAATCTAATATGACTCTTGTGTGGTCGAAGCGCAGCACAACTTTAGACCATCAAACTGATAAGAAGACATAACCTTTGTTGTAAAAGAAAACATTAATGAGGCCCTGAAAGGCCCCTAAGGGGTTTGGTTTGTTTAGTTAAGTTCAGTTAAAGTTGTATGCAAATAAAAATGGCCTCTCAGTGAGTAAAGTGGCACCTCCACTCCAGAGCTAGATTGGTGCCTCACCCCTGGCCCTGTGTCCACCTGTCACAGCCAGTGACTGTTGAGCAGCAGTAATTGTACCATGCTGGCATGAAAGCCTACAGGAAATCCCTCCAACAAAACGCCCGCCAGGCTGGAATGTTGGCACTGTGCTGGTACTCGAATCTCTCGGCCTTGGCTACGCCGGCTGAGCTCCAGGGCCATGTGACGCAGTGAGGAATGCCGGAGGCCGATGCCGGGTCGGAGGGGGGAGATGGAGGGTTGGTTTTTGGAGGACAGTGGTGGGGAACCGCCGAGGTTAGCGGAGGATTTTAAAAGGGGATTTGGGGCCAGCAGCCGAGGCTGTAGTGCTAATCCCCAGTTGGCAGGCTGAGGAAAAGTGTGAGGATCTCTGTGCTGAAGAGGTCATCCATCACTGTGAAGTTCTCTGTGTCCTTTCTGTCAGAGGTACTTAAGAAGTGACGGGTGTTCTACCTTGACAGTTGTTAGAGGTACACTTCAAGAAACCCACTGATGGAGAAGTTTGGATAAATCTCATTTAATTTCAGATTAGAGGAATTGAAAAAAAGTAAAGAACAGTCTTTTTCATGTTCATTTAAGTCTGAAAGGTTTTGAGCTTGATTCTTCATTCAAATATGTACATTTCTGGGAAGCTGCTTCTTTTTTTCCCCAATCCCCTTTCATATACAAGCACCTTTATCCTGCCTCGCCGTCCTGTTTTTGAGCTGTTGGGACAGAATGGGTGGCAACTTAGAAAAACTCCCAGAACCAAATCAACGTCTGTCTAAAAGCGAGAGGCATCTCAGAGGAACACACCACACTAGACGTCAACGCTGTTGTGTTGCTTGTGATGTTTCTGATTCCAGATTCCATGCTACATGAAAGCGCACACTGGAGCAGCGCTACACCAGCTTTTGTGGTTCAGTCTGAACAAGCAAAGGCAGAAAATGGCGGCTCACTGAGGGTTTCTACTTAGTGGCATTACAGTACAATCCCTGTGTGAATGGGTTTTCTATGAGCCTTTTCATAGACAAAGTAACTCAGCTCTGTCTTGATTCATCTTTTTTATGTCTCTTTACAAATTTGACTTCTCATGGAAAATATAGCTGCTGATTTCAGTGTTTGTCATAAACCCTGCCATCAAAAAGCCCAAGTGTCTGTGATTTGAATCTATGACCACGGCTGCTGAAGCAGCACAGCTGTGAGTGATGGTGCGCTGTGGAGCAAGGATTGCGATGCATACTCTTTAGGGACCAGAGTCGTGTTGGAATGCACTGTCCAACTTCCCAAGAAATAATCTATTTCCACTGTAAAGCGAGAGAGAGAGAAAGAGAAAAGAAAAAATGGTCAACCAGAGGAAACAATCTATCATATGTCATCATCTCAATATATCAAAGTTAACAGGGTGATGGGAGCAGGGATGGAATACTGGAATAACAGTGCGTATGCGAACATGTGCCTCCACTGAGACAGTGTTAATCAGATATCTTTGAACCTCTGTGGTGCCGAAAGAGAGAGAAAAACCTTCCTTAATCATTTACCAGGTGTGGGATAAAAATTAAGTGCAGCTCCTTTGCTGCACTAGCTAAAGTGACGGCTGTGGAACTTCATTTCTTTTCAGTGTTATTTGTCCTTATACTATGAAATAAAATAGCGGTCAGGAAGGTCACACTGCAAGAAGCGTAAAAGGAAGCAACGACGGTCAACACAAGACTAGAACCTACGGCGACACACAGCCTTATTATTGCAAAGGAAAAAAAAATGCAACGTTTAGATTATATCTTACTGATATTTGTACTAAACAGTGAGATGCCTACCTAAATCTTTATTAACATGTACGCAATACACAGTATATTATGGACCAGAATGATACAGGCTCTGCTGCATTGAGTTCTTTTGTTGTTTAACAGGCAAGCTCGGGTCACTCACATACACTCATGAATAAACACACACACACACACACACACACACACAGCTTCAGAATACAAACATGAACCCTCCAAACACGACCGCTCCTGTCTGTCTGCAGCTGCGCCCCTCCACAAAGTCACACAAGGCCCTGAAAGGACAAATGTTTGTTTCCCTCTGTAGAATTAATGAGGGCATCAGTTCCTGCCACCTCCACTCTCCTGCGCCGACAGACTGCGCCCAGCTCCCGCTCTGCCTGGGCTTGAAAGCGAGAAGTAAATATTAGGACTTGACTATTTAGAAAGAGCTGGAAATGTGCAGCCCACAGCAGGGCCACGAGAGGGGCAGCAGGAGAAATGAGCAGTGAGTGGGTCTACTGGCGGAACATCTGAAATGTGCTCCCCAGCAGGATGTGACAGAGATGTGCGCTAATTGCTTTAACCCTTCACACCTACTTGCTCCTTGTAATGGCTCTCCGGTTATTCCTCTTCAAATACAGATTAGTCTTCGGTCACCTACTCCCGCTGTGTACAGAATGGATTCAGTTTCATTTCAGTTGCAGAGGATAGCCTGCATGTAAACATACACTTTGATCAGAGCGAGCTAAACGGCACATTATTGAATGACAAGGAGCCAAATAGTTTCTGGTTATAAGAATGTATCATGTGACAGATGCAATGTTTAGGCTGCGTATGTCTAAAAAACTTGGGGGTGGGTTGCAGCTAACATGAACACGTGTCTCAAAAACGTCAACTACTTCTAACGGAAATCACAGTCAATGCAACAGGGAAACATGTTTCTTGATTGCTGGTTTAAAGCAGTAAAGTGGCATTGATTTTTTTCTTCTGCCTGAAGAGTTTATTGTCTTTTAGTTGTATTTTGGACTTTTTTTTTTACTGATAAAAGTTCACTGTTGCTCTAGTGTTACTCTGAATAGTAATTTAAGGATTCAAGGATTCAAGATTCTTTATTATACCAGCACACGTATTCACATGAGATGACATTGGCACTCGGGTCCCGTTTATAAGTCTCCAAAAAATGAAATATATAAATAAATAATGATAATAAATAAGTGAAAATAAGTGAAATGCAAGCAATAAACACAATATATACAAGTGTTTACCAGTGGTAAACAGATGAATATGCACGTGGAACTGTTACCAACATGCAATGAAATGCATTGATTCAAGATTAAAACTCAAATTTATTGATTTATATAAACCTTTTAAGTTGCAAACATTATTTTTAATGAGTTGTGTTCACATAATTATGTTATTATTAATGCCAACTTAATGTTGTGCGTGTGATTTAAACTGAAATTACTGCATTCAGTGATTTTAAACCACATTTAAGTTGTAGTATATTAATTAAAATGGCTCGATAACATAGATTCTTGTGATTATGAAGAATTATGAAATATTTGGGAGTTCCCCTGTCTCAATATAGTTTGCTTAATTTCTTTGGAATTTGTCATAGCTTAAAAAGGCTGCGTTGATGTTCTTGTTGTTGAGCTTTATCATTTGTTTAGTGTACAGCATCCATTGTTAATTGCTTTGAATGCAGTTTTGAAGTTTTCCCACTCACGATATATATGTGTGTAATACAGACAGGAAATACTTTGTGCTTTCCTACTATGTGTGCATAACCTGTGAAGGGATTCTTGAATGTATTCACATCTGCATTTTTAGCTGTGTAGCTCTAGTACAGGTTAAATGAGAGTCCCTCCAGGAGTATTTATCGATATGAGATTGCATGACCACACACGATCAGCGCATATGTGTGGATGAAACAAGTTACTAGCTGTATCTGGATGTGGAGGTGGTGAGGCTGAGCGCAGCAGCAGTGCCGCTCCCCTCTTGGCTACATCACTGTGCAGATTTAACAGCCCAGCCGAGGGTTGAGTCCATTCCAGGTCTAAAAGAGGCCAGTAAATCAGGCTGCAGGTATAATATAGTGGACCTGCGGCCTGCGGCTGAGGTCTCGGGGTCACACACAGAACAGCAGATGGGTTTCTACACCCTTATCTTTTTTCAGAGCTCCACTCAGAAGAACTTGACATGAACAAAAACAAAGGAACAGTTGGAATGTAGTTGTTTAGTCATTGCCATCGTTGTGCAGTTCAGTCTTGCAGAAACTTCCCCCCGGTGATTAGTAAAATGCTGGTTATTACTGAGGACATGTTTTTGTTGCTGCATTAGAGGATAATTCCGGCTAAGTTCATCTTCGGTCTTATTTTCATAGTTTTAGCCATTATTTCTGTTGGTTATGCACATATAAATATATACAGGATATATACAAATACACAACATGTCACCTCACCAAGCGTTTAGAGCCCTCCTGGACTTTGTTGTCTTGACACTGCTGCGTTCTTACATCTTAGGACTTAACCTGTTGAAGACAATGTTGTCTATGTTTGAGCTACTCCTCATTTATATGTTGTAAAAGGTTTGAATGAATGTTAACAAAATGATATAAAGTACTCTGAAACGATTTAAATGTACTTAACTTTCTATAGGTAGTCAGGTTTCTAGAATTACAAAGACATGATTGCAAAAGATTTTTACAATTGATAATAATAACAATAATTTCTTTATTTAAATAGCGCCTTTAAAAACAAAGTTTGCAAAGTGCTTTGGCAAGCAGGGCAGCAAGCTAATGTCATTTTAAAAGTAGCAAACAGCAAGAGACAAATAAAAGCAATAAAAACAAATAAAATATCTAAAAAGACTTAATAGAAAAGACCTAAAACAGACACAAAAAGACGACGTCACATAAAAGCAAGCCTATAAAAGTGTGTTTTGAGAAGGGATGTAAAGCCGAGGAGCTCTCACAGCGAAGGCCCGGTCACTCTTGCTTTTGAGCCTCGACTTCGGAACAGTCAGGAGGTCCCTGCCCGAGGATCTCAGGCTGCGGGGTGGGACGTAAGGGGTCAGCAATTCACTGATGTAGCTAGGAGCAGACCATGATGTGCTTTGGAAGTTATCAGTAAAATCTTAAAATCAATTCTCAGATGCACAGGGAGACAGTGGAGTGATGCAAGGACAGGAGTTATGTGACGTCGTCTGTTAGAACAGATGTGAGGCGAAGCTGCTGCGTTTTGGACCAGCTGGAGGCGGGAGAGTTATTTCTGGTTGATACCTGACAGGAGGGAGTTACAGTTACAATAATCAGGACAAACTACAAAACTGTAAAACACATTTTTAAACGTCACATGGCTTATCTTAACTTAAAAGAATTAGATCTTTGGTTAGGAAATAGTGAGTACTTGAAAAAGGAGAAAAAAAAGCTATCAACCAAAATATGTTTGCACTGATTTTGTCTTTCAGCACCTGTTTTAATTTCAGTAGCAGGTTATGGATGATCGATGGTGGCACATAGTTTCTAGTTTGGTATTCTTAGGTAGAAAAAAAACCTGACTCTTTTCCCACAAGGCGTGTCACCAATCAGACGTTTCACAAATCAAGTCAGTGTAGCAAACAGTGCTAATCACACATAATGGCTGTGCTGGCTGCCCTTCCCACTCAGTCTTTTGCCAGATAAATGGTATTACCTCACTCAGACTGAGAAATATGGAAGCAATTAAAGCGAGGGGGTAATCTGGCTACCACTCAAAATTACCCTTATGTTACAAATGGAGGAGAGACGGAAATAAATATGCGTGTGTGTGTGTGAAGCTGATTCCCTCGTCACATCTATTGCTTTTTCTTCCTATAAAAATGGTTCTTTCAAAACGAGAGCTCAAGTTGAAAGATTTGCGAGGGCCGAAGATTGATTTACTGTGATGCGCTTGAGTTGCAGCGAGAGATGACATGTCTGAATTTTATACCTCAGCCATTCATTTGGACGACTTCAGAGAACAGCGGCGTTTAACCAGATCGGGGGAGATCTGAGCCGTGCACTGAGCTCATACGGTCCATCTCCTTTAAGCTAAAACTGTGTGCGAGGTCTAACCGCTCAACGACTGTCCAAGGAAGTGAAGGTGCAGTTTTAGCGCTTAGGCCTGAGCTCGTCCTCATGTTCTAGTGTTCGGCTTGAGTCGCCCGGGTTAACAAAATACTCCAACAGAGCTGAACGGTGATCGGCAGCCTGCTGAATCTACTGACGCAAAGTAAAAACCTCAGAGAAGAATTATTCTCACATTTAACCTTTGGGCCACAGTCACAATGAGAGCGGAATATTTGCTGGAAATAAACAAGACCCACATCTGTTTTCAATACATCAATATATATGACAAACAAAGTCCTTTCCCAACAATATCCACTTGTGCATTTATTTTCTAAATCTGGACACGGAAACAAAGGAGCAGACATGCTATGCTTCAAATGAAGATCCACAAATCAGCGCAGAGCGGGACACTTGGTTTATTCCAAATGTTTCTAATTTTTTTTTTGCCTTATTTAACAATGCCGTAATAAAAAAATGTGCCTCGGTTCATAGAAATAATAAAACCAGAATAAATGAATGAACAATAAATATCATCTCACTGTTTCCAATGGGAAAGCAACACAAAACTTAATCGTTAAAAGGAACAAGTTCTTGCATAACATTACCTCTTTGTTCTCATGTTTTCTTTAAAAGGTCTTTTGATGTTCATACATGACATTAGTCAACTCGGTGTGACAGCTGCGTGTTAGATTAGGATATTACTCAGGAAAATATTTCATGCGCGGCGGTGAAATGTCTCGCAGAGGCAATTGGCCTGATGCCTTAACTGATCTGTGGTAGATGTGGGGGGCCGGGCCGCTCCGTTTATCAGATCATCACAGCAGATCTTAATGCTGCTGGCTAGGTGAATGTTTTCCATCTCTGGTCCTCTCACTCTGGCCTTAAACAGTTGGAGGCTTCACGTCCTCAACCGTGTTCTCCGGATGCACCGACACTTCAGGCGCTAACCCGCTAAAACTGAAGTGATCTTTGCATCTGTGACCCTGAATTCTCTCCTTGAATTATATGCCGAAGTTTACATACTTTAACTCAGCCAGACACTAGGCAAACATGGCGGCGTTTCACTGATCTTCTGTGAATAAAGCCGTGCCGCTACCCTCTTTAACCCTTCTCAGTAATGTTAGTTAGTTAGCAGTTTTTTTTCCTCCGGGTTTGTTGACTCCCCGACTGAGGGCACAGCTTGCTCTGGCAGCCCCCTGGACAGATTTACTGTGATTACATGGACCAGTGTTTGCTTTTCCCAGCATACTTAGCTGGCTGTTTCTTTTATTCGTATTAATTCAGTCTCGCTCTTTCCTACTTCACGGCTCTTTTCATCTATCGTGCCTTTGGTAGCTCATACTGAGGTCCTGCAACTGATAAATCATCTCTATGTTGAGATTATAGAGGTATAAATGTATCTGTTGCCGTGTTTTAAAGTGTAGTTTAGTCTGAATGTTGTTAAGCTTCTTCTTTAGCTTCTTTTTTTATGTAAGTTGTACAACTCAAAAATAATAAAGATGTTTTATTGCACATAATATGGATTGCTGCTAAGTTCAGCTTTGAAGCTTCAGTTGACCTAATGTGCCACGCTGTTCACGCTGCTAGCCTCAGTTGCATATCTCCTATTTTGATTTGTGTGCTGTATTAAATTGTAGGCTTATTGTGATTTCCTTGACTCACTGTGACTCATAACAGAAAAATAATCCGCGCTGTAGCTCTGCTTCTGTTTAAAACGCCAAGCCATGGTGTGAGTAATAATAAAAAAGTCCCTTATTTTAAGCGGGGAAAAAAAAAGGTTCTAAGAAAGCCCATTAAACTGTCATATCGCAGTCCGATGTTGGCAGGCAATTTATGTTTCTTCATCTCCGCTTGCATGTGGATTGTCTTACTCCGATTCATTAAAAAATATTTACAGTAGATACAACTGACATCGTTTTCTAATACTACATCTGCTCCGGGGGTTTTCTTCAGCAGGATGCAATCTGAAAGAGTTATTTAAAGTGAAGGTAAAGCTTTGTTTGGCTGAGTTTCTTCTCTTAGTAACAACACACAAGTATACATAGTAACAGGAAGCAACAGAAGATGAAAGAAGAACACTGAAACAGAAGACACATGGACCCGGACACGCAGAGGTGAAAGATAGAAAGTAAAAATAAATGAAGCAAGCTTTGGATGGCGTTAAACAATTCCAAGATGTTCTGCATAAAATAGGATGAGTAAATGTTAATATTATTTCCACAGAGATTTTACTTGAAGGTCTTCAGCTAAAATTAGTTTCCAGAACGGCGCAAACTCCTCCTGGTACTACTGTCTGCTCCTCAGCCTTCCACTGGTTTGTCATTATCTAGAAAGGTGCATACTTTGCATGATCTGCTATCTCCCAGCAACATGCCCGAGGACACACACACACACACACACACAAAAAATGCCCTTTAACAGCACATACTGCTGGGTTCCTATTTAAAGGCTGGAGGGTGAGGGTGGGGGTGGAGTCCACAAAAGTCCATTTACAGTACGGGTCAGTACATCTGAAAGCCTTTACCGCTCCAGCCAAATTCTTTGTCTCCCTCTTTCACAGCTAGTTATCTAGACTGCGGGCCGCACAAAGGCAATTGGCATTATATTGTCCGGACTGACATTAACCCCTGATATTTTCACTGCTCTCCATTAAAGTCCTCTTTTCCTTCTCTATTACCAGGCAATTCCCACAGAGCGAATGGGGTCACACCAACCACGGAGAGATACTTAGATACTCTGACGGAGACAGAAAGACTGAAAAGAAACATAAACTGCAGCAGCGATTAGTTCCGTTTTTTGTCTTTACTTTTGTTTTGTCTTCGTTTCAGACACAAAAGTCCTTAATAGCCCGGATGAGGGCTGCTCTAAAGCTGTTTTCTACCTGATCCTGGCCAAAAAGGAAGCCCATTCATGGCCAAAATACTCACACAGTCGCTCTTCCGCTCCACCACAACTCCGTGTTGACAGATAGAAAAATGAAATAACGTGACACAAATGAATAACAACAGGTTTGCATTGTGACAGCTCATTCAGGGGTTACGGGAAATGTTTTATTATGTGGACTATGCCCGAGTGAGATATTTCAGAAGGGTTAGTCGAAGGTCAGCTGAATAGTTGCACGGCTTAATGATAACAATGGTTGCTCAGAGGGTCAGTTGGCCAGCTCCAGTATTTCCACACTGAAGCAGGTCAGACGAGGCCTATCTAATCTTTAGAGGCGTGATTAAATATAATGTCGTGCCTGGGTCTAGTCGTGATAATTTTGTATTGTTTTGGTGTGTGACAAATTCCAGGACAGTTTCTCAACTTCATTTAAACATTTGCATAAGCACAAACTGTGTATTTAGTGAATTAAGGGTCAAGAGCTCAGCTTTATCAAACATGTGGAGAATATTTGACAAGTTTGAAATTTAAAACGTGCTATTTTTGCAGACTTGTATTAAAAGTGTGAAGAGTATCATCCTTGAAGTTTTTCTCACAAACTCTTCACCCACTGAGCCGCCTCTGCTGTGGTTTGTGGACTGCGTGTAAGTCCTCAATCAGCAGGTGAGGCTTCACATTTCTGGAGTGGTGAACTCAGTGACAGACAGCAGTGGGTGGACTCATAACCTATTCTCTCCAAATGCCAGGCTGAGGAATGCCAGTGACTGAAGAGTCCTTGAGGCTGTCGACGGACAGGACTGTGTGCAGCCAGAGCAGAGCCCCCCGCTCACCTGCACACAGCAGATCCTCCCTGCCCCCAAACCAAAAGACCACAGCCTGTCCTCTCTGCATGTCCCTGCATTTTGACAGCACATTCAGGCCTTACATGAAATGTTTTATTACGTGAACTATGTCCAAGTGAGATATTTCAGAAGGGTTAGTCGAAGGTCAGCTGAATAGTTGCACGGCTTAATGATAACAACGGTTACTCAGAGGGTCAGTTGGCCACATCCAGCTTTTCCACATTAAAGCAGGTCAGACAGAGTCCTATCTAATCTTTAGAGGCATGGTGAAATTACTATAATGTTACGCTTAGGTTTTAGCTGGGATCATTTCATATGGTTGCTATACAACAACATTCACCGATCAAATATTTACAAGACTTCATTGTTCAGTTACTGCCCTCAGTCATCAACTCAAAAAGTTTGTGTGACCAGGATCTTGCCTTTGGATCTGGAGTCACATTTCTCCACATTACCGTAAATAGACGTGGCTAATCAATTCTTCTTAACCAAAGTTTGTAGCCAAAAGGGATTTACATGAAAAGGTCAGCTGTGAAACAAGTCCAGCAACATAAATGTCTACTAAAATCTATCGGTGGTAACGCTTCCCTCAGCCTTATTTTTCCAGAATGTACAGGGTTGTTTTGGCAGTTTCTGTGTGCATCCACAAGCCGGGGTCAAGAAGCGTTACATCCCCGGTGGGTGTGCAGATTGTGCAGGCTGGCGCTGCGATGTATCATGTGAGCTCACAGCATGGGCTCCACAGCTTCCCCGGCTATTTCTGTCAGTGTAAAATCATGAGAACCACTTTAACCAACACACGGCTGGTCAGAGGGCAATATCTCGGCTCGACACAGCGCCAAGTCTGTTCCCTCGACCACGCCAGCAGTCTAGCTGTACGCTCAAAATAAATTAGATTTGTCTTTTTAAATTTGAAGTTTGTCCACTGGAGGTCTGGTTCTCAGACGGATGAGTGTTGGAGTGTTAAAGCTGTGGTAAAAGTGACAAAAGTCCCTTTGCAATGGCCTTTGTGAGGAGGTGGAATGTCCAAACAAACACTTTCCCAGGGTTTGGGTAATTCAGAGTGATCCCTATAGGCTGTCAGGTTGAACTCTGCAACTCATTACTGAGTGTGCCGAGCTGATTTACAATCACAGTGTGTTATAAGCTGTGGTTAACGGGCATTTTATAACACTTGGATTTGAAGTGAATTACACAAAATGTCGCATAGTTTAAAAGTAATTAGCCTAGGAGGTTATGAATTTCTCTATGCCAAAATTCTGTAAAATGAGCCAGACAGCATGTCAGCAGAAGTGCTGCTCACAGAAAAACTTGCAATATTCATGTAAAGATAAGATGATGGTGAAGGTCTTTTAATTATTTTATAAATACTTCTTTCTTTATTTCAGTATACAAAATAACAGTATGTACATCCACACAAAAGTGGTTTACAAAATCCATGAGTTCAGCTCATATGCTCTGAAAAATAGAATATATTTTGAACTGCCTGCATGACAGACAAAAAGGAGATAATGCACCGTTTCACAAAGTCCTTAGATTTCTTCTCTCATTCCACAGGGATGCAGACACACCGTGATCCACACAGGACACATGTTGAGAGTCCAATTCATCAACCACAAAAATGTTCCATGATTGAAAAGTACTTGAAGTTCCCTTTGTGTTCCTTTTTCCTCTGCTGTCCATGGCTGACGAGGAAAAAAGTTGTAATAGTACCTTAAAAAAAAAGTGTGGATCCATGAGAACCCTTCGATTTCCGTGGAATGAAGTCAACCATAAGTCTTTGTCTGCTCAGGATAGCAGACACTCCCTCTCCTCCAGCATAACATCCAATATTATTTCTTTTTATTAGAGATATAATAAAATAGACTTTCAGTATCCCTGTTGGAGGGGATTCATAATCATTAACAAGAAAAAGAAAACACCCAGGAGGACGGCGATCTTCACATGAACCGACTGGCACTGTCGTCACACTCTCCACGTCCACGTTTGTGAAGTGAAAAAGCTCAGAAGCCCAACTGGCAGTTTGGAGATTTGATACAAAAAAGGATACTGACACAAGAATAGACCACTTCTCGTTGAGATACGCATGCTAAAGCTTAAAACAAAAGTAAGCCTTGCTATTGTAGTGCTTTGGTTAATCTGTAGCCTTGGGTGGCCGGGTACAAAGTGGAGGACTGCTGCTGGGGCCGGCAGGGAACTCATTTGCAAACGTATCTCTCCACGATCCGCTCGCATTTCTTGCAGGTAACGTAGCAGCACCAGTGGTACTTGCAGTGGCAGCGCTCCACCAGCTTCTCCGTGTACGGGTTGTAGCCGCGGCCACAGCACATCAGGTCACAGCTGTCACTGCCAGCCGAGGTTTTGTTGCACTGCCTGAAAGATAAGGAAGACATTGAGCTCGTCATTCATCGTGTTTGGTGTTGCATTAATATATTCTCCAAATCGAGGCAGAGAAAAGGAAGGCATGAAAGCTGACAGGTTTGCTTTCCTGCTCAAGACAATTAAGTTTACAGCTTCATTTTAAAACATTTTGCACAATCTTGCAGCCTGTCAAGAGTCGACAATAGTCCTTTTAAAAGGGCTTGACCGACCGGTGTGCATTCACCCTTTGTTCACTCCCTCTCCCAGACATTTTTTTTCCTTCCATTTTCTTTTTGTGTCGTTGTCTTTGGGCAGCGGGTGCTCTGCAGCCTCTCATTTCAGAAGCCTGGGGCATCTTGAATGTGCAGAGAATAGCCCTGCCATAAATCACACTGAATACACAGGGCTGCCGTCCCTCTCTTTAGCTCGCCCTTTACACATAATTGCTTTGTTTTATGATGGCAGAGTGTTAATGACCAGTTGGGTGAGAGAGAGCTGCTGAGCTGATGGCTGTGAAGGAGGAGGAGGAGTGAAGGAGGAGGAGGAGGAGGGACAAGAGTCATTGAGAATGTAAGACAGGTTTATTACATCGGTGGGAGCTGGCAAATAGACAGAAACCCCCACACAGTTATGTTTTGTCAAGAGCAGGGTCTTGTTATATCACTTCTGTGCTGCAAGTGGAGCAAGAGGAAAGTAGTGCGCATTCTACAGGTCACATCTGCTGGTTTAAGGAAGAGACACAATAATGTAATTTAAGACTAAAGCGCAGGGACATGACACGCTTCTGGACCAGTGATCACACTTTATCCATTAGGGACTGCTGCTAAAAATCACTTTTCCCTGCCCCAGATTCTCTCGTTAGTCAGAAAAACTGCTGTCTGGTGTGGTTTACGGGTCAGAGCTGACAAAACAGACAGCAGCCAGGACAGTTCAAGTGTAAAAAAAAAAGCCCAGTGGCCACTAGTGAGCAAGAAATCTTTAGTGAGATGGTTGTGGTGGTGGTGTGACTATGTGGGGAAGCAGAGAATCTCTCCAAAGCAATGAGTCTAGACACATATGGGAACAATCAATACCTCAGATGTACACTCACGGTTGCTCATGCACGAACATCACGCCCAGACGTCATGCATTCGTGTAATAATGACAACAAATGGGCGTCCCGTGATTTGGCAGAAGAGCTCATGTTGTGGGCTGCGTGGCTGCTGCGTTATCAAGCCGCAAGGGGTGATTCGGCCACAGTGAGTGTCCTTGACATGAAGCATAACTTCTGCTTATCTGTCCAGTGGCACAAGGCAGCGGAGACACATGATATGACGGTCATATGATGTGCAACATTTATAACAAACATCATGCGCCGTTTAGTGGCTCTTTATCCTCAGTGGCTTCACACAGCCGTGATTGCATCCTGTAGTTTGTTGCGGATGCACAGCACTACATATATTCTTGTAAAGTGTGTTGTGTCTGGATAAATGAGCTGACATTATAGGAAATCAAGTTCCTACATTACCAGAGAAACTTCAGCAACCCCTTCTGCCACCCTTAGAATGAGCCCCTAGAGCCATGCAATTTAAAACTAAATTATAAAGCTTAATACATGGCCTGCCCTTCTCTGGAATACAGTTATCCATATGTGGGGAAATTCAATAAGCTTTAAAGATAGCGCTGCATATTTGTGACGCATTTATCTGATTATTGGTTAGCCAGAACTCAGCGTGAGTCCGACCCTCAGACATATGGGCTCCGCACTGCCTGTTAAGTTCTCACAGAGCAACAACCATCCCAAATAAAACACTGAAGTGGAATGGGGCAAGTCAAGCCTTATCTTTTGGGGGACCATTAGCTATTTCCCTGTTTGTGTGGCCCTCTCGAATCAATATCAGCTCGAGTGCACTCAGTCCCAAGAATAACCGCATTAGTAATTGTTTCAGATAGCAGGACAAGGACTCCAGTCACAGTGGCCTTTTCAGCGGCACATGCTCAGACAAGCCACAGACGAAGCACTCTCAGGGGCCGCTGGTTGTTATCAGCCGGCCTGTAAGCCAAACAGTGCCACCAGGAAGACCAGCACTTCACTTGAGTCAACATCCTGGATGAGCAGACGTTTAGGATTGTTCATTTCCTTTTTGTCAGCTGCATTGGTCTAGAGCTGATTTGAGTCATGCTATTAAAATCTACCAGAGAAATATCATATCCTCCTCTTTTTCATGCACACTAAGAGCCAAAGAGTGTGGTGGTCTCACCTGTCCTGTGTGCCGACAGAGCCTTGTTTGTCATTCTTGGTGCAGAAGTCCGGGGAGCTCTGCAGGTAGACCAGCTCGTTCTCCCTCACCGGCCTGATGTCAATGTCTTTGGGTACCAGCTGCTTGCGGGTCCCCATGGGCCGGTGGACCACTTTGGTGGCCGACAGGTACTTGGTCTTCAGGTCCATGGCGATCTCCCTCAGGTCTTGCAGGCCCCTCCAGCAGGTCCTTATTGAACAGGATCCAGACACACCGTGGCATTTACACTTCATCACCAGTGCGTCTCTCAGCGCCTAGACATGAAGGACATGGAGGTTAATCAGGACTGTTAATACGGCACAACACCTTGTTTTAAGACGGCAAATAATCTGTCTGCACTGGGTACCTGTCTCCCGACTTCACTGTTGTGCAGGTGCATCAGTTTGTTGGCATGGGAGCCCGAGCGCTTCATCTTCATGGGAGCGTCAGAGAACTTGGAGCCCATGATCAAGCCGTAGTGCAGGTTGTCAGCGCAGCCGCCCCAGCGGTAGCCGGGCTCCGGGATCTCGGCGGGGATGGGGCCGCACGAGCACAGCCGCAAATCCCCGGTAGTGCACGCCCGCGCTATGGTGTGGCTGATGGTTGCCGCGGAGAGGGCGTAAACAAATGCGGCCTCCCTTGTTCCTGATGAAAACAGATAGTGAAACCCTAATTACACGCTGCAGGTACAAAGGGAATATGCCAGATTCTTTTAGGCCTTGGCCTTGCAGACTAACCGACATCAAAGCCATTCACAGATAACCGTCTCCTCAGTTCAAAGACAAAGCTGAAGCACAAATTACATTCACTGGCAAAAAACAGTTATTAGGACTGAAACTAACAATTATCTTCTCCGATGATTAATTTGCAGATCATCTTTTGACTCATTATTTGATCTATTATGTCTAATGAATAGTGAAGCTCCAAAAGATATCTTGGTTTGTCGACAAATCTTTAATAGCATGTGTATCGTCCCATAGGATAAATAAAAGTAGCAAATCATCACAATTTAGAGGCTGGGGAACATTTATCAGTTTGCTTGAAAAAATATTTTAACAGCAAATCAGCCTTAGTAGCTGTTGTAATAAAAATGCAATACACGAAATAGTGTTTATGTAATACGAAATGCTACCAGTTTTTTAAGTAGTTGGATGTGTGCGCTTTCTATTCTGCCAAAAGCTGCAAGTTTTCCTTTTATTTAGACAAGCCGCTGCTCTACTATCATTTATTGTAATGTATGCGAAAGTGCTAGCGTGGCGCGGGATGAGGTCAGCTTCAGCAGATGTCGGTTACAGCGGATTCCAACGATGAAAAATTATTACACTGAATGAAAAAAATCAAAACATCCACTCAAAGCTCTCAGATTACTTCTGTTTCATAATCAGCTCCTCTGCCGTCCATCTGTTTTTTTTCCCATTTCGCTCTCCGTCTCGAAAAAAAAAAAAAAAGAGCAACCGACCCGGAGCACGAAATGTATCTATCAAACATCGCTGCTAATGTTGTAATGCAGAGTGAGTGCTGATGTAATTGGTAGTGATGTGCGCACACAGAAAGCACACATGTGAAAGGCCGAGGAGCAATTGGAAGTAAGGAAAGAAATCATGTATGACCGTGGGCTGGTTAGATCAAAGCCATCCCTGGACAGAGATGAGCCATTTCCTGTTCGGTGCAGACTGTTCATTTGGCAAATAGCAGCCATGTCCTTTTTTGGGGAGCGCCGCAAACCCCCCATCCCCACCCCACAACTGCTTCTGGCTAATTCAAGGCCCTATTGGCAAAGGAAAAAGCCAAGTCAGGCTGCGACGCAAACAGGCATGCAATCTGAAAATGCTGTGGATTTGAGAAATCACAAACCAATTATTATACAGAAAGTACATAAGTCGGAGGGGAGGGGAGGGGAGGGGTGGTGTCGGCTAACAGCTTCAGTTTAAGTCCCTGGCGAGGGCTCCTCAGGAATAAATGATGGAATAATTTGGCTGGGAGCAGAAAAGTGGAAAAATGAGACAACATATCATCCTAAACCAGAAATCATTTTTGAAAGGGGCATATTTCTGTATCAGGGCTCTTTAGAAAGCCGTCCTGTTAACATGTACGCATAAATAAACTGCTTATTAACGTACCTCGGTCAAGGTCCGGCCGATACTTCGGGGCATCAACGGGAATGTCGATGGAGGAGCAGTTCCAGCGCATGTCACCGAAGGTCTTCTGACATGTTTTCTTGACTTCACGGGCGGCCTGGATGATGGTTTGCATGAGCTCCAAGTTGCTGCGGCAGAGCTGGGCTTGTGAGGACACCATGCCGGGCAGCTGCTTACAGTGCTGGGTCTGGTTGATGTGTAAAGATGCAGGAGTGTGTGATAGTGCTCTGCAAGAGGGCAAGAAGCTTTTGGTCAGAATACATTATACAGTCCATATTCCCTTAATTATGGTGGCAACAGTGCTGATTGTGCAGTCAAGTGTTTTTGCTTTTACGACTTGTGAAATTATCATGTTTACGGAGAAACAAAGTACGCTGGGAGTTTTATTTGCTGGCCTGTTTTAGCGATTCGGTTTTTTTGTGTACGCGCATCTCAAGCCTGTGAAACGCACCACATTTTAACCAAAAAAGAAAATTTTGAAAAAGCAGAACAGATAATGCTTCAGGCGGGGAAATATTTTGGCGCGCGTTGCAGCAAAGAGCCATCTTATCACAGTAAAAATCCCAAAGGAAAGTCAGCTGCAGATTCATAAAATACAAGTGACACGTTCTTGGCACAGGACTTTTCTTTTGTTAAAGCACAGAAGAGGCCTCAAGATATGCCAGAGAATAAAAAATAAAAGCCTTACTAAATTCTGGTCCTCAGTGCATAGATCCATCACCATCTGAATTTTCCACCACAGGGAACTTTTTCTTCTGTGGCCTCAGTTTGACATGAATCATTTGTTTGCAGCTATTAAAAGGTGAACACGTTTGATTTAAACAATCTGAACTTATTGGGGATTAACTATATAGGGAAACCACAGGCGAAGCAGTTTGGCTCTGATCTCTGCTTTCTGTATGTTGCGCTCTGCTGAGAGTTCGTGAGAACCAGGCAACGCCGCCTGCACCTTGGCCTGTTTTGCATTAGGGGCCGAGGGGCCGCCAGTCGGTGCCCAATGATAAGCTGTGACTCCGCTGGGCTCGTAGTAACCCGGCACTCACAGGTGTTTACAGCCGCATCTGTTTTGTATTGCACCGCTGTGAGTTATCAAGACTGTAAGACTTCTTACTTTTAGATTTAGCACATGCCATCCCGGCTTTCAGGGGCACATCTGCTCAAGAGTTCCCACTGTGAGTATTACAACCTCTCATTCTGATAAGAAGCCACAATGTAGAAAGGTATGTTTTCCCAGTGATCAGCACCGGGGATAAAACAAAAACACACCAGAACATGCAAACTGAGAATAAAACCGCCAACAGTTTATAGGAATACTAAACACTCAAATTCAAAAAATAGCAACCTGGGAATTTTATGGACTTTCCAGAATTATGGTGAAAATGATTGTTTGTGTTCACGCTACCATAAAAACAGTGCGGCGGTCAGTATGAGCAATCAACATTTGTGTCAACATTTGCAGCATCTCAGCGTCCTACTACAGCCGCAGTTTTTAGGATTCAAGGCCTCACTAGACTACACACACACACAAAGCAGTGACATCAGTGGCGCTGTCCCCGCCACCATGACGCCTTGTCATCCCGATTTTATTTTCGGTTCTTTTTCTTATTATTATGTGGCAGGAGGTAAATTCGATCTGTGAACTGAAACGCACATGCCCTCTCTTTTTTGCTCTAAAATCAATAAAACAAAGAGCTTTCGGCTCACAAGGAGTGCCAGCGAATCTGATGTCCCCTCCATCAGATGCACATGTACAGAACACAGTCTCTGCCTTGATCAGGAGCAACTTGAGGAATGTTGGGGCCCATTTTAAAGCTGCCATGGGTCCGCCACTCCATAAAACAGGCAGCAAAGGGCCACACAATATCGTGTATCTTCGTGACGTCATCTGTTTTGACATTGTTCGAATGCAAAGCAGCGTGAAGACGGTGAAAAAGAACGAGACGGCCGGCGGCACTCCTCGGAATACTTACAGCCATTTGATGCCGGAGCAGACCTGAGACAGCAGCAGAGCCGTGAGCACACCAAGAGGCAGGGCATGAGAGCTGCTCCTCATGGTTGGACAGTGGCTCCGGTTCACACAGGACACAGATACGAAGGGCTGTCGGGCTTCTTGGCTCAGACTCAAAGGTCAGCTCTCATGGCACGGCCTCCTCTGCTAAATCCTGTGTTAAATCATAGGAATACCATGAATGACTCGGCTGAGCCACGGCGGGCCCCATGCAGCATTTTCAGAACTGGACTATTTATCGTGGTGGGTTGATTAATGCACGGTGAAAGCTTTTGAAAACCTCACAGCATCGAGATCTCATTTAAAAACGCGTCGAGCCTGACTTTTAATTTGCTAAAACGGTGAAAGAAGCATCCTAATCCTCTGCCGACAGTCTCGCACGTTAAATAACAAAGAAAAAATAATTAAAAATGAGCAGAAATAGTCGCTCAGCAGTTCTCTAACACTGTTAAAAGGCGTTCAAACATACTGTAAAATAAAATCCACACTTAAGCTTCCTTCTGTGAGCAAGTAAACACACTGGAGATAAAAGTAATGTCAGTAAAACCTATTATCTGTTTACAAAGCTGCTAACATTGTATCTGCAGGCATGCTCTCACATTTATTGATTCTACTTGATATTGTTTTGCCATCACCTAAAGCAGACATGACAAATGCTGGATTTTCTGTTATATTCTGGAGGAGCTTCAAGGGGATGGAGGAGTTTGGGTTACATGTTATACAAGCACACCGCTTTTTCGTTGCCGAGGATGGCCTATTTCCCCAGATTAGCCTCGATCAAACTTCAGCGTCTGTAATTCAGTTTGGTGTCACCTCTGAAAAAGAATGGAGAGAGAATTCCGGACGGACAGGAGGGACATCAGCGCGGATGAAGGCGGTAATTTGCGGGCAGCGCATCGGGAGCTTTTATCAGATCTGCGCGGATAAGACGCGTCTTTGAAGGCAGCTTAAAGCGACACCGCAGGTAGCTGATAATGGGCCCGTTTGAAGCCGCTGATTGGCCGAAACTGACCTCGAAACCGTGTGAAATCACCGATATTAATCATTCAAATGAGCCCGGCTGAAACTACTGCGCGCTGCAGCTATTTTCCCAAACTCCACAAAGCCTGACCTGTTGGATAAAATGCTAAAAAATATATTTCTAACTCACTTAAACAGAAGGAGTGTTTTGCTGCTGTGTTTGCTCACACACAGTCCTTATCTGCAGCTCCAATAGATTTACTGCTTTGGCTGAAGTGGCTCTAATGGCAGCTCCTGTTTGCAGATAAAAACTCACACACACTAACCATCCAGCCGAGATAAGCTCAGTCATATTTCCTAACGATCAGTAGGTGCGGATTAACATTCAGACTGATATTTTTATCATAATAATATTATAATAATCAGCTGGTGAAGACAAATCTATAAAGTCACTCTGAAAACAAAAGGAATCAGATGCGTAAAAGTTGTGATTTTACGCACAAAATTAAAAAACGCACAACAATCATAACTATGTGGACATAAAACAGCAATAAAGGGGACTTACCCACATTTTTTCCTGTCTTAAATTATCCTATTTAAAATTCCCCCCAGCACAAAAGAGCAACAACTCCTCTCGCTCTAATCCTTAACTTTTACGCAGCGCGCCGTCAGTGCGCAGCCAAAACCAAACGTCTCCTCACCTTCGCCGCGGCGCACAGCTTCCTCCGTCCAATAAACCAACAGGAGGAGAAGAGGAAAGATTTAAAAGAAAAAAGCTCAGTAGATCCTTTTAAGAGAGTTGCTGTGTGTGTCGCTATCAGCCAGATGAATGCGTAAAATCCAGCACGGGGTGGTAGAGTAGCTCCGGACAGGTACGCATGGTGTGTCGGTCAGCGTGAGTCTGTGGCGTGTGTGTGAAGAGAGAGAGAGAGAGGAGGGAGGCTGTGGAGTGGAGGAGAGTGAGTGAGTGTGAGTGGGGGCAGACTCAGCTCTAAAGTACCCCTGCCCTGCTTTGATCTCACTGCTGATGTCAGAACGGCATTAGCATAAGAAAGCAGGGGCCAGAGCAGCAGGGATATAAATGCAATGTAGCTGGATTGATATCCGAGTGGAAATACTCCGGAACAGTCCCGTAATATTCCCACTGGGAGCCGCAGTGACTTACAGTGTGTCTGTGATGATGAATAGTCCGCACACTGACCTTATTTTAAAGGCATTTTAATAGTTCCTCTGGCATCATTGTCCCATAAAATTCCATTATAGATTCCTTGAGTTCTCACTTTCCTTATCAAGCATCATAGAAACCAGGATTCTCCACTAATTCTGCAAAAATAAATTAGAGTAAATTATGTTTTTTAGATTATACTGAAAACAAAATGCCCCTCTTATTTTTTACAGGGTGCTCTGCTAAAAGTAATATTTTTATTTTACAAAAAAGTTAAATATTAGATTTGGCTCAGCAACAGTTGCTATAAATTAAGTGATAAGGCCACAATGAGACATCCATGTTTTATAACTGATTTTATAACACGTTCTTATCGTATAAAGTGACCCAAACTGGTTATACAAAAGTGTCGTCATTGTTCCAACCACCAAAATCAAACAAGAGATGTTCTGTATTTGCTGATGTCAAAAGTCCATGCCTCGCAGAAACACGTGGACCGATTGAAGCGTTCTGCTATAATTGCTGAAAGTGTCCGTGTCTCATGCTTTTCATCAAAATCTATTCAGAAACCGTGTTTTACTTAAGGCCGCACGTTGCATGATTTTTCTTTCGCGCTCGCTACAAAGGAAACAACAACAAGGACGCAGCTGTGGTGAATTTGTGCTTGATTATTCTTTTGTTTCCAGAGAATTACCCTCGCAGAAAACGTTTCTTTTAGTAATGTTAAAAAGGGAAACGTCTGAGCCGCGGGCACACCCTGAAATGAAGCGTAGTTTTTCACCAAAATGAAAAGGTAAATGACGCTCTGAATCCGCTGTGACACTAAAAACACCTTTTATTTATTAATGTGGAATCCGTATAATAGCTGTGATATATATACTCTAATGCAGTTTGACATGATATCCCAGATACACACACACATGCACACACAGTGCTATCCAACATGTGTTCTTAAAGTCAAATAAAAGGATCCTAAAGTTACACAGAGTTTTCCTGTACTGGCTGATTTCCTTAAATATTACCTACACTGTAAGTGATATGTTGCCGAGCCAGCTGTGGGAAAGTAATGTATAGTTTCCCTCAGAATCCGCTGCACCTCCAGCGCTCAGACAAAAGGCAACACTGAGCTGTTGTCCAGACCTTGACCTTGCGACTGGTATAGCTAACAGGGCTGGACTGGTGCTGCTCTGGTGGGACCAGCAGGCCTGGTGTTGTCATGCCGTCTCTGGAGCACACAACAAGGAGCACCCTGATCCTGCTCACTGTATAATAGCTGCACATACCTTATTTACAGTACGCGGGGCTGCGATCCCAGTTCCAGGAGAGACTCAATGTGTTTTACATGGCAGTCAACTGTGAATGGGCACGGGGTCGGAGCATGTGTGGGAGTCGTGGAGCTTCCAGCAGGACCGGGCCCGTCTACAGACAGGCTTTTTACACACAGGCTCTCCATTCCTGAGCTAGGATCAACACGCAGCCCCTTGATCTTCACATCTCGCCCTCCGAGCCGCACGGAGGGGGGATAAGAGAGCCACTGGAGTTCATGATAATGAAATAACTCATGTCGTATAACTGCAGAATCAGAGCTGACTTATGATAGATAATCCGCATCTGGGATGAAAACCAGCTTTACGGAGATAATGTTACACTTGCACTGTACTTTTTAACTGTCACTGTAATCAGCTTTAGACATGCGGATTACTTCTGAACAAGCAGCAGTGTGTCTATGAAAATACCTTAAATAATTACAGTTCCACGTCTCTGGAGCGAGCGTTTGCTGAACCCAGATGTGATCCGAGTCTCAGCTTGAAAATTTATATTCTAAGGAGTCAACCTGTAAATGAGAAGACCATTTAGATTAGGGGATATCAGTAAAACCCAGTGTGATATATCAAAAACTCAATGCATAACTAGCCTTCGGTGAAAGTTGTACATCACAATTATTGTGTCGCGAAGCTGTGTAAATGTTTTAAGAAAGATTTTCCGAACATGATGAATGGCTCTGCTCTGGCTGAATACAGTGTTAATGTATGGTGAGGTCTCACAGCGCCGGGGCCATTGTCCTCCGAATCTCAAGGGGATCAAGCCAATATCACGAATCAGGAGGCTCACTGGGGGAGGGGAATAGGGACACTCAACTTTCACCCAGGAGGATCAGCGGCTGAATGGGTGCAGAGTTACTATTATGCCCTTGGAAAATACTCCCATGCTCCTGCAGGGTTTGCAAAGCTGAGCCGTGCGGCGGCAAACAGTGCAGTGGAAATGTGCGTATCTGTTTCTCAGTTTGCAAAAAAGGTTTCACGATAATTGCAAAATGATCCCTGCGCAGTTGTAAATATCTCAAGATGATTTTTAAAAAGACAATAAGGGACAGTTGGTAGTTATGTTTTGATGTCAGACTCTCATTACTCACATGGAAGAAGGAAAAGAATAATGTAATCTCACTGCCTTGCTTTTATTTCTTAAATGTGGGCCCTTTCATTTTGTCAGTGTTTGATGAAATAACAGCAACATGCAAAAACCACAGCAATAAACTAATAGAGGTTTAACTCTCTGATGAGGTACGCTCATCTCGGCCTGCTCTCCATTATCAGCCCAACTCTTCTGACCATAGATAATTTTCAAATCGGAATTAAATCCAGGAGTTTGATTAACAGCCGTCGCGAATGCAATAAAACAAGAAAGTTAAAAGGGAATTTTCAAGTGGAAGCTATTAACGAATGTAATGGTTCGTTTTCATTTTTGCCTCTTCAACAAAACGCTGAATGGCACGGGGCTCTGCTGCCAGCGGAATATTAATAAATAACAAGAACATTATGTACTATCAGGACACGGCATCCTTTTAAGAGATGAAGAGGGTCAGACTGGACCTGCGGAGGAACGGTGACAGCTTCACATCAGCCAGGTGAAAATCCCATCATCACCCTCTGGTATCCCTCCTGTGAAAGCTGCCACAGCTCACAGCGGGGATCGCCACAGAAACAACAAGCCGCGTCCAATCTGTGGCCCGCAGGACGAGATTGGACCCACGTCTTTTGAACGCCATTTGTTTACAACCCCTGTCTCTATTGTGCTTTGAGGACGGAGCCCTTTCAAGTGACAGATGGGTGGCACTTTTGAACACGTCATGTGGTCCCCGAGACTGCATTTCACCGCCGTGATTCTGGAGTCTGTGGTAAACGCACCGACCGGGAGTCCACCAGAGCTGCACGATCGACAACACCATGGCTGCTTGAACTGAATGTAAGGCATAGAAGTTGCCAGGATTAGGGGTTAACCAGCCAAAAGGGGAATGGATTCCAGCAATACAACTAACTAAAGAGTGCATTGCAGTGCTGTCATCTCACCAGAGAGTTAAATGAGTCCTCCATGGTATGCAACATGAATCACTTTAAAGGGATAATTCACTCTAAAATCTATTTTGGAATGAGCCGCTTTAATACAAACTACTTAAATGGAAGTAAAAAGATCATGACATAAATTGATGATATCGTCAGAGAAGTGGAACCTTTTGCCCACTCCTTGTCATCCAGCTGAGTTATATTTGAATGTACAGCTGTGAATTAGTAGATGTGTCTATAATCCATCCAAATGTCCTGGGATTTGTTCCATTATTTACTGTCTGTAGAACAGCTGCAGGATATGTCACCACTACAGTCCAACTCTTAGCTGCTCAGCCAAGGTCCAAGTGATAAATTAAAACCCAGCTATATATCCCTTAAAAATTAATATATGGGGGATTCTCTTTTTACGTTGATTTTCCCTTTAAAAAGAGACGTTTCTTCCAGCGTCAAGGTGGCAGCACTGTCTCACACAGGTCTTTTATCACAGCGTATGACGCCATGTCAGTGCATTTGAAGAGGTGTTGCTGAAGGGGAGCAAAAGGTGTTGAGGGCAGAGGGGTTTGAGGTGAACCATGTGGGTGGGGTGATGACTTCAGCAGTCTGGGATGCTCCGTTCATTCACAAACGTCTCTCCACCCGCACCTCCTGGTAAACACAAGTGGAATAGTGACAGAGGAATCCCAAGGACAGGCACCAGCCCGGCAGCAGGCCTCTTAAACAGTACAATAGATAAATTGTGCAGATATACATCTGGTTCTTATGAATATCGCTCTTTAGATTGCAGTTGGTGGAGGCTTGAGAGCACCAAAGCCTCCTGATAAATGATTAAAGCTTACTTCTGTAAGGATTAAAAAAGCGTTTGAAATTCCAAAGTGCCTGCCCGTTGCTCTGTGAAAACATCATGGAGTCAGGAGTCATTGCAGAGAACCAAATAAAGCGTGTGAGCAATCATAAAATAAATGTTATTCTCTGCCTCATGATCGGTTAATCTCTTACTGTGCTGAGGCGCACGCAAGAACAATCCTTCACATATTACTTCAGATCCTACAGGTTTACAATAGCAAATAAAAATGAAGTGCTCTTCAAGAGTACAATCAACAAGCTGACATCTGAATAATTCAAACCAAAAGTTGTACTTGACTAGTAGTACTAGGAGGATCTGAATTGTGGCCTGTGCTGCCAATTTTCCCTGAAAGGGAACCTTGAAATAAAATCCACTTAAGCCCTCTGTCTTCCCCTCCAGAGTGTAGTTAAATCCTGGCTGTGTATGGACATGATTACAGAGTGCCACGGGTCTTACATCAGTCCAGAACCTTGACTTCCAGCAGGAAACCTGGTGCACGGGTCAATTATGGCAATACCTTGTTTTGCTTAGAGATGGAGGATGTGTTCTTCATGCTCAAACACTCTGGCTGCACCTTGACGTCCACTTGTGCTTTCAAAGTGCAAATAAATAAGACCCAGCTTGCAGGAGGCGTGCTGCTCCTGGCAGAATGTGCAGAGATAGCGTTGCTGCTGGGAGGCCTGTGGACCCAGCGGCTGGCGGCCCACAGCGGAGGCAGATCCGTTTGCTCAGCAGCTGAGAGGGGACACGGAGATGCTCCTTTCACACTGAGCTGAGCACCGACAATCGGGGCTTTGTTAGGGAGGCATCTGCTGTTACAGCTCACAGGAAGAATACATGTCAATTTAAAAAGTGCCCTCGGTGGGGTTATCAGTGTTAAAAGACAGCGGGCCTTCAAGTCAACAAACAAAACTTATGCAAATGGCAGGTTTTAACTATTCCTGAAACCTGGATATTTCGGAGGCAATTAGGTCTGAATAAACTTAGTCTTTGTTTAAACTGGGATCAGGTGTTTAACTTAAAAGTACTTAAACAAGCCTGGAGTATTGTGTCAGTAGATCCTCAGTCAGTTAAGAACACTCAGAAGAATTAGGAGCAGTTGTTATCATGTACTCTTCTTAAGGGGAAACACTACAGGTGAACATAATTAAAATCACACAATGTTTTTTTGTGTGTGACACATTTGCTGAAATGTTATTTTTAAATATGGAAATTAGGCCTTATATCTGGCTAAATTTTAAATTTTAGTTTTAGTTATTTGACATAGAGTAAAAAAAAAGGATTTTGAATGTCTCTTTTTGTCACTCAGTAACAGAAAATACTGTGTGGAGATTGTCAGGTCGGAGTAGGAGGAAAAAACGGCCTTTAACGACATGTATTTTAATCGAAATCGACAGAAGCAAACAGACAAAATGTAGTAAAATAAACACTTAAATGTGTATTTGCGATGTTTTCTCTCCACTCGTCTGAAAGAAGACATTAGAGAAGCAAAACTTTAAATGTGACCAGCTCACAAAAAATGTTTGTCTTTTGTGTCTTGCCTTGAGAGAAACTGGAACAAACCAGAGGAGAGACAAATATTGTGCAATGCAACTTTAAGTTTTGTATAACGTTCAGAATACTACTACCATTGTTCAATAGTTCTATAAAAGCATACTGGCTGATGATAACATCTACAGCATGTTGCCTCTTTAACTGACAGTAGTGGGGATGCATTATAGACATTCCTCCTGTAAATTCTTCTACACCAGATGGGAATTCATAGCAAATAATTGACAAGAAAAGCTCACAGAATGCACTTTTTTCCTAGAAATTACATATTAACCAAACCACAATGGCAACAATGGAGCCCAAAAGCGACGACTTGCATCACTGGCGAACGCAAGTCAAACCCGTCCGCCTCACATACCCGGCATTGCAGTGGCATTACACTACTTGAAGACAAATAGCAATTTTAAAGCAAATGTTTACCTGAGATCTAGAGATTGTTTAGTGGTTGTATGACCTTAATAACCCTCCCTCTAAACCCACATACTTGTTGATCAGTAAGCGAATTATGCAAGGCGTTTCATTTGATACGCCATCAAGTGCAATCATTAACTCTTGCTTCCTGGATTGTGACTTTTCACACTCTGAGAAGAGAGTATGCTTGAAATGAGGCATAACTAAATAACAGCTACTGTATGTGGCGAAGTACCCAGTGCCATCTTGTACGGCATCTGTGGCCGTGTAGTTTAATTTACCAACATGGTATCCGTAGGAATGTAGAATAGCTCTCCTAGTTAAGAGCTGCTGTTAAATCTCATCCTAGAAACCTTAAGAAATGCATTTGATTCCTAAGCCTTGCTGGCATATTTACCTAGTTGGAGTGCCACTTCTTCCCAGATTGATTAAATTCCTCTAAAGGCAAACTACAGCCTCACTGCGCCATCTTGTGTTCACTTACAGACATGACATCAGGTTTAGCAGCACTCAAAAGCACTCTGCTACCCAGAGAAACTCAACAGCCCAAAAGCCAAAACATCTTTTTGGAGCATTTTATTACTTTTTTGACAAATATATATGAAGGTTTTCCTATTGAGGAAACATTCTTTCAAAGATACGTTTACAGCAAATTCATTCCTGCAAAGAGACAGGAAACATGGGAAATCATCAGAAGACATGATGGAACTAACCATTTCTATTTGTGCCCAGGAAAGGTAAGGGTGCAGTTTAATAATTAGAATCAACTGATGACAGTGATACAGAAGTAAGTCTGGTCATTTCTGGTAATGACAAAAATAGAGTTGTCTCAAACGCCAATGGGACATTTTCAAACGTCTGTATTATCATGATACATGGGGTGAATTATTAGTTTTGCATCAAGGCACACAAGCATTGATAACCGTCATTGGAGCATTGCCATTTTTTTGGCCAAAATATTGGTCCCATTGGGCAGTACAACTGTACAAACTACAGAATAAAAAAACAAAGCATAAGATAGGGCTTTGCAGGATAACAACCGAAGGAAATCTCAAAGAATTTAGATCAATAAATGTACAGAGAAATCTTGAGTTCAGAACGTGGGACCTCGGTAAGGGTTGAACACATTAGTTGCTCAGTATAGTGGTGGTGACATCGCACTGACTCGCAAACGCATTGCTCAGGTCTGCTAGTAGTGACGGAAGACCTGCAACTCTTACAGAGGATGGAGCTCAGTGAGGGATCTCTTTTCCTGCTGAACAAACTCCTGTAAGCTTCTTTTTCCCTGCCTGAAGTTGCTCTCCCTTCTTGAAAACGGCAGGATGACCTGAAGTCTGAGAAGAGTCTCAATGTTGCTAAAACTTCTTATCTGCGACGTCTTGAGCGTGTCGAGCACAGTAGTTGGGAGATATCCTGCCAGAGGATCCAACCATTTCTCCTTCCACGACTTCATCTCAGAGTGAAGGGAGCCCTGATCTGGCAAGTCCTCCTTGTACAGGCGGAACACAAGACCACTAAGAATGCTGGTTTCTACTTTGGACATTGCGTAAGGCACAATCTCCAGACACCTCAAGGTATCCAATACCTTCTCTGTGAAGAGATCGTCGATTTCTGCTATCGAGTGCTCTACGACCTTCACGCTTACTGATTCTTTGTAAAACTCGCTCAACGGCTCTAGAAGCACTGAATGCAACATTGTGACATGGAGTTTAGAAGCCAGGGAGACGGCTTCCTCAAACCAGGCCTTGTGATGGGTGTCAATATCGCTCTTCAGTTTACTGAGGGACGCTTTCAGATCAGGCAGGTTATTCACAGCAAGCAACATATCTAAGGGTTTGCCCTGGAGAGACTGACTTAGCCTTTTAGTTACCCCCAAGATGTTCTTCTGCACCACTGTGGATAGGATGAACTCAAAGTTTCTGATCGCATCAAAGAACTGTGATGCTTGCTGCTGGTGTGAAGTACTTCCCTCCCCTTTCAGCTCATTCAAGCAGAGCATGACTGCTTCTAAAATCTCTACCATCACCTCATGCATGTCATGGCTCTTCTCCCAGTTCTTGATCAGTTTGTCCCTCAACTCGTTGCCCTTTCCTTCATCGTGCTGGAACACGTGAATGATCATGTCTTCCAGTTTGTTCTGACGTTCTGCGTCCTCTGTGAGCCAACGCAACAGTTTTCCTATAAGGACTGCTCCATCAGCTGCTTCTTCAACACCAGAAGATTTAGCCAGCCAAACATTAAGAGACAAAGCAGAGGTGACAGTTCTAACAGCCTGCGGGTATTTCGTAGCTATAGCTAAACTTACAGCCCTCATCTGAGCTCCTACTTCCCCAACACTCAGCAAGGCCTGTCCTCTACAATACTCCATGTTGAGTCCCCACTTCTCAGACAGGGCAGTTTCAATAGCATCTGCAAGGACAGCTGGGTCTTCAACAAAAGGGATGAAAGCCAGCGTTTCCTCACACTGGATGTCCTCTTTGTTCAGGTACCTGATGCACAGTGGGACATAGAGCTCACCGTCAATTTCAACCGCTTGCTCAGTTATAACTGTGAAGAACTGAGAGTCCCAGAGTTCCTTGAGGATTTGTTCACGCAGTTGTGGCTCATAAAAAGACACTGCTGTTCTTGGTCCTGGGACGACCTCCAGTATCACTTCAGTGTCAGCTGGTTTCACCTCTCCATCAGTTGGTGCTGCTGGTTTTACATCAATGCCTCCTGAAAACAGAAATAAATATATTACCTTTGACAATTATTTTCTTGTCTTCTCTTAACCAGAACTATACACAGTGATGTTTTTATCATCAAGTTGCCATGACTGTACTTACCTCTGTCCAACTTAAGTCTTTGTAGAGTTCCCATAACCTGAAATACATGTACAACAACTTCAGTTATGTAGTACTGATTCCAATGTAAAAGAGATGACATGTTCTTGTCTGATCAACAATGCGATACCCAAACTACTCATTTCACAGTCAAAAATTTGGAAATGTTGCCATTTGGGAAGCTGGAACCACATATGTTTTACTTAAATGAAGATGACCAATTGTTGCAGCTCTAGTATGATCCAAAGGAGGCTGTACTGAATTTACCTGGGACAGACATGGGCTGCTCTCCGGATCAACCTCCACACACTTCTCAATGGCCTCTGGCAGCCTCTGTAGTGTTGTGCAGTGCGAGAGGAGCATCACATGATCCATTCGGCTGCCTTTGCATACAGTGTTCTTAAACAGATCCCTCATTGAGTTCAGAGTGGTCTTCATCAGGTCAAACTCCATGCTGACGCTGGGCAGGACAGCGACTAGCCTAAGTAGCAGCGTGACGGTTGGGTGGCTCTTGGACTCAGGATGGACTAGTGTTTCTGCAATAGATGTTGGAGGAGCAGCGACATCCTGGTACTTCTCTCTCCAGACAGAAGCCCAGGTGTTGATTTCCTGCTCGGCTGCCTCAGGCTCAGGGAGATCCGTAAGGTAGAGACTGAAAGGCTTGTCTGTGGACTCGGACAGTATGGGTTGTGGATTGCATGAAGGCAGCAACGACAGGACTGACAGGGCCTTCAAGTGGCCGTCTGAGAAGCTGTACTTCATTTCATCGATGAGACTCTGGAGGAGAGGAACACTGAGATTTTCTCTGTAATATATCTCAGGAGATTCATAGCTGCTGGCTTCCTCTGAGAAGCACACTTGTTCAGGCGCAACCTTAGTTGCTAGCTGGAATGCCTGCTCAAACCAAGTAGAGTGCACAGAGCTCACATTTTCTAACATTTTGTTGAGCGTCTCTATGATCGAGGGGATTTTCTCCACTTCACAGAGAATATCAGCAGGGTTTCCACAGCGGAAGACAGTGCTACAGTTACGAAGAGGAGCACAAGCATTCTTCAGAATCACAAGGGTGACAATGAAATCCATATTTCTCAGAGCTGTAGAGAGAACTTGAGCATGCATTGACTTGGCACCTGTGGCACTGGAGCTCACAGCATCTAGGCAGCTAAGAACGCCCTCTAATGTGTCAGCGAGTATGTCAAAGAAGTCCTCTCTCTTTTTCCATCTCGAGCAACATGTTTCTGGAATTTCCTCCAGGGCTTCTCTTGGCATATTCAAAAGCCCATCAACAGCCTGTGCCAACTGTCCCTCCAGACAAGGAGATTCATCAAAGAACAGCAGCAGGTCTTCTGTGATGTCCAGCATTTTTGCTACTGAGGGGCAAGGCACACTTCCCGCCAGCCAATGGGCAAGGCCGCAAGACTCACTGGGTGTTACAATACAGAGTGGATAACTCTTGAGGAAATCCAAAGACATTTTCTTCAGGCTTTGATAACCCGCGCCCAAGTGCATGAATGCCTGTCCTCGGCACTGCGACATCGGCAAGCCCCAGTCCTCAGTGAGAATCTTTGCAAGGTTATTCGCTTGTCTATCAACATGGCAACTTTCATCAAATGGTAAGAAACCCATGAGCTCTACTTTTGGAGCAGATTCTCCGACATACCTGACAAAAACTGGCAGATGGGTCTTGTCAGCTATTTTAACAGGTTTGTCTGTGATAAGTGAGAAGAACGGAGATTCTTGTATTTCTTTCAGGATGACATCTCTGATTCCATTTATGAGGAGGTTCACCATTTCCTCATCACCTATATAAGGCGTGCTTTTGCTCACAGTTCCAAACCAGTGGCACATCCTGAGCTCCTGGACAAAAAGCTCTCTCTCTTCCTCTGAGAGGTCACAGAGACTGCTGTTCTTTTTCCCCAGTACTGCGGCCAGTCTGAAAACCGTAGCCAGACTTTGGCGATTATCCCCCGTGTGCCCATTCTCATCTGCTGGTTTCATCTCTTGGTCCTCCATCTTGTCGGGAGATTGCTGCACTTTGGACTCCTCGGCTTCCTCCTTAATACAATCAACTAAATACATCAATGGAAAAAACAAAGAACACAAAAGTGGTTATGACAAACAATATAACCATGGAAAAACAGAGCATGATAAAAAAAAATAAATCTCAATGACCATACCCTCCATATTATTTTCAGAGTTCTTGCTGAAACTCTTGGATTCCTTGTCCTGCAAGAACACGCAGGTATATAAAATTATTCTGATGTTCATATGATTAATACAATATAGAAAGTGAAATATTAACAGACATACAACACAGTTATTTCTATTTAGAAAAATACAAGGACATACCAGACAGATACCCTCCAAAGCTTGTGGCGTAACCTTCAAACACTGGGTCACCATGCGGTCCAGGTCTCTGCTGAAGTCTGTGCCCACCTGCAGCATAGCTAAGCACGGCGATCTGTCTTTGGGACTTGTGCTTCTCAGGTAGTCTTGGAACTTCTTGTGGCGCATTACAACACCACAGTCCTCTAGTTCTGTGCTGGGTAGTACGGACATAATCCTCAGCAGTGCATTGATGTTCCCAAAGTACTGCATGAGTGGCAGACGCAATGTGTGAAATATGGAGCTTGGGATTGTAACGGATGCCACTTTGGTCTTCCACGTTACTCTCCAACAGCACAGCTCTGTGAAGAAGTTATCAGCATCAGGGAGATCACTGCTATAGAGCGGAGGCTTTGACTTCAAGCTCTCAAACATGTAACTGACTGTGACTGAGCATGGGACCAGGGAGAGGAAATTCAGAGCTTCTTTGTGGTCTTCTGAAAAATGATCCTTCACAGCATTTATAAGGTTGTCAACTAGGGGCACACTTAAGCCATCTTTGTAAAAACCAACTGGCTTTATCATGCCATCCCTTGGCATAGAGTTTTCAGGCACTTCAATCTGCACTCGTAGACTCTGTGCCATCGCACAGGCTTCATCAAACCAGTTCTGGTGAAACACCTTCATATTTGTCTTTACTCTGTTCAGAGTGGCCACAATACCGCTGATTTGGCAAAGCTGGGATGCAGCACTGAACTGGTCCTTCTGAATACCAGCACTCAGCTCTCTGGTAAAGGAGGATGCATTCTTCAAGACCACCATGGCAATGATGAAATCAAATTCCATCACCTTGCGGAGCAGTGCTCCTGCTTGTTCAGACACAAAGGCTTTCCATCTTTGTGGGTTGTTTTTGACTTTCTCCAGACATTCGACTAGAGGCTCCAACATCTGCACAAACACCTCATAAGAATCATGCTTTTCTTGCCAAAGTGTACAGAACTTTCCTTGCAACTCTTGGACCTTTTCATAGCTCTCTCTCAGACCAAAGGCTATCACATGGTCGAGCTGTTTTTCTAGAGCAGCACTGCTGCCAAAAAACATCAACACCTCTTCAAATGTATCCAGGGCTCTTTTAACAGCAGGCACTGGGATGGATTTTGACCACCATGTGTTAAAAGAGTAGGAAGAACAGTGTGTGCTTATGGCAAGAGGATGCTTCTCCTGGACTTTGCAGGCAAAGGCTTTCAGTTTGTAGGAAACGTCACCAGACCCTAGGTATGCTTGACCTCTGCAGTTATTCAAATCAAGATGCCACTCCACTGTTACCATTTCCATGAGACGGTGTACCATGACATCGCAATCAAGATCAGCCTCAAGAAACCCCATCAACTCCAGTCGCATGACATCAAAACTGTCTACAAACCTAAGGAAGAGTGGAAGATAGTCTTTCTCCCCAAGTTTCACAACACGGTCAATGAACAAGGAGAAGAATGAACTTCCCACTTCCATGAGGATTCCCTCTCTGACAGCACTCTCACACACAGTGAGAACTTCTTTCATTTCAGACTTGGTCACATACTCGACCTCTCCATCTTGAGCACCGTCACTGTGTAGCCTGCCTTGACTGCTGTATGCAGCCATCACTGCAGCCTGCAAGGCAGATTTAAGAGCTTCTCTATCAGTCTCTGCACACTTCATCTCTACAAGCCTCTCAGCATCCATCTCTAGGTTTATGAACTGTAATTCTTCTTCAGTGTCCTTTTCAGCATGGTTTCCATGGGCTGCCACTGAAATGAAAGATGGGAATGGTTGTTGATGAGATTACAGTTAAACACAGTTGTAAATAACCAAGATTGCACATGCAGTCTAACAAAAATATCATTAAATGTTATTTGACATTCAAGAGTTTTTTCAATTCCAAAACTTATTTTTAATGTAGTCATCATTTGGTATGATGCCTGTCTTTGTGTATGCAGCTGCATTTCCTTTCCTACTGCATTTAACTGTATATTTTTTGTTACAATAGAGGTATGATTAACCACAATTGCAGCATGTTAAAATGCAAAATAGCTAACATCTAAACCCTCTCACCTTGTGAGGGCTTCTCCTTGGTGTCATCATCCTGTAACACACACAAACAACCACACAATCAGATGCCATTTCAGGAGAAACGGTAAGTTATGAAATTTCTGTGGTATTCAGTTTATGAAAGTCTACTCACCATTTGCAGCAGCTTTAGGATGTCTGGATGCTTCTGGACATACGACTCCACCATTTGTTCAACACAGAAGTGCACATCCTGGTTCACATAGACATATGCCATGCTGCACTGCCTTTGGTCCTCTGGTGTGGCTCTCAAGTAGGAGTGGCACCGCTCCAGTACCATATGGTATTGGCCATACACATCTGCCTCTGCATTTACACACGGAACAGTTCCCAACACCCTCAGCAAGCTCTGCACATTTGGGTAGAACCCAATATCTGGAATCTTGAGTGTTGCAAACACTGTGGTTGGTAGGATTCTGCGCTTGCTTGCATGCCTCCACTTCACTTCCCAACAACCGAGCTCTTCATAGAATGTGTCAGGCCGTGCGAGGTTGTTCAAGTTGGCGTCTGCTACTTTATCCCTGCGGATGCTGAAATTGTGGTCAGCCATGTAAGATGGCACTAACGAGAGCCATCGGAGAATCCTCACCATCTCTGTGCTGAACACTCTCTTCACCTCTGCAACAAGATACTGCAAGATAGGCCGGCTCAGAGTTTCTCTGTAAAAGTCCTCCAGTGGTGTCTCAGTTGTGTTTCCTGGATCTGTCTCCGGTTTAGTGACCTCCACTCCAAGCTTCTTTGCTCGACCAACTGCATCTGAAAACCATTTCCTGTGGAATATTGGGAGCTCCTGTTGGTATTTGCTTACCAGCTTTAAGGCATTGGAAATTGTGTACTGCAAGGTACTGCTGATGCTAATGATTCCCCTGAGACTTGAATTCAGTATGCTCACACAACACAGGGTGTTCTTTAGAGCAACAAGTGTGATGATGAAATTGAAATTCTTCAAAACTGGCTTGAGCTTGGCCATCTGTTCAGCAGTATCTTCATCTACCTTTGAAATTATCTCATTGATGCAGTTCAGGAATGGATCCAAAATATCTAACATGGTCTGAAAGGCGTCAGTGCCATACTCCCAATTCCCACTGATAGATGCCTTGATCCTCTCCACTTCTCCTTTTATATGTCCGTATGCCATCTGGATCTTTCCTTCCAAACGTCTGCACAGCTCTGGGGTTCTCCTGAGTAATGAGGCCACCTCCTCGACAGTGTCTGCAACCTTCTGGATGGAGGGCACAGGCATGCAGCGAATGATCCATATGTTGAAGGCATATGGGTCACTTGGTGACAGAACGACTTGTGGAAACTCTTGCAGAATCCTGCAGGTAAGATCTCGCATTTTCTGACACATACCTCCAGTCACCAGATAAGTGAGTCCTCTGCAATGCTCCATCCTCAGCCCCCACTTATTTCGCAGCTCGGAGAGAAGCATGTAAAACAGATTCTCTGCATCCAAGTCGCACGGTAAGAACCCAACCAGGTGCTTTTGTGGAAACCCAGCTACCGTGACAGACCTGATGAACACCGGGATCTGCTCCTTTCCCTCGATGCTCGTCACATCCTGAAGCAAAATAGAAAAGAATCGTGCCTGTCTGAGGCTGTTTTGGATCTCCTCTCGCATGAGGTCTTCACTAAACTGCAGGATTTCTTTCTTGTCAATTTTCTCCACACAGATACGATTGAGAGTCTGCTGACCCCTCGCACCTCCAATCGGCTCGTCAGTGTTGAGGTTTGCGCCATTGATGCTGAATCCAGTCAGTGCCAAAATTTCCTTAAAATAGACCTTTAGAGTCTCTTTTGCTTTGGAGCTGGCTACATCCTCTTGGGTCTGGTTGTCTTTTTGCAGTATAGTTGTTGCACTGTTCTCTCCAGATGCTTCTTCTGCCTCCTCTGGCACTTCAGCTGCTGCATTTTCTGAAGTGAAAGAATATATACCGATTGAAAGGTTGAGATGATTTTAAAAACTGCTAATTCAACATTTACTACAGATTTTAGCATGCACTAAACCTAATGGGGAAAGAATAAATTAAACCATTGACTGTACCTTTTGTTTTCTTCACAGCAGTAGCTTCTTCTTCCGACTAGGTAGAGTAAAAGCATAAATACAGGTTTGCATTTCTAGAGTTTAAAGAGTTTGTTAAAACAAACAAACAAGAAAAACAAGAAGTATAATATTAGGCACTAAATAAACACTTACTGGGTCTCTAGCTCGTTTCCTGGTGCAGCTTGACTGATTATTCACAGACGTAAAGTCAAATATTGTTGGAACAGCATCTTCCTTTAAGACACAACCGGAGGCGCTCTGAAAATTAAGAGCAGATCAGATCCGTGTTGATGAGACTTAGACACCCAAATAAACTTTGTCCCAGAAATGGAAATCCCAAATGTCACTGGCCTACCCCCCAGGAAAATGCACCCCACCACATGGCAAAGACATCAAACCATCAGGAACATGTTGAGGAACATGACAATGGCCCAACATGTTGATTTGACCTCCAAACTTCCTACACCACATTGTGATCAAGCATCAGCAGGATGCAGTGGAACAAGTTTGACTGACAGAGGCCCCACTGCACAAGCCAGAGTACCCAAAGGATCCAGTGCTGAAGTCCTGGTTCCAGACCCCATAGGACACCCTGAGAGGTTGCCATGCTCAATGGTTCAACACAATATTAGGCAGGTGGTCATGATGTTATGCCTGATCAGTTCATATAACATGGAATTTCCCATAAACACTGCATGATACAGGTCTTTAGAAATATATTTTATTTAAACTGATGACTGTGATACTTGATTACAAATATCTTTTTCTTAGCTGAACTTTACACCAACACAGTCGAATCAATACGCAGGTTTTTGACTGCTGGAACTTGCGGCCTGAATCTTTGAGTGTGTTCCAAACGCCCCCTTAGACCAGGCACCCAGGGTAGGTCTTCTGAGCAGCGCTGGAAAAACTGCTGGGCGGTAGTTGACACTGATTGGTTAAACTCGGGGGTACAACGAGCCCCATTCTGTTTGCCCTTTTAATGTCTTTATCAAAAAGTAGTCCTCTTCTAACATCGTCATCAACAATATTAAATCCGCCATATAGACTAACATAATGAACCCTGCATTGATCTATTTATTTATTATTCAAGGCGCTCACAGAACTGGAGTTACTTCCAGGAGCTCCTATTTGTCGTTGCTTTGGCGCAATCTGAAGTAAAGTTACGGCCAAAACTGTCGGATCCTACTGTTGGAACATTAGAACCACCTCAAATCTGCCACAAGTTCCTGCAGTACAAAGCTGCCTATTGTGATTACTGCAGAGGTTTTATTTATCCTTGTGTACACACACACCATTTTTTGTTCACCTCCAGCTTAGAAGAGTTCGGTTTTTGTTGACAGTGTCTGAGAGCGGTGTTGGTACAGCTCTGCAGGAGTTTTATTTGACTGCACTACACGGATGTTTCTCCGCTGTGTGTTCGTTAGCAGAAGTTTCATCAGTTCAGGTCTGCCTAACAAACTGGTAACTCATATATCCTTGCAGATGTGAAAACACCTAAAGAAATAGTCTGTAGCATTTACCCAGTGCTACACGAATAACAACAAAAAGAAAGCGAAACGACTCCTGTTAATATGTTCACAGACAGAAAGAGCAACAGATTTGCCTCTTACCTGATGAGCGATCATTGAGGGCTCAAAGTGCTTTGCACAAAGTCGGTACAGCTTATGCAACTGCTCGGGAGGTTCCGACGCCAAATCCTGACGGTGACAGTTGTTCAACCATTGTTTGCAGCTGGAAAATACAGGAGGGAAAGGCGTCACAATCAAAGACGCTACATAATGACACAAACAGAACTTAAAGCTCTCGAAGCACTGAGAACTCTACTTATGTTTGAGTGTAAAACAGTTCACTGATGTTTTAACACTGCTCACGGTGACGTACCAGCGACCTATAGGCTCGACATAGACATGGACAACATGACGGCTCCACAGAAGCGAAGCAAAGAAATATATTTATTCATTTTAGCGGAAATCAGTTAAGTCACAGCAATACAAATAATGATAAAAAGCTGAATATCGGATCCAACAATCGGCCAGACTGATAATCAGTGGACCCTTTCTGCACAGACTCTGGTTGCAAATGTTGGCACCAGTGCAAGATGGCAGCCCCCATATTTCTGCCATATTTTGGAGGTGCAGCACCGTCCATAAACACCGTATTATTATTACTTATTTGAAAGCAGCATTCTTTTTTCCTCTCTCACACAATCTAACTTTCTAACTTGCAAGAAAACGTTGAAACAAGACATCAAATGCATTTTAGACAAACACACATTTATAGTACTGTGATATTGAAAGAAGTCTCATCTGCAGCAATCGCATCAATCCGACGCAGCCAAGGATATAATTTTCCGCACAACTAGGGGTCGACTGATAATTGGTTTGGCCAATTATCGGATCCAGTATTCAGCATTTCTCTGATTACTGGTATAATTATCTAAAAAGGTTAATTCATGCTGTGATACTTTGGATCTAATGCAGTTAGCCTCAGGCAGCGTCCCAGCCACAGCATTACATGTTTGGTTACTCATCAGAAGTAGCAGCCTTTTAACGATGGTCGATAGAAGACTTCAGATTTCAACAAAATCCTCTGCTGGAGTTTGTGTAATTCTAAATCGTGAAACAGAGATTTTCATTTTTACCGCAGATGTAAATCAACTGCAAATATCAGTTCATCAGTCTGTTTGATTACTAATCAATCAAATTGATATTAGTCCTAAAAAAACACACAAGTCAGCCCCTAAACAGTGGTGGCAATGATTTAAAACGACAACAAAAAGACCCTAAAATAAATCGAGTTGCAGCTGATTGCTGACGGAAGCATATGCCACATTACATGCGCTCTTTGCTCTCACCCCATCTTCCCTTCCACTTCCCCTTTTCTCTCTCTCTCTGTTTCAGTGGTGCAGGCACAAAACTGATTTGCCCACAAATAAGACTTGTTTACTTCCTGAATTTAACCCAATGTTACACGGGCGTCGGTTCAGAACAGCCACAGAGGAGGAAAGGGTTTGGGGGCAAACGTAGTACAGGCATGAAGCGACTACCTAGATCTGTTAGCGGGCAGTCTTCCCTTTGGCTTGGAGGATTTCCTGCACTGATTCTTCAGATTCAGCCTCCTGAGTCAGCCAGATGAACTGCATCTGTCAGTCACTTGCTGAGCTGAAAATAATTCCGCCAAATGTGTTTTCGAGTAAGACGGCGTTCATATCGCTGCGCGGTACGACCAGTGTTGTGCCAGGAAAGCAGCCGTCTGCCAAAAAACTGATGGCGCACTTCTCGTTAAAGCTGTATCACCCAGTTTCTGTACGTCTGTGACTGTTTTTTATCTCCATCAAACAGTCATAACGTGCTTCTACACAGAGCGTCACGTCTTTGACAATAGCAAAACTGTGTTTCTATGAAACTTCCACATTTCTTGTAACTGATTACCAAAGACATGATATCTGTTTAAAGCATAATCAGGGATGACATTTTAAGATGACTATTGTATCCTTTCCAATGCTTAGGCTAAATGTGTTTACGTATGTTTGGACTGTAATTACCCAGTCTACAGATTGGCTTTGGTACATCACAACCAGAAATACTTGCTTATGTTACAGCTGCGTCCATTCAAAGCCGGAAATATGAACAGTAAAAAATATATAGATGGACGTATGGTTCCAGTAAACCATCTGCCAGGTTGGTTTGTTGATGAAACCTGCATGTTAAGAGTGTGTGGCAGTGGTAGACATGAACTCTGGGTGTTTTAGTGTCCACATGCTTAAAAAATAAAACTGTTAAAAATGTCTAAAGTCGTTGGACTTGGAGTGGCCGCTGTGACTTGTTGACGCGCTGCCAACATAAGTACAAAATACGACCCAAAAGTATAAACGAGTAGAAAAATATGTCCTAAAATGTAATATGAGTAGAAAAATATGTCCTCAAATGTAATATGAGTAGAGAAATATGTCCTCAAATGTAATATGAGTACAAAAATATGTCCTAAAATGTAATATGAGTAGGAAAATATGACCTAAAATGCAAAATGAGTAGAAAAATATGTCCTCCAATGTAATATGAGTACAAAAATATGTCCTCAAATGTAATATGAGTAGAGAAATATGTCCTCAAATGTAATATGAGTACAAAAATATGTCCTAAAATGTAATATGAGTAGAGAAATATGACATAAAATGCAAAATGAGTAGAAAAATATGTCCTCAAATGTAATATGAGTAGAGAAATATGACCTAAAATGCAAAATGAGTAGAAAAATATGTCCTCAAATGTAATATGAGTAGAGAAATATGACATAAAATGCAAAATGAGTAGGAAAATATGGCCTAAAATGTAATATGAGTAGAGAAATATGACATAAAATGCAAAATGAGTAGGAAAATATGGTCTAAAATGTAATATGAGTAGAGAAATATGTCCTCAAATCTAATATGAGTAAAGAAATATGACCTAAAAACATAAACATGAGTAGAAACAGCATAAAAATTAATGTAAAATGTGCTTTCCTAGAAATTAAGTGTAACATACAGTGTAATAAGTGGTGTGTTATTGCACACAGGTAATAAATACCGGGTTATTGCCCCAAGTTATCGCACATTATTAGGTGTAAATATATATATTTGCCTTTTCAATTATCCTGTGGACCTGTAATCTTTAAAATTCACCTTCAGGAGTGAAGTCAAGTCATTTTTTATGCGATAATATCATTTTAGCCACAATCTAAAGACTTACAACCACTTTTTTTGCAAGTGGGGAAACTACATTACGTGAGTTGAATTGGTCTTTTAAAGCTGTTCCAATCAGTACAAACAGATGGACCGGTTCTAATGTGGGCAGCAGAGCAGGTTAAATAATTGCCCCCACTGATGGTATTAAGTTTTTGGCAGACAACCACTTTACCGGGACGTCAACGTGAAAACACAGAGTGGGGATCACAGCAGGACAAAAGGAGCTGCTAATTATTCACCTGTTAAAAGGCCACAGCTCTGGTATTATAATAAAGTTGATGTAAATACGGTAAACAATGAGCTGCGGTGCTAAATCCCGGTGTAAGTTGCGCAGTTTAATAAACAGCAGCCACAACAACACAGAGCAGCTCCACCACTGAGGTGCTCTAACGCCGCTAAGCTAACGTCAGTCCCCCTAACGTTACCACACTACTGGGACGGTAGGTGTCGTGTACCGATGGCGATTTTTTATTACAGCACGAAAAAAAAGTTTCTAACTGTTGTTTCTCGTCGTGTGCGAAATGGCCGAGCACAAAGCCAAGCTGCCGGAGCCGATAACACACGTCCCGGGTCGGTTTCCGAGGCTCGGCGGGCGGACGGAGTGTATTTCACACGGACTTTTCTTTCAAGAGTAACGTAAGTCTGCGCCATTTTCCACAGAGTTGTGTCACTATTAGCCAACATGATGTGAAGCTAACGCCATTGCTAACGGCTAACACATTCATTTTCTGCGTGCTCCGGGGGGGCTCGCTTCTGAGCCGCGTCTCAATGAAATAAGCACAAGTCTTACCGCTCCGGGTCCAAAGGAAAGTTGAAGAGCGGAGTGATGCTCTCGGATTCCCGCTGCTGGTAATCACAGTTGGCCGCGGCGCAGCAGTCAGTCATTTTGGACTGCAATGTAGCTAGCAAGCAAGTTAGCTAGCTTAGCTGGCGGTTGCAAGCTGGCAAAGGCTACTGTGAGCAAACCTGCGGGAGAGTCTACAGAGTCATGCCTGGGACGAAACCTGCAACCGACACAGTTGACTTTCAACGGTACTTTCGCTTAATGTCTCTTTGGCAAACTAAGAACCCACTAATTCCATGCTTTCAAAAGTTGATGTTCCGTGCTGAGCTAAGAGTCGCCGAAAGCGTGTTATCCCATCAACCAGGAACTAGTCGGTGCAGCTCTGAGCGTGGACCAGCAGAGGGCAGAGCGGCACCAGCGGGCCCGGACAAAGAGCTCCTCTGTCAAGATAATACACCTCCCGCTGAGGAGTCACCGGGCAGAGCGATGGAGGACTAACAATACGCTGTTTGCTATTGTTGTGCCAAAAACTGATTTTAACCCACAAAGCAACCGTCCCCATGTCTCTGCATAATTTTGCCTCCTCTGTCATTTTTTACCAGCTGAAATAGCTTTAAAGGACCATTTCCACTTGCCAAAAAGTGACTGTAGCGCTTGATTCCATTCATTATTTTCACTGTTGATTAATCTGTTGTCTGGTCATTAGTCCTTTTGTTTATAACATCTCTAAAAATGGTGATATATGTCGATTAGAGTCTCTCAAAGCTCAAGATGACGTCCTCATGTGTCTTGTTTTCTCCACAACCCAAAGAGATTCAGTTTATTGTCATAGAGAATGAAAGAAATTATAGAATATTAAAATTTTAAAAAGCTGGAGTCAGAGAATTGAAACATTTTTTCCCTCAAAAATGTACTTAAACCAATTAATGTATTATCAACAAAAGTTGATGACAAATTTAACAGTTGATTGATTATTCATTGCATCTCCAGAATAATCCTGACCTGATTATAAATACAAACATTTCCTTGGTCAAAATTATTCCGTTCCAAGAAACATTTCACAAGGAAAATCCTTTGCTGTCATGACAGATGCTGTTATGTATATTTACATGTTAAGATCCACACACAAGCAGCTGTAGATGGATGTAAACTGAGTGGTAATCAGTTTTTGGCACAAGAAAAAAGCAAGCAACATTAGGGAAGATCAATATTATTTAAATAAAAATCATTTTTTAAATTAACTAATGTAACAGTGGATTACAGCCGTGTTTTTTCATAGCTGTAGTAACCCTCTATTTCCACATAAGTTTCTCATTACAAATGCTAAAAGCTCTCGATTCACTAAAATTATACCTGACATTATATACAGTCTATGGGTCATACAGAAGTGCGGGTCTTCTCTTGCTGCGACTGCATACTCTCTGATTTGGACTTGCAGCTTCCTTGTCTTCACACATTGTTTAAAGCACATTTAGTTCATTTGAATGTTTTATTGCTGTCCACCACACGTCCAGTGATTTAAAGCTGTCTGATCCTGTATGCTCAGTCTGTGTGTTAAATTAACTTATTAGTCTACATCCTGTGTCATTCATTAAATTACACATGCTACCATATGTTCGGCTAGAAAGGAACACTGAGTGGAATCAACGGCTTGATTAGTGTAATTAAATATGACTTTCCTTTCAAATAAAATTTCCTTTAATGTTTTGTTTGTGTTCATGTTCTTGGATGGAATGTGTTTTATATGTATGTGCTATATAATTATGTTTTACTGATGAGAAACACGCAGAACAAGTCATTTCTCAGAGCCCAGACACACAGCAATCATCTTTGTTTTAATGCTTTTTAAAATATTACAGTAGCAAGGCTTTAATTCAGGCAAAACATGTAATCAGCTGGATCACGTTATAGCTTTTCATGCATCAGAGTCATAAAAACTTATTTAAAAACCTCAGTAGTGAGCACGTACTGTGTAGCTCTGGTGGCAAAACAACAGATGATAACAGTTCCTTAATGCACAAGAGTTAGAAGGTCAGAGGATTCCACTGAGTTTTCCTTTGGAGGTCTTCCTCCTAAATAAAGGTGACTGCAACAAGAAACAATTTAAGAATTTAAAAATTTGGCTATAAATTTGATATATATAGTGGAGGAGGAGGAGACAGGCCAACTGCATCAAATACAGTAGGTGGGCCAGTTGGTCCTCAATCATATCAGATTTCATTAACACCAAACACTATAGTGGAAATGTGAGCCTCAGGGCAGACAGTGACTCAGCTCTTTAGTCACAAGTACACACCCCATTCATAGACATACTACCTGATCTACTTATCTCCATTTAAAAACAAAGCCACATTTTATTCCTACTTATTCCAACGTGTCTCGAAAATACCACAACTTCTGGATCACCGTTTGGAGTTTTGTTGAGAAAAGCTTAAAAAATATTAATTAAAATACAGAATGAGGACCACAAAATGTAACAAGATTCATCCTCTTTATTAACACAGTCAGAGCAGGATTTATAGCCGCCATTACTCTCCTGTTACATGTCAGCAGATCTATGGGTGAAACAGCAAAAACAGAAGTAAAACGTAAGAGTTTACCACAGCAGCAATGTGGAACAGAACAAGGTAGTAAGACTGCTGGGATCTCCTTCCCATTCATGTCACATTATTTTGAACACAGCATGAATGTCATGAGAAGTGAGTACTGAAGTAAATAGAGGGGTCATGAACAGTTGAGATATACAAGGATCAGGCATAACATTATGACCATCCAATATTGAGTTGGTCCCCGTTATGTGGTCAGAAATGCTCTGAACCATTGGGCATGAACAAGAGGACCTCTCAGGGGGTCCTATGGGGTCTGGAACCAGGATGTTGGCACTGGATCCTTTGGGTGCTCTGGCTTGTGCAGTGGAGCCTCTATCTATCAAACTTGTTCCACTGCATCCTGTTGATGCTTGATCAGAATGGGGTGTAGGAAGTTTGGAGGTCAGATCAACATGTTGGACCATTGTCATGTTCCTCAACATGTTCCTGATTGTTGGATGTTTTTTCCATGTGGTGGGGTGCATTTTCCTCCGCTGACATTTGGGATTTCCATTTGCATGAAGGAGTGTGTTTGTTGTGGGACAATGTTTATTTGGGTGTCTGAGTCTCATCAACATGGATGTTAAAATCCAAGGTTTTCCAGCAGAACAACACATAGTACCAATATGACCAATGTTATTAACTTCACCTGTCAGTGGTTTTAATGTTGTGGCTGATCGGTGTATAATAACAGCATTTCTACATTTATCACCAAAAACAAAACGGCCTACAAAAGATGCTACTTCCCTTTGAGGGCTAGAAAAGAAACACCTCGTCTGTCCAGAGGCTCAAATGGCACCTATCTACTAAGACTCCTCTTCCCCGTCAGGGTATGCCTTCATGTAGAGCTCAACCAGTGAATCAACATCCATCCCAACATCGTAGTTCATGTTCAGCAGAGCCAGGCTTTTTGATTTGAATGTGTCAGGTGTGTTCTCCATATACATCCTAAAGCGTTTATATGCCACATCGCAGTTGTCCTGCAGAGCCAACGTGGGCAGGATGCCGATGAGCCTCAGCACTGCCAGCATGTTTGGGAAGAACTTCACGTCGGCCAGCTGCAGTGTCTCATGGAGGCTGGAGGGCAACGTCTCTCCTTTGCCCTTTTTGCTCCATTTGACCCACCAACAGTGTAGCTCAGCAGAGAGGGTTCCTGCATTAGGGATGTCATTGTTAAACACCTGCACGCTCTCCTCTTCAGGTTCTGTGGACTTGTGCTGCTCTATGACAGCAGGGACCAGAGACAGACATCTCAGAGTCTTCAGGTGATCCTCACCAAAGATCTCATTCATTTCTCTGAAGATGTGGTTAACCACAGGCACAGACAGGTGCTCCTTGTAGTAATTCTCCAGCCGAATGACTCCAGATTCTGTCTGATGCTTCCTCAAGAAAGACCGAGGAACCTTAACTGGGATCTCCATGGCGGTGGCTAGATTAATAGCCTCGTTGCTCCAGAACTCGTGATACACGTCGATGTTGTCGGACACTTCCTTCAGCGAGTGCAAAACAGCTTTCAAACTGGTTGCAGCGAAATGAGCATCTGTTGCTTGCCCTTGTATGTTCTTCCCAAAGGCTCGGGTAAGCGTCATAACGCTCTTGAGCACCATCAGCGTCATGATGAACTCAAAATCGGCCAGTGCTTTTGAAATTTCTAAGGCATCGTGTGTGACCTGATCGTTCCACCTCATGTCCTCGTTGTCATGCACGCTGTCCACACAGAGCAGCAGTGCCTCTAAGATTTCCACTGCTACGTCAAAAGCATCGTCTCTCCTGGTCCAGCCAGTTTGACAGAGCTCCTTCAGCTCATTGGCTTTCTCCTCTTTGTCTGGGTAGAAAATGGAAATGGCGTGCTCAAACTCCTGCTGCAGTAAAGAGGACTGACTGAAGAAAGACTCGATCTTCTTAAAGGTGGACATGACGAGCTGAACTCCTGACAAAGACATGCTGTTGGCCAAAGACATGTTCAAGGTTTGAGTAGCTCTCAGTGTAAGCAGTGCCCTTGGATACTTCTCTAACAGTTTGGAAGCAAATGCTTTTATCTGACTAAAATGTGTTGCAGAGCAGGAGTGGGCTTGACCTCTACACTGTTCCATATCTAAACCCCATCCGTCAGTCATTTCAGACAGCAGCCTCTCTGCCAGGGCGTCTCCATGTCCCTCAAAGCTCAAGAACCCAACAAACCTCTCCTGCTGGCAGTTCGACTGGTCCACATACCGCAGGAGGACAGGGAGGAACCAGCCTCCGGAGATCTTCACCAGATCATCAGTAAGTAATGAGAAAAAGCCATTTTGTTTAACTTCCTCCACCAGTTTACTGCGGATGCATTTCTCACACACCTCAGTCAGCTGATTCAGCTGCTCAGAGGAGCAGCACTCTTTATTCACATCATACTTCTTCTTCAGGACTTCGTCTCCACAGTTCATGCGATATTCTAGCAATGCCTGAAAGTTGCTTGAGCCGAGGCCTTCTTCTTTATTATGAGCAGGCCCTGGAGGAGGAATGCTTTGCTCTCCCAACAACAGAAGAACTTCAAATAATGACTTGAGATACTCCTTGTATTCGTCCTGCTCTGATACTGTCTGGACATCTTCTTTAGCTGTCTCTGCTTGAGACTTTTTGACTTCTGAAAAAGAAACAGAAACACTTGGAAGACAGACCCTCAAAAGGTTCATCGTTTAATAAATGTGGCTGTGGGATTCTTGTTATACTGTCCAGTAATAGATGTGTGTGTTTCTACTTACTTTTTCTCCCTTTACTCTCCACTTCACTTTCTTTGGTCTACAAAAATGAAGAAGTAAATTTAATGTAATTACACAGAAATGACACACATTATTTATTACCTTTTAAAATAGGGTGACATTAACCATTATAATACATACTGTAGGAGTTTGGTAGCTTTAACACTATTTAGGGAACTTTCTTGCAATGTGATTTTGTACAGAAGCACATTGCATTCTCAAATAAAAAAAGACTTTATCACATAATTCTGACTTCCTACCTCATAACTGTATGGAAATATCTTTTCATTTCAAATTTATGGTATATTATTTTAGCTAAATTAGCTATTAACAGTTCTTTTTTGCTATGTGCAACCAGATGTTCAAACAACTATCACCAAATTATTTTGATGCTAAAGAAACGGTATGTATAAAGTGAGTCACACCGTGGACTGAAACTGGAGCCTCATTTTTTTTACCTTTTTGTTTACACTTTGAAAAATTAAGTACACTAAATCTGCTATGAACACTTCCTTTTTTTACTGCGTATGAAGTAAAGCCTATTTTTCCTTTTTTTTTCTCCATCAACGGAATGTGTTTCTGTAATTTTGAGATAAACGTGGATTCATTATTCTTTGCTTTTGTTTTTCACTGACAAATATACACTAACTGTGAGCCGCTGGAGTAACTTTCATGCATAGTTCTTTTTTGCAGCTTGCCGCATCAAGCTTCTGGCAATTCCATATAACAAAAACAAGCACTAGCATTAAAATCTAGGAGTGCTCATTTATTAAAATTGTGAAGGTTCACAATTGTTGTTTAAAACTGTTTGTCTGTTCTTTTACCCACCGTCTCTTTACCGCGCTTCACCTGCCCACTTTGAGGTTTGTTTGGCGCATCAAAAATAGTTGGTATGGCATCATCCTTCAACACGGAGCTCTGACATTCCTGTAACTAACACACCCAACAGAAAATAAGAACTATGTGCAATTTGCATTAAAGCCTACATAACATACATGCACTTACTAAACACTACAGAATGTGCGATTGAACATTTGGGGAAATAACATGCAGGATCACATTTTACATAAAGCTTAGTCTGGGGTCTCAAAATTGTACAAACTAAGCGCATAACTTACGGAGTCAATCAAGGATGTTTCAAAATGTTTCCCACAAAGCCTGTAGTATCTGTACAGCTGCTCCGCTGGCTTGTCTATGAGGTCTTGCCTTTGGCATTTTTCAACCCACTTCTTGGACCTGGAAGGAAAAACAACATTTAGTTTTTGGCTTTAGGGTTCAGCTGTTGTTCAGTGTTTATCAGTTCAACAAAGTAGTGCACATTTGCAGACACTGACTGAAAGTGATATGTGGTGACAAACACACTAAAAAACTATTCAAAGTGTGAAATGTGTAAAGTAATCCTCTACAGCATAGGTGTCAAACTCTGGCCCGCGGGCCAAATTTGGCCCGCCGTGTAATTATATTTGGCCCGCGAGGTAATACCAGATGACTACTAAAGCTCGCCCGCCGGTATTATACAGCGCATGTATCGCTAATACTACAAATCCCAGAATGCTCTGCTCTGTATCGGCGCGTCAATCAGGACAGGACCCATAAACACCCTCACCTCTGTTGACAGTAGTCATAGCAACCGCACGCTACTACTGACCCAACCACCTCCACCCCTCCGCCGCCGCCACCTGACTTAGCATCTGCACCAGCGGCACGCCAGGACACTGCTACTGTGCCACCACCAGCAGGAGATATTCACGCTAATGCCGTCGGATTCCGACGAACACACTTCCCCTTCCCCCTCGCCCTCGCCGCCACCCCCGGTCCCGGCCCCCGGGCCACCGCGGCCGCACGACCCAAATATTCAGATATTTGTCAGTAACTGGACCAGAATATCCGGCGCTCACCTATTGCTATTCAGACCAGCCCCGTCTAGTATGTGGAGCCAATGTGGCGATAACCATGGACAACAACATTAGACGACGCGATGAAACGAAACACCAGGACAAGTACAAAGACCTGGACATGAGTCAAAGGAGCCAGAAAGTAGAGGAGATGAAAAGAAGTTTGGTTTCACAACAGACTATGTTCAAAAAAGCCACATCACAAAGTGAGGCTGCTGTAAAGGCTAGTTTTATTTATATATAATATCAATATATCAATATAATAATGTTGATAATTAAAATTATAATATATATTATAATATAATATTTTATTTATATATATATATATATATATATACACATATATTATATTATATTATATTATATTATAATAATATAATATTGGCCCGCGACTCTGTCCAGGTTTTCAGATTTGGCCCGCTGTGTATTTGAGTTTGACACCCCTGCTCTACAGTGATGTCTAACTGATACATGTTCGTCTGTGTGGAGAAAACCACTGCACTGATGTCTCTTTAGAAGTCAACACACATATTATCTGACTACAGCAGTTCAAATGGATTAGCAGTGAACTGACTCTGAAGCTTTTAATGCAAATTGCGTCTGCACATTATCAATAAATACAGGAGTCACCTAAGTGGCCAAGTGTCCACAGACGGTGATGAACTGAGGTTTTCCAGAAGTGGCATTAACAAATTAATGGTTATGAGCTTGTCTTTTTTGAAGAATAATGTTGCAGGTTCTCATCTAATGAAGATGCTGGAGGGAATCCTTCACTATATGCAAAGTTAAAAGCCATAATGTAATTAGTACCATTCAGTCTATGAGTAATGATGATCCAAAAGCTGCCTCACGCTGTTTGTATAGCTCTAGAGCTGCTCTTATCTGGATCAAACAGTCAGAATGTGCAAATACATAGAGCATAAAATGAATGAAATCAATCACTGTGATGCATTAACAACATTTCAGTCACAATGCAGGGGCTGTTATCATTTTTAGCAGGTGGAAAACTGCATTTTATGAGTTTAGTTGGTCCTTTAAAGCTATTTCAACTGCTATAAACAACTGGATTGGTTACAATTTAGTGCAAATAGAGCAAAGACATAAGGATGCTTGTAAAAGAAAAGGTTTCTTCATGATTATTGTACATGTAGACAGGGTAGACGAAATATTGTTTGAGACGCTGAACAAAACACCAAGACACGTGATCCTGTCAAAGTTTTGAATGAAAGTAAATATCAAACTTTTTAATAAAAGGAAGAGGCCAAGTTTAAGGATTACATATGATATTACATATATTACATACTGCACTGAACATTCATTCCGCATTAGATGCGAAACAAGCAGCTTTGCCGTGTTATGATCTTCAAACTGTTCTTCCTTGCTAGCTTCAGTTTGTGTTAGCTTTAGCATCGCCGCTAGCATCAGTTACCTTTCTGGATCGCGTGGAAACCGGAAGAGCGGCTGAGCGTCACATTTGCCGCTGGGACAGTTTGGCGCAGCGCACTGACTCTGCATGTTAAGTTTTTATCATAAACTCGGCGTTTTACCGTCAGATTCTCATGAGTAGAGCAAACACAACAGCTAACGCCAACTCTCAAGCTAATGACGACAACAATACAACATCCGATCCTTCCTTTCAAAATAAAATTAATTGACTTTGATGACTAATATCAAAAATCACATAAAAACTCTCCAGGAGTCATAATTTCATTTGTGCATTGAGATGACTCAATCTGTGAATTGGCACTATATCAATAAAGTGGAATGAAGCTGAACTGAACTAAGCAATCATTCAAATTGCCAGTTAATTTAATAGCTAACTAAAAACTCAATTGTTGCAGTTTAAAGTACATTTTTTCAAGTACTTTGCTTAATTGCAATTTTAAGGGATTTGTACTATTTTTAAACCTACTTTTAACTTTAATACATTAATAGATAATAATAACTAGTTACTCAAGCAGCCACAGTACAACAGTGCTTCTAGTATGTTGCTGCATCGGGAGTAACAGTGCATTTATTTTGACACTTTAAATGCATTTCGTTCAGAACACTTCTGTCCTTCTATTATAAATGCAGAATTTTATTTATACACTTTTTCTTAATGGCCACAGACAACTAATCTTGCACACGGCTTCTGTTTATGATTGGGATTTTATTTTGAAGACCAATTCGCTCCCTATTGTGACGGTTTTGTGCATCAAACGAGCGCGCGGTTCGTTTTTCTGTCCCATAATCCTCAGCGGTCTTTTCAAAGTCTAAAGGTGGAAAACATGCCGGGACATATTCCAGAACTTACTCCATGTGGAAAACATATTTTAATTTTTAAAAAAATGTATATACAGTTGTTTGCTACCATATTCATTTTAATAGGAACATTTGCTATATTCACTTGTGCATAAAGTTTTTATATTTAAATAAAGATTCGATTAAAGATTACTGTGCTGATGGCTGACCTACAAAGAGAATGTGTGTGCATATATATGGACTTTATATGTGCATTATAACAATGAATTTCTAAATATGTTTCATGTAAACAGCTGGAGCTCTCTGCTGTTTTCACTGTCACCATGTTTTTCTTCTGTTTTTTTAAGCGGCTGCACTGGGCGTGTAGCGTTGTGTCTGGTCCGGTAAGACAGGAATCCTATTTGGGTTTAAACATTCAAACAGACGCGAGGAAAAACTTGCGGGATGACAAACGAGCCCAGTCTCCTTCAAGTCTCGTTCTCAGTTTGGAGACGCGCTATTGGTTCGTCGTGGTCTCTCGCGATACTAAGGCGACCAATCACTGCGCAGCGGCGCCAAGTCAAAACCGAATAGTTTTTCCTCAACAGGCAGAGCGACGTGTTTTGCTGAGGAGTTGTGCTGCTGCGGAGGAGCTTTGTGATTATATTACGACGAAAGACCACAACACGGTGAGTCTGCTGTTAACTTTATTTCAATATATTGTAGCTACAGGTATAGTTAGCCCACTAGAGCGGACGTACGGCTAATGTTACGTCGTCTAACGGCTAATATTAACGGTTTTTTGCTAGCTTACTTTAAGCTGTTAGTTCAGCGTTCACGATGCCTATAACGATGTTTTCAAAGCCATCGCTAACGTTACCTATATAACCTAGTGAATTTAATATAAAGTTTTGTGGTGTTGACATTGCTATGTGTGACAAAGTATAATAGAAGCTGAATAAGACCATCCTTGCACATTCTACCAAGTGTAATACTAGCATGCTCTATCGTGTAACGGCCTTGGTTATTCACTGCCAGCATGCTTTCTTACACTGATTGCTTTGTTGGCCTTGCAGAAATCTCCACTAATTTGACCGGTTTTGGGACCTTCACAATGGACAGTGTCGCGGTTTCAAGGCGAAATCACACCAATAGGAAAGTAAGTTTGTGAACGACACATGAAATAATTGTCATGTTGCGTTGAATGCTGTCTCTCTTTCAAAAACATCTTCCCAGCCTAAAATCAGTTGACCTAATCCTGTTTTAATTACAATAGGGAAACAAGGAAAACACCCAGCCTGCACATGGACCCAAGTCCTTTATCAGAAGAGACAAACCATCTGCTGCTCCGTTCCAAGTGAAAAGCAACGAAAAAGAAGAGACCCTGGCAAAAAATGATCAATTTAAAGCCAAGCCTAAACAGGCTGGCATGAGGTCAACGGCTGCTGAGGCTCTGAAAAAGGTGAAGATTGTGCCAAGAGATGGGAAAGGAGAAGGTGCTACTGATGTCAAACAAATGCATAGCCAGGCTTTGCCCACTGAACAGTCTGTGAAGCACAAAAAAATAATTGCAGAGGCTCCAAAACCCCCAGCTGTTCAGTCATCAAAAGCTGCTCCAGGCATGTACAAAGGCAAGATTGTCCAGTCAAAAATTGGCTCTATTTGGAAGTCAAGTGCATCTGTAGGTGCAGTAGATCCCAAACCGTCAGCACCCAAAACAGAAAGCCAGAATGTGGCAAAACACAGATCCAAATCTGTTTCTGCAATGCCTGGGCGTGGCACACAAAAACCTGTGCCAGCAAGGTCCAAGTCAGTTTCTGAAAGACCTGCTCAGGTGTCCAAGCCAGTTCCTGATCGACCTGCTCAAGTATCCAAGCCCGGCATCAGCAGCCGCCGTCCTGTGGGATTCTGCTCTGCTCGCCCTCCTACCAGAACCATCCCAGCAACACTAACTGCGACCAGCTCCAGAAACACTACTGCGACTTCCACGAAGGCAAGTGGCGCTCAGAAATTCAAGCCAAAGATTCCAGTGACGGACAAGAAGGTCAGCAAGCCTCCTGTCTCAAGCACCCTCAGCCAGTACAGATTCACCATGGATACCGCGGAGGAGAAGAAGTAAGTTATTTCTTAAATATACATGTTTACTTTGGTTTCGCTGTATATCAGATGTGTTAAAAAATGTTTGTGTTCCCTCTGCAGAGCAAAACTAGCAGAGTGGCTGGCTTCCAAGGGTAAGACTTTGAAAAGACCAGCCATGACAACAGCAGCACCCCCAAAAACCAAAGTTTCTGCCAAACCCGAAGCTGATCTCAAACCCCAGCCTGAGGTTGAGCCTCGGCCTGCTGCACAGCGTGAACCTGAGCCCAGTCTGGAAGCACACTACCCCGACTCTGCTGCTTCTCACTGTGATGATAAGCAGAGAGCGGAGCCAACAGTACACAGCCAAACTCCAGTCCTAATGAACACCACCCTGGACCTGCTCGAAAATTCTGATGCGGATCTGCCTGTTTACCCACAGGACGGAATGGATGATGTAAGGAGACAAGCAGTGTCTTTGTTGTTGTTTTAGCTAGATTGAAAATACGACCTTCCACATTAATTAACTGGGTTTCTTTATTGTTTTTATTTTGACAGATTGTTGTGAACCTCTGTGATGCCTTGGAGGCGATGACAACACCATCTGCATGCAGTGATGGTAATTCTGTTCACTGTGTTTTGTTAAGTGTTACATTTGATAAATCCAGTGGTACTAGATCACTTCTTAAATATAGTTCCTCTATGTAGATGCTTCTGTTCACACAAATTTGTCTCTTTTTTCTATTAGTGATCCCACAGGTGACGGATGAGTGTAATGATGTTCAAATGGAGGGCAGCAAAAAAGAGGAGCTGAAGAATGAAATGCCTGAGCAAGTGAAGGATGAAGCAGAAGAATGTGATGACCAGAAAGTGGAGATGGAGGATGCTGAGGAAGTTGAAAGTGATGATGATGTGATGGAGACGCCACCGCAGATGGAGGACGCTTCAGTGATAAAATACAGCGTGAAGACCACGCCATACCTGCAAAGGTGAGGCCAGAAACCTTCATTTGCAATACTATAATTTTTTTTCTACTCGGTCCATTCAGCTAAACCAAGAATAACTTTTCACTAATGACACTTCTCATTTTTTCTTCTTGAAATGTCTCGTGTAGCGTCAAGAAAACAATTGCAGACGAGGCCAGCACAAGCACGTCCAGAAGAAAGAGCAACATCAAAGATCTGAAGTTCCTGACCCCGGTGCGTCGATCCTGCCGCATCGAGCGCAAATCCTCCCGCCTGCCGACTATGCTTGTCGATCACGACCCCTGTGTGTCGTCACTGGCGGAGCTGGTGAAGCTGGATGATGATCCCAATGCCTACATTTACAGAAAAAATAATGCACTTCTAGAGGATCTGCCAGACCAACCCAGACTGTGAGGAGAGAAAAAATAATATCCTTCAGAAATGTCTGGGACTAAAGCTAATGGACACTTTATACTGTTACTTGTAAGATGTTTTTTACTAATCCGAATACATCTGCAAGACGTGTGTTCTGTAATTTTATTTGATTTATTGTATTGAGGGGGAGAACATATAGTTTGTTTATTCTTTCCTTGAATGTATTAACAGTTTCCTTTAACAGCAGTCCTTTTAACATAAAATTGACATGTATCACCACATGTTCTATAATAAAATAATACTACTTTATTTTAAATGGCTGTGCTTTGGCAGTGAATTAACTAAAGTCTTGAATACATCTTTAAATGTACAACCTTGGGTCATACTGAATGTCCAGGAATATCCTATGAAGAAGTTTAAGTTAAGTATAGTCGCATTTCACTCATACTGAACAAGTGTAATGGAACTGACCAAGTAAATCACTGAGTAATGGTGTCAGGATAGCTGAGGGGTAAATGTGGTCTACCTAAAACTGTCGCCAGCTGTGGGCCTCCCCCAGAACTTTTCTGTGTTTTGTGAGCAAAAAAAGACGAACAATTTCATCACATTTAATCCCACTTTAATTGACCACGTTGTAAAAATCCAAAGCGCTCAGAAATGAACACTGCTTTCGTTTGACTGCTTCTTGGCAAATTACACTCCTGACGTTAGACTGGACGTTTCGACACCCATTCCCTCTGATCCCAGATGAGACGTTTCATTATAACAAAATAAAAAAATGAAAATCATCCACAAAAAAAATCTAAATCTCTGATGCAATTTTCTTCCCCTAAACAAAAAGTATAAAAAAGTACTCTTTTTTCCTCTCATCTGCAGACCACAGGGGAAGGCGTTCAGTGCTGTGCGCTAAAATGCTGTTTTCACCGCCTCCAGAAGATTCTATGTCCTTGAAAGACCACGGTTGTCGAGATCTTTCACCTGAAAGATGAAACAAGACTTGGTTAGAAAGTTCCGTTATAACGCAGATTTCCTAATATGCTGCTAACAGGATAGTAGACAAACCAAGCCTTTTCAAACAAGAATAAGTCAGACACAGACTAATGAATGAGTCTGATGTGAAATGTTTAGCAGGTAGAGCCATGACAAGTGTTTGCATTGATGAACAATCTTCAGATCCGATCAACTAATAGACATGTTAGATATGGATGTATAAAGCAACAAAAGGTGACATCAGCATGTCTTATTTCACTTTCAAACCCCAAAATGTTTAATTTACCATCTCTAGTAGCAAATGTCCATATGAGAGAACCTGGAACCATCGACTAAACAAGATGTTGATCATTTCAAACTGTTGCAGCTCTAATTCCAGGTTTAGGTTGTAAAGAAATGTCACTCCTCTAGCCTCATGTCTACTCTGTGATTTCCTCTGTTCTCTATTCTTGTTGCTCGGCAAACCAATGTGGGCTTGAACAGTCCTTGCAGGCTGACAGGTCATATAAATCAAGTCAGCTGCCTCACCTTGTATATCCTAACCAGCCAGTGCTCTGTTGTGTAGGCCTCCTCCAACACATCCAGCTCGAAGTCTTTGTTCCCAATCTCAGCATTCCTCACTCTGTCATAACCAGGAGGGCGCTCTGCGGAGAAAAGCAGCAAAATGACAGTATAGAGGTTAACAGCAACTTGATCTGAGCAGGTGCTGGTAGATTTTTGCAAGGTAAAAGAAGAGATCAGACTCTGGGCTGTGGGGTTACTCACTGGCCTCTGTGTAGACCTGTCCGAAGCGGTAGTAACACATCTTGTACATGAGGCAGTTGAGCAGGACGGGCGAACCCTCGCGGTCCACCCTGAACTCTCCGGTGGGAGTGTAGTAGTCGTGCTCCTTGATGTGTTTGCCTGTGTCGGTGCTTCCCCCAATACGGACCATCCACAGGAACTTATTGATGTCTGTCGTGCAAAGAGATACGTCATTTAGAACAATGTCATCACTTCATGCCATGGATAAGTGAACCAAATATTTCCTAGTCTAACGAATGCAACTCCAAAAGTTCCATTATTCCGATTTGATAGTTAGCAAACTGGTTTAGCAGCTACAGTCCTCTAAGAGCTACCCTGACATATGACAGTATGCGCTGGTACTTGAGAACGTACCATCTGAGGAATAACCGGTCAGTCCTCCAAAGATGACCAGGACATAACTGACATCTAGCTCCCTCATAATCTCGTAGGCCCTCTCCTCTGTGGATGCCATGGCCTGCAGAGGATCATAAGTAGCAATTAGCAAAGCATTTAAGCAAATGACAGCCTGATAAACACAGCAGCACTTCATAAACATGACTACTCTAGAGGAGACCCAGCTCACCTGTCCAACTCTGGAGATGTGTGTGTTGTTCCACGTGTTGTTGTCCACTAGAATTGTTCGATTAGCCATAGCGGTTATCTGATAGCCGTAATCCCACCATGACATGACTTTGGCATCCTGGAAGCACAAAATAAAACTAAAGTGAATGGAAGCCCTTCAGTCTAATGGTGAGACGTTCTCTTTGTCAGCGTGGCCATGGCTGACCTCGGGAGTGTTGTGGCGGAGCCAGTAGTAGGCCTCTCTGAAGTCATCGAAGATGATGCGGCTGCCGTCACCTCCACGAGCCGACAGGACAATGGAAGGAGAGGAGTAGGCTTCACTGGTCACCCAGGTAGAGTGGAAGGTGTACGTGATGAGGAAGAAAGCCATGACAAGGATCATCCCGCTGGCAACCTGGAAGGTACACGATGTGATCAGGTTCTTACCTTCTCCATGCATGTTGTAAAGTATTCTCAGCAACAAGTCAAGAATCAAAGGAACAGTGCTCATTCTGCAGAGGGGTGACGGTTTCAGGTGATTTTTAAGAAATATTTAAAACAATTGTACCTCTTGGGATATCAAACGGATTATTTAATGAGAAGTTTAGAGGGAAAATGTCTAGTGTAGTGAAAAGTGGAACCGATAATGAGCAGAAAATGTTGGGAATCCTTGAAACTCCAGCATAGCTTTTAACCTTATTTTATCATTTAATGTAAATGCAGTGGGGTAAAAACAACACACTTGTGCAATTATGTTTTTATCATCTTAGAAATATTCTAAAAATATGATCTATCTTAACTTTTAAAGACCATTTTACACATTTTCATTTCATCACATCTGGATTACTGCAGCAGCCTTTCACCTGCCTGAACCAACAATGTATTAATCAACTTCAACCTGAGACATGAGCACATCACTCCTGTTTTAGCCTAATTATTCTGGCTTCCTGTATGTTTTAGAACAGATTTTAACATTTTTCTAACTACTTTTAAGACCCTTAATGGTCTCTATCACAGCTATATCACTGACCTCTTGGCACCATATGCACTTTGAGTTTTTCAGGCAGAGGTCTGCTCCAGGGGCCAGGGTAAAAACTAAATAGGTGGGATGAGACAGTGACCTCCAAGTCCCTTCTTAAATCATACTTTAATGGGAATGTATGTCCTGAAATGTAAACAGTCTTTATGCTCTCTGAAACCACATCTTAAGCTTTTAACAACAAATACAAGCAAAACATGGTTGAGGTTGTAACCATGTGAGTATCGCCTAAAAGGGGTAAAAGATCAACAGACTGTCACCACCCTCTGACAGCTGTACCAGCACACTCACACAGTCTCTCAGACCTCATTATATACTGTACCTCATTTTTGATGGGGTAGGTAGAGTCCTGCTGCTTCTTGCTCTTCTTGTCTGGCCGACTGACATCCAAATTCTTCATGTAAGTGGTTAACACCTGGGAGACACCGATGCCTGACAGGATGCACATGACCGGAGCCAGCACCAACATCAGACGCACCTGAGGAGTCGACAAAGAAGCAGTGCATTAACACACATATATATCTATTGAGAAGGGGCAAATTCACATTGCTAGATGCACAACTTCCTGTTTACATCACAATTCTGTCAAAGTGGTAACTCTGTTAAATTGGAAGAAGCAACCAAATATAAACAGGCCTTTGTTTATTTGGTATGTAATTAGAAATATTTGTAGAAACATACCATGACAGCTGAGAAGTACATGCTGGTGACTCCATACATGATGATAAAGATCCTGGCGTCGGACAGGTTGTTGAAACAGTAGTAAAGACCAACTGCAAAGAAGGAAAGTTAAAACAGGGTTACATATGAAGTGATGGTGTGTCATTAAGGCCAACTAATGGTTTCTGCATCTGCGTGTGGATTACATTTCAATAGAGTCGCACTGGTCTGCAGTACAGCCAGTTGCATTTTCCATCATATTGAACAGAGAAAAACACGCACAAGGAAACAGCACTGCATCAGTAATTATTGATGAGGTGTGCCGGCCACAGAGTGTAAACACAGACTGGAGAAATGAGGACTTCTTACAGTGTTTGGGCACCATCGATAAAAGCAACAAAGCTCCTCTAATTTAGACTCTTTTGAGGATGAATTATAAAGATGTGGATGTTCAAGAATCTTCTCATAACAAATATTTGCTGAACCTCGCAGACTTAAGTGGATGATGACATTCACATCATGCATACCAAAAAACATGAACTAGCTCTTATGTGATTTAGTGTTTCGTCCAACTTGCCTGGGAACATGAAGACCAGCAGCTGGAGGTCAAAGTAGTACGAGGACCAGGTTGTGGGCTGGTGCTCAGAGACAGAGGCGATGATGGGGATGTTGTTCTTGGCGTAGGAGGGATCCAGCAGCGAGTAGAAACGACCGGTCCATGGAGAGATTTTACCTGAGAGCAATGTGCTTAAAGTCAGTCAAGGTCCAAAGCAAAAATAGTTTTTCTACTGGTGCACCTCGTCAACCGTCTTACCTGTCAGCATCAGAACAGCACCCACAGACAGCAGGATGAAGCCCACCAGAGAGATGACACTCTTGAACAGCACTTCAAACTGCTGAGCATTGAGTTTGCTGCGCAGGTAGTCCACAAAGGCATGGATCTGGCACAAGCCGAACACACCGAAGGCTGCCATGTGCTCTGACGACTGCACTGGCTGGTGTAGGACAGAAGAGAGACAGAGGGAAACTGTGTTAAAGCTTTCCTCCCCATCATGCGACTATCACTTCCTTTTGAACTTTGTCTAAAAATATCCTGAAGTGACACAAGTCAGTATTCTTTACCTGGAAGCCAACAAAAGAGATCTGCATGGAGAGGATGGTGCCCAGGCAGTAGACGGTGCAGTAAGCCACATATATGCGGTGAGAGAATCGGCCTGTGAGCATCAGCACCAGGACGTGGAGGGGGATGAGGTTGATCAGGAACACGTAGCCACCCCAGGAGGAAACCTACATACAACAAAGACATTGTCACACCTCTGTAAACTCTGAAATGCTTCAGTGCAACATGCGGATTTGTGGATCTCCTCACCATGTAGAAGTAGGCCAGTGCGCACATGGACGACCAGTACACTGACCCTGTTTTGACAGCCTTGATCCACATGTAGTAGGTCAGCAACATGCAGAAGATGGCAATACCTGCACGAGACAGCACAGAGGGATTACATTAACAACTTTGGTCATATTTTCTTTAAACAACATTGCTAAGCACATCAGTAAGGCTTCAACTAACCATTACTCTTGTTATCAGCGGTCTTTAAAACACTAAAACAAAACAGTAAAGAATGCCCATTGCCATATCCTAAATCGCAAGCTTCATTGAATGTCTTGATTTGTCCAACCAACAGTCCAAAACCCCCTCAGAAAAACAGCTCATTCTCACATATGAGAACCTAGAAGTACCACATTTTTGTCATTTACCTTCATTATCGTAGGAGCCAGCAACAGAACGAGAGATATAACCAGGCACCACTGCAATCATGGCAGCCGCCAGGAGCCCAGCACCTGCATCCTAAAGACACGAAACAAAGAGTACTCAGTGACTGTAGTGTGTACATTTCTACTGCTAAAAGCAAATACACTAAGCCTTGTTGAAACCATCTTAGGAGAGTGTTGTATGTTTATTTTGGAGGCTGCAGGTTTTACTGCAGTTGAACTGTACTGCATTAGACTGGTGTTTCTATTATGTTATTCATTCCATTTATATCAATGAGGGTAGGTTAAATAACAAAAACATCACTTTGTATGAAGCATTACACTTTAACAGCACCTCAAACTGAGCACACTCATGCACAGAGTTTCTGGCAAGACTAAAAATAATTACCAACTCCTCACAAAGAAAAAAATGCAGTCAGCAGAAAACCCATTCCCCTGATGCTACCAGGACTCTTAATGAAGATTTTTTTCTATGTATATTACGCATTTTACCTTCAGCTCCTTGGTAAAGTGGTAGGTGACGATGGCGGTGAAAGACGAGAACAAGGGGGCCAGGAAGACGCAGACATTTCGAATGTCAATGGTGATGTGGAAAAAATGTAGGACGTGGTACAGGACGGCAGACGTGATCATCAATCCTGGTGAAGGAGAGGAGGTGAAGACAATCATTCACTGACATCACTTTTCTGAACCTTATGAAACACCTGAACAAACCACCCAGAATAGAGTTTCTGAGTCTGTAAAGGTTACACCGTTGTCCAGCCACGTCTTCTGATTCTTACCTGGATAAATGGTGCCACCAATGATCCTTCCCAGAGGATACCATGCTCTGTCATCAAACCAGTTGTGAAACTTATAAAATCCTTCTTCTGCCAGGAAGCGGGTGGTACGGTAGTTGAAGTAGCTGAAGGTGAGATGAAGGTGAAGGTGAGACGAGTATTTTAAGGAGGACAATCTAATAAAAACTAACCCTGGAACAAGAGGCACTTACGGATCGAACTCATGGATGACACTTTCAAACCTCAACACGGAAAAAAGTCTGGTGGAGAATGCTGAGGAGGAGGAGGAGAAGCACAGGGATCAATAATCTTTTCAGACATGAGATATGCAACACTACTGGCTTCATCAGTTTTACATTAATGCTCCTGATGGCTTCAATCGCACATACCCACCACAGCGACAGAGAGACACTGTATGTACGAGATATGTTATTTACATGAGACTGGACAGCACATCAAGTGATGTATAATATATAACAATGCACTAATAAACTAGATACAAAATCTAAACTAACAGCAAAAATCACCAGTAGCCTAATTTATATAGATTTTCTCAGTCACTGACAATGTGGTGGATGAGTGGTGACAAAATACTACTTAACCAACAATATGAAAATAAAAACATCTCAGCAATTGTGATGGAGATCAGGGATTAAGTCTGAGGATTTGGATCTTCGCAGCTGTTTGATGCTGCAGGTATTTAACCAACACAGCAGACTCCAACAAACAGCTGGAAGCAACAAACTGAACTTCAGCTTCTGTGAAAAAAAAGTTAAGTTTTATCATTGTTGATATTTCTGTGTGTAGCCTAATTAATTTGAAATTGTAGTGCAAAGGGAACGAGAAAGGCAAACGTCTTCTGCCCTCTCTGGTGCTGAAATGTGGAGCAAGCCTTCGTCAAATCCCTTCACACAACTCAAAGTACTGTTACCAGTGAGTGTCTGCTACTGTGACGACCTACAGCTCAGACGTGAGTTGTGTTGAAAGCGGTACGGAAATGTCACTCGGTCCAACTTTGCAAGATTTAGTACGGTTCTCATTCAAACATGAAGCCGACACATTCAGCTGCAGTCAGATTGAGGGAAAGGTGCGCATTTGAAAGGGGCCAATGTGTTCTCTTTGTTTTCGAGGACTTGGGGGTGGGGGGGCAGTAATGTTGCATGCAGAAGACTCACAGAGGACAGCAGCCATAGACAGGATGAGCAGCTTCAGCAGCGTGTCCTGCTTCTCGTAGGACAAACGCAGGAAGCCCAGCTTGGTCATTTTGGCGAGGTTAGGGACAGCTCACCGTACTACCTGATGGAAGGAAGACGAGATCTTAGGCACCTTATTGCACGACTGTTTCTTATCTATCTGTATGCAACGTGTGAGCTCCAAGAGATCTATCCATCTATCTATCTATTCCTGAGACAGCTGTGTTAAAAACCACTGCAGAGATATTTTCAAACTTTGGCTAATTAATGCCTATTTAGTATTTAGTTGTTTTTTTTTCAAAGTCCTGCAAATCAAAATCTCTTTAAAGAATCCCATGAACACAATCACTGCTCCAGCTGTGAGGAGTGTTCAGCCCAACCAGATAAGGCCACGCACTAAGATGTGGCGTCAGGAACCAGGAAGCAGCCACTCTGGAAGTCCTGTGCAGGGAATCGTGCCAGTCTTCCTCACATTTTGCATTTTTTTAAAAAAGCAAAAAGCACAAACTCAAACTAACTGAGCTCCACGGAGATGTTATTAATGCTAACTTTCAAAGCAGCAGCAGCAGCATCAGAGCGAACCTGAGAAGTGCTGACAACCTTCAACATCACAGAGCGAGAAAACGAGCAGCGGCTGATAACTGTGAACTGGCTATTAACAAGCATTATGTGCATATTTAACATCTATGCAGCCACAGTATACATTAAACAGTATCTTATAGCTAAGATAGATTAGGCCGGCTAATGCTGATGCTTCCATTCAGTTAAAAGTGTGACAAGCTAACGAGGCTAACTTGCTAGCTACTGTTTTAATGAAAAAACCCTAATTATGCGCCTCTTCTCTGACTTGTTATGAAGCTACCAGTGACTCCTTTAGACACGGCTGCTATAAATAAAAACTGATAGTCCTAAATGAGCTAACAGCTTTAATATATAATGTTCAGTTGGACTCACCCGCTCCGCTCCTGCTACTCATACACTTTTCGCACACAACCTTCACCGTAAGCCAAACCCGCCCCCACCACGCCGCGGTGCGCGTTTATTGGTCGGGCGTCAGTCGACAGTAACGTTGCGCGAATGTGATTGGTTCTTTGTCTGTCAGTCAAATTTGGTTCCCTACATCGCCGCTGAGGTGTAGTGACGTGTCCTTAGTGGAGGAAAGGAAACACGTCGCCCTCTGCTGGTACAAAATAAAATCGTCTCATTTCATCCAAAGACAAAATGTAAATATTACAGTTAATAATTATTTAAAAAATGAGTATTGTTTCTCAAACTTTCATTTATTTCAAGCAAGACTAAAAATAATAACTAGAGGTATACAACTGTTCACTGTTGACGCCAAAAATGAATGGTTTAAAATAAATGTAAGAAAATACTACAAATGAATGGAGTAAAATAACGATTACTTTATGTATCACAGATGTTCTGAAAGTTTATGTAAAATTAGGCATTATCTTTAAAAATGAACAATTTTGCATAACTTTTCAGAACAGAAATCTGAACCTTGAATGAGGTCAGGATCAAAATTCTCTACTTTCATGTGTCTTATATTGTGAGGCGTGCACAATAGTTTAGTTTTTATAGGTTATCAGATTGAAAGTAAATTATAAGGAAAGAAGATACCTTTCTGTAAGAATAAGTCGTGTTGTGTCAGCCACAGCATTCTGACCACTGACAGGTGAAGTGAATAACATTGATCATATTGGTACTATGTGATGTTCTGATGGAAAACCTTGGATTTTAACATCCATGTTGATGAGACTTAGACACCCAAATAAACATCGTCCCACAACAAACACACTCCCTCATGCACATGGAAATCCCAAATGCCACTGGATGAAAATGCACCCCACCACATGGAAAAAACATCAACCAATCAGGAACATGTTGAGGAACATGACAATAACCCAACATGTTGATTTGACCTCCAAACTTCCTACAGCCCATTGTGATCAAGCATCAACAGGATGCAGTGGAACAAGTTTGATTGACAGAGGCCCCACTGCACAAGCCAGAGTATCCAAAGGATCCAGTGCCAAGGTCCTGGTTCCAGACCCCATAGGACACCCTGAGAGGTCCTCTTGTCCATGCCCAATGGTTCAGAGCATTTTTGAGCACATAAAGGGGACCAACACAATATTAGGCAGGTGGTCATAATGTTATGCCTGATTGGTGTATAATTAATTACTAGAAATGCAAATAGTTTTGTTTTTTGCTGTTGTGATGTCACATCATCCCTTAACTCTGTTTTTTTCTGGATCTCTTCGTAAACAACCAAAGTTTGCTCCTGTACAACCCAAGAAAAAATGTAAAAACTGTGTTCTCTTTTTACAACTCTTCCAGATCAGTTAACTAGATATACCACTGGTCTCCTACAGCTCTTCATGTCTAATAACATCATGTTAACCACTGGTCTTTTGACTGCAATGACAGAATTGTGGGTACATTATCCTCCTTGCCATACCTGTATATATGTAAATTGTACATATCCATTTGTGAACTCACCATAGCTGTACTTATCCATATGTAAATTTCATTATGTCATAACGTACATATCCATATGTAGGTTCATCATGGATGGCGTATTGTCTCTGTGGGGCCTTTTATTATAACTATTTCTTTGCCCTGTTGTACTTTTTGTAATTCTTGTGATTCTTTTTACCTTATCTGTATCCAGCTGCTGTAACATGTGAATGTTGTGAGGGATCAATAAAGTTTATCTTATTTTATCATAATTTAGATTCCGTGCTATTTATCATTCCTCCCAACATTAAAACTGCTATTACACTGAAAGGACAGAACTGTAACTCAACTTTCCACGTGCCACTGTCGCTTTCCTCTCAACAATTCATGTTTTTGATTCAGCCTCGTCTTTCCCGCTTCGAGTTTAAAACGTCCTCCAGAAAAATCCCGAACACACAGAGATCAAATATTGAATACTGACCAATTTTTATTGAAATTAGACTTATTACTTTTACAAAACCTCACTCACAAATATCAGTCTGAACAAACACTATGCTCTTCTTACAATAATTGCACACCGTTTCATGGCCCCTCTCCACGGCCACCGGCTCTGATGAGTGAGAGACAGGGGTTTGGGTGGGGGGGGAAGGGGGCGTTGCGCTGCGTTGTAGTGGTGGACTACTTCTGACTGAGCGTTCAGGAGGTATTAACATTATATACAGCAGAGAAAACCCAAAGAGCCGACGATCTTTGGGGATCAGTTATATTTGCATCAGCTCTGTTGTGGGTGGGTGTCGGGGAGGGGTGGGGGGGACTAGAGCAAGCAAGGCTGATCGAGTTAAGACGAGTTAACTACGCGACTCCTTTCTTCGTTACAGAGCTTAGCGTTGTGGTGGTCGAAGTGAAAATAAAACACGGATGCAGCAGTTTGGCAGTGTCGTCTCACCTATCTCTAATTCCACGCCAGCAGAAAAGGCTGGGGCAGCTTTTCCTTCGCTGGTGTCGCCGCGTGAATTCACCAAGACAGCGAAGGGGGGGTGGGGGGGTTCGAATTTTGGGACCAGACACCAAGCAACACTTTCGTCAAACGCACAAGAGTGACTTTGTTATTTGGTTTCCGTTACAAAAAGGTCACCGTTCCTTTGTGTAGCAGCTCCTGAAGTGTAAATTCTACCGAAAACAAAGCACTGTCAGGACTTAAAAAGAAAACACCCTCCCTTTATGACTGTACAAGGCTGTCAACGGAACCGCGAGGACGCCAGAACATGACAGAGGAGCATATTGTGCAAGAAAGCATTCAACCTGTGAGGGAAGGAATGTTGACTTGCAACGCCGAGAAAACACGAACTGTAGGTAAAACACGACTGTGCTTTGCTTCTGGATGCAAACGAGCCCCCTTCAAAGTTTTTAAAAAATCCTTCTTCAAGACACAAGTTTGCTCGAACGTATTAAAACTACACGACTTCTTGTGCTGTAATTTATTAAAGGAGAGTCACTCAAATGGCACATTATACAAAAAAAAAAGAAGGAACCAACGAAAGAAAAAGCACAAAAGAAAAGAAGTCTAGAGCCGAGTATATAATGTGTTTTGAGTGTGAGGCACAGGGCAGTCGATTTTTGTGTCACACTTTAAAATGTGTCTGGCGGGTGCTGCAAATGAATAACGCAAGGGCCAGAGCTCAGATAAAAACGTGTAAACCCTTTGTCCTAAACCACACATCGTCATCATCGAGGGAAATCCTTCCGGAAGAATCACATCCTTTCTCCTTCAGGTGGATCCTTCACTGGGTGGGCAGCAGTCTCTGGCGGCTCGGGGAGGTGTGGGGCGACGACAGCCTCTCGGAGGACGCCGACGACGTCAGGGACGACTGCAGGTGGACCGTCTTGTGGAACAGCTTGTTGCTGATCAGCACGACCAGAGAGAAGAGGCGCAGCTGGAAGTGGCTGGAAGAGCAGAAAGCGTGATCAGTGACTTGTGCAGCGAAACAAGCTGCTCTTTAACTGGTTGTCTGCATTTGACTCACTACAGCTTTGTTGGTGTCTTTGCCTCGTTAGCGCTGATGATGAACAGAGGGAAGAGGATGGAGAACAAGCAGCCACTGGTGGAAAAGAAAGACAAAATATGATATATAGTAGAAGCAACTCACAGAGGATACGAGGTCCACTTTCCAGACTAATGCATGTTTTGTATTTCTCTGCAGCGTATCTACTTTACTGCCTCTACAAGTTTAAATGTATATCATGAGTTCAGGCAGGGTCTGAAATAGAATGTGACTCTGGAATATGGTTCTGTAGATGTTGAGGCTTGGGTTACTTTCTTGCCCATACAGTTCCTAAACTACATACTAAAGAGACTAAGGGACAGACTGAGCTGTCCTTTAGTTATGCTGCTATAGGTTTAGACTGCTGGGGGATTCCCATGATGCACTGGGCTCCTCTCCTCTACTCTCTCTATACTGTTATATATCACCATTACATATCACTAACTGTGCTTGTTCTCTCCACGGATGTCTCTGATCTGCAACCGCTGTCCTTCCGTTCCCATACCAACCTCTCCTGCTATCCCTCCCCCTCACCCCCACTCCCACCCCAACCGGTGGAGGCAGATGGCCGCCTTCCCTGAGCCTGGTTCTGTCGGAGGTTTTTTCCCCCCTTCCAATCCTAGGGGTGTTTTTTTCGGGTTCCTTCCCACCGTCGCTGACTGCTTGCTCAGAGGGAATCCAAAAGCAGCTTTGGATTGTTGGGTTTTCTGTTTTCTGTTCGTCCTTACAATGTTTAGCGCTATGTGATGGCATATGTTGTAAATATGCGCTATATAAATAAAACTGAATTGAATTGAATTTTAAAAAGTCACTATTTAGTTAACCGTTTCCTCACTAGGGGTGCTGACACAACATTTACAAATGCATTTGAATAAAAATGCTGTTCACATAATAAAAAAACCTTTATAAACACATACCCCTATAAATTAGCCAATGTAAAGTATTGTGTGTATTTTGGTCACAACGAAACATTTTTTATTGGTCGCACTTGTGACATTCATGTCGTTAAAATCACTCGGTTTCAAGTTCAGTAAGTCTGATATTAGAGCATCACACCTAGTAACTGAGCGGGGACTAGAGGGTCCTCTGTGCTCAGCTGCCTAGCCGTCTACCGATGCATGTGACGTACTTCAGCAACAATAGTAAACCGAGGTGTGTATTGATGCATGTGAGGTGTTTAGGGTACTTTGGTAAATTGTAGCGTCTACCAATCGTCTGCATTTGAGGTGTTCAGGGGACATCTGTAAGTAGCAGCTCTCTGCTTTCTATCACGCTGCGCCACCACAAATAAACTGTGAGAAGCCCTGAGATGTGTTAAAAAGGGCCAACATTATGCGTTTATTGCAGAGAGTGGGACTAAAGCATGGATGAGCTTTTGCTGTCAGGACGTCAACGTTTTGAACTGAAATGTTAAAAAAAAAAAAAAAGCAGTGCAGCTCCCTTCCCCGCAGAGTTTCAGCACCAAGCAGCAGCAAAATGAAGCAGTGAGGAGTCGTAACATAACCAAAGAAGAGCTACCTTTGGCTGACTTAAAGGCCAAGATCATCCACGTGAACGACAACGGTTTAAATGTAAAAACATAACTGCACAACTGCAACTAATGTAAAAAGTTAGCCTGTAGCCCTGTAATGTTATCATGATCACTGTCTTTATGGTGGAAATGTGTAAAAACCATCTGTAGAGCAACTGGAAAATGTACCTTACATACACAAAGAATCATACCTTCAATAAACAAAATAAAACAATAACAATAACGTAGTGCTGCAGCTAATGTTCATCTTCAATATCCATAATGCTGTTGGTCAGTTTCTACCTGATGATGTACGAGGAGGGCAGGGCGGTCAGCAGAGCCATGGGTAAACCGAAGCCGAAGTAATACGGCCAGTTCCTCTCGATGTTGGACAGCCGTTGGTGCATCTCGATGCCTTAAACGGACACAAAAAGTCACATCTTTTCGCACGGGTTTCAAATTCGATCCACTTGACTCGCTGTCCGTGATGAAAAATGATATCTCACCGTGGTTGAACCAGCGATACTCAAAGCAGTACAGGGAGTAGAGCAGAGACATGTGGAGGAGGCTAACCATCTGTCCAATGGCATCGATGGGGAAGAGGCTGACGATCATACCCTGGACGCACAAACACAATTTAATTCAGCAAGAATGTACCGAGAGAGAAGCTTAATGGAACTTGCTTTAGATTAAAGGGCGGTGACGTTGTGTTATTTGCGTGCAGATGAATTCAGATCAAGTTGTGGTGCAAAAAAAGGCCTTAAAACAACAAACAAAAACACTTTTACTAGTTTATGAAACAGTTTTAGAAAAAACTACAAGCATAACTCCATGAGGCTTTTTAAATTTTGAGTGTTCTCTGAATTGACCAAACCCTCTGTGCTAATTAATGACTGTTTATGAGTCCATCAGAAAAGGAATTTGAAAACATTTAGTGCATCTGTCTGGCCTCACATGTGCTGTTCAACTCAAACATCTTATGTGGCGACTGTGTGTGGATTTTTTTAGTACAGATAAACCAAAAAAACACAGACATGGATGCAGTTTTTGAATAAAGAAAGACAGCATCCTTGTGAAGTGATGTACCTGAATGAGGAAGAGCGCCTGGAGGAGGAGGTTAAAGAGCATGTCTGCGATGATCTTACTAACGCTGGGGAACGGCTGAGCTTTACAGCCCGACACTTCGAATGCGAGGTCAGCTATATCCTGCAAGACAGAACAACACACTGACATCTGGTGCAACACAGCATATAAAAACATCACAAACATTTAGAACAAAACAGGCTTTGTGACGGAAAAATATGTCCTCTTCCTCTCATATAACAAAGGAATGAATGAAGTGTGCTTGCAGCTGCTTCATAACAAAAGACTGTAGTCATATCTAATTGCTTCATATCTTTATTTCTCAGAAACCCTGTTGGACTGTCTGACTTCAGTTTCTCTGTCTTCACATTTTTGTTGCTTCTGTTTAAAAGTAAAGGATAATTTTGAGACATTGCACCAGAAGAGTGGACTTCTCTATGAAGTATGGTGACGGCAGAGCTGGCTTTATGAGTCTCAGCAGCATATTTTGCAGTCCTTTGTGATATTAGCTGTACTGGATTGCTATTAGAGTTGGGTATCGTTTAAATTTTATCCAATATTGTTTATGGATCTGCTACTTTAACGATACTCTCACTGGTTCTTTTTGTTTGTTTGTTTTGTTTGAACAAATTAAGAAGATAATTAATAGACAAACATGATCTTTCATGGTATTTTTACAGTTGAATATTAATAGTTTGACTTAAAGTTAGAGTACTTCTTCTACCACAGCTCTGCTCTGAGTGCTCTGAAACTGAATTTCATGAGGCTCTGACCATTTCAGACCGAATTTATAAACACCCCCACAGCTAAAGAATCAGCTGGCTTTTAGTTACTTTTAAATATTTACCCATATTTGTACGATTTACTTCACTCTGTTTTGGGAACTTTCGCTGGATGTTTCTACGGATTGATCACGTTTCAGCTCTTACATGCAAAAGACTTGTTGCACTTGTGACAACGAGCAAAGTCAGCATCAACTGTGGTGAAGTGAAACCACACTTTCGTACGTTTGAGTGTGTGCGTTTGTGTGAGATCTCATCATAGAAAAATGATTACTAAATTAGAAACTGAGCTGGTGAGACAACGAGACCCATGTAACCAAAGCAGGGCTTAACCTGGAACCAGATGGCGTTGACTATCTTGCTGAGGACGAACAGGGGGAGAACCCAGAGAGCGCTGAAGACGGAGGTCAGGATGAACTCTAACCAGGACCACACGCTGCCATGGAGGGAGGGGTCACCTGGAGCAAACACAGCTTCGTCAACATACTGGTTCCCACAACACCCCCAAGGAATCTGCTCAGGATTCACCGGCGGTCATACGTACCGATGATTTTCGCCGTGAGGGTCTGCAGCAGTGGGATAAACACCCGGTAGAAGAGAAACAGACTGAGCTGGAGAGACAAAAAGAGAAGTCACATTTACTCTAAAGTTTTTCCAAATGTTACGTGTGAATATTGACGTTTCAAGACATTTTAAGACTTCTTTTAATTGCACACACTTCAACAGATTAGGGACAGATGTCATTACGGCTGCTAAACACGCAGAAACTGGAAGATAAATGAGGGACACAACCGGCTCGACACACTCCGCTGTTACAGCCGGTGAACAACTTACCCAGAACACTCCTCCATTCCAGGCACAGCACTGAAAAATCCTGCTGGCTACTTTGGGATCACTGAAATAGAAATGATGACAATGAGCATCACTGCTTAATCTTAGTGGTTTCAGTTTAATTTTACTTTTCTTACTTTTCACCAGAGTCAGACAAACTCATGGATGCTGTGGACATGTGTCTGTTTGCAGACTGGAGGTATCTAAAGCAGTGTTTATTCACAGAGATCGTGGTAACCCTTGGAAGGGTCTTTCAAATACAGAAATATCACAGCTGAAGAGATTCATGACCGGTCCACTGAAATAACACGCTGACAACCAAACATACTCACATTCACACCTAGAGACAATTTAGAATCCCCAATTAACCTCAGCATGTGTTTGGACAAGTGTCTGCAGGATTCTTTGCTTTTCCTTCCATGCACATTAGAAGTATCCCTGTGCCTGTCTGACTCTGGCTCAGTAACACAATTAGCAGCACAGCGACCAAAATATTCAGAGTCTATTTTGGCCTACTTGTCCGGTTTGCGCTCCTCACTCTGTGCCCGTCTCTGTGCCAAGGCCCCGCTGGCCCTTCGCCTCCGCTGCTCTTCCCTTTTCTGCTGGATGCGGGCATCCAGCTTGGAGATTGTTCCAATCCCCAATATGGAGTCCTTGATCCCCTGGAGAGCCCATAAAAAGACACAGAGAGAGGACACAGGTAAGATGTTTGTTTTTTTATCTGTAATGGAGCATTAAAATGTCTCAGTAAGTGTTTGCAGAACAATTATCCAATTATTCATCAAGCTGATTGCTGACCTAATATTAATCAATGGCTATTAGACACTTAAGGCTCCATGAATTCAGGTAACACTATAGATGAGGTAGCAAAAGAGGTATTTTTTATTTCAACACAAGACAAACACTATCTTTGGACTCTTTTGTAGGGCTGGAGTACAGCCAGGTAACCTTCAAGCTGATCGTACACAATGATAAAGCTAAAGGTAATAAATAGATAATGAGGTTCAGCCATTTCCATTTATCCTGGACAAAAGTACAACAACACAACGCTGTCTGTCAAGGGTTTGTCTAATTTAGTTTGACCTTGATACATCACACAAACGTCAGTCAGAGGCCGACACGTTCTGATTTTTATAGAGAATTTCTGAAGACGCAGTGACAAATATTTACAATTGTATGTGTAATTATGGTACGATCTACTTCAGTCCTATTGTATATGATGAGATTATATTGTGCAAGTGCTCCTTTAATTTAGTTCCAGACATAACCCATGATTTATTTCTTTAACAGGGGGGATGGTCTGATGGGAGCACCTCCCTGCTACCTCAACTACCAACCAACACACACACAGTATAAAAGAGGGGTACATTCCTCCTCATATCTCCTACTGAATATATATACCTATCAGGCATAACATTATGACCACCTGCCTAATATTGTGATGGTCCCCCTTATGTACTCAAAAAAGCTCTGAACCATTGGGCCTGGACAAGAGGACCTCTCAGGGTGTCCTATGGGGTCTGGAACCAGGACGTTGGCATTGGATCTTTTGGGTACTCTGGCTTGAGCAGTGGGGCCTCTGTCCATCAAACTTGTCACACTGCATCCTGTTGATGCTTGATCACAATGGGGTGTAGGAAGTTTGGAGGTCAAATCAACATGTTGGGCCATTGTCATGTTCCTCAACATGTTCCTGATTGGTTGATGTTGTTTCCATGTGGTGGGGTGCATTTTTCTGCCAGTGACATTTGGGATTTCCATTTGCATGAGGGAGTGTGTTTGTTGTGTGACAATGTTTATTTGGGTGTCTAAGTCTCATCAACACGGATGTTAAAATCCAAGGTTTTCCTTTAGAACAGTACATAGTACCAATATGATCAATGTTATTCCCTTCACCAGTCAGTGGTCATGATGTTGTGGCTGATCTTTTTTTGTCAATGAAGTCAGTCACAACTGCCGTCTTTAATCTACTCAACAGAGACAAACCAATAGACGTCGCTGCCACGTCAAAGTAGTGGTGAATCGGTCCATTGTTTTGAATCCAGTCAACTATTGCAATGTCTACACACTACATAGTTGTGTGTCATGTCATAGCTTATGTGTGAGTCCAGTGTGTCTGTGTCTGCTGACCGTCGCAACATTGCGGAGGAAGGCCCTGACGCTGTCTGTCATCTCTGGACCAGCTGCAGATCCATCAACTGCAGAAGGAGGGGGGGCTGGTGACCTGGTGGTCCGCTCTCATGGCAGGGAGGGGCTCACCCAGTAACCTGCAACAACCCGAAACCCAGGGAAACAAAGTGAGGACAGGAGTTAATGGACTGAACGCTTTCTAGCAACATACAGTGACATTTAAAATGCAGATGTAAAAAGCACAAGGCCCATTTAGGGCACATTCTGTAGTGATCTTTGTTTCCTCAATGTTCAACCACTGCTTTAATCATATTCAGAATAATGAGTGTTACTGCTTTTACTTCTTTAATGCTAGAAAATGCTCCACTATGTTTTAAACATACTGCCACAATGCTGCGAACTGTTTTTACATAGGTTTTTTATTTCCTTCAGGTCAGTGGGCTACTATTTATCTTAGTATTACTGGTTTTTTTTTACTGGGGCCGAGACCTCAGTACTGCATTTCGTTCCTAATGTTCCATGCTGTGAAAGACAATGAAGTCTTGTATCGTATTGTAAATCTACTACATGGTGAAGCTTAACATTTAAAGAAAATTTGCCCTTTGATATTGTCCCCAAACTATTCACCTCCAGCATGCATGAGGAAAAAGACTTCTAGTTCAACAATAAAGTGCTGTTTAGACGTTTTCCCACCCTGGGGTTGTTTGGTAGCCATTTTGTGCTGATTCACATGTAAGTATTTGTTTAAAAACCAAGCACATGTTAATACAAAGAACTATGCCAGTGTGTCGCTTCTCACTTAAATGCTTGTGAATTGCATTTACAGTAAGTTTGTTGTGCTTTTACATGTGGTCCTACGTAAAGCAAAAGTTAAATGTGAACCACACAAAGGAAAACACGCCACAAACTAGTTTACAACTTCGTAACTACACAGATAATGGAGTCCAACCGGATCTCAGCTCGTTAGTTAGCTAGCTGAAGTTAGGAAAACAAAGCTACTGCCTGTTTAATTAATGCTGCTATTGCCCTATTTGTTTATAACAGCTCCTGAGTTGGTTGAATGGTAACTGTACACAACAGCAATGTCACCTCTTTGTAATCGGATGAAACGTTTATTCGGCAGCCAGTGTCTCTTGGTGACACTGTTTGAGTAATGGTCAACGTTAGCAGGCTGACTCAGAGGGTTAGCTTAAAGAGGTGATAGCCACACTCAGGGCTAGCCGGCTCTGCCCAGAAGTCTGATATAACTCTCATGTGAAGACCCTCCTCAAGCATACCAGCTCAAATGATGCCTCTGACCCCAAAAATCTTTGACTTTCGCTGGTTTGTTTAGTTTAGCTCTGCTAGCTTGTCTGCCTGGGCTGCTAGCTAACTGTTAACGCTCAACAACTAACAGTTAACTCTTGTGTTTTCCGGCCAGACAACGACTCAAAGAGCGGGCAAAGTCGGAGACAGAGTCCACAGTTGGCCGCCAAGTCTTCCTTACCTCATGCGACAGGCTCGGGGTGATAATAACTTCGTCAATTCTTTGTTTCGCCCCCTTAATGTGACAACAACAAACACCAAACACTACCAGCAGCAACCAGGGCCGTGGAAAACACATTGCGCAAGCTCCGACTGCTGAGGATCATGGGAAATGTGGTCCTTAGTGCTGGAGGCTGAAAGGAGAAGCATGGATCATAACATTAAGTGCTTTAAAGAGAGAGATGACGCATTAAACTCTAATGGAAATTATTTAGGATGTTTTATATTATTGTATTACACTGTTATATATGCATTCAGTTGAGAATTATAGTATGTTCTTAAGGGTATAGTGGCTTTTTGTTGTCATTTTGGGTGTTTGTATATGTTATGAAAAAGGTTGCATTATAGAGCATTTAAGGGTTAAATTCAAATTAATAGGCACGATTTTTAAAGATAAGATAACCTGTTTAAATATTTATGCTTTAATGAAACATGATTAGATAGATAGATAGATAGATAGATAGATAGATAGATAGATTGATAGATAGATAGATAGATAGATAGATAGATAGATAGATAGATAGATAGATAGATAGATAGATAGATAGATAGATAGATTGATAGATAGATAGATAGATAGATAGATAGATAGATAGATAGATAGATAGATAGATAGATAGATAGATAGACTGCATTTAAAGTGTAAATCATGTTGGTTGAAGAAACACAAATGAGGTGCCTAAAAAATGCTGGTATTTACAATATTTCTAGCTGTCTATCTATCTATATGTATGAATTTGTGTATTTCTGCAAGCCAAACAGCAACACAGACACCCTGCTAATGAGGCGACTTAGATTTCCATGTCTCTGCAGAGGCACTCCCCCGAGGCGGTGCCTTGTTCAGGGCAGCATCATGCGTTCGTCTCTGCTCAGATGCTGCTGTGAACTTAACCTGACTGCTGCCTATGTTACCAGAAGGGATCTCACGCACCACCGATGGTTGTCCTGAGGATAAGAAATGGGCACAAAAGGAAATATGCACTTATCTGCCTGTGCATCGTTGGCTTCCTTATGTACAGATACCTTGGGTGAGTTAAGTTCTCACTGTGTTGGTTATTATGTTAGTTAGAGCTGTTTTGAGGCTCTTTGTGTCACAAGATACCTAAAAGTTTCACTGTAGTTCATAAAATGTGTATACAGAACAGTAACAGTATTTACAGCATAATAGATGATCTAGAAAAATATCAAAAGTATAGAAATATAACTTGATATGAATGTGTTGAAGTCCATCTTCGGATGTCCCTCCTGCTCCTTTGTGACTGCTAACTCAAGACGTCTGCAAATTCCTATCAAGCATGTCATGTGGTCAGTTGAGGCACAATAGCCTCTGTGCCACGTTATGTGACTGTGACACGAATAATTCACAGCTCCTCTTCCAGCACGCCGGCAAACAGGCGAAGGATGAGCAGGAGAGTGGGCCTGACCGCCAACACGTCCCAGTTCACCCTGGAGGGAGAGCCCTTCCGCATCCTCGGGGGATCCATCCACTACTTCCGTGTGCCCAGGGCCTACTGGAGGGACCGGCTGATGAAGATGAAGGCCTGCGGCATCAACACCCTCACGACGTAGGACGACTGTTACTACTGAGGTTATGTGTTACAAGCCAGGTGAATGTTAACAGAGAGCATCCTCGTCTTTGCAGATATGTGCCATGGAGTCTGCACCAGCCGGAGAGGGGAGTTTTTAACTTCCACACACAGCTGGATTTGGAGTAAGCAGCCTTGTTGTCTTATCTGACCTAAATACACAACAGCCATCATTAATCACCGCACAGTATCTAGCTTGTGTAGATCATGTGCCCACCAAACCAAATGTCAAAAAACAACATTTAAAAACCGATTGCACCACCTCCCTAGCTGTTGTAACATTACCTTCGCTAAGGCACATTGGGAATGCTCTCCTTTTCTTCTCATCATCTAAGCCCCGGTGCTCAGGGGAGCAACGAGAGGCAGAGAGTCCCACCTGACAACAGCGGCATCTCCACAACAACAGCAACTTATCAAACAATTAACAGCACAGCGGTGATAAGTGAGGGGAGAAGTGACGCCTCGGCCTGCCACTGTTGTTGCCAGGCACTTTCAGCACTCCTCAAACAAGATCCTGAGTCTCACCATGAGTCGAAACTTTGTGTTTGTGCAGGAAGAAACTGTCTCCTCTGTCTGGGTTTCAGAGCATACATCGGTCTGGCAGATGAGTTGGGATTGTGGGTGATTCTACGTCCGGGGCCCTACATTTCCTCTGAGCTGGACCTTGGAGGACTGCCGAGGTAATGCGGAATCCTTACTTTCTGTTTGTAGGTTTAATCCCAAAGCCCATGCAGTGAATCCTAAATAAATAAATTCAGTATGAAAGCAAATTCAAACCCGAGAGCACAAACACCACTTGATCTGAAGCACAAAGTCCCATTTTTTGGTTTGGCATAATCTGGGTGAAAAGGGCACATCTTGCTGTGAGGGAAGACGTTCCCAATGTTTGAAGCTTTGTCCACTATGTTAGATGCACTATGGCTCCGTTGTTCCTGCAGCTCTGTGCCTTTAGTCATAGCTGAGCATCTGGTTTTGCATCTCCTTGCAGCTGGCTTCTCCAGGATGGCAGCATGAGACTGAGGACGACCCACCCAGGCTTCACTCAGGCTGTCAACACTTTTTTCGACAAACTGATACCAAAATTGGTTCCACTGCAGGTCAGTTTGTATTGGTCAAGCAAAAAAAAAAACAAGCTCCCAGCACTCAGTTTATTCAACTTGCTATCCTTGTGATAAAATGCATGTTTGTCTATTTCAGTTCAAAAAAGGAGGCCCCATCATCGCAGTGCAGGTTGAAAACGAGTATGGGTCCTTTGCAAAGGATCAAAGTTACATGCCTTTCATCAAAGAGGTAAAAATGCTTAATTAAGACTCCTCATTAGCACTACATGAAGGTGGATGTGTACAGATCGACATTCTGGAAATTTTTGTTGTGACACTGTGTTTTGTTTGGAAAGGCTTTACAGTCCAGAGGGATCAGCGAGCTGTTGCTCACATCAGACAACCACAACACACTGAAGTCAGGAGGTGTGGACGGAGGTGCAGTTTATTATTAATGCACACACACACATACACAGATCAGCCACAACATTATGACCACCTGCCTAATGTTGTGTTGGTTCCCTTATGTGCTCCAAAATGCTCTGAACCATTGGGCATGCTCAAGAGGACCTCTCAGGGTGTCCTATGGGGTCTGGAACCAGGATGTTGGCACTGGATCCTTTGGGTACTCTGGCTTGTGCAGTGGGGCCTCTGTCAATCCAACTTGTTCCACTGCATCCTGTTGATGCTTGATCACAATGGGGTGTAGGAAGTTTGGAGGTCAAATCAACATGTTGGGCCATTGTCATGTTCCTCAACATGTTCCTGATTGGTTGATGTTGTTTCCATGTGGTGGGGTGCATTTTTCTGCCAGTGACATTTGGGATTTCCATTTGCATGAGGGAGTGTGTTTGTTGTGGGACAATGTTTATTTGGGTGTCTAAGTCTCATCAACATGGATGTTAAAATCCAAGGTTTTCCATCAGAACATCACATAGTACCAATATGATCAATGTTATTCACTTCACCTGTCAGTGGTCATGATACTGTGGTTGATCGGTGTACACACACACACACACACACACACAAACACTCAAACAGGTCCTGACAGTTTAACCTGTGATCTACTGTCTTGCAGCCATCAGGACGGTGAAGCTGCAGAAGCTAAATCAGAGAGACATCCAGGACCTTATTGCTATCCAGGTGCGTGTCTTCTCTTTCCACATCATTTCACTTGAGGAGACACTCAACCTGAGCTGTGTGAGCTGACAGTCTTGATGTTTTCAGCCCAACAGCCCCACCATGGTGATGGACTACTGGACCGGCTGGTATGATGTGTGGGGGGACCTCCACCATGTGCTGCCCCCAGAGGGTGAGGAAGGTTCTCCTTGTTATCAGTGGATTTATACTGTGCACAAAGTGTTCAGATCCTTTACTGAGTATTGATAAAAAGAAGTATTATGATATGCTGCTCTGAAAATGTGAGGTAGGTGAACATGTATGTAAAAAGTATAAAATCCATGAAGAAAAATGTCCCCTGTGTGGTATTAGATTGCTATTCCTCATGCACTCAGTGATAATTCTAGCCAGAGTTCCTACAAATACTTCAGCTTCCAGTAATGTTGATCAACTGTAGAGGGGCTCAGGACTGAATTTAATCCCTTCATCATAGTTAGAATTGTTTTTTGTAGTATAAAAGGCACAACCATGGCTTCATTCAGCGCATGTTAAATACAAACAGCAGGCTTCCATCATGTCTGAGTCTCTCTGACCATTCTGGATTATCTGCTAAATTTCCAACTATTGTTTCTTATAAACTTAATTTAATAATCAGATCAAATTCTCGGCTGCTCATTCATTGAAATGAAAGGGGCTCAGATGAGAGGAACACTTGTTTAAAAGTTCAAAAGTGGTCTGTAAATAAAAAGACATTTTAGAATGAATATATTCAAAAATAACTGTCTTCATTTAAAGTAAATAACTCGGAAAAAGTATTTAAGTCTTTTCTTAAGTGAAAGCAGTAATACCACACTGTGGAAATACTCCACTACAAGTAAAAGTACCGCATTCAACGCCTCCCTTAAGCAAGAGTAATGAAGTATTATCATCAAAATGTACTAAAAGTATGAAAAATATAAGTATTTATTTTGCAGGTAAAGGTTCCCTGTCAGTTTTACGGTTTCATATGATATTTTTGGATTCATATTACTGCTGCTTATGTATTTTATTGCTGTAGATGTGTAAAGTTCAACTAATTTTAATTATTTTATATATTCTAAAAATATATATTTATATATCCCAACCCATGAAACTACATTTAAACTTTCACTTTATTAGAAAAAGTCAAGTCAGAATCACAAAATCTGGAGATGAATTGCTTTTGCCGGACATGAAGGTGATGAACAATTGTAATGTGAAATGTATTTAGTAACTAAAGCTGGAAGATAAATGTAGTGGAGTAAAACATATAATATTTGCCTCTGAGATGTAGTGAAGTAGCAGCATAAAACTGCATAAAAAGGAAAAACTCAAGTAGAGGACAAGTAGGCTAACTCAGATTTGTACAGTGCTTGAGTGTACTTAGTTATATTCCACCACTGGAGAAGTTTAGCCACTGTATTCCTGTAGGTTGTTTTCCTGTGGCTCATCTTTTACCTCTCCCTCTGGTAGCATTTCATCTGAAGCCTCTCGTGACTGCTGTAAAAACATGCTGTCCACCTCTATCGTAGCTTTTTGCATGAGAAGCGTCGGCTACATGCCAACGATGGAAATGCAAATGTTGAAGTCATGTTGCTTTTGATTGATGCACCTCAGCACCTGGCAGACAGAGACTCAGAAAGGTTTCAGTGACGCAGCTGCAACTCTGTATTAAAAGCTTGGAGATATTAATGTATTGCATCGACGTTCTCACATCATGACCTTTATGATTGCAAGCTTTGTGAACATGTTCTTGTCAGATATGGTGTCCACCATAAGGGAGATTCTGAGGAGAGGCATGTCCGTCAACCTGTACATGTTCCACGGAGGATCCAGCTTTGGCTTCATGAGCGGGGCTCTTGCCAATCCTTCCTACAGAGCTCTAGTCCCCAGCTATGGTTGGTTCATTTGGTTTGAATAATGAAACACTTTAATACTGCACACCGATCATACATAACATTATGACCACCTGCTTGATATTGTGTTGGTCCCCCTTATATGGTCGAAAATGCTCTGAACCATTGGGCATGGACAAGAGGACCTCTCAGGGTGTCCTATGGGGTCTGGAACCAGGACGTTGGCACTGGATCCTTTGGGTACTCTGGATTGTGCAGTGGAGCCTCTGTCAATCAAACTTGTTCCACTGCATCCTGTTGATGCTTGATCACAATGGGGTGTAGGAAGTTTGGAGGTCAAATCAACATGTTGGTCCATTGTTATGTTCCTCAACATGTTCCTGATTGGTTGATGTTGTTTCCATGTGGTGGGGTGCATTTTCCTGCCAGTGACATTTGGGATTTCCATTTGCATGAGGGAGTGTGTTTGTTGTGGGACAATGTTTATTTGGGTGTCTAAGTCTCATCAACACGGATGTTAAAATCCAAGGTTTTCCATCAGAACATCACATAGTACCAATATGATCAATGTTATTCACTTCACCTGTCAGTGGTCATCATGTTGTGGCTGATCGGTGTATGCTTATGTTGTATACAGACCAACACTGACATTAACTTCCAGCAGGGGGCAGTGCTTGACTATTAACTTATGCTGTGAATGTTGTGCAGATTATGACGCTCTCTTGACTGAAGCTGGGGAATACACTCCAAAGTACCATCTTCTCAGGGATCTACTGTCTCGATTCAACAGTAAGTTAAACACAAGAGTACAACACGAGAATAGATGCTGCTGCTGACCTCTTTGCCGTGTTGTTTTGACCTCTCTGTGCAGGGGGAGACAGTTTCCCTGACATGCCAGCACTGCATTACAGGGAGGCTTACGAACCTGCCATCATGTACCAGCACCTGTCCTTGTGGGATGCCTTGAGCTTCACTGAGGGAGTATGTTTTATGTAAGATTATCTGCCACCTTTGAATGTCTGTAATGAAATGAATTTGGCTTTTCGGTAAGTTTAATTCTCCACATTTCCTCTACAGCCCTTTAAATCAGCCAAGCCAGTGAACATGGAGAATCTGCCTGTGAACAACAAGAACGGCCAGTCCTATGGCTACACCTTGTATGAGACCACCATCACCAGTGGAGGACTGTTGAAGTCAGGGGGCAACGTACGAGACCGAGCCCTGGTGAGACATTTCACTGCACATGAAGGTGTGATCTCACCACTCTGACCTTCTGTACTGTGGATACGGTTCCCTTCCATGAACTAACTATATACGTTATGGTGCTAAATGTCTTTCTAGTTGCTGAAACCAAATTTTTATGGGCCAGATTTCGTAACTGCATCCTCTTGATAAATGTTTGGTGAGAATTGTAAACCTAAAGACATTAGCTTAATATAAAATCTGGACTCAAGGGAAAACACACTCTAAAAACTCACACAAATCTGTGGCCAGACTAACAACAAACACATTTGTCGAGATACAAAGAAAAGATCTAAGCAGTTATTTTGTATGAAATATGCAGGAGAATGTGCTTAAATGGGCCTTTACAGAGATAAAGATCCCATTGTGCGTTAAAGATTACAGCATGATAAACATCAATGTATCTGGAAGATTGGTTTGCTTTACAAAAGGGATGGATGTCAGTATTATGAAGAGAACATCACTGGGAACACTACAGTCTGTGCTCATGTGGATTGTCGTTAGCTCAGCAGCCCACTGCAGCATCACTGCTCTTACATGAAGGTCAGTAATGGTAAATGGTCTGCACTTATACAGCGCCTTTCTACCACAGTGGTACTCAGAGCACTTCACAGTGTGTTTCCCATCCACCCATTCCCACATACACACCAATGGTAACAGAGCTTCCATGCAAGGTGCCTGCCTGCCATTGGGAGCAACTTGATCATCAGTGTCTTGCCCAAGGACACTTAGGTATGTGGAGGGGCCGGCGATCGAACCAATAATCTTGCAATCAGTGGACAACCCACTCTACCACCTGAGCCCAGTAAAGTCCTCACTAAAGTCCTTTTCAGACGTAACACTGCTGCTTTATCAGTCTGTTAAAGTGAGACACAGTACACATTATGTATTGTCATGCAGCCAAGATCAGACAGAACATCAAGTGATTTATAATACATAATAAAGCACTAATAAATAAAAGGCTTCATCTATGCTAATAACAGCTTATCAATCAGACTAAATAACTATTAGCCTTGTTTATTTATGATTTCCTAAACACTTAAAATTCACGCCATGTTGCTGATTTGTCTACCGAGCACATCTGAGGACATACAGTACGTGGAAGTTGTAAAAAAGTTTGGTGACAGCAATCATTGAAAAACCACTAAGTAAATGTGTCTCGTGCTGTAACATAATGATTTGACAGTGATCTTTCCCGCTGCAGGTGTTTGTCGACAGAAGCTACGTTGGTCTTTTCAAGCGGCAGAGCCTGGAGCTGGCGGTTCCTGATGGTAAGGTATGGCATCATGCTGGGAAACAAAGGCACAGGCTTTGTTGAATGTGATGGATGCTGCAGCATTGGCTGTTTTGCTGTTGGAACTATCGAAAGACATGAAAGCGATCCATCCCCACAGGGACGGCGTACCTTGAGTTTATTGGTGGAGAACTGTGGGCGAGTTCACCAGGGAAGGGACCTTGACAAACAGCATAAAGGTGATCGACAGAATAACTTGCAGTTCATTGCTTTGCCTGCTATTAAATCACTCAAGCACTCAGTGGGTAGTGCATAAGCCAATTTTGATTTGTGTTCTTGCAGGACTAGTGGGAGACATTTTATTAAACAATATCCCCCTGCGGGATTTTACAATATACAGTCTGGATATGAAACCCAGCTTTATTGATAGGTTTGTGCTCTTTATTGAATATACCACGCTGCACATCACTTTCATTTGTCTGTAATTGTATTTTTGAAGCGACTGCTTTTTTCAGTCTTTATCAGGCACCTTGGAAAACTCTCTCTGAAAGTCCCAGCTTTCCTGGATTTTTCATGGGGAGGCTGTTTGCATACGGCTATCCGAGTGACACGTTTGTGAAGATGCCAGTAAGTAAAATAAACAAATACAGTTGTGTGAAAAAGTAGTGGAGGAAGTTGTTGACTTTTTATATATATTTGGACAAACGAACACCATTTGAAAAAGTGTCTATTAATAAAAATAATGCTCTGAACCATTGGACATGGACAAGAGGACCTCTCAGGGTGTCCTATGGGGTCTGGAACCAGGATGTTGGCACTGGATCCTTTGGGTACTCTGGCTTGTGCAGTGGGGCTTCTGTCAATCAAACTTGTTCCACTGCATCCTGTTGATGCTTGATCACAATGGGATGTAGGAAGTTTGGAGGTCAAATCAACATGTTGGACCATTGTCATGTTCCTCAACATGTTCCTGATTGGTTGATGTTGTTTCCATGTGGTGGGGTGCATTTTCCTCCAGTGACATTTGGGATTTCCATTTGCATGAGGGAGTGTGTTTGTTGTGGGACAAAGTTTATTTGGGTGTCTAAGTCTCATCAACACGGATGTTAAAATCCAAGGCTTTCCTTCAGAACTCCACATAGTACCAATATGATCAATGTTATTCACTTGACCTGTCAGTGGTCATGATGTTGTGGCTGATCGGTGTATGCTCAAAGAAAGGACACACAAAACTGATATTTTCTACTCATTTTCACAGCATAAATAAATATAAAACTGATCAGTCACAGGGAGAACTAAGCACAATTGATATCCCAATGGAATCAGGGCTTCCAGATCAGGTGCCCAACAGTGACGGCAGTTCTCTTTGCGATTTAAGTGTGTGGTGTCTCCATGCCAAGATCTAAATAGCCCTCTACGGCCTTCGGGAAAAGAAGTTGTCGATGCTGCAGGATTTAAAAAGATCCCTTAATGATCCAAAATAAATCATTCCACTGTGAGAAAAATCCTGTATAGGTGCCATAAATTTCAAACCACTGCCAATTTGCCCATCAAATTCATGCTCTTCGCCTCATTCGTGCAGGCGAAGAGCAGGTCTTTAGGAATAATGAGCTCTGGACAGACAAATTAAAGGTAGAGCTGTTTTGGCCAAAAAAAACCCAGTTTCAACAGGATAATGATCTTAAAAAAGAAATGCAGGGTTATGAACTGGCCTAGTTCAAGCCCATTCGAATGCCGTGGGGGATTTGAAACAGGCAGAACATGCTAGAAAACCCTGAAACATCTTGCAACTGAAGGAAATTTTGTCTAGAACAGTGGTCAAAGTTTGTCAGAGACTGCTGGACAACAGGAAGTTATTTCTGCTAATGGGCTTAGGGAAGCTATACTAGTTTCTGAGGCCAGTAGTCCACCTACTTTTTCCTCAGAAGAATGATCTAGAGATAGTTTTGTTCGATAAATGGTTTTTCCTATGGTGTTGCTATCTATAGACACTCTATCAAAGAGAATCAAATGTTTGCTTGTCTGAATTTGACAGTAAATGAAACCATTTCCATTTCATGTACATCTGTTTTGACATAACTACTCTTCTATGCTGTGTATGTTTTTGCTTGTATGAGAAATGCTTCATGTATGCATTTTATGGGCTCCACAGGGCTGGGAGAAAGGTGTTGTGTTCATCAATGGGCTGAATCTGGGCCGCTATTGGTCTATCGGCCCCCAGCAGACTCTCTACCTCCCTGGTCCTTTTCTAAACAGTGGAATCAACCAGGTACGGCTGGGATTAGTTTTAATCGATGCCATTCTCATGTCTGTATGCTGTGCTACCGGTAGGCTGTATATAAAAGATGGATTCTGGTTGCAAACAGAAGTCTATGAAAGAAAAGCCCTACTTCTCACTTGATTTGTTACCTCAGTGAACATTCTCCTAATGAGTTTATGGTCTCAATCACCAGATTCAATTCTCCTTCAATACAGCATGATGTTAATTTGATAAAATATGGTCTTATTTATAGTAAAACAAATGATGAGGCAGGGTATGATTTGGGGCGGGGCTACTTTGTGATTGACAGGTCAATATCGAACACCGTTGTCCAATCAGATCCTTTGCTTGCTCATTACAAAAGCTTCAAGGCATCACAACAGACCAATCGGTGACGTCGTGGTTGCTACATCCATCATTTATATAGAGTCTTTGAGCTTAGCCAAGCTAATGCTAATGCTAGTGCTGCTGGCTCTATAGCTTCATATTAACTCCTTTCTAATGTTTATTTCTTTGCATGTTACTAGACTGAGGGTATTAATTCTACATTTACAGCAGCACAGAGTCAAGTCTCTAACACCTCCTTCTTTCTTCTGCTCAAATAAATAAGGTCATTGTGTTTGAGGAGCAAGAGGGAGACTACAAGGTCCACTTTGAGGATACGCCTGATCTTGGAATGGCAGCAGACATCCAGTGACTGTGTGGGAATCGTTTTGTTGTGTAAAATGTGCTTTTTTTTTACCAAGTACCTTTGACATGAGGTCAGACTCAAATACAAAGATGTCAATGCTGTTATTCGCCATGTTCTAATATAATCTGCATACGTTCTGTACATACACATTCCACATCAACAACCAATCAGAGACAGAGTCGTGATTGTATGGGAGCAGTTTATACCTATGTACATACAGTACCTTTAGTTACACTGAATCTGTACACATCGAGCAGAAATATCAAGCACATCTCCTTACCCGTGGATTCCTACTTTAAGAGTAATGATTTCTGTCTGGTGATGACAATATATGTCCTATTGTTAGATTTGTATTGCTTTTGTGTCACATAGCAGATACTGAAACAGACGCATTTTAGGCCTGTGAAACAAAAAAAACAGCTTCATGAGACAAAATGAGGCAGAAGTGATATTTAAGAGCTTTCAAATGAAACCCAAGCAGCATTGTAGCAACAACAGACCCTTATTTTAAAGTGAAAGTTCCAGGTTTCAACAGCCTGTCAACGTTAATAACTGACCAAACTCTTCTAAGCCTCAGAGTCTGAGAGAACATTTGCATTTAAAAGCGGTGCCACTGCAAGTCAATGGGGTATGAAATCATCACTTGCAAGTCATCCATCCATGGTGGGAATAATTAGGATGTGTAACACAGCTAAAAGAAAGGATGCACGTCCAATTTTTAGAGTAATGGCTTCATATTCCATTGATTCTCACAAGTGTATAGTTCACAACCAACAAGGGAATGGTACCAGTGACTCGGAAACAATAAATAAATGCAAAGAAAACCTTCAGTTCACTTAATTAGCTTATGAGGAAGCCTGCAGAGTGGACAGGCTGCTAGCTACACTCAATCCTGTCTTAAATATGAGGAGACCTCTGTAATGTTACAGCATATCAGGACTGAACCAGAGCTTGTAGTAAATGAGTGTGAGAGAGGACATTGCTGTGACGCTATAATAAATTACTGCTCTGTGTTTTATGTGCCTCTGTGCAGCGTGACAGCTGAGCGTGCGTGAATGTGTGTTGAGGAGTAACAGGACTCCTAATTAGTGCCGGGTTCAGGGTACTATCTAAATAGCTCAGTGTTGTACAGTACGAGTGGGGAGGGCTCAGATCCCATCAGTGCTATCTGTCAGTCAGTGCTGACTCACTTCAGACAAGGACTTCTTTTATTCCTCTGTGCAGCCCTGTGCCCGACAGCCAGCGTGCCTCGGAACAAAAGGGCCCTATTTAATGCTGATTGGATGGTTGGCTGGTGTTTTTCTGCGCTGACAGGGCTCTTTATTGCTGCCGTACCATCTCTTCCTGCAGTTTAAGTCGCGCAACATCCTTTGTCTCGGCTCTCCGAGGAGACCTCAATGGGCAAGCTCCTTTTGGCGACTCCCGTGAGCGTCGGCCACCGCTCCGAGCAGAACAGGCCACTTTGTTTTTGTGCGGTTGTGCTTTTATACTCTGTGGTCGGTGCACGCACATGGCTTCACGGAGGGGGCAGCCACACCTCCATCTCTAAGCTATGGTGAAATTTTTGGCCACCGCCGTTGCTTTTAGAAGCTCCGAGGTTGATTTGAATCCAGGGAGAATCCAGTCGAGGAACTCCTCCTGAAACAACAAGCGTACACTTAATTAGGACCGACGAAGAAGCAAGAAAAACAGTCAACAGTTATTAAAGAGGCTGTGTGGGCAAATGCTGATGCCACGTCGTGCTGGATTTATCATTTGAAAGTTTCCAACTCAACAATAACATTCACATTTCTTCATTATTTCTGGGTGTAAATCCCAATATGGGGTGAAATGAGCTGCTTGGTGGAGGTCTGCGCTCTCCGAGTGCTTTTCTAGTTATCATTTGTCATTGTGTGGAAAAAATATTGAGAGACTATCAGGAGGTGTTCCAGCCTTTCATCAAGAACTACTGACATCAAATCCACATACAATAATTATGCATAAACCAATGAAATAAGGTTTAAGAACAGCCCATGAGCCATGTAAAATAAACATCTTTGACATGTGCTGAGCAGTAATGTTAGAGGAGCTACTGACATTTAAGACAGAGCCGTACACACACATTTAAAGCAGCTGATGTCAAGATGACTTTATGAATTTAGACCAGGTGATGGCACTAGGAGATATAGGAATCATCCACAGTTATTCCATTTAATAATTCAATGCTAAGCAAAAGCTCAAAAAACAAAATAAAACACCTTCAAGTCTGGAAATTAAAAAATGTTGCCCTATATATAGATAGTTTGCACTGGGGAGACTCTTCATAAATTAAGAGGCTTCACTTCCCTGTTAAGATGCTACTTTAACTCTAGAAGTGATTTTTCTGATTGCATGTTTATAGTTTTCTTGTTATGTGTTGCAAGACATACTTATGTTAGAATGATCAGGTCACTTCAGGTTTGTAATGAGGAGATGTTGACTATATTTGATGGCAAATGCAGGAAAGTCATCTTACACAAAAGCTGAGCATGTAAAACTTAGAAGCTTAGGATTAAGAAATACGTTTTACTTAACATGCAAGGGGGAGTTGTGTGGCTTTGTCAAAGTCCACACGAATTATGAATGAGGAGGAACATTATGTCCTTGTTAAAGAGGCTCTTGAATCTAGAGAAGTAACATTACTTAATGTTGATGAAGCGTCTGGAGAGGTCAAATTACTAAACAAGGAAATATTCGATATAATTGCCACAAAACAATTCTGCTATTGTAATTCTGAAGGGCTGGAATGTACAGCTGCATCCTACCATAGAGTCTCCAGTGGATCTCAAAGGACGACATATATGACATATGGACCCACCCATTAGTACAGCAGTTTACTGTCATGCTGGCTACTCAGGGAATGATTTTTTTCTTGTTTAACTCATAGAGAGAAAGAATTATATATTGCAGTTTATGTGATCATGCAGGAGTTTATCTAAGCCTTCAATCAGACGTTCATTCCAACATCATCATCTGGAATCTTAATACTAGTCCCCTGAATGATTGTCAGTTTGAAGAATATATGGAAAAGGTGTTTAAGGATTATGCAGAATATTACCAAGTGTTCAATGAGATGCAGCAAACTTAGAATTTGGTTTTCAAGGAAGAAAAAAGTACAAACATTTGACTGATTCAACAAATTCTAAACACTGGAGCAACATGACCCCAAATACGAGAACAAATAAACACAACAAAACCATATTTAAATAACAACAAACAAGACAGCTAAGTGGAAATTAGTCAGTGTGAGAATGTCGCTAGAGCTAAAAAATACTGGCATGGAAACTGTTTAAACAACAAGCTGAAAGGTCAGGTTTTTAAATTACAGACTCCGATGCCAACGTGATATGTTATATTACCAGAAGATAAACAAACAAAAAAAGTCATCAATTTCTCGGTATCTCTAGATTTACTGTCAGTAGATGTGGAACTAAATAAAATGGTAACACAAGAAATTCCAAAAGCAGAGATCTATAGTGTGTACATACACAGATCAGCCACAACATCCTGACCACTGACAGGTGAAGTGAGTAACATTGATCACATTTGTACTATGTGCTGTTCTGATGGAAAACCCTGGATTTTAACATCCGTGTTGATGAGATTTAGACACCCAAATAAACATTGTTCCACAACAAGCACACTCCCTCATGCACATGGAAATCCCAAATGTCACTGGAGGAAAATGCACCCCACCACATGGAAACAACATCAACCAATCAGGAACATGTTGAGGAACATGACAATGGCCCAACATGTTGATTTGACCTCCAAACTTCCTACACCCCATTGTGATCAAGCATCAACAGGATGCAGTGGAACAAGTTTGATTGACAGAGGCCCCACTGCACAAGCCAGAGTACCCAAAGGATCCAGTGTCAACGTCCTGGTTCCAGACCCCATAGGACACCCTGAGAGGTCCTCTTGTCCATGCCCAATGGTTCAGAGCATTTTTGAGCACTTAAGGGACCAACACTATATTAGGCAGGAGGTCATAATGTAATGCCTGATCGGTATATATAGCGTAGATATACACTGACTAGCCACAACATTAAAACTAGCTCATGGGACCCCCTTATGCACAGACCTCTGAAAATGTATCAGGCAGCAAGACATCAGCAGTACGGATGCTTTAGGTCCTAGAAGTTACAATATGGATCAGACTTGTTTTTCCAGCTCATTACACAGATGCTCGATGGATCAAGATCTGGGGAATCTGAATTCTAAGTCAACGTCTTAGACTATTCGTCATGTTCCTCAAACCATTCCTGAACAATGTTTGCAGTGTGACAGGGAGCATTATTCTACTGAAAGAGGCCACCGCCATCAGGGAAACCTATGAAGGGGTGTAGATGATCTGCAGCAATGTACAGATAGGTGTTGTGAGTCAAAGTAACACCCACATGATTGCTTGGGCTCAAGGTTTCCACTCCCTCCTACAGCTTGCCTTCTTATCTCTTTCTTTTACATCACATGGATGGCTCAACGTGACGTAAAAGAAAAGGAAAAGTCTTTCATTGGTCCATAATCCAGCTCTTATCCAGTCATCTAGCCATCACAAATTAACTAGTCAAAGTCTCTCAGTCCATTCACTGCCCAGCCATCACAAATCAACTAGTCAAAGTCTCTCAGTCCATTCACTGCCCATTTTACCTGCTTCCAACACATCATCTCTGACTATTCACTCGCTGCCTCATAAATCCCAGCTCTAGACAGGTGCCATTGTAACAAGACAATCAAAGTAATTCACTTCACCTGTCAGCGGTTCTAAAGTTAAACCCGATCAGTGTGTATAAACGTGTTTTTCAGAATTAGTCGATCTGAAATAGGGATGCTGCCAAGGATGTCAAAGAAACAACATAGAGCCGATGTGAAAAGATGGATACCCTCAACCCTTAAGACTATTGTTGTTTCTTTTACAGTCTCTGTCCATAGAGATACCAATAAAACTGTTTAATGAATGGAAACTAATGTTTTCCAGACTTGTATGAAAGGGTCACCTCTAGAGTACAACTTAAAGATACTACCGTCACCAAAAAAAGGAGGTAACGTCTTTTCCACGCCCGGAGGAACATTAGAAAGCAGCACAGTTACAGCACTCATTCTTCTGAGTGCATGAGTGAGTGCATTTATGTTGTACTTAAGCAAAAACAATACAGAAACTGTTTTAAAAACATGTTATATAAAGGTCAGACCTTCATTTCACGTCAGGTAATATCTCGCGGTGCACATACAGTATAAGCTGAGATGCTTCCCCTTTGGTCTAGCCCCCAGAGTAATCACGGTGTGGAAATGCGCTAATTTGCATTTCTAAATCTCTGCTATTACCTGTGTCAGATGAAGTATGTCATATCTCTACGTTAGAGTCTGTAAATCCTTTCTTGCCCTCATTTACCAGCACAGGCTTCTCCGTCCGTGTGTGCCATACTAATACCTGCGGGTAAGAAGAAAGGCATGGATGAGCAGAAACACAGTCAATATGATGAGATACTAATACAGAAATGCTGTGCAGTGTTAATATTCTACATCATACATGCGACACAATGTCTAGAGGCAGAACATACTGGAGCATATTTTAAATGAGCTGTAGGCTTAAAGGGTTGGATATAAGCTGACAGTTTACTGACTTTAAGAACAAATTGTTATGACAAGGAAAGATCCCAGGACTCATCTTCTTACATTTGCTTGTTTTTCTGCCAAGTCACTGGGGTTTCACAACATCTTAAACATGCACAGAGCCTCTTTTTCTTACCTTAGTGCAGTTTGCAGCTTTAGGTTCCAAGTCACCTAGAGTGACCAGCTCCTTTAATAAGCTGCTCTCCTGATATCCTCCCTTCACCCCACGTAACTTGAAATAAGCCTGAGGTTTGGACAGAATGAGGCGCAGGTTCACTGCAAATCCAGCCATGTCGATGGCAAAGGGCCGGTGTGGGTCGAATACAGTTTTCCAGCCGTACACTTTGCCCAGGGTGTTAACCTTTGGGGACTCATATCGAAGGCCACCCACAAAGGCCACAGGCCACACTGACACTCTTTTAGTGGAACGCATCTGTTGGTGGAAAACAGAGACGAAGATATAAATCACTTAGATGAGTCATAATAAATCAATAAACCCTAAACATAGATTTAGGCTGGAGGAGAAACAGTTTGCGATATATGTCCTCACCTCCTCAAACAGCTCCAGACTGTATGTGTTGTCATCATCCGCAAAGTAGACAATCCCAGGCTGGCTGTTATTTACATTGAAAGTCTCTCGTAGCCACCGCAGAGCCAGGTTCCTCTGTATGGTGCCTCGTGGTATTCTTGGGTCCCTGGTGTCCCCTCGTACCTTGTAGTTCCTGGGTGTCTCCACGTTGAGGTGGGTGTAGTTGAGCCCCGTGTCCTGGAGCAGACGACTGACCAGAGCGGTCCTCCTCTGGGAGTCCTCCACCAGGATCCAGTGCAGGTTGGACACATGGAGCAAAGTGTTGGCCAGACGCGTCAGCTCTGCCTTCTGCACCGGGCGGCTGTAGGTGGGAGTGATGATGTGGATGGTGGGCAGGATGTCGGACCAGGGCGGAGGCCGGCTGTAGACGTATTCAGTGCGCACGACCTCCACGATGTCCCGGTTCTGTAGGGAGCAGGAGTCCTTAAAAGCAAAGGTGTTCCTGGAGTTGGAGTGACCATCACGTCTGTCATCTAGCCAGGAGGGAAAATGATCACAATGAGCTTCTGTGTGCTGTCAGATATAGATGGAACATTGTGCTACATTCAGTTTCTGTACATTCAGATCCTTGGCTTGATAATTTATAGCACACATGAGACTGTGGTTCATGCTAAGCTGTTCTCATACAACTAGACAGACATTATTTCCTAACATGTGACTTGTCCCCTCGGGTTAGAACACACTGACACAGATGCACACTGTCAGCAACACAAGCTCCTTTGATGCAAAAACCTATGATAAAAAAAGTTTATCTGAAAACACCAACACAGATTTTTTCACCCTTTCGAGTAGCGAGCAGAGGAGTGATGGCGCTCTGGTGCCAAACAGTGATGAGCAGTGTCCAAGGCAACACAATCAACACAATGGCGACGATGTCTCGTCTCTTCGGCATCTCCAGGGTCAGACCTGAGTCATGTCACTACCTGCAAGGCACATAACACATGATGTGGTGCACAATCATGAGAACCAGGGAGGTGTGAAATGAGATTTCTCAACTTTTCCACCAAACTTCTTCAGATCTCAGTCAACAAATGCTTTTTGAGAAGAAAATGTTTTTAAACGTTGGAAATGTGTGCATATAAGTTAGTGTTTTTTCTGCATGTATTGGATCGACTACATTTTGATGCATTTTATTTATCATAGGATTTAAAAATTAAACATCAAGCTAACTGATTTCAAATTTGTAATTCAATGGAGTGCTGTGTAATTGGGTTTAAAGGGCCGTACACCAGACTCCATTTAGAATGGTCATTTTTAAAGGAAACATTAGCCGCTTTTAGAGTTATATTTAGCATTCTTTCTTTAGCCTGTGAATGGATGAGCTGGCTGCCGAGCCTCTACATCTAATGGCCCCATCCCTGTACGTGAATTCCATTTTGAAGTCCGTACGCCAACATACTCTGGCTGCAAGGCACAAACTACAAGGAGGGAGGCATTTTGTTAAGGAGCAGCCTCAGCCTGCCGGAGCTGCTGCCGCACAACGGAATATAGGTCAGAAACTGCTCCCAGCTTTCTTTTTTTTTTTTCATCTCGTTTGAAAGCATACTGGTGTACTACAGAGAACAATTGAGCTAATGATGTGAAGAGGGCTACAGCGTGGCTGAAAGGGTCAGACCGCCTCCTGCCTGTAAACACTGGACACAGACGTCATGTATTCTCAGTTTTTTTCAGGTTCAGCTTAGTTCAGGAAGTGCAAATAGGAACTGATGACAGTGAGAAGGTCTTCATAGTTATATATTATACATTTGTCCCTTATTCACACCAGTGGCAGACAGAGAGGCATTTTAAAGAGTAATAAAACAGACATATCCAATTAATCATGTTTACATGTTGTCTTAATATATTTAGTTCAGTATGATTATCTCCACAATAAATACCACATCAAGTCTCCCAACTTTCCCTGTACAGGTGCACGTATGGCAAAGAAGAAACAAGACCATGAATGTCTGACATGACTCTTTTTCCTTTAATCTCACTGAACCCAGAAACACAGGACTCCACCATATGAAGATGATGATGAGCTTTATGTAACCAGTTTGAATTGTCCCAGCTTTATTTCTGCTAAATCCGTCATCTTGGCACGGCGGATACTACAACACCCATGAGTCTTGGGTGCCGTTGCTATGGAGAAGAAGTCAGTTCTAGGCAGGAATTAGAGCAGCAGGGAATTCAAAATACTTTGTTCCTTAGCTGCTGAATTCTATCAGAAGTGTCAGAATTTAGAAACGAGCTGCTTTAGGCGGTGGATTTTTACAGCTTTGTCTACAGTACAATCTGTGGGTCTCGCCAACCGGTTCCTTCAGGGTTTTATCAACGAAATTGTGTGATGACTGATGAAACCAGGAGAGTTTTAAACCGATTCAGAAGTGCTTCAACTGGAACATTTCCTGCTGTTTTGCTGTGTCAGTGCTGGATAGTGGTTGTTGATGCACTCAGTATCCTTCTGCAATAGGAGGAAATTAATCAGGTTGGCTTGTTTGTATTTGTTGTAACCACAGCGACGCACAGCCCGGGATGCAGTGATGGTGCCCCTGCAAAATACTGCACCGGAGAACTGTTGTGATGGAACATTTGCACACAGGGAGGCGAGTGCTATCAATGAGGTGGCTGATTCACAGACAGAAAGAAGCAGGCCTGCCTTACTGCATGATTTGGATAACAGTAACTACACATGTAGCGTGAAATATGTGGCGGGAACGGCAGGCATAGACCCAACCTAGACATCTGGTGGGTCAGGCTACATTTTCTGCTGGAGAAATGAAAGAGAATTACTTCCAGAAGAACCAGGATCCGTAGCAGCTCCTCCTGCTTTACAACTGTATTAGTGCAGTATAAAATTTACTGCATGAGCTATTGCAATGAGCTGTAATGCTGTCTCACTGTTTTCCTACCAGGCCTTTAATTTGTGTGTGCTGACCACACTCCTGCCATTAGTTGAGCCATTATTTTATATGACAATATGCAGTATGTTACAAAAGGTTGCGGCTCAGGAGAGTGCGGGTTGCTCATTAATTACAGGGTTGGTAGTTCAATCCTTGAGCCAGACAGTGAACTAATTCAGTGGTTTGGTCAGTGCCTCGTACGGTAGCTTGCTGTCTTCTATGCGTGTGTGTGAATGATTAAGGTGCCACATAAAGGTAGCCCACTTCCATTCATATCTTACCTATGTTTAGAGTTAACACACATGGCCGTTCCAACACCTGGTGCTGCTCTCTGTGTATGAAGGACGAGTGGACCAGAGGTTCAGATCAGTGGTTTTATCCCTGCAGAGAGAAAACATACATCGATCAGCCACAACATTATGACCACTGACAGGTGAAGTGAATAACATTGATCATATTGGTACTATGTGGTGTTCAGCTGGAAAACCTTGGATTTTAACATCCGTGTTGATGAGACTTAGACACTAAAATAAACATTGTCCCACAACAAACACACTCCCTCATGCTAATGGAAATCCCAAATGTCATCGGAGGAAAATGCACCCCACCACATGGAAACAACATCAACCAATCAGGAACATGTTGAGGAACATGACAATGGTCCAACATGTTGATTTGACCTCCAAACTTCCTACACCCCATTGTGATCAAGCATCAACAGGATGCAGTGGAACAAGTCGGATTGACAGAGGCCCCACTGCACAAGCCAGAGTACCCAAAGGATCCACAACATCCTGGTTCCAGACCCCATAGGACACCCTGAGAGGTCCTCTTGTCCATGCCCAATGGTTCAGAGTATTTCTGACCACATAAGGGGACAAACACAATTTTAGGCAGTTGGTCAGGATGTTGATATTTCAGCAGAGTAATGCACATGTGCCACAAAATGTTCATTTTTGGTCATGTGACCTGTGTGATCCGTTTGCTCAGTCTTTGATTGAGGTCACTTGATCACTCGTCTATGATTGGGACCCAATGTGGGGTTTATCATCTAACATGAAGGCATAAACAAGTGTTTCATCAACAGTATTTTTGCAAATCCAACCAGAAATCATTGAATTTACAGCAGTAGTGGGTTTGTAAACTGGTTCAGCTGATATTTGTGCTGTACATACAGTACAAACACAGACATGCCGATAGCAGACACATGGCATTCTATATAAGCGTTTGCATGTTCATGCATATCCATTTGGTCTGCTGTTTCCTGCAGTTTAAAAACCCTGCAGCCCTCAATTTGCACCTCAGACATCAGCAATCACAACAGCCAACTGCTCCGTGTGCTTTTATTTCCCTCTGATTCTCTTCAGGCCTCGCTTCATGAGACGGATCCTCCGCTGGCTAATCACACGTCTTTAGACATAATTAATCCTTGATTAAAAAGGATTATCCCCAGTCTGAGATCAAAGGTTGCGCTAGCTAATTAACACATCAGGATAGGTTTAATAGGGTCATGTTTGAACAGCATGTCATTGATATAGACAAGATAATTATCTATGCACATCAGGATGAAAAGCAGTGGCTCCTCTTCATCATTTTGCACCCCCATTTGCAGCTGAATTAATGTCACGGTCGACAACAACCGCAGATGTGAGGTCATACTTTAACGTGAGGAGGGAGAAAAGGGGGAAATAATTTCTACGCATCGTTAATTTGAAAATGTTTTGCTGAAAATGTAGAATCAAAATAGTGGACGGCAAGGAAGGTGACGGTTTGTAGTATCTTATAAATATTTATTAACCATTAGACGGGCAAATCTGGCTCCACATTAACAGAGTCTTATGGCAATTAATTAAATTTAATGAAACAAACCAACAAAAAACAATATATATACTTTATGTAATACAAGTTCAGCTTATATTCAGAGAAATATGTAGGATGAGTGTTGAAAAAGCTGTGTGCTAAAATGTGCAACACCTACTGAGTATGAACAGCGCTGGAACAAAGAATAAAAGGAAAGCAAAAAAATATCTACACTTCACGGTTCAGGAGTCATCAGCGAAATGTAAAGTTCATTCAGCATCGAGAGCTAATTAGCGTTTTTTATTCCAACCAAATTCTAACTGTGAAGATGCATCAGCCTGCTGAGTCTTTTACAGATATTCTGCTCACAAACAGCCAAACAAAAGGGGATGAAAAGCAACAAACTTTCTAATTAATGATGAGAACAAAAGTGCTAACTAAGGCCGTCTTCCTGCAGTAAAACACAATGATCCCTGTCAGTCAAGTTGTTAATGTGGGCATCATCACTTAGATTCTTCATTTTCATCCCTCGACTGTGTTTGTGCATTCAAATAAACACTCTGATAGTTGGAATTACGATAAATGTAGATACCAGTATGCTATCTAAGCTGCTACTACTGCTACTAAAAGTGATAAAGAGGTCATTAATTGGGATTTTTCGGCAACGACTGGCATCAAATATTGGATTACAGGCATTCTACAATGATTGATTGCAACGTATAGCCCAAATTCTATCAGCATAACAAAAAACTGCTGTAGGATTAAAGTTTACGAGCTCAATTTTCATGTGTCATCGAGCTGGGTTGTAAAAACGAGGCAGTGCAGACTCAAAAAATCTAAAATATGACTGTCATGTCCCAGCTTCATATGACAGGCATTAGTCTGGTCTCCAGCTGGTGGTGTCTCTTGTTGGGTTTTTTTGGCCTGCAACATTAATTCAGTAATTTATATTAAAACTATAATTTGCAATTGAAATAAAAAAACAGCTCTGGGTGTCTGGTGGCCTGGTAAAGGCACATAACACAGACTGAAGCTGCACATTTCACAGTTCGTCCTCTGTTGCAGGTCATACCTTTGTCTGTCTGCACTTGTTTCCTTTTCCCCTTACGCTAATGACAGTCAAATAAAGACAGAAATGCTGAAATATAATCTAAAAATAATAATTAAAAAACACGTTTGGGTTGTTTCAAGTAAGTTACCTGATACACAATATTAGCTGCAAGTGAAGGCAACGGAGAGCAAAGAGCTAAACTGGTAGGTGGGAGGAAGCAACAGGAGCAGGTGCCTCGCATATCAACAATAAACGATAGTGTGCAGCTCACATCTGCTCAGCACAGCAGCCATTTCAAACTAAATGCAGCATGGGCGATGATTGCACCATTACCGGCGTCAACATGTTCATGGCACAAGTAGAAGGGGCAGAAGAGCCGAGGTCACGCTAATTAACTAACTGGCCTGTTTTCTCTGGGTTTTTAATCACCTCCCGTCAGCTGAGAAGGCTCTTGTGATCCAGCACTTGATTGGTTTTCAGACGCCACTCGGCACAATGCCTGTGTCCACACACATGACTAAGCACAGGGGGGCCCGCCATTTGTTAATGACCTCTGCAGGGAGTAGCCGGTAAACAAACATTGGAACTTCGGCCCACAACTAAAGTCGATTTAAAGCTGCTAAAGTTAGATGTTATGGTGATTTTATGTATATTTTTATGGGTTTTTCTTATTTTTAGTTAATTAATGAATGAATATCTGATGCAGCTGCATAATAAAGCCTTTTTCTCTATAGCTCAGCTGTAAACATGCAATTGTACTGTATCCGAGCACTGAACTCCAACTGAAGAGGGCATCAGTTTTTTACTTTTTACTTTATTTCCTGAACTAATAACAAAGTAGCTCAACAGGTACCACACACATATAAAACCTTGAAATCAACATAATAGAAATATTTACCTGACAATTAAAGCCACCAAATGTGATTTTAAAGCCACTGAAAAACTAAAAATGTGTCTTTTTCATAGAATGTTTAAATAATGAAGTACTAAGATACACCTTGTGGTGCAACCTGGACACATCTTCAGTGATGTAACCGGGTCACGGGATGTTTCGGGTCTTACATCAGACACCCTCACCTGAGTGACCCAGCTGGGGGTCATCAGGCCCCGACTTGCGTCCAGGTCTACACCACTTATCCCCCCTCCTCAACCAGAGCCATCGTGGAGCCTTTTCAGCAGCTTCCAGGATGTTCTTCATGGCTCTTCGCCTGTGCAGTCCACAGATCTCCACGAGTCCCAGGACCCGATGTAAAGACTGGCCTGTGAAGCTCCTGTAACCCACTTTGATGGGCTTGCAGCGGGTCGTCCACTCATTCCTCCGACACTCAGCTACCAGGGCAGCATACTTGGTCTTCTTCCGTTCTCAAGCTTCTTCCATCCGATCTTCCCAGGGGACGGTTAGCTCCAGTAGCACCACCTGCTTGCTCGCCCCGGACATCAAGACCATGTCTGGCCCGAGTGTTGTTACTGCAATGATGTCTGGGAATATTAACTATCTCCCAAAGTCAACCAACGGCTGTCAGTCCCTTGCTGTTGCAAGCATGAAGGAGTAATATGATATCTTTAATTTTTAAATATGTTTTCAGTGGATATGAAGACATTCCCTTCAAAATGTTTCAAAGAAATCAAAACAATCCTGTTAAAATGTCTTAAAAAGTGGATTTTCCAGCTCAAAAGGTGATTTAATGAAGACCCGTGGCAGTCAGTTTTTGATGTAAATGACATTTTAAAATGATAAAACTAAGTTGTTTCTCCCCACAGCAAAGATTTGGTTGGAACTTAGTGAATATTAGTGGAGATATGAATTTATGAAAGTGAAAGTTTTTTGTGTTAAGGATAAATTATAGATTTTTATTATTTTAACTGAAAAAAAAATCATAAGCTACAGACATGATTACTTCTTCTTAAGGTTTCTGGATATTCAGTTTAAAAAAATCCACCAAATCCTGTGAAAAATAATCAACTGGGGAGGCTTTAAAGATGCTTTAAAAGAATCGCTGAGGTTATAAAATTCAACAAAGAGGGCTGATTTTCAAGAATTCAAAACTTAAAAGGTATTTGCAGTAGAGCTGAGGGATTTTGCAAGGTTCCACGGTTTAGGTAGATGACCTCAACTGGGAGGCCCTATAGGTGAGCTGGCGTGGAATGACTCGCATGTGAATGAGAAACACATTCAAAAATGCTTCTATAAGTGCAGGCAGTTTACCGGGATCGGACACTTGTACCTGCTTGTGTGCAACCAACGATGTGAATTGTTTGGTTTAAGGTGCTATTCTGTTAATGTGCCATTTTATAACATCAAGACCAAACAGCCATGAATCAATACAGGTATATAAATGGACTTGGCAGTGAGGTTATAGTTGCTTGAAACAGTTTCACAAACCTAATGATTGCAGTCCAGAGCTCACTAATGACAGACCTCGACTGGATCAAAGAGCAGGGAAGACGGGGTCCAGCCTCGCTCAGCACTTTTCAAAACACCGAAAGGCTTCTCTCGCAGCAAGTTTAGAATGTACAGCACAGCTCGCGGAAACTATAAATAGGTCTCTCTCGGTATCAGACCTCTCAGCGACATAAATCCCGTCTCAGTTGGGAAATCCATGCTAATGTTGTTTGTGCTAATGGCAGTCAAATGGCAGGGGCTGCTAGGGGCTATGAGGCAGTCACAAACTGATGAAAGATCCTCAGTTTAGAAGCCTGGAGAGAACTGTGCAGCACCCAGCGCTGATAATGATATAAACGGCATCAATGACCGCACCTTTGCATTTTTTTCTCCCACTGAAAACTGCATCCAGGGCAAGTCGTCAGCTCCATGCAGGCCCTGCAGTCCTCCAGGCAGGTGGCAGATGGAGTCACAGACAATGAAAACAACACTAAGCTGTGCAGTGCATTTAATCGCGTTAGTCAATGACAGAAATCTCACTTTTCCTTGCAAATAAATTCACTCAGCTTCACTGCGGCCGTTATTAATCCCGGTGCAGGTGTCTGGTTGTGATAGACAGCTGCAGGTAATCTGATGTATTGCTGCCTCTGGTTTTTTTTTGATGTTCTTATGTTTGCATTCATGGCTTTCAACTGGTTCGAGGAGTAAAAGTTGAGCCGGGCGCCTTGATGTGCAGCTGGTTTGGAATTCTAATGCCGAGGCGCTCTGGGATTTTAAGGATGAGTCTCTCTGAAATAGTTTTTTCCACCTCAGTTCCTTTTCGTCTCAGGCGCTCTCCTTCAGGTGCTGCTAAAACTTTTGCTGTGTTTTGATATTAGGCAGAGAATATACTTTTCACGGCTGCTCAGTATAACAGCATGAATGAGCACTGAGTCAATAATAACAATAAAAGCTGTGAGAGGCGGCTACTTACAGGAGTGAATGATGATCCGCAGAGTCTAATCCTTTTGTGCCACGCTAATGATGAGGTGCTGATAATGGTGCCGGGCCTTGGAGTGTCAGCTGCGATGAACAGAGGGATCCCTCAAGTTCTCTTTCTGGGTAAGGACGGCGTGTTTGGCCACACATGCGAGCGGCAGAGTTGGGGTGACAACCAGCGGATTTTCGTTGGCAGCATCCGGCGGCTGCTATCCAATCCCCGTGTAGGGTCGCGTCCTCAGTGCCAGCCCCTGTAGAAACAGAGGAGGTCATCCCTCTGGAAGAATGCTGCTTCTCATTGCAAAAACAAAGGCCGGGATTGTCAAAGCTGACGGCAAGGGGACGGGGCGGAGGGGCAGCCATGGCCAGAGGACTCAGGACAATAGAATAAATCACATAAAAAATGTCACAGCCCCACAAATGGAATTCTTGCTCGGGGATGAAGCAGGATTTGAAAAAAAAGACATGGGGGTTGTTTATCTGAGGCATAAACAGCTCGTCACATGGCCCGCTAGTCAGGCAGTGGGGGCATTTGTGTTCATTTTGCTTTCATTTCCTGACAAGCGTATGAAAGCGGCGCGTTTTGAATGGACTCCTGTGCTTGAAAAGTCTAATAGAGGGGGATCGGGTAAAAATATGCCTCTAATCTAAAGAAGCCAACAGATGGAGAGGAGGCAGCGGTTTGAAAGGCAGCACGGCTCACATCAGTAACTAAGGAGGATGATAATGGAGGAGGATTGGCGTGTGGCTGTGAATTACAGCGCTTACAGCAGGTGGTTTAGACAAGTGACTATGACTTGGAGCCTCCGGAGGAATAGATCAGTTGAAATCACACCTACTGTACAACAGGAGGGTTTAATAGTCAAACAGCCTGACAGGGTTGTAAAGGCAGCAGAGAGATGTTTCTTAAGCTAGACACGGGAATTTAAGTAATATCTGTCAGATCATAATTATGAGTGGCCCGGCGGGAAGAATCATCAGAGTCGGCCTCAGACTGTGAATTCTGATACACCAAGATCTCTGAAAGGTGTCAACAATCTGCTGACAGAATGCATTAAAAAAAATCCAATATCAGCCCAGATGCAATCATCTCAGTTAATTTAAAGTCTAGTTCGATTGTTTTACTAATCAGTAGAGGTAACACAGCAACAGAAGTTAGAATATATGCAAGGGTAGCAGTCAGAGCGGCTATTTCTGACTATCGTATGGATATTCAGGAGTGGGAACTGGTGTTTCTTGTCTTCCCAGTTTGGCGATATTATGCAGCTACAACATCGCTAATATCAGGAACTCTTTTCTATCAGGAAAGTTGTGATTGTTCTTTAATGTCAGCTGGTATAAGACAGGTTTCAACGTATAAAAGCAGTTCAGTCACGTAGGTTAAATCTTAGCAACATCCACGACTATACATATCTTTTGTTAAAAACTTAAAACCACTTAAAGTGAGTTTAATAAATTTAGGGGATGTTTTATTTATGTTTTGTTTATTTGGTTAACTTTTCAAGCGCGATACTTGACACGGCTAATGAGGAGGATCCAGGATTCTTAGATGGCGTCACGTGATCATACAAACAGTCAGTCACTGTACTGATTACTGAAGTAAGGCTGTTGGTTGTAACTTACAGAAATAAACATCCATCCATCCATTATCTAGACACCACTTAATCCTCTGGGTCACGGGTGGTCTGGAGTCTATCCCAGCTGACTGAAAGTGAGACAGACAAGCACACTCTCATTAACACCTACGTACAATTTAGAATCACCAGTGAACCTCGGCATGTTTTTGGACTGTGGTAGGAAGCCGGAGAACCTGGTGAAAACCCACGCTGGACAGGGAGAACATGCAAACTCCACACAGAAAGATCCCAGGAAGGCAGGGACGCAAACTGGGGATCTTCTAGCAGTGAGGTGACGCAGCTGACCCCTAGAAATAAACATATTCCCCCCAAAAATATAGCTGTTCTTCTAGGGAAGGACTGACAAGTGGGATGGATTTTACTTTTAAAATACTGTTTTGTCATAAAAACAAATGGACCCAGAGAGGTTTATTAGCTAAATCTGAATAATTGACTGCTGTGTTCAGTCCAACTTAGCTTATAAATTTAATGAGGCTATAGTGATGAAAGCTGAATTACTAAGCTCATTAGAGAGCAGCACATACACCGATCAGGCATTACATTATGACCACCTGCCTAATATTGTGTTGGTCCCCCTTATGTGCTCCAAAATGCTCTGAACCATTGGGCATGGACAAGAGGACCTCTCAGGGTGTCCTATGGGGTCTGGAACCAGGATGTTGGCACTGGATCCTTTGGGTTCTCTGGCTTGTGCAGTGGGGCCTCTGTCAATCAAACTTGTTCCACTGCATCCTGTTGATGCTTGATCACAATGGGGTGTAGGAAGTTTGGAGGTCAAATCAACATGTTGGACCATTGTCATGTTCCTCAACATGTTCCTGATTGTTTGATGTTGTTTCCATGTGGTGGGGTACATTTTCCTGCAGGGGTAGTCGAGGGACATTTGGGATTTCCATTTGCATGAGGGAGTGTGTTTGTTGTGGGACAGTGTTTATTTGGGTGTCGAAGTCTCATCAACACGGATGTTAAAATCCAAGGTTTTCCTTTAGAACACCACATAGTACCAATATGATCAATGTTATTCACTTCACCTGCCAGTGGTCATAATGCTGTGGCTGATCGATGGACACTCCTAGAACTGAAGTTATATACTAACCTTACTGTCATTTAAATTGTAATATTAGTAATTAAAAAAGCATTTTCTAATGAATTGTGATTTACATAAAAATCTTTTACATCTGAGTGTGCTTCTACATGCCTGCATAAGTGAATGAAAGAAGAACAACACTCAACCACAACGCAGATAAAAACTACCAAGATATGAGTTTCTGTGGCATCCCAGTATGAGTCACAGCGTCTACAAACACTGTCTGGCTTCATCGTATCATCAATACTGAACTTAGAAACATAATGCCACATAAATGATAAAGTAGCTCCACGTCTGCTGCGTCTGTTGTCAAGCAGCCGTTCTTTGTATGCTGCTGTGTGGAGTTTTAGAGCCTTTCTGCCCCCCAGCTGGTCAACAAAACAACAAATGACGAGTCAATCGATAGAGAACAAGTTTACCCAACGACTGAAGCCGGCTTTTTGATTGTTAAGGGCACCACTTTGAGATCTTGCTGCTTTTTATTTCTATACACAAATGCCCTTGGCTTGTCAGTACATAGAATCACAAATGCTATAGGTTGGGGAATGAATTAAAGTACCTCGTTCTGAAGACGTCAGACTGCAAAACAGTTTTCAGTCGTCAGTCTCGGCTTGTTTTCATTTCACACGAGAACCGTTCGCCCTCAGCGTTCTGTTTTATTACCTCCTTCAATGCGGCATTGAATACTTCAAATGAGTCATCAGCATTATTACCGAGTCATTAAACTGTTTATTTGAACATCTATGCATCTGATCAACCTGTTTAGGTTTTCCTTTGCATGCATCAGCCTGATTTTTTTCCCCCTTCCACTGCTGTTTATTCATGCATTTGTTATTAGGGATCAGACTAAGATGCTGTTTATAAAAAGCTGCATTATTATGCGCCGTGTGGAATAAAGTGTGCGTGTAAACAGACTCATTGTAGAAGAATAACCGCTCTCAGCCAAGCAGCTCTTGGTAGATGTCTCCAGAAGAAGTTATTGATCCGGCAGAAATCATTTCTAAACAACTTGTCATTGAGCTGCCAGCTCCTCGCCTCACAGTGTTTTAGAATTCATCAAGAGAGACTGACTCTGAAATAAGTAACATGATTTTTTATTATTTTTTGCACACCCACTATGAAAGAATGTATTGTCCTCTGATAATTCTCCTTGAGGTGAGAAATGCCATTCAGCACCTGACAGGTGGCTGATTAACGAGATCGTGATGAAATTTCAGCAGTGTCACACGTAGAAAGGAGTGTAGGTGTGCTATTAAAATGCAAATCATTAGTCTCACATTCAATTAATGGTTTCTTGTGATGGCCTTGGCAGTATTAATATTTATGTGACGAAAACACGGTGAAGCATAACTTCTGAAAATTCCAGCATTGTGAGTCCTTTGAAAAACGATCTAGGTGATAATTAGGTGCCTTTTTACTGCAACAGCTCTTCCTCTGCAAGTGTCATTTCTCTCACTTGTTTTGTTTTGTAACGACACGTTTTGGTTTTAAAGAGACTGCAGTACAACACAATGCAGGCCTTTGGAAGAAGGCTTTAGGGGGGACGTTTTGATCAGTCATGATTCACGTGATCTACATTGTTAACTCTGTTTAGATCTACACGATCAGGCAGAACATTATGACCACCTGCCTAATATTGTGTTGGTCCCCCTTATGTGCTCCAAAATGCTCTGAACCATTGGGCATGGACAAGAGGACCTCTCAGGGTGTCCTATGGGGTCTAGAACCAGGACGTTGACACTGGATCCTTTGGGTGCTCTGGCTTGTGCAGTGGGGCCTCTGTCAATCAAACTTGTTCCACTGCATCCTGTTGATGCTTGATCACAATGGGGTGTAGGAAGTTTGGAGGTCAAATCAACATGTTGGACCATTGTCATGTTCCTCAACATGTTCCTGATTGGTTGATTGTTTTTCCATGTGGTGGGGTGCATTTTCCTGCAGGGGTAGGCCAGTGACATTTGGGATTTCCATTTCCATGAGGGAGTGTGCTTGTTGTGGGACAATGTTTATTTGGGTGTCAAAGTCTCATCAACACGGATGTTAAAATCCAAGGTTTTCCATCAGAACAGCACATAGTACCAATATGATCAATGTTATTCACTTCACCTGTCAGTGGTCATGATGTTGTGGCTGATCGGTGTATACTCGCCAACGGCGTCTTTCATCTGTGCAACTTAAGCAAACCAAGAATCCATCTTTCCAGTGTTCTACATTGTGACTGGTCAGCTGATGTGCCTCAGATAGATGTTGCTGATAGTTGCCTTCAACTGCCTCAGGGCCGTGGACTGTCTTTGATGATGCCGACATGCCAATCTTAAAGAAGCCAAACACTTAATTATGCATAACTTTAACCCCGAATACAAGATGGGGGTGTAAGAGGGAAGGTAAATCTGGCATATGACACTTAACGAAACATACAGACTCCATCATTAATGAGGCAGTAACTGTAAAAATCACCACTAAACACAGCACCAGTCAAAAGTTTGGACACACACCTTTTTTTAATTTATTTATTTTATTATTTTATGTATTCCAGATTAATACTGAAGACATCAGAATTATGAAGAACAAATGTGGAATTATGCTGTAAGCAAAAAGTGCTAAACAAAACAGAAAATGTTTTATATTTTAGATTCTTCAGTGCTCTGATGGCAGCTTCGCACACTCTTGACATTCTCTCAATGAAAACCATTGAATGAGAAGCTGTGTGTCCAAACTTTTGACTGGTACTGTACATTATAAAAGGGAAATGTGTCACCACTGAAGAGACAGAAGAAAGAAAAGACAGCTGACACTACTGAGAAAGTCATTACTTTTGCTTTAAACAGGACCATAATTTACAAAATGCACAGACTTAGGGTCATTTTCTCATAGACTTCTGTACAACCACATGATTTTTTTACAACCAGAAGAGTCGCTTCCTGCTGGCTGATAGAAAGAATGCAAGTTTAAAGCACTTTGGTTACACCCCGAAGTTACATCCAGCTTTTGTCTACAATCAATGCATCGATGATAACAAGCTAACATGCTGATGTATGCTGACTCTTTCTGAGGGGAAACACCTGCACAGAAAATGAATGTCGAGTAAATAGTGGTTGAGATTTTCCTTTACAATGTTGTTTGAGCACCACACCATGACTTTTTAGGGGCGCTCACTTTCTTGTACTTCATGAAATGCCTTTATTCATCATTATTCCTATAAATATGGGTTCTATTTCATTTGTTTTTATTATTAATAACAATAATAATAAGAATAACAGATGAAAAGTAGCCTCGGCTGCCTGCTTTCGGCACAACAGACGGTTAGGCTTGCTCTTCTTTTTGGCAACTGACATCAAGGAAGTGAACAAAGTTTATGAAAACCCCTCCACACTTCAGTGACGATGGCAAGAACAACAGCACGCACGCCAGTGTCTTTATTAAAGTGCATTAGTGATGAATCAGCCTCATGCATGAATCATACATCAGTAACAGCCTCAGTTTTACACACGATCCATGAAGAGGAAGATACAAAAATAATAGAATTCATGGGAGAAAAAAAGAAAAAGCATATTGTCAATGTTTTAGAGGCTCCCCAGAACTTCATGAATCATGTTTTCATGGAAACTCATGTCGTTCCTCCCTTCCTCTTCCTGTAGTTCACACACTGTTACCAAGTACTGGACCAACTGAGTCATGTTACTAACATTTTCTTATGTTTAAATAATCATTGAATGAACTTGTCGCAGTGCTTTGAAGCCACTTTGTCAGACAGCATGACAGGGAAGCACTGAGCATGACATCCTAGAAGAGGTGATCACAAGGCAATGCAACGCTGGTGAAAGACTTAATTTAGTCGTGACATTTAGAAATCCAGCGCACCTTTAACCGATCCGTTGCAACTGCATTGTGTTGATTTTAGTCTGACTCTGATGATGAATGCAACTTAAAGGCGACACTTATTAGACCCCTTCACTTTCGTCTCCCCCCCACACATCCTGCAGAAGATTAGCTTGTTTTCCCAGCATATCCTCATTTGTCGGGAGGATGACTCTATTTTAATATATTATCAGGAGCCATCCTGCCCTCAGCAGCGACGGGCGAATATGTTGCAACGATGGGAAAAAGAGCTGGACACTGAAATAACTGAAGACATGTGGCAGCATGTCTTGGAAGCACTGTCGCCCTCCACCCAACTGCTGGACGGATTTCTGTTAGAAAAAACTTGATTCACTTTTTGTCACTCCCAAACAGAAGTTTAAGCAAACTGGCAGTGAGCTCTGCTGCTGGAGGCAAAGTAGAGGAGTCATGGTTGACCCTGGTCATGTTTTCTGGCCTTGTCACTTTATCCAGACTTTCTGGAAAGAGCTGTTCTAACAGTTGCCTCAGTTTTAGTACGAGGAAAACATTCACATCCTCTGTCTTGGACATACGTTGATCAGTCACAAAATATGACCACTGACAGGTGAAGTGAATAACATTGATCATATTGGTACTATGTGCTGTTCTAATGGAAAACTTTGGATTTTGCCATCTATGTTGATGAGACTAAGACCCCTTTTCCACCAAGAAGAACCAGGTGCTAGTTCGGTGCTTAGTTGGTTCAAATCTCGTTTCTCCTTAGAACTTGTTTGCTTTTCCATTGGGCAGGAGCCAAGTTGGAGCCACGCCACTGTTACGTCACTGTAACACAACTAAGCTTGCATCAATTGTATAGCAGTTAAACAAACACAATAAGTTGATGATAATATCAGCGCACAACAGTGTGTGCAAAACTTCCATGTGTCCCAGGGATCATTCCAATACATCTGAGAACAGATCAGGGATGTCTTGGTGGAAAAGGACACAAATTACCACTTGTGTTTCTCTTTCCACTGTTGATCGTTTGTCACGATAACCCCGCCCCCAGTCCCTGACGTACTCGGTGCTTAGCTCTGGCCCAGCAAAGAGTTGGTGCTTGCTGAGCTCCAGTTTTTAGCACCTGAAGCCGGTGTTTAGGTGGTGGAAACACAAAGAACTGGTGCTAAGTCAGGCTCTGGCTCTGAACTAGACCTGGAACCAGCTTGGTGGAAAAGGGGTATTAGACACCCACATAAACATTCTCCTAGAACAAGCACGCTCCCTCATGCTAATGGAAATCCTGAATGTCACTGGCCTACCCCTGCAGGAAAATGCACCCCACCACATGGAAAAAACATCAACCAATCAGGAACATGTTGAGGAACATGACAATGGTCCAACATGTTGATTTGACCTCCAAACTTCCTACACCCCATTGTGATCAAGCATCAACAGGATGCAGTGGAACAAGTTTGATTGACAGAGGCCCCACTGCACAAGCCAGAGTACCCAAAGGATCCAGTGGCAACGTCCTGGTTCCAGACCCCATAGGACACCCTGAGAGGTCCTCTGGTCCATGTCCAATGGTTCAGAGTATTTTTGACCAACACAATCTCAGGCAGGTGGTCATAATGTTCTGCCTGCCGGGCTTAGTAAAGGTGATCCTGAAGAGCCATTACAAATTATTGGCTTCAGAAGAACTGTCTCTTTGTCAGCATCTTCTAGGACATACAAGTTGTTTCAAACAGCTCCAGAAAACTTGGAGACAAAAGGACAGTCAGATCTTTTAAAATCAGTCTGTGCGATACTTTATTTGAAAAAGAGGCTAATTTTTCTTGAAGATTATCCCATGGCCTCGTTGCTTTCTCACTGTTTGCTTCATCCAGACTTTTTTCTTACTGTCCTAGAAAGAAAGCAGCACCATTCGTGTTTGGTTTTCAAATTAACCCTATGACTAGAAGAGAAAGTATTCTTTTTTATAAATATATATGTGAGTTAAAAACAACACAGTGGGTGAGACTTCAATAATCTAGTGTGTGGGTGTATGTAAGTGCAGTTTTCTACTGTGAAGATGTTTACAAGTACAGACGGTGAGAAGTCTAACATTTCAGTGAAAGTGTTAATGAGTACCAGAACGCTGTGCCGACAGTTCGCTTCACAGCTCAGAGAGGGAAAATGTTCCAGCGTTCAGCACAGCTTGCATTTGTAATAAAGGTTGTTTTTACTGGTTTGATCAGACAAACAACAGCCCTGGAACCTTATTCATATATATGTGTGGGCACAGTTTAGTTTCGTGGGTTATCGCTGTATGATATTCAATAAATGTAAGTATTGGTTTGATGATCAGGAACATTTAAGTGTGACAAATATGCAAAAATAGAAGATTTCTGTAGGGGGGGAAATACTTTTTCACGGCACTGTACATAGATGTAGGAACAGCTAAGACACTGAGCAGAACCTCAGATAAACACCCACCACCCCCACTTCAATTATGAGTTTTCACCACTGTTACAAAAGCCCAACATTACTTTAGTCTTTCTCTGTAATTGTCCCTTTAAACTATGAAATAACCTTCGAGAGAAAAAACAACACATTGTTCCCTTCACAAAGCAAACCCTCGCAGCAGCAGTTGGTCTGGTCTGATCGCTCAGAACTGCCTCCTAGAGAAACTGTGTACATGTAAAACGCTTTCCAATTAAATAAATGCTGGCAGCTTAATTGCCGGTTGGATAACGTTCAGCGGCGACACTTTATTCTAAATGAACGAAGGAGGAGGTTGGGGTCGATGGAGGTCGTGCGAGACTGTCCCATCTATTTGTGGTTGGGTTTTTTAGGAAACAATAACGCTGGAGGGAAGATTAGGAAAAGACTGTGGGTCTATTTTATATAAATAAAGTCACTGAACATTAGCTGAAGTCATGATGGATGTACTGAACAAGCTTTTCCCAATCTTAAAGAGCCATGAGTGCCTAAATATAACAAAAAAAGCAGAACAATACTGTAGTCACCACAAGATGGATGTTGTACTGACACTTACATTAATTATGAATTGATCAAAACATTATCAAATTACTACTGTTTCCTGTAAAGTGCACTCACTGTTGCAGTTTAGCTGTATAGGAAGGTTGGACTCCTCCAACGCCATCGTAACACGAATGGTATGTTCAGACCAGCAGGGAAAAGGCTTGTCAATTTTAATGGAAGCTGGTGATATGAAGCACTTCCTGCTGGGTGACAGGCTCCACGTGCTAACAGTTAAAGCCACAGTCGTGCGTCGACCTGTTATATGTTCTTGTGACACTTCTCTCCTCACAATCTCCTGTTCTTCTCTGTCTGGAAAATGGAAGCAAAACTTAATCCTACCATGAACCGGTTGCTAGAGCTTTTTAAATCCACCTTTTTGTCAGTTAGGTCTTGAGCAACACTTCAGTTTCTCTAGCTTGTAGCATGAACATAGCATAAGACTGGCACAGCTGGAGTATTTTAGCGATATTCTGAACAGCGGTTTAGGAGTAGGGCTGCACAGAGGCTCCGTTGTGAGCACCGTCGCCTCACAGCTTGAAGATCTCCGTTTTGCATCCCGGTTAGGACATAGACATATATACGTAGACGACGCATTGACTGTGGAGGGACGTGCCTAAAGCTCCGCCATCTTGGAACAGGGCTAGCAGAAGCGGGAGTGAATGTAAGTCTATGGATGTAAGAGGTACTCCACAATCTTAAAATAGAATTATTCACTGAATTTTCGACCAATTTCCAAACGGTTTGGTTTGTTAAAAACGTCACACATTTAGCTATGACACAGGATGCTTGGATGCTTTTGTTCTATTTATGTCTGCCTGTCCGTCCTCCATGTCTGACGTTTGTAACAAACAATATATGTTGACAACTGATCAATTTATGATCACTTTTATCGTGCAGACATGTCCTTCCTCTATAGACGTAATGCACTGTAGGGGCGAGTGGCACTGTACCAAGATGGCCGCCGCGTAGGCACGTTGGCTCTAATTGGCAGCAGCAGTCAACGCGGCGTCTACGTATATATGTCTATGGGTTAGGATGCCTGGGATCTTTCTGTGTGGAATTTGCATGTTCTCCCTGCGCAGCTTGGGTTTTCAACGGGTTCTCCGGCTTCTTCCCACAGTCCAAAAACATGCTCAGGTTAATTGATTGTTCTAAATTGTCCGTAGGTGTGAATGAGAGTGTGCTTCATTGTCTGTTTCTATGTGTAGCCCTATGATTGGGTGGCGACCTGTCCCCTGCCTTCACCCGAGTCGGCTGGGATAGGCTCCAGCCACCCAGCAACCCTACAGAGGATAAAACGGTGTATAGATAGAATAGAATAGATGTTTATTGTCATTGCATTTCTGCAGTGAAATTCTGGTGGAACTTCCAAACAATTCTATAAATAAATAAAAAAGAAAGAAAGAAAGAAAGAAAAAAAACCAACAACAGTTATAAAACAACTAGTAGCTTTAAAAACAAGCAACAGACATCCTTAAAATTAGATTATTAAACTATTATTAAGGTGCTTAAGTTAAGTGAGGTAGAGCAATGGCAAGTATGTAAACAGACCGTCTTATTTATTGCACATATAGTCCATTTCTAGATGCCTGTGTTTGTGGGAGGGGGACGGGGTGGGGTGATGGAGGCTACGGCTCTGGGGAAAAAGCTGTTCCTTAGCCTATTAGTCCGTGTCTTTATAGTGCGGTACCTCTTCCCCGACGGCAGAGGAGCAAACAGGGAATGTCCCGGGTGGCTGTTGTCTTTGCATAATATGATGCGTGGGGTGGGCGGGTGGTTTAGAAAGTACTAAACAGTAGTTTCCAGTAGTTTCCTGCATGCTGTTAGGACTGTGAACCCTGACCTCAAATATACCACCTCAACTGTACTACAGCACACTGGACTAATGTAAATATGTAAATAACATGTAGGCCTATGCACACACACACACACTTTGATGCATGACAAACATAACAACACGTGCACACAGCTGCACTCTTGCACATCCTCCACCGCACTTTGGTTCAAGTTCTACCTCACTCTTTATGACATTTCTCTAATTTTTCTCTTGTTTTTTAAAGATTTGTCCTTTTCATAATGTCTTACTGTTATCGCAAGGCCTTGAAAAAACAGTCACCTTGCATTTCACTGCACATGCTGTAATGAGCATGTGACAAATAAAAACTCTTCAATCTTGACTTTAGCATATTGCATTTTCCTGTTACCGCTGGTTTTAGCCACACTGCGACACAAAAGTAAGCCTCACTTTAAGCCCAAATGTGTTAAATAAGCAGACCAGGAAAGAGAATGTTGCGTGCTTTCTTGCAAAAACATTAATTAATAGGGATTAGAAGCCTTGGCAGCTCTCGGAGTTGGATTTCTGTCCACTTTTTTAAAAAGGAAGACACGTAGCTGTGCGTCGTAGCTAATCATGCTTACCGCCGGCCTCCACTTCCAGGAATGTACTGCCAACTATCAGTCTGTGTGTCGACTGGAGAGTGATTATAGGACGAGCGAGAAGATGCTCAAAAGTAAATACTCCAGATCCACTTGGCAAGCATGTCTGTATTCTCTGGGCTTCAATCAAGGCGAGTCTAGCGAATGTGAGCTGTTTTAGTTCCACGTATTCAAATGAATCAGTACCAGTAATATAATGCTAAAGTAGCTGGTGAGAGATATGCTCTGTGTGTTCTTTCAGTAGCATGTTGATGTACGTTGTCACTACAGTTGTACATTTCACACCTCACAGTAAGCAAAAGACAGCATGTAAGTCTGTACATAATGTATTCTCTCCACCTCTGACATGCAGCTTTATGTAATGCAGTGATTTGAATGAAATGTGCATTTAGATTTCTGCTCCACAGAAAGAAACAGCCATGTGATGCTGCTCAAGGAAAATCAGCTCGCTAACGTTCATAACAAGCAGGTGATAAGTGGCCATACAGCCTTGTGGATGCCTGATCCCGGGGTTGGGCCTGGTCAGCACCTGGATGGGAGACCGTGAGGGAACACCAGGAAGCCTGGGTGGATGCAGTGTGAGAGTGAGTGGTTGCTGGTGGTCGGAGGGGCCGATGGAGCAGACTGGCAGCCTTGTCTCCATCAGTCTACCCCAGGGCAGCTGTGGCTACATATGTAGCTTACCACCATCGAGTATGGAGTGAATGAATAATCAAATGTGAAGCGTCTTTGAGTGCCCAGAAAAGCCCTATATCAAACCAATGCATTATTATTATTATTATTATTAAGTAAAATCTATGTCAGGCTGTTTTCCACAGATTCTCCTTATGCAATACTTACAACACTAAAAACCACTTTCATTTTGAGATTAAAAGTAGGAACCTTATTTCAAGCTTACACTCATTAGAGACTATCCTGAAAGAGAAATAAACCCCTAAACATCGCCATGGACACCTATCCTGCACCCTCATTCACTGGTTTGATCATGGCCACATGTTAATCTAATTACTTAGAATTTGAGAATAATTTAATCAAACTCTTTCTTTTTTTTTTTCCTGTTTTGCATACTGAATTTTGTTGACAGAGTAAATAGTTATGCGCTCGTTTCTCCCCCCGGGGCAATCAACATTCATCAAAAATTCACGGCTTATCATGGTATCAATTTTCCAAATACGACCACAATCAAGCAACAATTATGTAAAGATGCTCACATGACCGTGTCGTAGCTGCTGCGTTCTCATGATAGAATTCAGAAATCGGCAGCCGAAGGCAAATGACAATCGGTTCCATCAGAAATCACAGTGTATACACGTGGCGTAATATTCTGCTGGGCATGTAATTAGCTTAATCCAATTATTCTCGTGATCAAAGTGAGAAACAACAAGTCTGCGTGCGTAGTCACAGCTAATGAAGCGGCTTTTCATTTTGCCTTGAAGTGACATCCGGCTGTTCTTGTGTCTACGTCTGAAGAAAAAAAACACAACACAATGCTCTCAAACAGGAGATCAGTGCGGCTGTGTTTGGGCGAAAAAGCAAACCAACAAAAGGGTTTGTGTGTGATTAACGGTAGCTTGTGGACAGAATGGATTTGAAGTAAGACATAAAGAACGGATTAAAATGAGGAAAAGTCAAATTATAGTCACCGGCCACTTCATTAGGTACACCTTGCTAGTACTAAGTTGGACCCCCTTTTGCCTTCAGAGCTGCCTAAATTCTTTGGGGCATACTTTCACCACAGAGGTTCTGGTCCATGTTGACATGATAGCATCACGCAGTTGCTGCAGATTTGTCGGCTGCACATCCATGAAGCCAATCTCTTGTTCCACCACATCCCAGAGGAGCTCTATCGGACTGAGATCTGGTGACTGTGGAGGCCACTGGAGTACAGAGAACTCATTGTCATGTTCAAGAAACCAGTCTGAGATGATCTGAGCTTTGTGACATGGAGCATTATCCTGCTGGAAGTAGCATCAAAAGGTGGTCCACTGTGGTTATAAAGGGATGGACATGGTGTTCAGTTGGAACTAAGGGGCACAAAGTGTGTCAAGAAAACATCCCCCACACCATTACGCCACCACTAACTTAAACCGTTGACACAAGGCAGGATGGATCCATGCTTTCATGTTGTTTACACCAAATTCTGACCCTACCATCTGAATGTCGCAGCAGAAATGGAGACTCATCAGACCAGGCAGCGTTTTTCCATCTTCTACTGTCCAGTTTTGGTGAGCCTGTGCGGATTATAGCCTCAATTTCGTGACCAGCCCGTCTGGCATCAACAACAATGCTACGTTCAAAGTCACTTAAATCCCCTTTCTTCCCCACTCAGATGCTCGGTTTGAACTTCTCAAGTTGTATTGACCACGTCTACATGCCTAAATGCGTTGAGTTGCAGCCATGTAATTTGCTGATGAACTATTTGTGTTAACAAGCAACCGAACAGGTGTACCTAATAAATCGGCCGGTGAGTGTATATTCATGGGTACACCCCGCCTTATTGAATTAGAATAGATTAGCATTCAGTCACATTTCACTGATTGAAGGTACTGCACACCCCCACAGAGGCAATCTTATCTTCAGATACTAGTAAAAATACTTTCAGAACAATCACATATACAATCAGCAAGTACAATCAGGAGGAAAGCGTATGCATGGCCTTGACTCAATTATAACACACACAGCCACAGCAGCCTCCATTATATACAATCACTTTATACTGCATGCCACTCATCCTGATTACAAAAATACACAGCACGCATACATTAACTTGTTTACTAGTTTCTCAGTTGTTGAGATTTGCTTGTCCCGGGGGGGGGGGGGGATAAACTTTAGAGGGAAGTTTTAAGTAGTCCAATCTTAATCGGAACGGCTCAATTAGAGGAAGAAACACAAACTGCTGCTTGTTCCTCTCTGCTGTCCGCATATCTGCAGCTCCATCCCACTGACACTGAAGGAGGAGGGGGGTTTATCGCCTTCAAAGTCAGTCATCACTTTGTTGCTTTTGTTTCTGCGTATGGGTGAGATATGAAACCTAATCCAGGAAGTCCTGTTTGAAGGCTGATCTGACACTGAAACACTGCAGAACTGTTTATAACACTCTGACTTTTACAGCCAGTGAAAGCTATTTTATCTTTCGTTATGGTCAGCAATATTCCATTCATGTCGGACTGCAATCTATAAGAAATGTCCATGTAAAGCTTAATATTGTTACCGCCAACTGCACCTTTATAATTCATCATTTTATATATTATAATCGAAGTAGTCTTGCTTTGAAGTGCTCTGATTCGTACACGTTTTCCTTCAGCGGTGCCCAAACACCGTAGGAGGTTCTGAAGTCTCCATAAATCATGTGAAATATCAATTCATCGTCTTTGACACGACTCAAGTACAATCATATTGACATGTCCAGTCTGTAACCAGCTGCTTCATAAGTACAAAGTGTAGAGTTACAGCCTTTCAGACGCATCTTATTTTCATTTGTTTAGTGTGAGAGGCAATGTGACAGTCCCATCCTTGCATGACCGTGGAACCATGTGTGCGTCTGCTGTCAAAGTCTGTATCGGTCTTCGCATGGGGATGCAGGAACCATGAATTGGCCTTTAGTGGGAACAGGAATGTCTGTGCCAAATGTCACGGCGATCCATTTAATAGTTGTTGAGACATTTCAGCCGTAACAACAAATGTCACCGTCGTAGTGGCACAAGGAGGAAAAGTCAGGCAGCAGGCTAAGAGAGAGCTGATGCAAACTTTCACGTCAATCTATGTGATAGATTTTGAGATAATCAATCTTCTGACTCTGCATCTATCCACTCCATTCAATAGCTAAATTGCTAATTGTCCCTTTTTTGTGATATTTGCAGCAGCAAGGGGGTCGTACACACTGATCAGCCACAACATCATGACCACTGACAGGTGAAGTGAATAACATGGATCATATTGGTACTATGTGCTGTTCTGATAGAAAACCTTGATCAGACTTAGACACCCAAATAAACATTGTCCCACAACAAACACACTCCCTCATGCTAATGGAAATCCCAAATGTCACTGGAGGAAAATGCACCCCACCACATGGAAACAACATCAACCAATCAGGAACATGTTGAGGAACATGACAATGGTCCAGCATGTTGATTTGACCTCCAAACTTCCTACACCTCATTCTGATCAAGCATCAACAGGATGCAGTGGAACAAGTTGGATTGACAGAGGCCCCACTGCACAAGCCAGAGTACCCAAAGGATCCAGTGGCAACGTCCTGGTTCCAGACCCCATAGGACACCCTGAGAGGTCCTCTTGTCCATGTCCAATGGTTCAGAGCATTTTAGACCACATAAGGGGACCAACACAATAATAGGCAGGTGGTCATAATGTTATGCCTGATTGGTGTATGTGTGGAGTCAATGTCCTTCAAAGACGATCAGTCCGTGTGAGATTTACAGCGAAGATGACTCAAGTGATGGGAGTGTACCAATATCATATCACTGAACTGATGTTTTATCAGGATGTGTGGAAGTAGACATAGTAAGTAAGTAAGAATGTTTTATTTATGTAAGATTTTTCCCAAGCAGACAGCAGAGTCTGATCAGGTGTGAAATGTGCTGCAGTTCCAACAGTCCTAATTGGCATCATCAGTCGGACATGTGCGACCACACGAGCCATAATTAGCCATCGACTTTTCTCAATAGCAAATATGCCAGATATTGTATTTATGACACCACATCATACAGACGTGTAAAGTATATCGCTATATACCACTGTGTAGGAAATCGAAACAGACAGTGCGACATCACTTGTGCAAGTTACACTAAATTATTACTATTTAGTTGATAAACTGGCTGAACTTACTTTAAGATCCCCGCAACTTCAGTGTCTGGCAGCTAATATGGTTCGTCTCAGAACTGTTCTCGTCCAAACACGCTGTGCTGCTTGCAGGGCAAAGAAGTGTTATTACAAACTCCTGCCTCGACGCGTGTGAAAACTCACTCCTCACTCATGTAGAACACATTCATTAGTTTTCAGGCAGAGCTCCAAAGTCTGTCTCACTTTAAGTGTGAACCTTATTAGCTCACCGAGAATCTGTGTGGGACGAACTGTATCCGCTTCTGCTTGGCATTTGATGAAGCTGAGTCACAGTCAGGCTGGACGCGTTTGTTTCCCTACATGTGGAAAATGCAGCACAAATTCGAGTGTAATATGAGAGTAATTAGTTTGCATTCAAGTTCATAGAAATTGTAATTATTCTGGCTGATGCCTACAAAGCCCGCTGTATGTTTGGTGTCAGGAAACAGGGTTGGCACTGATTGGCTCTGGAGTAGATTCTGGTTAAGTGAATGTCAGCATGTGTTTCCGCTTACCTCAAATGAAGCCTTACCTCGGTTGTCTCTTATACAGCTTCACCTGATCCCAGCATTACCAAATTATTTCTACCTGTTCCCGAGAACTGGACTCAATTTTTTACTCAAGCAATAGTGTGACATCACATGATACAAGCTAAGCATATTGCTGTAAAGGTGCACCACAAAACAAATTTTAGCTGCTCTTTTAAATGATGAAAAAGTGAACCCTGTACCTCCTTGGGTCCTCAGCAATACACCTGCTCAGTATGAAGCAGAAAAGCCAAGCCATCAGTTGAGATCAGTCCAGGACTATCAGGCATCAAAGCTGCTGCATGATAAGCTTTTGCTGGACCAACATCATTCTGCAAGGCGCTGTGACAGTAAAAGATAACAAAGAAGCAGGGGAGGCACGGTGGCTTGGTGGTTAGCACCATCGCCTCACAGCTAGAAGATCCCCGGTTCGTGTCCCGGTTAGGACGCCTGGGATCTTTCTGTGTGGAGTTTGCATGTTCTCCCTGTGCAGCGTGGGTTTTCATCAGATACTCCGGCTTCTTCCCACAGTCCAAAAACATGTTGAGGTTAATTGATGATTCTAAATTGTCTGTAGGTGTGAATGAGAGTGTGGTTGGTTGTCTGTCTCTATGTGTAGCCCTGTGATAGACTGGTGACCTGACCCTGCCTTCATCTGAGTCGGCTGGGATAGACTCCAGTCCCCCACGACCCTACAGACGATTAAGCGGTGTATAGATGATGGATATTCTGGATAAGCTATACTTATTTTATTGTTATAATATACATTTATATTTTTTAATTGCTGCTGCTTTTACCTTTTTCAATATTTTTTTTCCTGTACATAAAGCTGACTCGAGGAAAATGCACTAAGAATTCCAATGTAACTGTAATGTACCCGTGCAAATGGCAGTGAAACTCTTTTCTTATCTAGAAACTTTGAAAAGGAAGATTTGGTTGTGTGTCAGCGGTATGGAGATATTGTGGCTACAGAAAGGATGATGTTGACCATAAACAGCCACTCAGTGAATTCTAAGCATTGCCACCACACAACTAATTTATATGACTATTTAAATCAGCACCACAAATTGACATATTGAAGTCATCTGGTTTAAATTTTAGTTTTTCTGTGTAAACACTGATCAGATTTGACCTGATCAGGTGCATTGTGACCACCTGCCTGATACTGTGTTGGTCCCCTTATGTGCTCCAAAATGCTCTGAACCATTGGACATGGACCAGAGGACCTCTCAGGGTGTCCTATGGGGTCTGGAACCAGGACGTTGGCACTGGATCCTTTGGGTACTCTGGCTTGTGCAGTGGGGCCTCTATCTATCAAACTTGTTCCACTGCATCCTGTTGATGCTTGATCACAATGGGGTGTAGGAAGTTTGGAGGTCAAATCAACATGTTGGGCCATTGTCATGTTCCTCTACATGTTCCTGATTGTTTGATGTTGTTTCCATGTGGTGGGGTGCATTTTCCTGCCAGTGACATTTGGGATTTCCATTAGTATGAGGGAGTGTGTTTGTTGTGGGACAATATTTATTTGGGTGTCTAATTCTCGTCCACATGGATGTTAAAGTCCAAGGTTTTCCATCAGAACACCACATAGAACCAATATGATCAATGTTATTCACTTCACCTGTCAGTGGTCAGGATGCTGTGGCTGATCGGTGTACATGTATATCACAGGAAAACAGAATATCTCCTCGTGGGTTTTCTCAAATATCATGCAGCCTTAACTAAGGATGTTACACGAGAAAATCACAGCCACTGATTTCTTTCTATATTCTTCCATCTCCACAGACCAGATGCTACAAACACAGATCTCCCAGTCAGTGATTACACAGAGAACACTCCCACAGTTAGCATCAATCCTACTGTTGCTGTCGTCCACACATCTGCTGCCGTTCATGAAAGAGTACAGTTCAGTGGGAACTTCAGAGGAGTCAGCATCCTGCTTCATAGGACGATAGTGCTGGTTTGGCGAAGGACCTGCTCTGTGTATTGATCTGCTCATGCAGCATTCCCTCTGCTTCCAGTGAGAATTTGCCTCTGATCTGAACCAGCTTTCAAGCGGGCAAAAACAACCTTAAACAATCTGACTCAAAGCAGCTTTTTTTGTAATGCACATCAAGAGGACAGCCTGAGTATGCAGATGAAGAAAAAAAAAACTGTCGAGCCTGCAACAGTGGTTCAAACAGCGGGGAGTTTCTCTTGAATATCCTGAGCTGGTGTTTAGCCTCCTGAGATTCACTCCATTTAGATTCCACACGATTTGATGGGAAGGATTTCAAACGTTACAGTGGAACAGCTCTCTGATGAGTTCCCGAGCAGATCTTAATTCCAGATCAAAATATTTCAAGCAGAAACATTTGTTAATGAACAGCCCGGCAGCTGCAGAGCAAATCTGAAAGTTTGCTGCGAACATCTCCAGTGAGTTTTGCTACCACCGAGGCGTCTGCAGGTTCTTTGTTCTGCTCTTTGTTTTTTCCTTTGACATTAGCAGTCCGCACAACAAAGATCCTCTCACTTTGTGCGGTGTGAAAAAAACATCCACACAGTGTACTAGATTTTGCAATTAACACATTTTAATGAGGGAAAAAGCCTTGCAGTGACTCGGCAGGAACATTCTTTTTACCCTCCGCTTTCATGGCTGCTTGACACAAAAATAAGACTCAAGAAGCCTTTCAAGAAGCACTAAAAGCTAAACTTGGCTTGTTTTTCCCCCTCTCTGTGCAGATACTTTAAACTAACACGGCTCTACTCTGGACTCAACTTCACAAAATAAAGATGCAAACATCCATCCATCCATCCATTATCTAGACACCACTTAATCCTCTGTAGGGTCGTGGGGGGGCGGGACTCAGGGTGAAGGCAGGATTAACCCTGGACAGGTCTCCAGTCTATCACAGGGCTACACATAGAGACAAACAACCACACTCTCATTCACACCTACGGACAATTTAAATCACCAATCAACCTCAGCATGTTTTTGGACTGTGGGAGGAAGCCGGAGTACCTGGTGAAAAGCCACGCTGCACAGGGACAACATGCAAACTCCACACAGAAAGATCCCAGGCGTCCTAAGTTCGGGACGTGAACCAGGGATCTTCTAGCTGTGAGATGCAAACAGAAAAATCCATTTCTTCCTAAAGGTGCAAACAAGCTCATTCTGGGTATGTTTTGCAAAACTAGACTATCCCTATGTTGGGAGATCTCCTGTAGCTAATTAATTAATTTGTATGAACATTGCTGCACTGCTGATAATTTTTCCTATGTATTGTTTTTGCTTTACTGTTGTTTTCATTGGTTAAGACGCATTTGGTGATGATGAGGTCATAAAGCTCTGTTGAATCCTGTCTACATCACTTTAAGGTTTTGTATGAGGGACAGAATTTCCGTGGCACCGTGTAATGCTTACATATTAAACTGCATCTTCATTAGTGTCAGTATTTTGAGAAAGGAATAGTTTGTTCCAGGCAAGCTGGCAGCGAAAACCCCAGAAAGACCTCTTGAAGATCATCCAAAGTCTAATTAAAAGACTTACATTTCAGTGGCGCCGAGCAGAGTCGAGATGACAGGTTTCATCTTCAATGAAACAACTGTGAAACAACGGATCCTCAACATATCTGCACTCTAATCCCGAGGAGGATGCAGTGATTCTCCATTCTGTAAGTGACTTTTATCGGCATGGAAGTTGTCTGTAGTGGAGCCAGATAGACCCCCCCCCCAACCCCCCTGAGGGTTTGGCAAACTCATCTCTATTGTAGCTCCACTCTGTAGTTCAATAAGCGCTCTGATGTCAGACACAAAGCATGAAAAGCCCTCAGTAAACGGTCAGAAAGCATGTCGCTCCTGCCTGTTTCTAAAGAGTGACAGCTCAAAGGAGAGAGAGAGAGAGAAGGGGGAGGGGGGGGGAGAAAAGAGGTTCAGACCTTTAATTGCAGACTGGAGCCGCTCAGCATCCACTTCTCCGCATGTCGCCTTCCCCTCCGCTGCCTCCCAGCTCGGATGATCTCGTCGGGGCAGATTTCAAGCGCTCTCTGCTGCAGATAACGCCGTCGCTGCCGTTCGTGCTCGAACGCCGCATCCCTGGATGAACGGACAGGGCTTACAGGTGTACATGTCGGGGGGGGGAGAGCGCTACCAGAGCTCGCTGTGTGCTCCACTGCTCACAGACTGAGATGTGGGAGAAGAGAGGGCAGCTTATTTAGCACTAGAAAACCCTCCCTCCCTCTATTCCACTCTCCTCCCGTCGCTCTTCCTCTCTCTGACACTCTTCCCCCTCCTCTTATTCACCTTTTAGCTGCCCCTGTTTAACTCCCATCCTTTTCCCCATCATAGCAAATGCCCTAAATCCTCTTGTCTTATTAATAATGCTGGTAATAGTCTGGTTCAAGCAGGAGTGTGTGTGTGTGAGAGAGAGAGGGAGGCAGACACGACTTGAAGGAAGACATCTGTGAGTGTATTTATATGGGACTAGAGGAGGATCTGCCCCCATCTTTCAGCAGCATGTAGGGATGGACAACCTGCAGGAGACATGAGGATGCATGTAACCAGCACGGTGAGGAGGAACTTAAACAAGCACAGAATCACCTTCCGAACATGTGGGACGCAATTACCTCTTCTTTTCTGTGTGTGTGTGACAGTGAACGATGGCCCCTGAGGAAGCATTAAGTGCCACTTCTCCTCTTTTTGAAAGGTGTGACATTTAGAAGAAATGCTAAGCTACCGAGAGTAATCCAGCAAACTTGAGCCTAACCTTTGCTAAATAATGGATTGTGGCTGTGCGTCATGTGACACCTCAGTAATTGGAAAACAATATGAAATCTCAAGCGCCTCGCTGTAAGAGTTGTAAATCTACAGTAGCGCGAGCATCAGTCGGCTCCGTGATGTGCTGTATTGATTGATGGCGGGAACACGACGTTGATTTAAGTGAGACGTGCGCGTCAGCCCGGACGTGATGAAGTGGAATAAGCGCTCCGAAGCCATCAATCTGCTTTTGAAATCTTTTCTGATGCTTTTTCTGCCGCACTTAAAGAATGATGTGTGCTCTAGAAATATTTAAGCCTCTTTAGGAGTCTAAGTGATTGTCTTACAATCTACATCCATTATAGGAACACTCTAATTAGAGCAAGTGCTGTATTTCCATAATCTCGCTAATGAAAAGGTTGATGTGTTGCTTGTGTTTGTGCTTTTTTTCCTTCTCTCGTTTCTTTATAACGTGGTCCGTAGACAAGATGCATCATCCCTCCCAGCTTCATCAACTTGAGCCCCGAGGGAGCAGCAGCTGTGGCCTTTCAAAGTTTGAATCTTGACCTTTAAAGTTTGTCCCCAATCACAGGGATTTGTAAGTAAGGCTGGGTGGTGTGAGCGCTTTCACTTATTCCTCCTGGGAGAGTTGCAAACCTTAACGGAGGGAACGGAGGAATGGATCCCATCTCAGAAGTCTGTTTTTAAAAAAGCAACATTTAATACAAACTCTGCATCTGATAGTGTTTTTAATTCAGGTCCGAGCACCAACGGTGTGTGGAACCCTGTTGTTATTCCTCAGATTATTATTATTTTACAGACTCATTGTGCACTATTTTGAAGCCCTAAAACTACTCGAAAACACGTATAAATTAAACGCACATCAGGACGGTGTACTGCTATCATATTTTGGGGAAATTACACATGTGAATGGCAAGATGGCTCAATAGCGCCCCCTACAAAATTTTAAAAATTGGGCCCCGAAGTACGTTTCACCCAGAGCTACGAAATTCGGTACACAAATGTATCATGACAACACGCGCAAAAAAGCCTCAAGAACATCTACCCACAATGCAACAGGAAATCTGCCATTTTGAATTTACTGTCAGATTTTTGGCGATTTTGTGGAAAAATTTCAAATTTTCTAGAGCGAACTCGTCCTAGGTAATAACTCCGAGAGATCTCAGATTTGGCCAGCATGTACAACAGGAGGGCGTGCTCGTGGCGGCCTGCGCTGTTTTGCCGTTTGCCGTTTTGCCATGACCCGAACAGGAAGTGCTATGTAACGAGCCTGTATGTGCTCCAAATGGCCTGAAACTTCACAAGTGTGATCAGAGTCCAGACCTCAGAACAGCCATATGACCATATAAGGATAGCTCAGTCGTAGGCCTATTCTAATGCTCGCCATCACGCCATGAAACAGGAAGTGATGTCTAACCAGCCTGGATGTGCTCCAATCGGCCTAAAACTTCACATGGGTGATCAAAGTCCGGCCCTGATGACATGCATATGGCGATTTCCTGTCTAAGTCGCCAGCATGCCATGAAACAGGAAGTGCTGTCGAACTAGCCTGTACATGCTCCAGTCAGCCTCAAACTTCACGTGTGTGATCTAAGTCCGAGCCTGATGATGGCCATATGGCGATATCCAATCTCAGTCGCTGACCAGCACTAAGCGAGGACCCGCCCCACGCTGCTCGCAGCTTTCGCCAGATGCCAGTGGCACCAGAATCGAGATGGCAAAATGCTCTGGAGTTTTCAATATTTGATTTAAAGCTTTTAGTTTTTACCTGGCTGGAGCAGATGGGAAGCCCCACCTGGTGTGATTTTGCAGATCTCAGCACCGTCCTTGTTCTGAATGTAAATATTCATGTCATCGAAACGCCTTGAACTTGTGCACACATTTATTTAGCATCATTTTTATCAACTCATTTTGGGCAGGATAGCACCATGTGGCTCGTTTTTGGTGGAGTATTTGTGGTGATGGCTGGGTGCTTCACAATAGTGGAATATTTTCTGTGTCTGTATGTTTCTACAGTTTGCCTTGCAACAGGAACAAGTAGGTCAAAGCGCCTGGGGACCCTGTAAGCGTTTTGACAGACTTCCAGATCTCCTGGATGTTGGTCTCCAGAGGGGTGAAGGCAATATTTGGGGCAAAGTACTGCACAGTAATCTCCTTCCTGCAGCTAGTGCACCAGAAAACTGGGAACATGGAGAAATATTTTTTAAAAAAGACGGATAAATACTGAATATGATATAGCTATGGGAGCCTGATGAAGGAACGGCGCATACAGATGGTTGTGTGATTGAAGCAGTCAGCTGCAGTATTGCTTTCGAGAGATGATTGAGCATTCAATATGCATTATTTGGCTTCTAGTTATTTAAAGTACAGTAAAGTTATTGCCTCTCTGAAGCCAGTCCCTGATGGGAAAGCATCATCCGCCCTGTCACTGTTACCAGACAACAGCTCCCACAAACTGTAGCAATGGTGGTAAAAAGTGGGACCGAGAACAAGGCAAAGGAAGTTGCAGGGGGGAAAAAAAGAAACGGTTCAACCGAGCTGAATGGCCGGGCATTTTGTCTCTGTGTGTCTCAATGGGCAGCCTACAATGTGTGTTAATTCATTCCTCACAAAGAGCCTTGAAGCGAGGCTTTCCCAAACTAGCAAACAAATCACTTCCCCAGCTCCATTGGTATTCTGAGGATGGTTCTCTGGTCTTTGTGTTGTGAAATGAACAGTAGAATAAGAAGCAGAGTCGAGTTATAGGTATGGGTCCCTCGCTGGGAGGAGATTTTGACTGAGCTGCATAATACACAGACACACAGAATGACATACCCCACCTTTTTTAAAAAACATATTTACAATATTTAGTTTTTACGTGGATAATTGTATCATTCCAGCCCCAGCATGACCCTACAGAGGATTAAGCAATGTATAGATAATGGATGGATAGATGTTTAATTGCATCATTTGCATTATTTGCATGTGTAAAAGTGAATATAAAATGTGCAATACCGTGCTCTAGGTCATCCCATCATCTTCTATGCTTACCTCATGATACGTATTAAAATCACAGTGGCTTCTTGATTTCACAGCCTTTTAACCTTTGTCTTGGTGAGTTATTTTGCTAACCACCACCAGATCCCAACAATGACAAGCCCTGTAACCACGAGCACTCGACTGCCAAATAGATCTGCTGCTTGAACGACACACAGAGGATCAAACACATGGGCTACTTGTGCTTTTGATTAACGACGTCCTCTTATGTTGAACAGCTGTAAAGCCTGAGTGCAGTGACAGATGAAAAGACAGCCAGGTCTAACAGCACCACCGTATGACATGGATCAAGAGGAACAGCTGACACAGATGACAGAAGCAGCTTCACGTGAACCAGCAGTTCATCTCGGTTCACCACGACTCCATTCTTATGACTGTCTGTGGCTCTGAGTCAGCCAAAACAGACAAGCATCATTCATTCGCTCTGGGAAAGTCCTCATGGGAGCATTATTGTTTAATTTGCTGTGTTATAGCCACAACATATCTTTATTATAACGTTGGTTTGTAGCACGTTTCCATATCAACAATGACTCCCACAGTGGATCATATGTGCATATAACATCTTTGCAGTTCCCTCCAGCTCATTGTGTTGATCGCCCACCTTACAGTCTTCCTACTTTAACTCACACAAACTGCTGTCATTAGTGTCATTTTAGACACAGTGAACAGGTCCTGGTAAAAATCTCATCTTACTTAGCACCAAAGCTTACAGTCTGTATTAACTTGTGAACTTCCTGTAAGCATTTTTCAGACATGGGAGACTTACTCCAGATCAGTCAACAAGATACAACACTGTCCTCTTCAAGTGTAATAACATCATGTTAACCATTGGTCTTTAATAACACTTTTCTGACTCCAATAACAAAATTGTGGGTACAACCCATGTCTTACCTGTATATATGTAAATTCATCATGTTATAACTGGACTTATCCATATGTAATTTTCATTATGTCTTAATGTATATATCCATATGAGGGTTATCATGCCTGGTGTATTGTCTCTGTGAGACCTTTTTTGTTATTATACCTTTATTTTTTAGCCCTGTTGTTCTTTTTGTAATTCTTCTTTCTGCCATAATCTGTATCCAGCTGCTGTAACATGTGAATTTCCCCGGAGATGGATCAGAACAGTTTATCTTATCTTAACATCATTGTCTTCATTCAGACATACTGTAGGTCACTTTTACATTCACTTCAATCAATGGGCTCAGGTGGTAGAGTGGGTTGTCCACTGATCGCAAGGTTGGCGGTTCGATCCCCGGCCCCTCCGCATGCCGAAGTGTCCTTGGGCAAGACGCTGAACCCCAAGTTGCTCCCAATGGCAGATTAGCGCCTTGCATGGAAGCTCTGTCACTATTGGTGTGTGAATGTGAAAACACATTGTAAAAAGCTTTGGATACCAGTAAGGTAGAAAAAAGTGCTATATAAGTGCAAACCATTTACCATTTATCAAACAGGCAGTGGTGATGCAACGGTTAAGTTCCTGGGCTTCTGATCAGAAGGTCAGAGGACTGAAATGCCTCCATTGTTGGGCCCTTGAGGAAGACCCTTAACCCTTCCGCCGTACCATGGCTGACCCTGCGCTCTGACCCCAACTGCGGAAACAAGATTTCACACACTGCAAGGAAATGCATTTGTAACAATAAAGCTTTCTTCTTCTTAAAAAACACAATCCCCTTCCAGTGTGAGAGCCATTGCTTGCGTGCGAGTCTCTTGCTCATATGGATCCTGCTGCCGTCTCATGCTGCAGAAGTTTGATAAACTTAAAGGAAAGACTCCTGAACAACTGGAAGCAACAAACATAACGGTTTGTTAAAACCTGCATACAGTAGAATTTTAATTTCAGTTTGTAATAAATATAAAACTGCAGATTTCACCGACCTTATAGTGGGAAAGAAACCCTGCTAAAATCCCATTTTAGGTGTTGAGTGGTATTAAAATGACAGTGGACAAACAGAGGTCCTGTGCAGTGTGGTGACAGTTAGGTTGGTTGCTGCAGCATCGACTTCTCTGAAACTCTGGGTGGCGCTGTGCTGCTTGGTGCCACCTTCACTACGATATTAAAATTACTAGCAGTAAAAGACCAGACTGTGTTTTTGTAACAAACCCAGCCAAGAGAATCTGCGTCTTGTCCGGTCTTGATATGAAGGCAGTTTGTTACTGTACATGTCTATAACTATTTAGTTCCACTCTGCTTGGTGCAACGTGGAAACCAGCCCAGAACTGTTGCAATGCACCACACACATAATAATGAGGAGGTTTTACAAAGCTGCATTTCAGCAACAACATGGATTCTCACCTTTAGTGTGGAAACAAAACAGAGCCAAATGGATTGTGGTTTAAAGAGCAAGTTGCAGGTGGACTTGATTTTTTTTAAATGTTAATGCAGAATTTCATATGTTTTAAGAGACATGAATGCAGAAACACAGATGGACAAGTGAGCGTTTTGAGCAGCTCACTTAAAACCTTTTTTCCCCCCCTCAATGCATCATATTTGGTCACATAAGGAAGTGGTCTCTGGTGATGGTGAGTCTGAACAGCTATGAATTAGAAAGTTGGACTTTTACTTTGCATTTCACAGTTTTTCATCATGGTTCTTCTCCTAACAACAGAGCTGCTTCCCTGCCAGATGTATGCAGGTAAAGAGAGTTTACACCTGTAATAAATAGCTGCATACAGCGCTCATCTTAGACAGCATTCTCTGTGCTGGGAGCAGTTCCTTACAGGATATTCAAGCCAGCGCTGTGTGAGACTGATAGCTGCTGTGGCTCCTCCAGTACAAACAGCTGTTTCGACAGCAGCAGCTCGTGGTACTGCTGCTGAAGGAAGCCATGGTCACAGATCCGTCAGAAGCTCAAATCAATGCAGACACAAATTTGTGCACGTCTTCTTCATGTTTGCAAAATTCTGGATTAGTCTGCTGTCTCTCATCTCTGTCTCTCTCTCTCATGTTTGACCATGAACTGTGTATGATTTATGACGGGTTCTGAGCTGTTCTTTGTGCAATACTCCAGTATTAAATACCTATAAATCACTTTACCATAATGTAACACAGCATTAGCTCACATTATCAAACGTCAGTCATCACCAACACACCTGTCCTGCTCTCCAGTGGTTCTCCTTCCAGTACAAAATAATCTCTCTTTGATGGCCGTTATTTCTTCTTATCCTTGTCTGTTCCTGTTCTCTGTTAAACCCCTCATCCTCAGAAATATACACCGATCAGCCACAACATCATGACCACTGACAGGTGAAGTGAATAACATTGATCATATTGGTACTATGAGCTGTTCTGATGGAAAACCTTGGATTCTAACATCCGTGTTGATGAGACTTAGACACCCAAATAAACATTGTCCCACAACAAATACACTCCCTCATGCAAATGGAAATCCCAAATGTCACTGGAGGAAAATCCATCCCACCACATGGATAAAAAAATAAACCAATCAGGAACATGTTGAGGAACATGACAATGGTCCAACATGTTGATCTGACCTCCAAACTTCCTACACCCCATTGTGATCAAGCATCAACAGGATGCAGTGGAACAAGTTGGATTGACAGAGGCCCCACTGCACAAGCCAGAGTACCCAAAGGATCCAGTGCCAACGTCCTGGTTCCAGACCCCATAGGACACCCTGAGAGGTCCTCTTGTCCATGTCCAATGGTTCAGAGCATTTCTGAGCACAAGAGGGGGACCAACACAACTTTATGTGGTTGCTCATAATGTTATGTCTGATCGATGTAAAGATGTGGTCCTATGTATGTGCATAAATACACATTTCCAACACACATTTTAGTGTGAAACTACTGTTCTGATTCAGCTTTCTTCCACTAAACAGGACCTAGTTTGGACGCTCTCCCTTTTGTGATGTTACATGATGACAAACCTACAAGTTGCTCTTTTACTCTTTGATTACGTATTTTATTTCTGATGTACTTGATGCTCGTTTCACATTGTGACTGTTGGGCTACACTGATGCTAATGTGCTGTACCTTCAGTTTACCCATCTGCTCTGGGCCCCAGGATTAAACACGTTCATCTGGAAATACACAAAATCCTCTTTGAAACTAGACTGCATCAAGTATTTAACCACAATATTCAGCTCCGTCTGCTTCATCATGTCCAATTTACACCAATTAAACGCCCGTTTCAGTAGTCAATTACCATCTTCAAGCACTACTAGAACTAGACTGTATAGCTTGCTACATAACTTTGCACCTACAGCTGACAGTTTAACTGCTCATTGGAATGAGTGGATCAGCGGAGCTCTCAGAAACACTGACGCTGATTTTCTTTGGAGCAGTCTTAAGTCATACAGCCTGTTATCTGCAGCCATCGACGCCTTGTTAGAAATTACGCCTCTGCAGGTGTTTTTTATTTTTCCACGCTCAAACAAGCAGGATGTCAAGCAGCTATTTTGTCTGAGGCCATTTCTCGGCTCCCCTAATGCTTCTCCGGAGTGAGGACGGCGCCTAACTTTAAAGCGGAGACATACAAAAGTGATGAAGCTGAATTGGACGGGTAATTGCAGCCGTGCAAAAGGTATTAGAGCAACAAAATGAAAGGTCTGCGCAACTGAATCAAACTGCGGGGATCATCAGTTAGATGTGTCTCTCGTGTTCACTGCAGTAAAGCAGCAATCAAGCTGACATTCAGATGTTCCTGTACTTTCATCTTTTCAGCGAAGGCTTGGCCCAAGGTTAGTTTGTTTTTTATCATCCTATGAATTATTGATGAACCAAATGGCCTTGCTTCATTATGCAGTGACAAACGATGCGAGACAACTGTCTTGTCCATGTTGATGTGTTGTGGTTCTGGGCTGCTTCAAGAGTCCTGTACGATCTGCCAGAGACAATGAATATTTAAGTGAAGACAAAACAACCTTCAGAAATGATCTTGATTCTTGAATGTATGGAGCTGTCTGGTGTTTGTGTTATATTTTGCTTTTTTAAATGTCTAATAGCCCCCCATTATTTTCCATTTATTGTGCAAATTCAGAGCAAATTACTTCCATGCTGCAAATTTATTTCACGAAGTTCAACTTTAGGTTATCAAGGCTTATAGTTTATCTGCTGTCAGTCCTTCATTTGCACTCAGAGACGAGAAAGAAGGCTGCTACTTAGAATAACAAAAGGAATTTAAACTGAGGAGTTTGACATTTCTGAGATGTCAAGGCCTGTGCTCTTACTTGTATTTTATTTTTGAAAAAGCACATTTGTACATACTCGGTTGTTAGCAGCGTCGCCTCACAGCTAGAAGATCCCTGGTTCGTGTCCCGGTTAGGACGCCTGGGATCTTTCTGTGTGGAGTTTGCATGTTCTCCCTGTGCAGCGTGGGTTCTCACCAGGTTCTCCAGCTTCCTCTCACAGTCCAAAAACATGCTGAGGTTAACTGATTATTCTAAATTGTTCATAGGTGTGAATGAGAGTGTGGTTGTCTGTTTCTATGTGTAGCCCTGTGATGGACTGGCGACCTGTCCAGGGTGTCCCCTGTCTTCGCCCGAGTCGACTGGGATAGACTCCAGCCTCCCACGACCCTACAGAGGATTAAGCGGAGTATAGATGATGGATGGATGGACATTTGTACATCTATGCTATACTGTTCTACTTATGTTTGCATTTTAGGTCTTACTTTCAACTCACGTTTATACTTTGTGTCACATTTTTTCTACCTATGTTTATATTTTTAGTTCATATTGTGTACTTAATGTTTGTTTATTGTAGTGTAAGTGGTTCTGTGGGTGAGTGTGTGTTTGCATGTGTGTGTGCGCGTTCGTGGGTATGCTGGTCTATGTGTGTGTTTGGGGGGAAGGGGCCGGTTTCATTATGTGTTGTATTTCTGTTGCATGTTTTTATTTTTGGGAAGCACTTTGGGTTGCATTTTTATTGTATGAAAAGTGCTATAAATAAAGTTTGACTGACTGATTGATCTATATGTTTTGTATCGTTTACATTCTGACCTTGAATGGGAGCAGAGTCAATTTCCTCTTGTGGGTCAATAAAGTATTTCTGATTCTGATTATTTGAGTCTTTCTAGTGTTATTTTAGATTTATGATTTTGCATTCTTATGACTCTACCTTTAATGCTGCCATGTCGACCTGGTCTCCAACCCCAGTGGTCCTTACATACCTACCTACCTGTAGAAAAATGATCTGTATGTTTGGTAGATTTATCAGGACAAGATCATTGACTAAACTATTAAAAGCTCATCTCCGTCTGTCAAAGTTACATATTTAAATGTTTTTTAAATCATCAAAATAATCCCTTCCAGCCTCAAAATGGCTTAGATGTAACTCTGTATGAAGTGCTTGCCTCTCTCTCCAACCATCCCTCCTAATATGCAGCAGCTCAAGCACACCAGCTCACCTTGGAGTAATTCAGCTGTACATGTTCCAACCAAAATACCATTATGAGGATGAATAATGCAGAAAGTTCCCTACAAGTTGGCAGGTTTGGTTCCTTAGATTTGTCACATATGAAACAATGAAAGTGTGAATCTGTGTTTTTGAGACTGTCATTGCCATATACTCCCCTTGACTCACAGAGTTTTCAGGAGTGTTTCAGTTGATGATTACATGTCCTATTACTTTGAAATCTGCCACCAAGTCGCCCAGCTATTCTTCATCTAGACGGATTTCTGTCTGCAGCTCTGACAGGCATGCACGGGCAGGTTACATGTTGAAGAGTCGTCCTGTCAGTGTTAATTGCATTGTGGCTGATTGCTTCTCTCAGAAAACTCCACTTTTCCTCTTTCCGTAGAGTAATTACGCCGGCCAGACATGATTGAGATACTACTTTTACATCCTGAGGAGTGGATTAAACAGCTGCCATGGAAGCTCTGGTGTGTAATCAGCTGGTCTGAATTAAAGGACTTGTTTACGTAGACAGAAATATTTTTTACATCTTTAATGAGCAAGTTCAATAAGACAGCCGCTGAGGCATTTGCTGATGCCAAACATCGATTTCAAACTCCCTGCTGGGCCTGTTCTCTGAACTGAAGGTGACATTAAAATGAATTTAGGCTGCTGCTAATATACTTTATGGTGAAATATCTTGACAGCTGCTGAATGGATTGCAGTGAAACTCTGCACAGATATTATACCCAGAGGATGAGTCTGAATGGCTCTGCCTGAAGTATCGCCATCACTTATCCTGTGAAATCTCTCCTAATCTACTGCAAAGACCAGCGCAGCATTTTGCACCAGCATCCTGTTTCCCACAGGTGGTCCCTGCCTTTCCTCTGGTGCCATCATGAGGTTCACATTTGTGGCTTGGAATGAAGCATCTCAAGTTTTCACCTTGAGCCACGGTCAGCTTAAAGCATGATCATTTAGCTCATATGGCTGCCAACTTATCAATTTGTTCTTCCTTTAGATAGAAGCTTTATCGTCATTGCACAGCGAGATACAACGAAACTTTATACACCGATCAGTCCCAACATTAAAACCACTGACAGGTGAAGTGAATAGCATTGATCATATTGGTACTATGTGCTGTTCTGCTTGAAAACCTTATTTTAACATCTGTATTGATCAGACTTAGACACCCAAATAAATATTGTCCCACAACAAGCACACTCCCTCAAGCAAATGGAAATCCCAAATGTCACTGGCCTACCCCTGAAGGAAAATGGACCCCAATCAGGAACACGTTAAGTGTTATGACCCCGCCTCTAGGGGTAGCTGAGTGCAACAAAAATAAAACCAGATGTTATTGGTCAGGCAAAGCAATTTATTTATTAAAATTAACATGAATCAGGTGACACACAAAGTAACAGAGTTAGAAAAATCTAAGAAATGAATAAAACCAAACAAAGGCTAACAGAGTTACAAAAATTAGACTAAATAACAAAACACAACTTGACTCCCTAGCCAAACAAAACACAATAGCAACACCAAACCAAACAGGAATAACAAACGAGTGACGAGTGCACATAACTAAACAAACTCAAAACTGGAGCCTCCGAACACACACGTTACAAATGGGATGTGGGATACGAATCAGTAACATTAGCGTCTTTTACACACAGAAACACCAATGCTCTCACTGAACTAATGCAGCTGCTAACAGAGGCCACAAAAAATCTTCACTAAGACACAAACAAATGCCTCTCCACGAGTTAACAAACTGCCAAACAAGTAACATTCTAAGTCACACAAAACACAGACGTGAGGCACCAGGGCCAACAGATCACATTAAATCCCTGTGGCCCACTGAAAGTTTGGTCGAGGGTTTTATGGTCTTCAGGTGTGAGCTGGCTGCAGTGGATTGGCTGACGTGGGAGGGAACGGAGTGGTGGCCCAATCACCAGGTCAGGAGGCGGGGAAAGCAGGTGCTTTGGGAGCAGGTCTTCAGCTCCAGGCTAATCAGCTGAGACGACAGGCAGCTGGAACTCTGGAGCAGGCTCCCAAACCAGCCACAGCTGGGCTTGCACAGACCATCCTGACGACAAATGTTTCACAAAAGCTCCGCCACAGAAACAAGACGGCACACTGTCGCCAGTGGCAACAACATTGAGGAACATGACAATCACCCAACATGTTGATTTGACCTCCAGACTTCCTACACCCCATTCTGATCAAGCATCAACAGGATGCAGTGGAACAAGTTAGACTGACAGAGGCCCCACTGGACAAGCCAGAGCACCCAAAGGATCCAGTGGTTCCAGACCCCATAGGACCCCCTGAGAGGTCCTCTAGTCCATGTCCAATGGTTCAGAGCATTTTGGATCACATAAGGGGACCAACACAATATTAAGCAGGTGTTTATAATGTTTTGTCTGATCGGTGTGTTAAGTATCACATTAAAAGAAGGTTAATGGAAATGGCATAAAAAAGATGTTACGTATGACAAACATATGATATGAGCAAACATTAAACTCACATGACTGATCAGTTGTTTCTGCTTATAGAGACTCTGGACAACATAAAACATGATCAACACCAGCTGACGTAAAAGAATATTTACAGTTGTGATTGCACTACCTCCTCAAAGACTTCTCTCTATTTTTCTCTCGCAGAAAACAAAAGATTTGTTTTCCTTCTCCGAGTTTTCTTGGCAGTCAGCGAACAAACGGTTTTGTTTTGACCTCTGCTCCCTCTATTATCACAGCCATGCGTAACACGCTGTATAAAACCACCTTCTAACAGCACAGCACAGTTTATTTGTTCCAGAACCAGTTAAATGGAAACAAGCCAAGATTTTCGAAGCATCCACAAGCACCTCATTTAATTATATACTTATATGTTCAATAATACATACAAACTGTGCATAGCAAAATGCAGAGAACAATAATGGAAAGGGAACTGTTGCCACTGTGTTGTACAAAGTTCATAAATGTTTGATGTTTTGTTGCCTCCCTCACCATCCCTGCTGTTGGACACACATTTAAATTGCTTTATTAAAGCTGTAAACGCTGTAAAAATCAATAGAACCTGCTACTGTCCTAGAAAATGATGATGGATGATGGATTTTTGGGTTAATAAAGCCGTTGCTGTTATTGCAGTGTGACTCTAAATTGGATTTTACGCTGCTGAAGGACAAGTGACCTGGGAAACTATACCTGCTAGATATGCTTTTCAATAATATATTTGGATAAAGCATAACGCTGCAGTTTCCACACACTACCTGCTGTCAGCTTGCGAGTGTTTACTAATGCGGACAAATTCACTGTAAACACACGTTTCCTGTCCTGTCATGTGGACATGGAGACAAGTGGATTTAACTCAACACACTCATTAATAAAACATATCTTCATGGTTCTTGTTGATTCAGGAAATATAATCTTATACCTGAGCGAACAAAGCCTCTGAGAAAACACAAGTTGGTAAGACTCTGTTCATAGCTGGAACACAAAGGGGGACATTTCAGTCTAGTAGTAAATGTCTAGTAAATGTGGATGCAGGGGAAAAAATATATGAAATAGGAAGCAATTCTAACTCTGGCTTAAAAAATCCATTATAATCGACAGTAGAAACTGCCCTGTGGTTCTATTATACCCAACATACATAAAATGCATTAGATTCTATTTATGTATGAAATAAAATTGCCTCATAAGACATGATTTGAGAAGAATCAGCAACATTTGGGTTTATTTAGATCAGTCAGAACATTGCCTAATATTGTGTTGGTCCCCTTTCGATGCCAAAAGCTCTGATTCACTGACACATTGTTACGAACGGTGCAGAGACTCAGGCGCAGGCAAGGAAACACGGCACACAGATATGCAAACAAAAGAGTTTATTTACAATAAACGGGGAACAGAAAATCACTGCTAAGCAGGAAATAGAATAACCAAACAAACGCAAAACTAAAAGCGAGCAAATGCTGAAAACAAACTAAAGTAACAACCAAAAGCGAGCTGCAAAAAGGGCGAGCTGAAAAACCAAACGGAAACTAAAAGCGAGCTACAAAAACCTACGAGCTGATACAAACTAGACACTAGAGCTATGGAGCCGACAGGCTAATGCTAATGCTAGACAACTGAACCTGACCGGAGAGGGGGGCACGATGGAGCAGGTGAGCGGAGCAGGTGGGAGCAAGGGCAGGCAGGCAGGCAGGCGGGCTGGGTGGTGGTGAGCTGAAGTCCGGGAGTGGAGGTGGCTGTCCATGGCTGGAATCCTGGCGGGTGGCTGGGTATACTGGCGGAGTGGAGGCAGTAGTTGAGCTGAACCGGAGGAGGCACACATGGAAGGCGGGCGGGAGACCAACTGGAAGCGGAGAAGAAATAGCATTAGCAAAAGCAATGGAGCAGTGCAGAGCAAACAGGGCAGACGGAACAAGAGCAGAGGCTGGCAACTGACTGAAGCTATGCGACGGTCTGGCACCGAGGAGCATGTGGAGCGTGGTTTTAACAGGAAGAGGGTGAGCTGATAATCCAATCACAAGTGTGCCTCCTCCGCTGATTAAGAGTGGCTGCACCTGCCGTGCTCCTCGCTGCCCACACCTTGCTCACGCCCACCTGGAAGAGAGAGAGGGGAAAAAAAAGGGAAGAGGGAAAAGGAGACTGCCACTCAGGCAGCAGAGGTGGAGGGCGTGACACACATGGACCCAGGATCAAGGTAAATGGTCTGCACTGGTGTTTAGGTGGTACGTGTAGAAGAAAGATCCACATGGATGTCAGGACCCAAAGTTTCCCAGCAGAACACTGATGATGACCCGTGTTATTTAGTTCAACTGTAAGTGGTTTTTAATGTTGTGGCTGATAAGTGCACAGACAGGTTCAGTCAATAGCATGAAGACAACTGAGGATAACAAAGCACAACAGCTAAACATCATTCACACATCCTGCTGTGTTTAATGTGTTGCATATGGATTCCACATGCATGTTGCAGTGATCTAAAAAGACAAGTACATTTACAGAGGACTGTCACATACACCAATCAGCCATAACATTATGACCACCTGCCTAATATAGTGTTGGTCCCCCTTATGTGCTCTAAAATGCTCTGAACCATTGGGCATGGACAAGAGGACCTCTCAGGGTGTCCTATGGGGTCTGGAACCAGGACGTTGGCACTGGATCCTTTAGGTGCTCTGTCTTGTGCAGTGGGGTCTCTGTCAATCCAACTTGTTCCACTGCATCCTGTTGATGCTTGATCACAATGGGGTGTAGGAAGTTTGGAGGTCAAATCAACATGTTGGGCCATTTTCATGTTCCTCAACATGTTCCTGATTGGTTGATGTTGTTTCCATGTGGTGGGGTGCATTTTCCTGCAGTGACATTTGGGATTTCCATTAGCATGAGGGATTGTGTTTGTTCTGGGACAATGTTTATTTTAGTGTCTAAGTCTCATCAACACGGATGTTAAAATCCAAGGTTTTCCATCAGAACACCACATAGTACCAATATGATCAATGTTATTCACTTCACCTGTCAGTGGTCAGGATGTTGTGGCTGATCGGTGCATATGCTTACACTGTCTGTTGTGCTTCTTGAGGTTTTTGCCTTTTGTCCCCTGTTTAAGCTCAAACCACAAGTGCCATGATAGAGGATGTGTATAGGAGGTGTACAGATTGTAAATGTGTGATACTGGTGCATCATTAGAGTGAGGGTTCATAGGTGAGAGCAGCCATGAGGCCCAATCACTCACTTGGATCTGAAGTTCTGAACATAAATGGTGATCACAGGGGACAGAGCCAATCAACTCCTCTAGTATGTTCTAGAGCCTGGAGAAAACCTGTGAATCTCTGCATATAGATGTATGAGTCAGTCTAATTGAAAATACAGGCTGTCAGGGTACAGACATGTGGACTTAGACACACGATGCAGAGGCAGGTTGAGTATCTTGCATTGAGCTGATAGAGGAAAACAAAAGTCAAAGGTTCAAAACTCAAAACAAGACTTAAATATATTAGTTCCAGGACCAATACCATCATACTATGTACTACGTTACAAAAAAGATTACAGAGACAGATAAATTGTGCACCAACATTTTCCTCAATGTTTGGGTCTTTCATCCACATGCAGAAAGTGCAAGTGTATTAAAAACTGCAGTTTATGTAAATCTGTATGTAACTTTTGTCATCATCATGTGTGTTATTGCTTATTACCCACCTATAATTACCAGCATTACATTTTACTGTTCTATTCTAGCCTTATTTTAGCTTAATTATTTAAGTAAATTCAGTAATTTATCATACTTATATCTGACTGCTTATCTTATTGCTTATTGCTTATTTCATATTATCTCATCTCATCTTATGCTGTCTTATCTTATTGTTTATCTAATCTCATCTGGTCTTAGTGCTTGCCTCATCTCATCTTATCTCATTTCATCTTATTCTGTCTTATCGTTCATCTCATCTCGTCTCATTGCTTATCTCATCTCATCTTATCCCATCTCATCTTATCTTACCTCATCTTATTGCTTATCTTATCTTATGTTATCTCATCTCATCTCATCTCATCTAATCTCATCTCATTGCTTATCTCATCTCATCTCATCTGATCTGATCTCATCTTATCTTATTGCTTATCTCATCTCATCTCCTCTTATTGCTTATCTTATCTCATCTGATCTGATCTGATCTTATCTTATCGGTTATCTCATCTCATCTCCTCTCATCTATGCGGACATGCAAAATGTGAATATGAAAAACCATGAAGTCACACTTCATTTCATGCATTATGTGGTAAGCATATACCTGAAACAACAGCAGCAACAATGGTGGATAAACTATGTGTAGAGGTTTCTTCACATTTGATTACCACTAGCAGTTTACAACTCAATACCACTTGGCCCACGGCATCCACAGTTTCCATAAAACTGCTAAAATGACAGAACGGTCTTCTCTGCTATTTGATTTATCGTTGTTGTAGATCGTCCGGATCGCTCGTTACAGCATGCACAGTCATTTTTGTGTTTTCATATGAGCAGAAATACTGTTTTAAATTATGACCTTGTGGACGGAATCCTTTTTTAAGATGGAGGTGGAAGATATCCGTCTAGAAAAATATCCGTAACGGCGTGTACAAGGCCTAAAAACATAGTACCGTATATCAAATGCAGTATAACAAAAACACCAGAATGTCCTGTTTTTTGCAGCAGGCAAACCAGCATGCATCTCTGGACATTCTGACCCACAATCCCCGCTTTCCAAATCACATACTCATTTTTTTAACGTCACATTTCGTGCTGCAGACTGTGACGGATGTGTGAGCAGGAGGGTCAGAGTTAATGCCTCACATGCTACAGTACATAGAGTGCTTTGCAAAATTAGCTGTACTACGTTCTGTGAGTGAAAAGAAAAGAAGAAAGAAAAAAGAAGCAAAACAACCATAGAAAAAGAGAGAATATTGATTTCAAAATAAAACAGGAGACTGAATAACTCCTCAAACCCTGACATATTTACTAAGTATAGTGTTCCAAGTGTAGCGTGCACGTAGTTCCTCACTGTCTGTCATCCACTATCTGAAAAAAACATTTAAAGATGCTCCTTCACCACTAAACACTATAATCACCACTGCATTTCACATCTGCTGCCTTATAGCATTAAGGAAGATAACTTAAACGCAACACATAGAAGCTGTTTTTGCTTGCAAGTAAAAATATACCCCTCCTGCATTCTCCTAATTGCACCATCACATCTACTTATTTTGTTCTGCAGGTTGGATATCAGCCTTTTTCTTGTGCTGCTCTAGTTAGGAGGAAGGAAGGAAGTACAGTATGCTGCTTCCATCACAGTCTCGGTTATCTGCTGTAATTTCTCAGAAAAAGCTCGGTGATGGTGGTGCATTGTTGCTCAAAAACAGCACCTGCCTTATGTTTTCCTTCACTACCAGGCAACAAAACGCGTCTCCCTGCAGCCTCCTCGCTCCCTAACTGTCTTAAGTCATGCACATGCCCGAGACGAAGGAGCGCCGCATTAAATCAGACCCTCAGCTTTCATTTCCAACCTCCTCCCACAACATTAGGAGACAAACAACCTTGTGTTTAATAATGAGAGCCTGAGCAAGAAGACCTTTACCTCCGGAGAAGACGGCGGATATAATGGCTGTAATTAACTGAGTGTTACTCCTCGGCGAAGGCCTCCCGAGATCCCCCACGGTCCTCCCATCCCTCGCTGCGCCAACCTCCTCCTCTGCCTAAATTGACACTGCTGTCTGGTTTGACATGCTTGCTCACAACGCCGGCCGTGAACAGAAAGCCCCATGTGAATCTGTGCTGCTTTTACTGCAGCACATGATCAGTGATCGCAGTGCTGGTATTGCCTTTACTGCCATTTTGATTTGCTTTCTTGTCTGAGTATCTAATGGAGAGCAGCTCGCATGAATTCTTAGTCATATTATAATTATAATAATGCTCTGATTAAATGTACTCAACCCCTCAAACATATGTCAGATCAGTAGAATTGCATATATAGTAGAAAATCATCCCTTTATGCCGCAAAATGGCTTAGATGTAGCTTTACACTGTTTGGTCCTTTACTATTTGCAGATCTACAAAAAGCAAACCTCCACTGTCGTCATTAATGGCATTGTTTGCCTTTTTGTTTCTCCAGAGCAACTTCTCATTCGACACTGCACTTCCTCTGGCCCCCAACAACACACCTACCAAGTGTGAAGCAGGTCGGAAGGATTGTTGTTGAGAAAAGTGAACACAAACACACACACACACACACACACGACGAGTGCTTGATTCATTAGTGCGATATAACCCTCCATACGGACACGGTAACGAGGTTAAAAACTTGATTTCCATTCAACGGGGTCTTTACAAAGGCACTAATCAGTCACCTCTGTGGAATCATCACCTCACATCCGACTGTTCATTTAGTGCTGCAACTTTTTGTCTGATACTCCGAAGAAGCATTTGTTCCAGAGGGAGCCGCGGCGCGCTGGGTGCTCCGGTGGCAGCCTGCAATAAATCACCACGCCCGGATAATTTATGATTATGAACAAAAAAAGGAGGTGTGATCATTATGCTTTGACAGCTCACACAGCTACTATCCACAGCACATATATTAGATCAGCCAGGTTAACGCCTTCGTCTGGGCCCTTTGCCATGACAAATTGCAGTGCACAGCTGCAGGGCCTTCGAATAGGTAGGATGGGATTGAAGTTTCCTGCTTTTAGCCTTCATAACAGCATTTGCCCACATATAATTCTTATCGTACTGCATTTGAGGAAAACAAGCGATGCAAGGAGTCAGCTTTAAAAACAGGATCTGATCAACAACAGGATGTACTCATGCAAAAGTCAAAAGGAACAGTTAGACTGAAAGGAAATTCAGACATGTCTTGTTCCATAGTCGCAGCAACTCACAAAAGCACAGCCTGAAATTTCAGAAGCTTCTTTCAAACTTTTCTTGGAGGCTTGATTTGAAATCAGCTAGCAGCAAGTTATTTTTGAGCAGGCGAACAGTCCCTGCTGTTCTGTAAATGGCTCTGCTATCAACGCTGAAAACAGGTCCAGAAGTCAACCTGGCATTTTTCCTCCTCTTGAATGTGGTTTTTCTGCAGGAACTCGTGTTTGTCATCTAATATTCTGCATTATCATCACACGGACACTCCATTACTGAGCTTCCTGAGAATTGTTGATGTTACTGAACCTCACAGCGTGCACTGTAATTGTCATTTCAATAACATCCTTTGACTCATCAGTTTCTGTTATTCAGCCTGCAGTATTTTTGTTATGATCTCCCCTTTTGTAATAATCAGCTTTGTTAATCCTGCTCTCATACTGTCAGCATGTCCATTATGCTTTAAAAAAATGAAATAAACACATCCAAAAGCAAACGAGCTCAAATGGTGCCACATCAAAAGCTCAGCTGTGTAACAGTTCTCCTGGCATGTACTTTAAAGTGCAATAAATTAAATTACATTTTTTAAACCAGTCATGTCACTGACAGATACAACTGTGGTGATAAATATCTTTAATATCCCTTTTCTACATAATTTCTAATCATACAGGATGGTGATGGAGAGTAACAAAGAAAATCTCTATGTATATTGAGTAGAAGAAAGCAAAACGACACCAAAATGATGCAGAACAGCCACAGTAAGACACAAAACAACCACAAAGAGATGCAAAACAACTACAAAGGATGCAAAACAACTACAAAGGATGCAAAACAACCACAAAGAGATGCAAAACAACTACAAGGAGATGAAAAACAACGACTGTGAAACACAAAACAACCACAAAGAGACTTAAAACAATTACCGTATAAGGAGATGCCAAACTACAAAAAGAAGCGCAACAACCACAAAGTAATGGAGAAGAACCATAGAGACATAAAACAACCACAAAGAGACAGAGAACAACTACAAAGAGATTCAAAACAACCACAATGCGAAGCCCAACAACCACGAAGCAATGCAAAATAACCACTAAGTAATGCAAAACAACTACATGGAGATGCAAAACAATTACAAAGACATGCTAAACAACTCCAAAGTAATGTAAAACAACTACAAAGAGATACAAAACAACTATCAAAGAGACATAAAACAACTACCAAGAGATGCTAAACAGCTACAAACTAATGCAAAACAACTTCAACGAGACACAAAACAACAACAAAGTATTACAAAACAACTATAAAGTAATGCAAAACAACCACAAAGTAATGTAAAACAACCACAAAGAGACACAAAACAGCTATCAAAGACACATAAAACAACAACAAAGCAATGCAAAACAACTATAAAGTAATGCAAAACAAGCCAAAGAGACACAAAACAACTATCAAAGAGACATAAAACAACTACCAAGAGATGCAAAACAACAACAAAGACATGCTAAACAACTACAAAGAGACACAAAACAACTATCAAAGAAACATAAAACAACTACAAAGAGATGCTAAACAACTACAAAGTAATGCAAAAAACTACAAAGAGACACAAAACAACAACAAAGTATTACAAAACAACTATAAAGTAATGCAAAACAAGCCAAAGAGACACAAAACAACTATCAAAGAGACATAAAACAAGTACCAAGAGATGCAAAACAACCACAAACCGATGCAAAACAACCAGAAATAGAAACAAGATTACCACAAAGATTCAGAATAACCAAAAAAACTGTGTAACAGCAACAAAGAGACACAAAATGACCACAAATAAATGCGAAACTATCTCAAACAGACGTACAGCAACCACTAAGAAACTCAACCTGCTTTCAGTTTGCTCCGATGTGAGGATGGAAGAGTCTTTGACGTGTCTGTGACTGTCGTGTTTGAACAGCATCAATACTTCACCTATGAAAACTGCACATATTAATATTGATGCCACTGATTAATCATTAATATTATGTCACAGCTGTTGGTTTTCAGTATTGTGTGAAGCGCGTTCTTTTTTCATCCCGTGATAGAATGGAGAGAAGTACAATCTGGAGGTACTAACGCATCATCTGAGTACATTTTCTGCTACTTTATTCTTCTACTTCATGAAAATTCAAAGGAAAATTAACTTTTTACTTCACTACATTTGCTCGACAGTTGTAGATTTACAAACTATGATGTGCATTTACAAGTAAATTAAACGTATTACAGTACTCCCATGTTGACCATTCTGCATAATGACTACTCGTATTTGAATATCTTTCCATAGTGTAGTTTTACAGCTTTTACTTAAGTCTAGTGATGAGTTATTTAGAACACCTTTGAGGCCAACCTCTATCTTCTAAAAGGCTGTCATTCCAGCAAAACAAAGCTCCTATCTGTGGGTATCTGGGGCAGATTATTGTCCAGCCTCACGTATTGATCCATTCTTCTCCACCCGACCGTCAGCCGCATCCATGAGACAAATAACGCTGTCAGGCTGGGAGAGCGCCGGGCTCAGAAGAAACATGAAAACACACCTCGCGACACAAAATAGTTAGGCAACAGGTGTGTGGGACTCCTTCCTTCATGACAGTGATACTGCCTCACTGTCAGAATGATTCATCCTGGTCCTGACTGCATAATAAATCACACCTCGAGTTTCAAATGTTAGGCAGAAAGCTATTTTCTGGCCATTAGGAAAATGCTGCACAAAGATGAAGCTCTCAGTAGCTGCACGTTTAGCCTATTGTGACAGCATTAATGTGTGTGAACTTCATTAGTGCACTTCGTGTGTGCACTACTGAAGAATCACTTAGAGGGTTGCAGCTAACACTCCTGCATCATCAGGATGACAGACTCTCTTTTCCTCCATGACTTCACTAAATAATTATTCGACGGAATCCAATCAGTTAAACAGAATGTTTGGATGTTAGCATAATGGATTATCTACAGACACTTTGCATGTCGTGTGATGAAAGTAAATTTTATTGCTCATTGTGAGATGATTTCATTGTTTCTTCATGGTAAAATGCAATTTATACACCGATCAGCCACAACATTATAACCACTGACAGGTGAAGTGAATAACATTGATCATATTGGTACTATGTGGTGTTCTGATGGAAAACCTTGGATTTTAACATCTGTGTTGATGAGACTTAGACACCCAAATAATCATCGTCCCACAATAAACACACTCCCTCATGCAAATGGAAATCCCAAATGTAAAGTAAAAATACACCCCACCACATGGAAACAACATCAAACAATCAGGAACATGTTGAGGAACATGACAATGACCCAACATGTTGATTTGACCTCCAAACTTCCTACACCCCATTCTGATCAAGCATCAACAGGATGCAGTGGAACAAGTTGGATTGACAGAGGCCCCACTGCACAAGCCAGAGTAGCCAAAGGATCCTGGTTCCAGACCCCATAGGACCCCCTGAGAGGTCCTCTTGTCCATGCCCAGTGGTTCAGAGCATTTTGGAGCACATAAGGGGACCAACACAATATTAGGCAGGTGTTCATAATGTTATGTCTGATCGGTGTAAAGATGTGGTCCTTTGTATGTATGTACATAAATACACATTTCATTTTCAACACACATTTTAATGTCAGCTACTGTTCTGATTCAACTTTCTTCCACTAAACAGGACTTAGTTTGGACATTCTCCCTTTTGTGATGTTACATGATGACAAACCTACTAGTTGCTCTTTTACTCTTTGATCATACGTATTTTATTTCTGGTGTACTTGATGCTCATTTCACATTGTGACTGTTGGGCTACACTGATGCTAATGTGCTGTACCTTTAGTTTACCCATCTGCTCTGGGCCCCAGGATTAAACACGTTCATCTAGATATACACAAAATCCTCATTTATCTACAATTCTTTAAAACTGGATTATTTTCACACAATTTTCTGGTGTCTCTGTGGTTGCATGTGCACGCCACATATTAAAACCTGCTGCTACTCAAAGCATATGTCAGATAAAGTGTATGTACACCAACATAAACGCTTGTGAGATGGTTAAACTTTTTTCTGTAGGCCGCCTTTAGCCCTGCGTGAAAAAACGCAGCCCCCTCACTCATTTTAATGAGGCCACTTTGTTAATGTAGTGTCAGCACAGGGGGCTCGGACAAAAAAATGCAGGGACATCTGGCGAAAAGTTTAACTTGGCTCAACATTGAACTTTTGTGTGACGTGCAAATCAACCACGAAGAGCAAGCACACAACCTTTGCGGGCCACTTATTAATGTGAACGCAGCGTTTCTGTTTATCTTGTGATTGCTGTGAAAGATGAAATAATTGCAGTGATGATTGGGAGTGTGCGGCCATTAAAAGCTGGCGGAGGTATTTGATAGACACGTCAATATGTTCAGATGTGCTACAAGAGAGAAGCAAAAGAAGGAATGAAGGTTGGCTGCCGAGCTCTGTGTGTGAGCTCACCTCAGCTGATACAGATACCGAGGCTTCTGAACTCTCTGCAGTGTTCATTATGGTCCAATCTCAGCGCTTTACTGCCTGTAATAAATCCTTAGCCCGTCTTGTAATGTGCACCAGCATATTTCCTCCCCCTGCTCCCTTCATGTTCAGCTCCACTCTGCAGCATTAAAATACCAAACGAGGTGCAAGAGGTTCAGGGTGTCGGAGCTGCTTTGACAAAGAATACTTTGGAAGGACCAAACTTCCCTCCAAGGATGCAAGTTCCTTTTATAGGCCGCATGTCGTGGACCACCCACCAACGCTTGAGTGGGAAATGAATGAATTTCCATAGTTTTGTGGTTGTTTATCGTGGTGGCGGCTAAACTGTGTCAGCGGGTGAAGTGAAGAAATTATGTTTCTGAGATTGGTCGCACAATCACAGCAGGGCGTTTCATAGGACTTTACTTTGAAAAGCTCGTGACAGCAAAGAAAAACACTTCATCCATGAAAACGATATTACCAGGTGACCAGAAAATATTCCAAATTGCCTCATATTTCAACTTCCGTCTCTCTCAGTCATGCAGGATTTGTCATTTTCCTCCTTCACTTTGTGCAGAAAGGCTAATGACCAACAATCTGCTTCTTGCACACATTAAATGCCTTTTCATTCAGCGACAGAAAGAACCAACATGTATAATAAAAATCCAAAATCATCTATGTAAGGCACCATTTTTCTGCAACTCATTGAAAGGTGGTTGAATCCAAGTATTGAGCTTGTGATGCCATTGTTGTGTGTGTCTGCCCTGCCCATAAATAAGCTTGTGCATCTTCAGTACCGTCTGTGGTTGTCGTCTTTAATTAAATTTGTTTTTTCAGAGACTATGCACAGACTCCATTAATCTCACACAAAGAGAAGAGATGCTCAGTGCCAGATTAAGGCTACCTTTCTTGTTGGAAAACAATGGGAATTCCACTCTCCGGACAGGCTCTTGGTGTTCCAACTCGGCTTTAATGGCAAATGAAGAGGCTCTGCTTGGCTTTCATCACCTGCATCTTTTCATTCGGCATTAATAGATAAGATGCAAGCGGAGGAAGGCGGAAAAAGCATTGAGGCTTTTGTGGCGTTTTTGGAGCGTACTTTACGAAAAAGAAGACTCAGGTGCTCAACACGGTTACATGCATATGGCCACATCTTGGAACATGGTGTTCATTGCATTTTACAGACCAAAGTGCTCAAAACAGTAACTAATGAAGTAATTAGTAATTAATACGACGGCTCTGTGCTGCTCAGGGGCTGATTCATAATTATTTGGGATCAACTAAGGAGAAAAGTGGTCAGTAGGAAATAATGAACTTATCTTTACCTACTGGATATCCTTTGTGCAATATCTGTCAGACGTTTTTCTAAATCAGAATTATCTACTATATAGTTCTTGATTTCAAACTACTTTATAATTATTCATTAATAGTCGATTTGTTCCGTGTTCCTCTTGGTCTTGTTGTACTTGTTCCTCATAGTTTTGTTGGAGAGTGTTAACACATGATCTAGTACAATGTAACGTGGTTGGCATAGCATATTAAATGACAGATCAGTGATTTGACAGATGCTGTCCTGTGTGTGCTCAGTATAATTTCAAAGGAAACATCATTCATAATTTAAAAACACATAGGTAAATCTGCAGTGTAGACATTTTGTTTCCCTCTTCTGGCACTGAGAGTAATTACACCAGCACTGTCTTGTGAAGTAATGACATATCCCCTCGTCATTGATCGCTAGCTTATTACCGCCGCCAAGGAGGGTATGTTTTTGCCGGCGTTGGTTTGTTTCTTTGTTTTTTTGTATGCAAAATAACTCGAAGGGTAATGGACAGATTTGGATGAAATTTTCAGGAAATGTGTGAAATGGGATAAGGAGGAAATGATGAAATTTTAGGGCTGATCCGGATCACCGTCTCCATCCAGGAATGTTTTTTAATGTAAGTGTAACTGGGTGGACGATTAAATGCGGTTTACTCTAAAAGCCACCAGAGGGCACTCTTGTTTTTGGGGTAACCCCCTGTGACAACATGAGATTTTGGGGCTCCACGTGACAAACAGCGACAATGACGGAGTTCTCTTTCCTTCCTGAGCGACATACGCATGGTTGGGCCGGCATTCTTATCTCCGGTTGTCTAAGAAGCTGGGAGGCTGTTAGGAGCTGCCGCGCTAGAAGCCGCGCCTGTTCATTAGGTCGGATGGGGTGAAGGCCGCATTGTTGGTAGGACATGTGAAGTGTATGTAATTACATTTGTATCTGTCATGTTCCATAAAAATATGTGAATTGGGAGATTGTGTTGGGGCTGGACTGAAGCTCCTTGGAGGAGGTATGCGCTCTCTGAGTGCTTTTCTAGTTTTTAAACTGCAATAATCCTCTGAATGCCAAGTTTCTTTTTTATCTGGTGCATCTAAAACTTTACTTGTCCCTGTCCTGGCCTCCAACACCCTCCAACATGTTCATAAGATGCTTGGGTTGAAGGGACTGCACATCTAGAAGGCCATCAGGAACATCACGGACACTGAAAAGTCATCAAGATGGCTGCAACCCTGGTTGGGTCGCTTAGGGGAGGGTGTGTGATGATGTGAGAACCAAAACACCCAATGATCCCAGGATACATCACAGAGGATGTGTCTGAGTTGCACTAGAGGTGTATGTTAAGAGCTCGGTGTGCTATTAGTCATGTGTTCTAAATGTGTACGTCGACATTTTAATACTCTTTATTTTTTAGTCTTTAGATGTTCTTTAACCATCAAAATAGCATATTTGTTCATTGTTTTAATGCAGGACTACATTTTAATTCCCAGACTTTTACTTAAGTAAAATTTCTGGTAACTGAAAAGTCCATTCCGTGAACATCTCCTTAATTTGATAATGTAAATTTTGAGTAAAATCCGAAGCTGTGTTTATTAAAGTTACAGGAGAAAAACCCACAAATTGCTCCCTCAGCTGAGTATACAGTGCAGGTTCAGCTGCTTGTTTAATGCAGCAAGCAGTCAGCTCTGTGCGTGATGAATACTCTATGCATATAAATCAGTTTAGAAACGGGTGATTTACTTTTAATTCCTTTGTCCTTTGACTCGTAAAGTTGAGGGTGCTCTTTCTTACCGAGAGTCACTTTCATTTTGTGTTCCTTTAGCTGCATATGTAAGTAATGTCTTCCATTATAAACAACGCACAGTGTTTGTTCTTAACAAACAGCCTCCATGGAAGGAGTGTGAGTTGAATATTTATCTGTTGAGTGAGATAGTCCAGCAGTTCACTCTGTTATCATTTCTTATTCTCAAAGCTATGTTGCCACTGACTGCATGTAAAAATGGACAAACCATCAGTATCATCACCAGAGTGACCATTTGAGAACCCACTGCTTGGATGTTATGCACCATTAAAACTAGAAATAGCCCAGTCAGTTGCTAACTTAATGTTTTTTCATACATACTCTCTTTGGTAAAGCATTCACTCATGGTTTCATAATGAGCCTTGTACTGTTTAGGGACGGTATAAAAAGCATACTTCAGCTTATCCTGAAGTTTAAACACAAATGTACACAGATGATGCAATGTTCTGTGTTCATGGAACGAGGAAAGAGGCTGAATGAACAGATACAACGTAAGATATTAATGACTATCTCATCATTGCACCTAAACTTTGGTCCAACTGTCCGACCAGGCTGACTCAGATTGTCAACATAATATATTTACTTAAAATATCTTGAACTTAATTTTGTTTTGACTTGATGTTGAGTAAAACTATACAATATGCATGCAGAGAGATTGCATATTAAAGCCAACTCACCAGTCATCCACAACATTTAAACCACCTTCCTAATAATGTTCAGATTTCTCTCATACAACTCTGATTCATGAGGGTTGTGGGTCCCGAGGGTTGCGTCGTGGGGCCATTTTTGATCCACTTAATTCCCATGAATACTCATTTGGATTGGGATCAAAGAAAGTCTAGTCAACACCTTGGGCTTCTGATCATGTTCCCTTCCATTTCTTAGCTCCTTACATGGTGTTGCACATTGTCCAGCTGGGGAGACGGGCAGTGTTGCTATCAGAGGGCATGCTTAGTCTGGAACAAGATGGTTGGTATGTGCAAAAGGAACATCCACCAGGACCTAAAGTTTCCCAGCAGAACACTGCATTGTAATGAGATGATCAATGCTACTGGTGGTCAGTGGTTTTAATGATGTGATCAGTGTAGACTCTGGGTATAGACTTTTAAATCTCTTTATACCAAGCCCAGTCATTATTGCTGCTGTCATATCATTCAAAGTCATTTCTTACGGAAATGTTTTGCCTTATATTGGGAATTCTGCATTAACGACAGCTTGTTCTTTCCTCAAAAGCAGTTGCCAGGGGGAGACTGGATTATCCCATTTAGATCCAGCACCATTTGGACCATCAGTCTTTTCTGCAAGAGTAGAAGCTTTCTGGAATACTTACCTGCAGAAATAAGGAGCTGGATTATAAACAGCATTCAGTTCAGTCCTAAAGGAACGACTGGGTGAAAGAACCATCATTGTGTTTACACTATTTTCCTCAAAACATAGTCGAGAATGCATTTTAGTTGTATAGAAATGTAATATTTAGGAGACAGGGTTGCCTCTTAAAGGTAAGCTTTAGAATGAAACCAGACTGGAAAGAATCCAACTTTTATTAGCTTCAGATAATTAAATAAAAACATCTAACTTGGAAGACGACCTTGGCTTGAAAACATCTCTGAAAAGACCGTGATGACATTTTTTATCTTCTCAGAAATAGAAAAGTGTGAATTGTGAGCATTGAGCAAATCGGTGTGTACAAGCAATCAGTGTGATTAAAGTGACTTTTTCCTCATGAATATCCAAAGAATGCAAGAACAAAATCTCCGTGCAGCCTTGAAATAAACACACATTTCATCAACCTTTAACTTACCCGCACAGTGTGTAACTCATGCATATTCAACACGCAGTCGTGGGCGTGGGCATCAAATTCTTATTAGTTCTCAACTTCGCACATCAGTGACAAGGAAGAGGTGCTGGAATTGAAATGACAGCTCATTTATACAAAACTAGAACACATTTTCTCATTTCTCGTTGTAACAGAGTTGGCAGCATCATCAGCGGTTTGCAGTTTAGATAAGAATAAAAGTTATTATGAGTCATTCTGGCACTAAACTTCTTAATACACATATATGTAAATATAAATGTAGGTCCTTGTTGATTAATCAGCTAGACCTGGTTAGTGATTGTCTTCCTCCTATTTCCATATAGCATCTGTTCCAGTTCTCCCTCGACAAAAGACCTTTAACAAAGAAGAATGAGAAAAATGAATAATTGGCATATCTTCCCTTGCCTTATGGTAAAACGACTGAGGTATTTCCTCCCATGTTAGTCTTTTTAATATGATCAGAACACAGGATTCAATGTAAAGCAAGTCAATAAATGTGAATAAAAATGTAAGATAGATATTTCCTTCTTTCTCTGTTAAACCCTCTTTGACTCTAATAACAGGCTGAGATACAATGCTGTCATTAAACTGTCAGTAAATGGGCTATCTTCATTAGGCTGTCATGACATCTACTGTACTGTAATACCCAGAACCTATTACAAAGAGGATCCTTAATATTCATTAGAATTCACTTTGTGAGATTAACTGAAAATCCTGTGATCACTTTCCACTGGATCTTTTCCTTCTTTTCTATGGAATCAAAACAATGGAAAACAGGACACTCTCAGTAAAATTCATCCTGACCTTTATTTAATGTGTGTTACGCCACTTTTTTGGCAACTGAATGACACTGAAACATAACTTTACTGTTTGTCTGCTGGAGTGTCAACTGGATTATTTATTTGGATCTCTATATGGATGTTGCTCTTACAATACTACAGCTTTCATTGTGAACCCAACGGATGTTTTGCCGTCTGGACCAACCCAGCTGTTTTATTTTGGTGTGAGACTGTGTTGTACAGCTCCTTGTAGATAAATATTCCTCCAAACACCTGCAGCAAAACCACAACTCACAGACCCTCATTTACACTTTGGTTTTCATTAAACAAGATATATGCTGTTTATCTGTGAGCTTTTGTGAGATTTTTTCAACTTTACACAGAGTCATTTGTTATTTTCTTGCACAAGAAGCTGAGGTATATGGAGCTTGCCGCCGACGCAAAACAGCGAGGCTGGAAGTTGAGGGTCCGACCAGTTGAAGTAGGCTGCAGAGGGTTTGTAGCCACCTCGACATCCAGGCTTCTCCTGGAGATGGGAGTATGTGGGAAGGCCAATCGGCAGGCAATCAAGGACCTCTCCAGAGCTGCTGAAAAGGGAAATCGGTGGCTGTGGATGAAAAGGAAGGACTCCACCTGGGCTTTCAAGTGAGTAGATGACATCTCGGGGGTGAACCCAGGATGCTGGGATTCACTGCTGAACCCTCTGGAGGGGTCGTGGGCCTATCAGAGAAACAGAAAGAGGGGGGCCACTTGATGCCCTCACTCACTTGACCATCCCACACAGTCTTAGTAGGTGTCCCATGTATGCAAGAAGGGATATCAACATCTAGTCCTACACAGCAGATCAGTTTTAATGCTAAGCTACAATAACTGCTAGTTTAGATTCAGAGCTACCTTCACATATGAGAGTGGTGACCTCTCATCTAAGTAAAATAATGCATTTTGTCAAACTATTGCTTCGATAGCCACGCTCGCAATGCTACTCCAAGGATGGCAGTGTTAGTCTGTTGTGCAGCTCATCAGTTTGACCCAAACAGCTCTGTCGGATAGATGGAATCTTTACTATCTTAGTGCAGCTCTGCAGATGCGCTGCTAACCTGGCAGTAGAAGCCTTGTTCAAACCATGTTAGGTTGAAATGCAAATTCAAATCTAACCTACTTTTCACATGCGTTTTTTAAAAGTGTGACAACATTGAAGGGGAAGTTCTTCTCTCTTGTGCATCTTCGATAAATGTCAGCTGGCTGCAGCTGGACCAAAGTTGACAGGTGTAATTTGTCAGTTTAACGAGCGTAATGTGACAATCACCCTCTCGTGTTCTAGTCAACACGGCTAACACACTCGCTGGATCTGTACGGCAGTAAAAGGCCGTACAGATGACCTTTAAACTAACCCCCTTGTTAGATCAGCGTAATGGGGACTCGCCACGACTTCACACAGTAATTATGCCACAGTATAATTCCTCTTTGCACAGTGATTTGGTTCTTTATGATTATTAAACTGGGGAAGAGCTCCTCTCGTATACGTTTCACTGAGATTGATTGCTTCATAAATGGTGAACCACGGAGCACATTTTGGCAGCCTAAAATTATGAGCGATGATTACGAATTATGCTTTGTGAGTGTGTGAAAAAGCGGGCCTGCATGTGTCTGCGGACGAGTCGATTTTCAGAGAAAGCTATTACACTCTACCTCCCTCTCTGCTGTATTGCTGCCTGCTATCCTTCACTCCCACTCCAGTTCGCTCTGATGAATTCTTTCACAATGTATTCTCCTAAAATGTACATAATTCCTGTGCTAGCCTGTGATTTTAACTGCAAAACTTAACAATGGTTACCTAATTTATGATGACGCAGCTATTCAGTGGTTGCAGTCGGATCATAATTGTGCTGGATTACAAGAGAAAATGATAACTTATCAGCAGCCCAGCACAAGCTTTCATGATGACTGACAGCCATGTTCAGCACAGCCACAGTTTCTTATACAAGTCAGTGCTGCACATACATGACCACCTATCCCCATGTCATCAGTGCTTTTGTTGTATGCTATTACACGTTACAGCCGACACACCAGGGTTTTATAGCTCAGGAGTTTAATACAAAGACCTGCCGGCTGCTGCCTCCATTCAATAAACAATCACCACTGCCAATCAGCACGCTTGTATCAACCAATTGTCCAAACGTCGCTCTGCAGATCCTCAAACTCTGTCTTGTAACTGTTGGGAGAAATTTACATTTTTATTAAATTTCCATCTTTACCTGCATTCCTCGCCTCTGCACCTGTGATCTGCTTCCTCACCTCCCGTCGGTCTCTGCCCTGCAGCTCAGGTAGTAAGGTGGAGGAGCTGCCTTTGACAGATAAACGTCACGCAGAGCATCGATTGCACAGCCGGTGCCTTTGATGCAAAGGGAGGTTTTAGTTTTTAAATATTTTATGAATGCACAGACCTTTTTTCAATGAATGCAAATATATTTGCATAGATTCACCCGTAGACACATGCCTTGTCAAACCCACACCGACCTGTTTGCATATGCATCGTGTGTATTTTTATATTTTTTATGTGATTAAAATTTAACTTCTATCTTGCAGGGCTTCATCAACTCCCTCTTCGCCCCAAAATCCCATTAAACCGATCATCAGAGAAAAGATCTGAGAACGAGTGACATTTCCTTCTGCACACAGGTGGAACTGGATGCACAGAAAGTACATGTATCCACAGGGGGCAGCTCTTTCCCTCAAAACACAGGGAGAGAGAAGAAAGCGGAGAATGGGGATTTGTAATGACCCTGCCAAGACTCAAGCAGCAGGGGCTGAGTTTGATGCATTAATTGAGATGTGAAGCTAATTTGTGCCCTGTGGCCTGTCTCCCCTGCTGGGAAACCATGATTGCAGTTGGTAAGAGTCAAATGAACAAGCTGAGCAACTTTTTCTTCTCCCTTTGTGGCTCATCTGAACGGCTGCCATGTCCCCAACTCATTATTTCTCTCCTCTCCCATGCTTAAGATTTTACAGAACACAGACAGGCAGATACTAAACTAGTTGGTTAAGCTTTATTTAATCATGTACAACATTTCTTTCTTAATTAACACTCACAGTCCTACTAAAAAAGATCAGGAATTGGTCATCGGCCGTCACGCTTATTAGCTCTTAACTATGGTGGATTAAGATTTACGCAACACAAAGCACATACACGATTAAATAGAAAACACAAGAACATGTCAATAAAAAAAGGGGGTGTTTGACTGTTTGACACTTGGCAGGTCAGCGTACTAGAACCACTGTGGCGTACTAGAGCCTCGGCAGCATACTACAGCCTTGGCGACACTCGGCAGCGCTCGGCAACGCTTGGCAACGCTCAGCAGTGCTCGGCAACACTCGGCGGATATTCAAATATCAAAATTATTATTCGAATACCACCACAGTGAACAAATATTCGGATAGATATTCGAAAATTCGGGACCAGCTCTACTGTTCTGGCTGTCACTGTCTTGGTCTTTTGATACGAAATATAATGAGTAGATCAGACAAACTACACATGGTGTGTCTCTTATACGATAGCAACCTGTCAATCACAGGGTAGCCCCGCCCTAACACGTATACTGTCTTATCGAATATTTAAGTCATAATTGGACCATAATTTACAAATTAACCCCATGTTGCATTGAAAAACTCTGGAAACTACAGATTGAGACCATGAACTCATTAGGAAAATGCTTACTGAGGTAATAGATCAAGTGAGAAGCAAAGTCATGTTGTCATATGATCAAACTTCTATTAGCAACAAGAGGAGTCGCCCCCTGCTGGCTGTTAAAGAGAACACAAGTTTGGAACCAGCTTCAAGTGGCCATTCGATGAACTGCAGGTTTTGGAACTCCCATGTTGGCTTAGGAGGTTGCTGCTTACACAGATTTCAGAGTTCAAAGAGTCAGTGGGCAACCAGCTTTGACATACTGCTGTTATGTTTAGCACTTCAGTTCAACTACAGATATTAAATATCTCAACAACTACAATAAAGAGGCCTTAAACATGAAAACACAGGTATACCGATGCACCATAGTCAGTCACTGTGGAGAAAATAACAACTGCCTGCAGAAATGAATCCAGTGTATGTTTTCAAATAAAACACAATATATTTTTAAAGAATATAATTCAGTTTCACATTATTAAAAATCTGCCGTCCAACCAAATTACTTATGCTGTGCTGTTTTTATTAGATTGCCATTGAACGCTTGCATCTGAGAGGGAACATTTAAGGTTCCATACTCTTCTGAAATCCATATATTTGTCTTCTTGGAGCTGACAGCAGGTTGGTTTAGTACATTTCTTGAATCCTCCGCAACATTTGCAAAACAGTATGTGTGTTTCATACAAACAGACTCTGCTAGTGTACCTACAAGCAGAACAAAACTAGCCAGTGTTGGTTTAGACAAGTTATTTATTGCTTAGTAAAGAAATTAACAAACAAAAGAGGCAAAGCTGCAAAGGAAAACAGGGCCTGTGGGTGCTGTAAAATCACAGAAAGTAGAATTCACCACAAGGAAGGAGGCACAAGTCCACAAAGGGCTGTAACAGAGCAGCACCGCACAATGGATTTCCTGCAGACTCCTGTAACCTGCTCAGAATCCTGAGTTTATCCCTCAGAAGTAAATATTTCTGTCAGTGAACGTGTCAGTACCTTCAGAATGACAAGTCTTATTGTCAGTTCTTGCAAACAAGACAGTCAAAAAGCTAGCAAAGCCACATTGTCAATATAACAGTAATTTTTTCCTGATGTTAGCTATAAAGCTTTGATGACGTACATTCTGTGGAGCTTATATCAATTTACGTATTACTGTGCATGGGAGATTATTTGCAAGAGGTTGAACAGGATTCACATTTATGCCTTTGTGTTGTAATTCCATGCAGACAAACCATATCATTAGGCGGCTCTTCACTGCAGGAACTCGTAACTGCAAGATGGCCCAATGATTACAGGAACGGCTCCCTAATCAGCCCTTTCAGCCGTTGTGTTTTATTTGCGGTGCAGGATCCAACAGCTTTGATGAACTCCATGTGCTCACATACAACAAATAGTAGTTACTGGACACAATTCTACTTCTATGAGCGTTTATGATGAATCTTATTACGAGGATGGCAGAAAAAAATGGCACTTCAAGTTCTGTCAGAGTTTAACCAATTATTACCAGTTAACCAACTTAATTTAGGTAAGACTTGTTCAAAAATGACCTACTGTGGAGTAAATGACAGTCCTATTACAATTCATATTCATAGACAGGATCTCCAAGCCAAGCAGGGGCTGCAAGGGTGACCGGTTTGTGGACCACCTAAAGCTTTTTGCAGATGACACTGTTCCGTTGGCTTCATCAGCCTCAGACCTTCAGGGCACACGGGGGCAGTTTGAAGCTGAGTGTGAGCCAGCCTGGATGAGAGTCAGCACCTCCAAGTCCGAGACCTCCGCTGGTTCTCTGCTGGAAACCTATAGATTGCTACCTCTGTGCCGGGGGTGAGTTGCCGCCTAAAGCAAAGGAGTTTAAGTATCTTGAGATCTTGTTCAGGACAGTGACAGAAAAATGGAGCATGAGATGGACAGATGGACTGGTGCAGCATCAACAGTAATGTGAGCGTTGTACTGGACTGTTGAGGTGAAGAAGAGCTGAGTCGGAAGGTGATACCTTTGATTTAGTTGTTGATTTACGGTCCAACCCTCACCTATGGCCATGAGCTCTGGGTAGTGGCTAAAATAATTAAATCACAGATATGAGTGACCAAAAAGAGTTTCCTTTGTAAGATGCATGAGCTCAGCTTTAGATATAGGGCAAGATATCCAGATGAAGCTCAGCTGCACCTGCATGTTGGAAGGATCTGGCTGAGGTGGTTCAGGCATCCAAATAGAAGGCCTCCTGGGCGACTTCCTTTGGGGGTTTTCCGGGAATGCTCAACTGATAGGGGACACAAGGCTGGACCCAGAGGAATACAAATCTCATCTGGAATGCCTTGGGATCCTCCAGGAGGAACTGGAAAGTGCTGCTAGTGGGAGGAACATCTGGAATGACCTAGTTAACGTGCTAACACCTCAACGATGGAGTTCTGATCTGAAAAATGTACCAAAGCAACTGAGAAAAGCATAAATGAAATGAAAATCTGGAGATTAAAATTACTTGGTTTGCAGTTAGGTTGCTAGTATAGAAAATTTTGTCAGCGTAAAACTAGACATGTCAACATTTAGTCAGAAATTATATATTTGCGTTCAAAAACAGAGGGGCTGGAATCGATCCCTGTGGGATGCCACTGTCAAACATATTCACACTGGAAACTACTGGCTACAGCACTCAGGGAAGATAATCCAGATGGTCAGGATAAAACCTGTTGTTATATCAGTGAAAATCAGCATATTTAACAGAGTACTATGAGCAGCTCAGCATAGATAGACCGATTATTATATATCAAATGTAAAAAGGATGCTAACGACTTCCATTATCAACGTAATAACACAACGTCGACTCAAAAATGCATCATGTTGACCCAGAGCAGCTCCATTAGTTTGCAATAAATTAAATTGTGTTCGGTCAATGAACTTTCAAAGTGGACAATTTGTTTTAAATGCCCCCTATTTGAAAATGAAGACCACAGCTCCTACTTGCTTCCATAAAACTGATAAAAATTAAACTATATATGCCTGCTCTGTCATTTGGGAGTAAATTAATCTTTAATTCATTCCACAATACAGTTACGAGGCTTTCTCCTGAATAATTTAACACCAGGCAGAGGTATGTACGTAGACTGCGTCACAGCAACAGTGTTCAAACGCTACCGACTCCCTGTTGACCAGCATATAAATAGTGCATATCCTGAGTATTCTGAAGAGTCAGCTTTGTGTTGTTTGGTGCAGTAAACTCATTCTCTCTCTGGATACTGCAGGCTGTCACTCCAGTAATCAATGCCTCCAGTCTGCCAGAGACAAGAGAAAACAGATTTTCTCAGTATTTTTCTGGAAAAGTCAAAATGATATTGTCATTACTTGAGACTATTTATGACAACTGACAAAGGACAATGTAGGTTAAACATGTGACATGCACTGATCTACCGGGACATTAAAATCAGCTGCCTAAAAATGCATAGATCCTCCTTTTGATCCCTCCTTTGGGTCTTGTGGGTTGTTGAGTGACCCCCCTATGAATCAGGCCTATTCTAGTACATCCAACAGTTGCTCAATCAGATTGGAATATGGGGAATTTGGAGCCTTAGTGTCTTTGTCATGTTCCTCGACCTACTCCTGAGCAGTTTTTGCAGTGTGGCAGGTTGCATTGTTCTGCTGAAGGAGGCTGCTGCAGATGACTTAGTTCCTTTGGCATGGGGGAAGGCGTGTTTCATCTTCAATAATGTTTACGTGAGAGTAACATGAACAGTTTCCCAGCAGAACATTGTGTTGCAACTGGATGATCAATGCAACATTGAAGGAGCTACATGTACAGTATTCTATCTGATTGTCAGTGGGACAAAATATCGATACAGCGATATATCGTCGTTCCTCCTCGTGCGATATGAGTATCGGTACGCTGGCGCCAAATATCCATACTTTAATTACTATAATAAGGCGCTCTAATAAGGCGCTAAAAACCTTGCCAGATTCCCCTGCCAGCTGCCATTTCCCCAGCGTCTCTACTTAATGACTCCACACGGTGGCGTTTATCACATGAATGAGGGAGACTTGAGCAGAAATAAATCGGCCCAAGAAGAGTTTGTACCGGTATAATGGCGGACAGCAACGCTACCGTAAGAGACGCCCCATCCACGTTGAAGTCCAAAGTGTGGACCCATTTCGGAACACTGAAGGAACAAGCAAGCCTGACAAAGACTACGCCATATGCAAGAACTGCCTCGCAAAAGTAAAGTACACAGACAACACCACCAACATGCAAACCCACCTGCAACGATGATGAAGATATGTTGATGTGTCGTTATGTGATTGTCTTGCAATATATCGATTATCGCAGTATCGTGATAGTATCGGTATCGTGAGCCATGTATCGCGTATCGTATCGTATCGTATCGTGAGAGACCCTTTGATTCCCGCCCTTAATTGTCAGCACGTCATTGCCAGAGGAGCAGTGATTTTCCCAAAAGCTACCTACCTTACATTGATCAGAGTATTTATTTATTGTCACTATAGTTATTAACTCATTTGAATGTGAGTGTTAAACGCTGCAGAAATCAGCTCCTGTAACTGGAAGTCGTGTTGTGCAAACCAGACCGGGTGGGGAATGATATGGTCATGTGCTCAGTCATGTCCACTGATATGATCGCTGTTGTAAGCACAAAGAAGTCCTGTCCTTATTTATTTATTCATCAAAGTTCTAAATCATGATGGAGGGATTTTTAACAGTGTGGTGATTTGCTCTTGGTAACACAAATGAACTAGACATTTAACAGCGAGTCTTTTTGCCATCAAACGCTGCTCCAGTTATGTTTCATAATTCAGCAGATCTTATCTTAGAGCCACTGACTCAACCTCATAGCTCAGTTTTTTTTGTATTTATGGTGAAAACTAAAGCCTAATATCTTGCAAAATTCCCCAGAAAAAATATTTGAGGGCTGCTCTGAAAGGGAAGCTACATCTTACTGAGCTCCACTTGTTTCCTTGACATTATAAGCAGGAGTCAGTGGCATGTGATATTATTAGACTTAGGCTCATATCGAGGTGAAATGTATCCTGCTGTTAGAATAATGTGCAAGTACATGTACTGATATGTCGGATATGAGAGCATACATACGCTGAAAATAAAGCTCTGCCTTATGGAGCATACAATAAGTCCCCACTGCTCTCTCCATGCAGCATTTCCCACTCACTGCTGCTATACTGGTTTAAACATTTATTTATCTTACATTGCATATATTGCGATATTTTATACATATATATATATATTAATTATTTTTTTACCAGTCCAAAGGTGAGCTAATGCACCAAGATTTCGTTTAAATGTGCACCAACTAGTGTACGGTATGAATGACAACACAGTGGCCATTCTATTCAATTCACTGCAGCTTGAGCACACCAGCAGCAGAAGAAGAAAGCTTTATTGTCACGAATACATTTTTACAGCATTGTGTAATGTTGTTTTCGCCAGTTGGGGTCAGAGTGCAGGGTCAGCAGTGGCATGGTGCCCCTGGAAGGGTTAAGGGCCTTGCTCAAGGGCCCAACAATGGCAGCACTGGGGTTCAATCCTCTGACCTTCTGATCAGCAGCCCAGAGACTTAACTGTTGCGCCACCACTGCCCCGCACACCTACAACTCTACTTAGACACTGTAAAACTACTTTTCACTACACATGTGTACACCAGAAACCAATTCTTCAGAAGAATAATTGATAATAATAACTGTTCCCTTGTGTTTGTTACATATAAAACCCCAGAAATCTGCATCTGTGTTTCTCAGATTGTCGTCTGTTCACTGCAGTATGAAGGGGGAAATGCTCAGCCACGGTGCTGACTGCCTTTTTCACTCACGTCTGTCTTCCAGCGTTTCAAAAACACCATATGGACACATTAACAAGGTACAAAACATGGTTTTCACCGGAAGGGGTCTTTAAAAGTATCCTGCTGTTCAATTAAGTGCTGAATTTTGTGCCTCGAAACGTCGACAGGTGTGACTGTTACTGGAAGGAACTTAGTAGACCTACTCAAGAACTCAAAATGCTGTTGAGCATAGTGACGATCAATTACTGCCTTTAAAAACATGATCCACGCATTTAATGCAATACGGTGTGGTCTGTTAAGGGTGCAAGAAGGATTCTGCATGGTGATATGCTGCCTTCTGACAGGTCATTTCTGCCCGAATAAGAAATAGCTTATTAATATGAGAAGAGCGGAAACATCAGGTTGTGGAAGTATAGTCTCAGTCTTCTAACACAGTGAACCCCCACTAGTTTACTGCTGTAAATTAAACACACCAAAGGCACAATGCAATGATAAAAATGAATTTTAAGAAACCAGAAAGGAAGAAAAACATGCACTCACAAAACCAACAGGCTCTAACTCCAGATGACAGAATAATAAAAATAATTCTAACATTATTCTGAGGCAGATTCACAAACACTTGCTCTGCTAAATAACACATTAAAACGTGCAATAAATCCACAGATAAATCACTGTCTAATACATCAGCTGAAACCAACATGTTCCTTTAGCTCCATCTGTTGGCAGGAAGACTGTTGAGGCGCACAGGTGACCGACCAACCAAAGAGCTTTAACAGAGGAAACATCAGATTCCTTCTCTCTGTATCTGGTAGCGGGTGAATATCCAGACAAATACTCACATGTGTTTTAATTATGCTGCGGATTAGACCTCAGTTTAGAGTGTTTCTTTAAATCATGCACTTTTATGACCTCCCTGAAGTTTATTATTTCTAATTTACCTTCTCGTTTTTTTCAACCTTTCATTTCTTCCCCCTATAAGAGAGCCAGAGATCCATCAGCGTGTCAGTCTGTTCACACCCACAGAGACCTCAGGGGAGCTCGAATCGGCCTCATTAATCAGAAACACCTGTGCAGGAGGAACATGTGTGTGTGTGGAGTCTGTAAATTGTCACTAATTAATTGGTTCTTATGTTTGCGTTCGACATCACTCTTGAAAGATGTGTTTTATTAATAAGGGCTGCGGCGCGCCAGGCCTCTGGAACATTGTAGGTGTCGCAAATTTATTACAGTGACTCTTTCATGGATAAAAGCTCATTTTTGCACAGCGATGGTAATCTTTAAATAAACACATATATTAACAAATTACATAGGATATCATCAGCTTTGAAAAAACTAAAATAAAATACAGATTCACAGTAAGTGACAGATACAGAGTGGGTCACGAAGCCATTTTTAGAGGGTCGCAGAAGCATGCCCCCCCCAAAAAAGTAGTGGTATAAAGTCTTTTATTTTAAAGAACATGTTTCTTATGACACAGTTTGCTTTCAACAGCAGGATATTTAGTGGTGGTGACGCCAGTAGTCGCCCACTATTAACCTCTAGATTTGGTTCTGCCAGCTTATTGGAGAAATTTATGCTAAAACGTGCCAAAAATATTCAAAAATGTGCTCAGAATCTGTCAAAATGGGCCAAAATATGCCCCAAATGTGGCAAAAACGTCCAAATATACCAAAATGAGCAAAAAATATGCCAAAATTTTCCTAAATTGTATCAAAATGCATTGAGACTACACCCGGTTAAACCTTAACTTGTTAACAGGAACAGCAAACTTCAAAAATTTGAGTCGTGACCGTTATTTTTAATAGAGACTTAGTGGGTCCTGAGATCGGACCAGCTGAGAACCGCTGCTGTAAAGAGTATTTGCCCCCCTCTCAAGTTCTTTTTTTTTTTTTGCATATTTTCCCCGATTTAATGTTTAAGACTATCAAACAGGTTTAAGTATCAGACAAAGATAACCAAAGTAAACACAAAATGCAGTTTTTAAAAAGATGATTTAGTGTTTTAAGGGAAAAACCTCTCCAAACCTACCTGGCCCTATATGTAAGAAAGTAACTGTTAAATAATCTAACAATAATAATAATAATCAAATCTTTATTGATCCCTTTGGGGAAATTCCTTCCCTGCATTTTGACCCATTTTTTTCATAGTTAACTCTATCTATAGGTACTAGCAGCAGTGGGTGCAGCGCTTGGAGAGCAGTCAGGGGTTAAAGGCTTTTCTCAAGGGCTCACACTGGTGGTGACTGGGACAAGCGGTCGCTCTCACTTTCCCACCTCAACCTCTTCCCAGTCCGGGGACTCGAACCCACCGGCTCCAAGTTCGCTTCACAAACCACTTGGCAAATCATGAATTAACTGCGGCTAATCACATTTTTTTTTTGGAAAACTGAGTTGAATTTCACTGACCACACCCGAGCCTGATTACCTCCAGACCTGTTCAATCAAGAAACCACTTAACCTGTCTGGCAAAATGAAGTCGGGTAAAAGATCTCAAAAAAAGCTGCTCAGTGAAACTGAACTCAGCTTTCCAAACAAGTTGAATGGCCACATTTAATTCATGATTTAACACAATTACTTTTCCCACACAGGGCCAGGTAAGTTTGAATAGCTTTATCCCCTTAAAACATTAAATCATCATTTAAAAACTGCATTTTGTGTTTACTTGGGTTGTCTTTGTTTGATATCCACATTTGTTTGATGATGGTGTTTTGTTTTGTGTGTGTGTAAATGAGTGGTGTAATCGCAGTACTATATAATGAAGAAAGAGGGGTAGGACTTTTCATAAGTTCCTTTAACTTCCACCTACTCCTTTTGAGTGGCATCCTATTATTATTTTCCTTTCTGTAATCGTTGTTTTTTTGTGTGCTTCTCAAATGAATTAAATAAAAACAAAAACAAATGATCTTAAACATTAAAGTGTGGAAAATATGCCAAAAAATAAGAATTTGAGGAAGGGGGCAAATACTTTTTCACAGCACTGTAAGTAGTTGTGCACAATATGTAACTCCATGTCACAGGCTGAGGGACACGTAATTAAAAGATCAATGAATGTTATATATAAATACATATTACACACACACACACACACACACACACACAGGTGATCATGCACTACTCTCAGTACTATTTGCGTGTAGCTTAACCCTTTCCATCCTGGACATCTCGGCACCAGCGCCAGTCTATGCTACCATTTTTAGAATCTTGCAGAGATCGGCACATTCACCAAAAAGGCCATGACTAAAAAAAGGGGGCAGCATCTGTCGTGTGTCTGATCCGGTATTTGCAGAATTCTTTTAAACAGGCTCGGTGACCTCAGTGTTGAGAGGACGTTATCCACTCTCTAATTTACACGTTTGATTGGGCAGAAGCAGACGTTCTTGTGTTTCAAACTCCTCCAGAGCGTGTCATAACCGTTCAGCCCGGGGTTATTTTGGCCCCACGGCTGTGGAGCGGTTACTGGCTGAGTTTGGAGACGTTGGTTTTAAAAGGTGTAAACGGCCCAGGGGTTAAGGGGTGAGGCGTCACAGCGCGTTCCACCAACCAGACGCTGGTTGTTAGAATGCAAATGCACAAAACACAAACAGCCCCGAGAGCTTGTGTAAAACATCGGCTGTGAAAAGCCTGTTGAGTGTCTCTGGCTTTTGTTTTCCTGCACTGCTCTCTTAAGTGAGAGCAGATAATTCACAATACCCAAGTTAGTGTGCTTTATAGGCATGGATATCAGGTTAGCAATACTTCTAAAGCATTAAAGATGGTGTAGTTAAAAAATACACTGCAAAAACTCAACATCTTACCAAGTTTATTCATCTTATTCTTAGTCAAAGCAAGATGGAGGGACGTGTTTTAAGAGAACGCATCTTAAATATCTTGTTAAGTCAAACAATCTTGAAATGATCTTGTTTTGAGTTGTATTTTACAAGAAACAAGGTTCATTTCATTTCATACATGTTTCAAGCTGTTTCAACTTCAGTTGATTCAAGTAAATGCATTTTATTGGAAAATCACCAATTCATATCAGAAAACAGCTGCATGTGTGAAATGTGCTTTTTAAAAACAAAGCAAATGTCTGCTTTTGAGTTAAAACACCTCCTTTTGGGCGTAGCTGGCTTCACCTAAAACACAACACCTTCAAATGCTGTCAAACACCACTAAATATTAGGATTTCTAGCCAACTGTGAGAAGACATTATATCTCAGAATGCTTCAATTAATCTGTGTGATCTGATTTCAAGTACAAGATGGTCTTAAATCTAGAGAAGAGCCACGATAATACAACTAAAATAAGTTGAATACATCTCAAATTAAGAAGTTGAGTGATAAATGCTAATTCTTTAGCATGTCTGGTTTATTCTACGACACCTCAGCTTGACAATGCTGCTAAAATATAGCTTAAAATAAGTTTTCCCTGCTAATTTTAAGACCTCAATATTCTAAATATCATGTCTTATTACAAGAAATCTGACCAAGCAAATTTTCACTTGTTCTATTGGCAGATTTTTTCACTTATTTCAAGTAAAAGTGCCTCGAAATAAGTTTTTTTTTTCTCGTTTTGGGAGGGGCGTTTTTTCCAGTGTACAGTGGAATAAAGAAACTAAAAATTGAGAAGAACAAGTGTGCGCATGTGTGTGTGACCTTAGTGCACATTTTATGGCTACACATTTAGATTTAAACTCACAATAAAATGAAAATGACTAAAAGATTCTGGTCTATGGATAAAACGACTCCCTGGTTTTACTCTGCGGTGCACAATGTGTGTATACAGTTTATACTGATCTATATGGTCAGTATAGCTTATTGCACTCTATATACACGAAAGCAGCACAGCCTCCTAAAGAATAAAAACTGCAAATGTCACTGCTGATTCACCACAATCCATAATTAGTTTAATATTTTTCCTGCAGGTTTTGCACTGTGTTAGAGCGGTGGCCATCAATGGAACACTTAAAAAGCTTTTACATTTTATTTTTTATCAATTTGCATGTCGTCTTTAGTCCCTTTTCCTGTGTACAGGCACAGAGTCAGGGCGTCACAAGGCCCTTTTCTGTCCAATCATTTACTCCTTAAGTCCAGCCCACCCACTTAGCATGCATTATAACCGAGGCAGCGTTCATTCACTCGCCTGCTCCACGCTCACCACATCGCTGCTACACCAGCCTCTATAGATCCTTAAATCTCCCCAACCTCCTCCTTTTTAAAGGTCCTATATCATATATCTTTTACAAAGAGGGCTGCAGCACCTCTGCATCTACTCTGTTCAGTCAGTGGAAGAGGACGAGGAGCCAAATGGGAGCAGTGCATATCTTGTCTTGACATCTCAACAAGCCGCAAAGCTGAACTGCTCATTCAGAGACACACTTTCTAATCCGTAGAGGAAGAAAGAATTAAGGGAATGGTTGTTTCTCATATTTCTTAAACTGGATTTTGTGTTATGAAAAAATCAGAGCATAAAATGAAATAACAGTTTCGGTTTTATGTGGGTTTGTTTAGTCTCTGATCGGCTGTTTCCTCATTGCTCCCTGTCTTTATGTTAATCGTCTCCTCACTCCAGATTCATATTTTAGACTCATACCAGTGGCTTCATCCAACTCCCTACAAATGAGCATGTTTCCAAAAATGGTGAGCTATCCCTTTAAGCGTAGAGGCGCACATAATGCAGTTCCCCAGTGGTGTTTGTTGCTCAGGGACGGTTACGTATCAACAGTTCTTCTTATAGTCGCTGTATTTTCTTTTGCTCGACACAGGGCCACATCTTCTGGGGACTGATTAAATTCAGTTAGCTGGACAATACTACTCCTTCAGTTCAGGGCCAGGATGCTTCCAGATCCACATTTACAGAGTTTTATGTTTGTCCTCAGCACTTTTTCAATCGAAGTTCATTCATCGTTCGTTATGAGACAAGCCCCGTGTACAGTGTTACGAGGACTTCCCACACAGGAGGCAGAGCTGGTCCTCAAGGATGGAAGCTTGGAAGTAAACTAACGAGCTGGCAGTGATAATGTGAAACTGTCAAGCTAAGCAGATGTGTCTCTGTGTAAATTGATGTAACTTAAATGTGAAGTGTCCTCTGTTTCAGTACATTAATTCTGATTTTATAAAAAAAAATTAAAACAACTCAGATTTTAAACAACATTCATCACACAGTCACTTTTCTCTGAGGCTGTCTTTTCTCAGCACTATGAGTGATGACTTTATTTTGAACATGAATGAAAAGCATACATATATATGTGTACATATATACATATTAACAAAATAAAATCTAATAGTAAGCAAATGCAAATATCACAACATTTTTTTTCCATGCGACCATTACTCATTTCGAAATCAAATTCTGTTCGGAAGTAAAAAACTTATCTACCCCTTATTCCTGCTCAAAATGTGTCACTTATATTCACCCTGAAGCCCTGATCAGGTCATCGTCAATAATATAGTTGGCACCAAAATGCAACAACAGACAAATAACAGCATACAAACCGAAATTAAACAACAAAAACAAAATGACACATCACTGGACACACAGTACCCGTGATGTTACTAATGTCCCCCTATTTTTCCAATTTTCATCTAATTAATTTTTCCGTTTTAAAGATGTGTTTAAACCTGCCTATTGTGTTTCATGATTTCAGTTTATCACAGCAGCTGTTCCATAATTTAACTCCTTTTACTGAGACACAGTGAAGTTTCATATTGGTTCTCACTGGTTGTTTTATGAACATGAAAATTCCTTGGAGATGATGCTATCGAAGTAGAACCTTCAGTTCAGGGAAAAACACTTAATATTTCCAGGTTCGATGGGTTGTTTACTTGTTTTTTTATGTGTTTTAAACTGATTTTGCTCAGATGTGACTATAAAAATGTCAACACAGCAGGGCCTCTCAGTCCTACAGCCTTTCTTGTCCAGCAAGCTGAACTCACTTGTGTTCACTAGCTACATTTTCTTCATATGTATAATCTAGAATTCTGTCATTGTGACTGCTTATCTGTTAATTTTCTACACACACAGCTGTTGCACATCTGTCCCTTCTGTAAGAGGGATTCAATTCAATTCAATTGTATTTATATAGCGCATATTTACAACATAAGTCGTCACATAGCGCTAAACATTGTAAAAAAGAACAGAAAACAGAAAAACAGGAAACAGAAAACCTAACAATCCAACAATCCAAATGTGCTTTTGGATTCCCTATGAGCAGCAGTCAGCAACGGTGGGGAGGAACCAAAAACCTCCTCTGATAGGGAAGGGGGAAAAAACCTCAGGCAGAACCAGGGTCAAGTAAGGAGGCCATCTGCCTCGACCGGTTAGGTTGGGATCAGTCCTTTGTTGGCCTTCTTGAGGGCTTCCCCTTTAAAGGGATTTTTATTCAATCCTGATCAAGAGTGTAAAGTGGGAGTTGTATGATGTGGGCAAGTGCTGGGCTAGATAAATAACACAGACTTGAATTGACCTTTCAGATTCATACTTTACATGACAAAATCATATAAGAATCCCATAAAATACAATGCATCTTTCAAAAACCAGTGGTTTACAACATTTCTGGCTTGTGAACTCTTAAAAGACATCAGTGTACAGTTTGGACTCTTGTGTCAGTCAGTTCTCAGTAGTTCTACCACAAGAGACATTTATGTCGAGCAAAGACTTGGAAAAAAAATGCAAGGAGGATTTGTGTACTTTCATCTTCTCTCCCTCATATTTACCTTGTGACCTTTTGGAGAAGCCCAACGCAACAGCTGGAAACTGCTGGATTAAAATATCTAGCTGTAGATATGTGGATTGGGCTTGACCATTTTCAACAGTAAAAAAACTCCCAGAGGAAAATCTGACTGCTCAAAGTTTGCTCCTCTATAGCTCGCGAGACAACATTGTGATTCTCCTTTCAGCCTGGTTTTAGTTTTAAATCATAATATATATTTATTAATATTGCTACAACCTGGGAGTAACAGCTAAAATATAGAACAGCAAAAACAATAAATAAAACAGAGCTGCTACAGGTCGACCAAAAGCCGATCTAAATAAAAACATTTTCAGCTGCCTCATAAAAGCTTCACAGGAGTCGACTGATCTCAGCTGCAGTGGAAGAGCATTCCACAGCTTCGGTTGCGAGAGCTTGAAAAGTACAGTCACCACAGGTTTTGTACTTGGTTTGGGGGACAACAAGCGACTTTTTTTGGCCTGGCCTGAGAGCTCTATTTGGGGCGTAAGGGGGAAGGAGGTCGGCAGTATACCGGAGTGTAAGCTTTAAAAGTTAGCACCAGTATTTTAAAATGAACACGAGAATAGATCAGGAGCCGGTGAAGAGAGGATGGAGTGAACTGGAGTGATATGAGCTTTATTTTATAGAAATATAACACAACCACAGTATTGAATTATACTGAGAGGTCTTCCTAATATTTTGTCAGCCCTATTTTATATAAATAAATCAATATATGTATGCATACACAGCTCACATGTAGCTCAATTGAGAAAAAAATGACCCATCAGTCGAAGTTGGTAATTATCTCCTTTAAATCTCAGGTATAACGCCTGCTGCTAATTGTAATTCTGACCTACATCTCCTGGTGAATCTTAGGATAAAATATGAGAAACATATCAGACAAAATCAAAGCTAAAATAAGAATCACAGTTTTCTCTTTCAAGCTATAGAGGAGCAAACTTTGAGCAGTAAATTTTCCTCTGGGTTGATGTGTAGACTGAAAAATTTGACTTTTTAACTTTAATCCTTGGCTGTCGTTTTACTTAAGTGGGTTTCTGAATGCAAGACCTTAACTTGGAGTATTTTTAGGGAGGATCTGAGGAGTTTTTAGACCTCTGATCTTTCTGCAGCAGTCTTCAAGGCCAGTGACGCTGTTGGGGTGGAGCTGCACTCTCTGAGAGGAAGATGCTGTCTAAGTTGCGGGGCATCTCGGACGGCGTCTCCCACCCACTTCACGACTCGCTGCTCAACCACAGGAGCTCATTTAGTAAGAGACTCATCCCACCTAGATGCACCACAGGAAATCACTCCTGCCTGCAGCCATCAAAGTGTGTTACTCCTCACTCAGGGGGTCAGACTCTGTGAGTCAATAGACCAGACTCATTATATTTAATTGCAACAGTAAACTAATTTCTCAGTCCATCTAACTTCACTGACACTCAACGTGCAATAAGTTGGTGCAACACCTCAGACTCTCAGACTTCTTTATTAATATGCGATCCTTTACAGAGTGAGTGAAATACAGATTCTCAGGTTTTGGTCTATATAAAAGATAAGATAAAAATAGACAAGTAAGAAAAATAACAACTAGAAAAGCACTCAGAGAGGGCATACCTTCACCAGGGAGCTTCAGTCCACCCCCAACACAATCTCCCAATTCACATATTTTGTATGGAACGTTACAGATACAAATGTAATTACAGACAGTTCAAATTTCCTACTGACAATGCGGCCTTCACCCCATCCGACCTAATGAACAGGTGCGGCCTCTAGCGCGGCAGCTCCTAACAGCCTCCCAGCTTCTTAGACAACCAAAGATAAGAATGCTGGCCCAACCGTGCGTATGTCGCTCAGGAAGGAAAGAGAACTCCGTCATTGTCGCTGTCTGTTGCTTGGAGACTCAAAATGTCATGTGGTCAGAGGGGGTTACCCCAAAAACAAGAGTGCCCTCTGGTGGCTTTTAGAGTAAACCACATTTAATTGTCCACCCAGTTACACTTACATTAAAAAACATTCCTGGATCCAGACGGTGATCCAGATCAGTCCCAAAATTTCATCATTTGTTTCTTGTCCCATTTCACACATTTCCTGAAAATTTCATCCAAATCAGTCCATTACTTTTCAAGTTATTTTGCACACAAACAAACAAACCAACACCTGCCATCACATAACCTCCTTGGCAGAGGTAAAAAACTGAAAGCATAATAAATAGTAAGCATTACTAGAATGCTTGAAGTCTGTATATATATACAGTCAAGCTCAAAATTATTCATACCCCTGGCAAATTTTGACATGCCACTTTTTGTTCAAAAGTAAATAAAAGCTGAGAAATATTATTTTCCACAATGATGCCTCTTGTACATCATCTTATTATCTTCTGGGAGACGCCTGTGCAATTTCCAATCAGGAAAAAAACTTGCTGGTTGAATAAAAGTAACATTAAGTCAAAATTTGCCAGGGGTATGAATAATTTCGGGCTTGACTGTATATACACATAAAAATATGTATATACACACACACATATACACTTATACAATATACATATCAACAAATAAAATAGACATATATACACGTATACAGGCACAGGGCCGGCAGCAGCATTTTAAAGTGAATAGTGACGTTAAAGTGACGTATGCAGGCTACAGACCAGAGTGGAATGATGGATGTTGAGCTGTTAAACAGTCTGACTGCATCCCGGTGACAGAGCTAGAGAAGCGACATCGCCATCTTGGATTTACGTTTCTATGTGCAACAACAATAAGACTCCACTTATTACAGTGTTTATGCTACTTTATTTTTTAGGAAAAGCACATTTGTATGTCTATGCCACACTGTTCTATTTATGTTTGTATTTTTGGTCATTCTGGGCCGTTCAATGGAAGGCAGCTGGACTCAGTAGAATCTCTGTGAAGACGTTTCTCCTGTCATCCGAGTGGCTTCATCAGTTCATGTGTGTCAAGACTAGACTGGACTGGTCTGACTACCAGGTGTTTATTTAACCTCTGTGGAGGCGTTTGCAAAGACCAGAGGTGACTAACGGTTGTTTGTGGTCCAAAGGTGTGACTCAGATGGTGCTCCGTGATGTAACGACTGTTGTTGGGGTTGTCAGGGTCCTCATGTGACTCCTGATGACCCCAGTGATTGTCGTGACATCATGAAGCACCATCTGAGTCACACCTGTGGACCACAAACAACCGTTAGTCACCTCCACAGAGGTTAAATGAACTGGTGAAGCCACTCGGATGAGAGGCCAAACGTCTCCACAGACATTCTACCGAGTCCTGTTGCCTTCCATTGAATCGCCCAGAACGTCTCTGACCTGGATGAATGAGAACATTCACGAGATTCAAGATTCAAGATTCAAGATTCAAGATTCCAAGTTTTATTGTCATGTGCACAGTAAAGAAACATTCACACATTAGTAAAGAAATTCTTACTTTGCTGTCCGCTCAGATTACCAGCAACAAGTATAACAAATACAGTAGAGCCCTGTTATTATCATACCCTTGGTGCAAAGCAAAACTATGACTATATAGTTTTCTAATATGCTATTCTAATATGCGGGCTTTAAAATGGCGGCGATATCAGAGCAATTATAGCATTTGTGTTGATCTATAGGCTTATGAGACTTGTTTCAGTCATCAATTTGTTAATTTGAATGGGCATAGAACTACATTAAAGTTGCTTGAAAAAAGAAAACAAGTGTTTAATACTATATTTATTACAAAATAATGTGTGATAATTAATCGGTTGCTTGCTATACCGTGACTGGGTATGATATTATCTATTCCTGGGACCAAATTTTGTGCATTTGCCTATGACTTTACCCGGGCTTATGACATTATCCTATGACTATAAACGGGCATATTTACTATAATTACATAAGAAATGGTTTTGGATTTCAAAATTCTATGACTATATGCGGGCTATTCCAATAAGCGGTATGATATTAAGTGGGCTCTACTGTAGTATATACAAATAAAATAGAATAAAATAGAAATAAAAAACAATGTAAATATGAACTGCAAAGTGTATTTAGTGCAAACAGGATGTGCATCTAGTGCGAAGTAGTGCAAAAAAATGTAAACAAAAGAGAGCTGCAGGTTTCAGGTGTATGGCTTTTTAAAGTGTCCTTAGCTGTTGAGGATTCTGATGGCAGTGGGATAGAAAGAGCTTCTTAAACGGGTTGTCCTGCATTTCACACTCCTGTACCTCCGTCCTGAGGGCAGGAGTGTGAACCATATCAACATGGTTCACACTCACAGGCATGTTAGGTCGTATTTTTCTACTCATGCTTCTATTTTCATTTCATCTGTGCGCTTATGTTCATCTTTACATTTTGTACTGTTTCTATTTTGACCTTGAATAGGAGCAACATAGACAATCAATGAAGGGGATCAATGAAGTATTTCTGACTCTGAACGTCCAGTAGAGGGCAGCACTGAGCAACTGTGTGTGTGTGTGTGTGTGTGTTTCTGCCACGGTGGCTGAGTCCGCCCCCCCCCTTCCTTCGTCTCTCACGGGGACGCGCCCGTAGAGCTGCAGCTGCACACGAACGCGCCTCGTCCTTTAGCCTGGATGCGACCAGCGAGAGGGACGAATGAAAGGTAACGTGATTTACAGGCATTTCCCCACCGAGTGTAGCATCGAGGCGGTAAAGTTGCTTTACCGGACGCTTCACGGCATCGGTTTATGTCAAGCTTCGTTAAGACTTTGGCCTGAAATAGCGCAGAAATCAGTTTAACACGACTAACTCTGACTGGATGTTAGCAAAACTGCTGCAGTGTTGTCAAATGAAGCAGCTCAGTGTGGTTTGTTCTGCTGTTGGTCGCCACAAGTCAAGAGTTCAGTGAGTTAGAATACACATAAAGCTAACAGGAGCATAACTTCCCAGTGGAATACCCTCGTCCATTTAAGGTCCTCACCTCCATTCTAAAATAAAATGACTCCTAGCAGGTCGGTGCTGAGTTCAAGTTCCCTGACATCTGATATTTCAGGGTTGCTCTGAGCCACAAGTCCGAGCCAGTTAAAGGGACAAACCTGGCATTTAAAATACAAGCCCTGTATCAAAGTGAAAAACACATGTCCCTTTATCCAGAACCAGCACTTGGGTCTGGGTCCAGCAGCATCACAAGCCCCAACATGGGGAGCAGGCTTGAGCTGAAGGAGGGCAACCCCAGATCCCATTATAACCAGCACCACCACTCCATTCCTGCACAATATCACCCACTTGTAGCCCAAACTTCCAGGTGCTGAACATCTGCAGCTCTGAAATGACCCGGTGCGATTCCTTCTCTGATGTTTGTGTTCTGATTTCGCTTTCAGGCCGGTGTGAGGTCCCCCCCACCCCGCCCCTCTGTCCTCGAGTCCAGGAGCAGCAGCCTCACAGATAGACGGAGCCTCCAGCCTGCAGGAGCTTCCCATGGAAAACCCTTCATCTGCCGGCCCATGCTACATCTTCTTCCATATCTCCAACAGCTTGCTTGATAGTGCCAACTTGCCAGACGACCCAAATACAGGACTCCACTGAAGATACAGAATTAGTTTGTGCTGGATCGACTGCAACCATGGGGGCCACAGGCTACGGCTACTACCGTGTGGTCATATTTATCTGCATGTTCATCGGCTACTCGCTGTATTTCTTCAACAGGAAGACCTTCTCCTTCGTCATGCCCTCTGTGATGGAGGAGATAGACCTGGACAAAGATGACTTGGGTAAGAAAGAGTTTGTTTGACTTATTTGAGACATTTTGCTTGCCTGAAATGCTCCTTGGCACAGATATGAAACCGCTTGTTCACCCAGAACCGTGTTATTCTGTCAACTCACGTTCACCCTCCTCCCACTGGTTGCACATTAAAGATATTAATGTCTAACAACAAACAAAAACCCAGATGCGTGAAGGGTTTGTTTGGGCTGCTGCTGCACCCAAAAGAGTTATCACATAAACTCACTCGACCTCAGAGTAGTCGTAACACTGAACTGATAGCTCAAGAGAAATGAGCAGCTGAGCGGGGCGGCGCTGGATGAGGTCCACCTGTAATACAACACATTAAAAGATTACAGCATTGCTATGGCACCTCTGATGGGGTGGACGCAGTGGTTCTCTGAGGTAAATGCTAAGGTCTGAATGCTGCACATGCTCACAGTGACAACAACAATAACATGCTGATGTACAACGGTAATTATCCTCAACATCTTACCTTAGCATGTTAGCATACTGACGTTTACTAGTTAGCATTAAAGGCAAAGTAAACCTTTGGCTAATGGGAATGTCATTACATTTTCAGGAGTTTGCTCATATTCCAGAGAGAAAAATTTAGGGGAGTCACAAATATCAATAGGGTTCATCCTCTGCAGACCATGAATGATTCTGGCACTCAATCCAGTAGTCAACAGATTTCACTGAACATCCAACATTTCAACCTAATGATAGATAAAGTATGGTGTCACCAGAGTCAATCAGATTCACCTTCTGGGGACCACGAATGTTGGATAGTTGAGATATCTTAGTCTGGGCTGGACCTGATGATGGGCCAAGCCATGACAGTCAGAGGGTGAGAGTTTGGAAAGACTGATTCCATGTTATTAGAAATTACATGGTGTGATTTTTACCTGTTGGCAATAGTGGTGCAAATTGTAAAGAATTTTGTAATGGATAGTCGGCCATGTTATCAATCAGTAATCGACTGATCGTCAATACGAATGAAATACAGTGGGCATAATTTATTAAGCTGATCCAACCTTTTGTAATCAATGGCACGCAAGATTTGCAGTAGTAGCAGCTTGTTTACATTGGCCACTCCATTGTAGGAACAGTCCCAGTAAACTTTGACGCATCATCGATATGCGAGGTCTGGCCGGCAGCCGTTAACTTCCACAAGTCTCTGTCATGGTGGCCCATTGCTGGCTGCTGTCTGAGCAACCTCCTTCATGGTTCGCTGCAATATTAAACACAGCAAATGAGCTGCAGTCTTCAGTTTCATTAAACAGTTGAAGGTACTACAGCTAAAGTACAACACATTCTTTGACATGGACGTCCTTTGTCTTCTGCATTAATGCAATTAATTGAATAGCTGTTGATCAGTATCACTGCTAATAGGCATGGAGACAAAGCGAGAAGCAGCCCTTGTCTCCTGTAGTACAGCTTCTGTTTGTGCATTGCTTTGACCTTCACTGTGTTCCTGCAGGTATGATCACCAGCAGCCAGACCATGGCCTATGCCATCAGTAAGTTCATCAGCGGCGTGTTGTCAGATCAGATCAGCGCTCGCTGGCTTTTCTCCATCGGCCTCTTTGTGGTCGGAGGCATCAACGTAGTCTTCTCCTGGTCCTCCACTGTATCCATGTTCTCTCTGCTCTGGTTCATCAACGGTCTGGGACAAGGCTGTGGCTGGCCTCCCTGTGGGAAGGTGCTGCGCAAGGTAGTACCATCGTTATGCAACACACATCCCTAACTCAGTGTAACTGTATAGTTCTCAGCATGCAGGCTGCTCGTGGTGCCTGTGATTAATGTGGGCAGCGAGTGAAACTGTGTCAGTCCGGGGTGGAAACCACCTGCTGCTTGACATAATGTGTATGTTTGCACTCTGAGAGGACTTGCACCTGTCTGTTAGTTGCACTTAGAAGAATTCTGTTCCTCGCTGTCAGCCTGTGCTGACCTTTAGGACAGAGGTAGTGCTGCCTGCTCTGAGGAAATATCCGCCAGTCGTACGAGACACAGATAATCCAAGGCAACAGTAGTGATGCCGACGGCTGTAGTGGTTTGAGAAATTAAGGGATTACCTAATAATCTGTAAGGTCTCACATATAAATAGCTTTTGGATTTGCTTTAAGTGGATTCTGGGACCACTGAGGTCTTAGTGCAGTGAATGGTTTGAATTATAAGAGGTTCTTTCAAAGTTCATATCTTTGAGCAAACCCTAGTGCATTCTACTCCAAGACACCTTAAGGCTGCTAAGAAGCTGCTTTAAAAGTAGCAGCGTTTAAAAGCTGGGGAATAAATAGGCTTTGTCATGTGTTCAGTGAGCGAAGGTGGATCAGATTACAAGAGAATGTATTTATAGAAGATTGAAGACGTTTCCAAAAGAACAGCAATTTTGTGCAAAGGTGTTTTCTTTCTCCAAAATGTGCTCCACAGCTGAGTTAACATCCACACCGTGTTAAACAGCACAGTGGTAAATCAACCTGGGACTGCTTTAACTGGATTCTTAAGTTACTGGTTACCCTGCTGTGTGAGGAATGTTTTCAGCCATGTTTAGCTGGATTACATCATGAGGGCGTGTGGCTCTGATGCCATTTCTCTAGAAGCAGTAAAATGAAAATAATCAGAGCAGTGTTGTACTTTTAAAAGAGAAAGCGCTCTAAATGTCTAAGTCTGTTTATTATTGGGTCAGACTACTGTAATATTTCTGCTGCTTTGTCCTGAAATTCCCCTCAAACCAAACTGATCCATGTGCAGCAGCATGTTTTTGGTCATGACCTTCAGCAAATGGAATGAAATCCACAATATGTGCAACACATTCTTCTAAGTTGTATATGAATAGGAAGATTGATCTGCATTCTTTGATTCTGTATGCATTCTAGGATTTTGAAATGATGACTATCTTTTTGTCCTGTGTGTCTCTCTTCCATCAGTGGTATGAGCCCTCTCAGTTTGGAACATGGTGGTCTGTGCTGTCCTGCAGTATGAACCTGGCTGGGAGTCTGGGCCCAATCGTGGTCACAGTGCTCCTGCAGTACTATGACTGGAGGACCATCCTGACCATGTCAGGCATTTTCTGTGCCGCCTTCTCATTTGTATGTTTGGTGTTCGTAAAGAATGAGCCAAAGGATGTGGGTCTGCCCAGCGTGGGAGTAGCAGCCAAGAAGGGGGTGAAGGGAGGTGAGCAAAGCAACCAGTGGAGAAGCTCCTTCTGGTGTAGCTGAAGATGTTTAGCATGCCGGTCACATGGTGATATATTAGTCCCCATGGGGTTATAACATTCCAACAGCACTTCTGTTTCACTACCTACACACCTGTGATATCTGTGAACAGTCAAGCACCTACTTGTGTGACAGACCTCTGGTACCTGCCAAAAGTGTTCAGGTCATTACATCTACTGCCATTTCATTGGAGTGTCTAAATTCTGAGTTTGTAAATGTATACGCCATATTGTGTCCTCAACTTTGCACATTGTAAAGCGCTTTGAGCACCACAAACGTAAAAAGATGCTCTATAAGTGCAGACCATTTACCATTCCTCAAAAAATCCACAAAGTATTATGTATATTAATGACTGGTCAGTGTCTAAAAACTCAGTTTACTGCTCACTACTGAGTGTTTATTACATAGATAGCAGTGAATGATCCACACATAAGTAAGCAGGATAAGTCGGTCACACCATTAATGAAACAGGTAATAAATTTACTTGAAGCTTTTCACCTTATTTGTAGTGTAGATGCCTTTGAGCCAACTTGCACAACTCTTCTGACAGAGAGAACATCTCAGTCACACTTTCAGTTTTTTACAAAACGTCTGTTCCTGTAGGACCACGGAGATGCAGCCCAGATCTCTGCTTATTGTCACCAGAAGATGGCAGCATGGGTAGCTGGATATTACTAGAGTTTACAGGAGTTTTTAACAGATCTATAGAACGATATGCATTCAGTGTAATATAGTTCAGAACTGATGGATTTATGCAGTATGACCACTAAATTGCCAACATCACTAAATGACCACAGGACACTCTGTACAGATGTAATCTTACAGATTTAGATGGGACTTGGCCATCATGTGACAGGCATGCTGTGACGAAAATTAAAATAGTTCTACAGTACATACATCATTCTGATTATGCTGCAAACATAACAGATCTCTTGTTAACGTAAGTGTGAATGCAACACTTGTTTCTGTGCTCACTAGGCAACAGTGACAGCACCCTGAGTGAGTTCCTCCTCTCTCCTTTCCTGTGGGTGCTCTCTCTGGGGTACCTGGTGGTATTTGGAGTGAAGACGGCAGCCACCGACTGGGGACAGCTGTTCCTGATGCAGGAGAAAGGCCAGACCGTTCTCATGGGTATGCAGTTAAAGTGGTGCTCCTCACTTGGTTGTCGTATCATGGTGACAGGTGCTGACATCAGCTGTGTTGCTAACAGGCAGTACCTACATGAGTGCCTTGGAGGTGGGAGGTTTTGTGGGCAGCCTTGCATCGGGCTTCATCTCAGACAGAGCTGTAGCTCGGGTGAGTAACAAAACGGACTGGACTCAGGCATGGACTGATCGTGGGGAAGTTCGGGCCAGTGTTTTTAATTCCCCTGGCGTCAATAGTCTTATTTGCCTATACACAAGTACACAATAGGCCATCTTAGCTGCAGTGACACAGCTGGTGAAATTCAAAGTAGCAGGTAGCAGCTGAACTGAAAGTATCTGGGCACTTAGGCCAAAAGCAAGTGCTATGAACTAGCTTAAAAAACGAACTAAATGTTTTCATTGACCTTCAGGGATTGCCACTGCAGGTTTAACTGTCAGACCCAGTGCACAAACGTTAAAGTAGTATATGCTAAATTTGTCAGAAGTGTTTATAAAATGGTTGCCATGGTTTAAGCGTAAATGGGTAAACTAAGCATGTAAATTCGAAAATGTTCCTTTAGGCTACTCATCAGTTTCTTTGCGCATTAGGCAAGAGCCTGTAGGGTATACAATAACCAGCCCAACGCTGAAACTGATTTGTTAAATACCCTGAAATCTAAGAAAATATGTGGAACAAGAAAGGGAGATGATGATGGAGGAGGAGAGAGCAGCAGCACAGATTCAATTGGAAGCACAATTAGAGATTGACAAACATGACGGTTGGAAATATGGGGACTTGACGGCATAATTCCCGGGCTGGTTTTTGTTGCCAGTCTGTTCCTGACTGGGGTTATCTTGTCAGTTTTAAAGGTTCTCTCTCTGTCTTTTTCTAGAAAGGCTTGGGCACCCACGGTAACCCTCGCCATGGCCTGCTCATTGCCATGATGGCTGGCATGTATGTGTCCATGTACCTCTTTAGAGTGACCATCACACCTGAAATCCCCCAGGTAATTTGTCTCTATTACCCGTCAAATATCTGTGAGACGTACATGTTGTTAGAATTTTATTTTAATAGTTCGTGTCTTTGCTCAGGAGGCTCCTCTTTGGGTCCAAGTCATTCATCCGGTATCTGTCCTCATTGGGGTGTCAGAGAAAGAGGTACGCTCAGAAATGCTTTCATTAAAGTGGATAAAAATGCAGTAGAATTCGAGAACCTTTATACTTTCTCCTCAGATTTGGATCCTCTTCCTTGGTGCTATGTTTGGATTTTCTTCTTACGGACCAATTGCCTTGTTCGGGGTGATCGCCAGTGAAAGTGCTCCTTCAAACTTCTGCGGAACCTCTCATGCTGTTGTAGCTCTGATGGCTAACGGTAAGCAGTAGTTTCAGGTGACCGGCAAAAATCCCTTATTGTCATGTTTCAGCACTGACGCATTTGTAGCACCCAGTAATGTAATATTTCACTGAACAGATAATGTTAAACTTGCACTTAACCTTATCTAAACATAATGGAACCTAACAATGTCATAACTTCACAATAAATGTTATAGAATGTTTCGATTTATGTCAACTTCACATTGAAGGTAACATAATACAACTTCATCACCAGGTGGAAAAAGCAGTTATGACTGGTTATGTATGTTTATGTAGGTTTTCTGGATGCTTAATAGGCTTTTATTGCAGTGTGGTTGTTTTCATGAGCAGCTTTTTGATGGAAATCTGTGGTACAGAGAGAAAATTGAAAGGTTTAGTGATCCAGACGTAGTTGCGTGTAGTTGAGTTTCTGCCCTTGTGTGTATGACTGTTTGGTGCTCTAAATCTACAGTTAACCTAACAGTCACTCATTCATTCCAAACCAATGTGTAGAACTCTGGACTATAAATGAAGACAGTATTACAAAATCCATCAAATGTATTATATCATCAGTTTTGAGACATTATCAGTCAAGAGATTTTATCATAGTTATTACATTTCTGGCTTTTATTACATTTCTAGTCAAGTTAAGTGCAAATGCTATTACATTTTCAGTAAATTATTCATTGTTCATTATTGGCTGCTCCACCTTCCTATGACTAAACAAGCTTTCTGTCGGTCACAGTGGGGGCTTTCATGGCGGGACTTCCCTTCAGCACTATTGCCAAACGGCACAGCTGGGACATGGCTTTCTGGGTAGCTGAGGTGACAATGGCCGTGGCCACCGTCGGCTTCTTCCTAGTGCGGAACATGCGCACCAAAATGGGACGGATCGCGGAGAAAACGGACTAAAGCCTCTTCTAGAAAGAGAGCCGAGCGTCGGTGTCTTGATAAGCGACTCAACAGATGGTGCACTTTTGATGGCAAAATACTGCACATTAATACAACTTCAGTCTGACCAAACAAAATTACAAACACAGGCTAGCATTAAGACGATTTTACACATAATTGAATTGATGTAGACACTCAGGGTAGGTAAATCTTTCATTAACAATCAGTTAGCCACACATGCATGGATTTAATCTTCACATTCAACACCACAAAGATGCAGTAGATCATAACTCTTCATTACAACATTTAATATCTTCCATTGACAGCCTAGAAACTGCTTTCATGGAGTCACACTTAGTTGCTTTATCACAACCGTATACTCAAGAAAATACACAAACATGGAAGTCTTTACGTTTGTAGGAGGATTTTTCTCAAGGTACAGTAAGTAGTATGAGCTGCTCATTGCATTCTCTGCCTTCAGTGGAGGTCACTTATATTTAACTTAATGAATGTTTACTGAACAGTCTATTTTCCAGGATCCTCGTCTAGATATTAGCACAAACGTGTTAGCATGTGCCAGCATTCATTTCACTAGTACCTCAAGTATTTTTCAAAAAACCTACAAAGGTCATTATTTCACTGACATTATTTAATTAGAGGATGTGCTATTTTTATACACACACTAAATGATACAGAGCAACAGTTTCCTGCATTCTCCTTAGGTCGTATCAGCTTTTCTGATCCGACGTGTTTTTAAGGACTGACTGATGAGTCGAGAGCTGATGATGTCACTGCCATTGTAGTTTTGAAGAGCACTTGCAACACCAGACTATATACTGTTGAATCTCTCATCTTGAAAACAGGAGTTTTGTCAACTCTAATATTAATGAGTCTGTAATGCAATGTACCATTTTTTGGTACGTCTGTGTCTTACTGGAAATGTACAGTGGACTTTAAAGAGAATCTAATAAATGTGAATTTTACTTTGTTTTCTTTATGTTCATCTATAAACTGGCTTTTGTTGCACCTACAGCTCAATGAATAACTTGCAACCTGACGATGCAAAACCCTCCTAAAGCTGGCAGTAAGATGCTTAACTGTAATAATAGTTACTGATGTGATTCATTAATGACAAAATAGTCTTTTCTATTGCTGATCCAAAGCTAACATGAGGCTTTGGCAGTTTCTAACACACAGATCAAGTGGAGCATCTTCGAAAGTTACCCTTTTTTAGCACAAATGTTTACCTTTATTTTACCATCAGCCCACTGTAGCTCAATAAAAGAACACATTTAGCTTTTATAAGCAGCATATAAACCATTAATAACAGTTGTTAGCAAATGTGTTGAGTAATATGTTTGTAAAGAACTTGAATTCATCCTGAGGTCACCTGTAAGAGGTCATATATTGCCATCAAATATTGCAATAAACACAGAATATTCTAACTGCAGAGCCCAACTACAGTATATTTTGTAACGAGCTATTTAAAAATGTTTGGTTAATAATTATAAATTCTAAATAGGGGGATTAATAGTTTTAGTTGGTATCAAACCAACCCCTCATCATATTTTCAGGGGGGTCCTGAAACCAGATAACTGAGAATACATATATTGAGTCCCCAAGCACCAAAATTAAAAAAGCTTAAGGAGGGTCTACATGGACAGGAAGAACAATTAGAACGATCAAGACTGCTGTTTGAGTATTTATTCATCAGTACCTGCATTAGCTTCTACCTGTCAAAGTACAGTACACAACAAAAGGGAGTATACCCCTGTGCAATATCACTTAAATGTCAAATAACTCAGAATTGCAAAACCTCAGAGTAATTTCATAGATTTCCTATATTAAAACTGCAGGCCCCTCAATAGGAACTCAATGCAACACGTCAGTACTGTTGCATTGAGTTCCTACTGTGCTTCTACTTGTTAAGATGTATTATTTTTATAAAGGCACTGCTAACTTAACACTGATACTGACATCATATATGTATATTTAGGTTAACACTGACATTATTATCATTTAATGTGCAATTAATGCATGAGTTGTACTGATCTGTTGAGAGGAAAAAACAGGATTCAGGCATCAGTTCCAGGCCCTGAAGGACTAAACACATGAGGGTCGTAGACAAGTCAGAAAAGAGGAAGTGCAGCTGCTCACACACACACACATACACACCACCTTTTGCTACTAATTTACGACCTACAACTACTTCTACCACACACACTGCTGATGAACTTCTGCTTTTCTAAGTTGCTCGGACGTGACGTATTACCGATTTCTAAGAAGTAATCACATTGATATATGAAGTTTGCCGCTCTGAGGATGTTTTGCACAGAAGATCATAAATATCTTCCTTATCAGCAGTTACCTTATAGTGAAGTTAACAAAGGGAAAGTGCTGACAGTCAGAAAACAGGAAGTATTAGTGGAGAAGGTTCTCTCTTCGAAGAACGGCTGCTGCAGTGTGGCTGCAGAGTGGATGGATCATGTCCCAAGAGATACGGACATATTTGTGCACCAACAAGAGAGCGCCCAGGTCAAAACCCCGATTCCTCCCCATCTGATAGTCCAATCTCTTTCATTTCTGTGCTATAAAATTTTTGTGTAATAGTAAAACTTCATCCTTTTGTAGGAGGTTTGTTCAGCACAGAAAGGGTCCTTGTACAAGCTTTTTGAGACACTGATGTTAGAAAATAAACAGCTTAATCGGAGAGAAGTGGTTTGTCTTCTATCTCAAGTAAAAGAACATGCATTTTCACATACTTAAATCATGGTGGCCTTGTTTTGTACCAGTTGTAGCCTTGTTTGCAGCACAACATATGACTGGAAATAGTCAAAATGAGATAACAATAATGAGTTACCAGTTAGTGAACCCATCCTTTCAGTCGGAGGCTGATTTGGTAGGTCACTTCTTCTACTTCTGAACCAGAGTGGTGCTTAAAAGTTCATGAACGCTCTATAATTTCTTCCTCAATATGACCTACAACAACAGCAGATGTTCACATAAATGAGATAAAGAGAACCTACTTATACAAATGAGCCAGAAATATTCAACTTGGTCATTTAAGTATTGTCAAGCTGCTCTATCCCATGTGCAATGAAATGGGTCCAAACCATGATGATACCACCACCGTGCTTCATAGCTAGGATGAAGTTCTCATGCTACATGCTTCAATTTTAAACTTGGGAATCATCCACCCACAAAACATCTTTCCAAAAGTCTTCTGGCTCGTCCACAGATCTTTAGCAAACTGCAAATGGTCATCAGTGTTAACGTTAGTGGATGTCAGAGAGGCCTTCAGCTCCTCAGAGCAGCTCAGACTTTGACAGATTGCTGTCTTTTGAAATAAATATGAGCACCTATTAACACATGATTGTCATGAAAACACCAGACTCTAATTCCACCTTCTATTTACCAGCTAAACCAACCCACTGGTCACCAATGCACTCACAGATATGGAAGATCAGACCATTTTCCTCAAAGTGTGAATGACCAAGCATAATATTTTTGTAATTTTTTCTATAATTGGATTGTATTCATCTGCTTTTAGCATTTGAATGGAAATCTGTTGATGTTTTAGGTCATATTTATGGGTAAATATAGAAAATTCTAAAGCAACACTGTGTTCATTACATACTGAACAAAGGAATAAAAAATAACAAATATGCACAATGTCTCCCGTCCATGGTGGGGAGATGGCTTAGGGGGATAAAAAAAATAGATAATATATAAATAAATAATGTTATGAATTTCAAATTATCATGATTATATGATCACATGTTTGTTTACTTCAGTGGCTGTGGTTGAAGGCAGTTGGAAAAATAGCCATGAGTAAACTTGGGTTAAAATATCAATGAAATAAAGACATAATAATAATAAAAATATAATAAATGAAATAATAAATAAATAAAAAAAATAATGTGTGTGTTCTTTAATACTATATGAAAAAAAACAGCAACCGTGGAACCGCTTCAGATTAAAGAGAATCCCCTTCTCCGCCTTCCTCCTTGTTCTCTCTGTGGACCAATCAGAGCAGAGCCGGCGGCAAACGTGCTGCCGTAAATGCGTCAAAGCTACGTCAGGACGCACGACACGTAAAAACCGGAAACGGCAGCTGACGGAGCTCCGATTTGAAGTGAAGCTGTCCATGGTGCTGAAAGTGTCCTCAGAGGGTTTTACTGGGGCAGAACTGAAAAACAAAACAGCATTTTAGAGACTGGACTTAAAGGAACGATTACACAGGACTGGCTCATTGTCGTGGCTGCTATAAATAATAATAATAATAATAATGATAATAATAATAATAATAATAATAATAATAATAATAATGTTTTTATTATACTTTAAGTATAAGTAAGAAGTAATAGTAATATTAATACTTATACAGTGCTTTTCAAGACACTCAAAGACGCTTTACAAAGTAGGTAGGAACACAAATATATATAAATAAACAAATAAATTAAAAAAATAAAATAAGGATAAATGTCTACCCTCCATGAAAACTGCTCAACCTTACAAATTTAAGACCTGATCTGTTATTTCTTCAACAGTATACACTGTAAATGCTGCTATTTATGGGTGTTTATATTGCTCGTATGTTTATTGTTCTAGCTTATTTCTTTACTCCTCAACTTTTAGTTTATTTTTAGGACTTTTTTCCTGGTTGCTGTACACTGAGAGCTAAAATTCCTTGTTCACGTGTACAAACTTGGCCAGTAAAGTTGATTCTGTCAGATGCAAGGGCACTGGCTGAAACTTCTGGTGCTGTGGGCTGATAGTGAGATGTATAATATGAGGTGAGAGTAAATAGTGTAGTTTCTTAACCATAATATTTCATTTTATCAGTTAAAATTAGTATTGCATTTATTACTGTGGGATCTCAACTGCAATATTTTAACTACTCAAGAAAAATTCACATCATAAACACACTGCAGAGTCTTTACCTTAATGCTTAAACTTATAAAACTTGTAAATAACAGCTGTTGGGCCTAAGTGCTGTTTTAGATGGGCTGTAGCTTGACCTTAAAGGGACATTTCTTTTAATATCTGAACCCAAAATGCACTATTTTAAAAGGTGAGGTTCGAACACATTTTGTCAATGCATTGTATGATCTGTTATGTTGCAAAATTTTGAATAAAATTTTGAATTTCAGGTCATATTTATCTTTCATATCTACAGCTTAATAATATATTGAAATGCATACATTGCTTATGCACAATTCACCTCTGCAGTCTAATGTATTGTAATGAATATATGCTGCTCTTAAATGCCATCTAACTTGATTTTTATCCATTTAATGTGTTCGAAGCATCGTTATATCTGTTCCAGAGGGACCAAGCCTGTTACTCCTTCATCAGAAACTTCAACAACTGACTTTTCAGAATGAAACAGCGTAGCAACTACCAACCGAGTTTTATTGGTTTGTTGATAACAATCATTACACAGGTACATCTATAAACAAAAAGAAACTGCACACTTGTACTTGATACAGATACCTAAAACCCACATGAATATTGCTACTGCTGGTATGCATTTGACATTTCAAATAAATGTACAGTTTGTCTGTCGGCCTTTAAGAAGCCAGTCTCAACAGTTAGTGTTTTTTTATGGTTACATACCTCATTAGCTTGGCTAAGAAAACAAATTCCATTTTTACCATCCTTACAATGTACCATTACACACTGCATATAGAAAGATTGAAAACCCTTTTCACAGCAGCTATACAAATTTATTGCAATGCTATCACAGAACAGAGACACAACCAACACACGCGATGCACAGTTCTGAAAGGGAGAGCTCCAGTACTAGGGATTTTAGGTTTATTGATCAGATTTGTTAAGAAAACTGCATGAGTACAAGAGTTAACAAATAGGAACAAAGCTTACAAACATTCTAAAACACTGTTTTTCATTATAAACAATAAAACAATGAGTTGCCCTGTGACTTTGTCCATCCCCACCCCAGCACAGATTACACACACTGTCCCTTATAAAGCATATGGAATGTAATCCACGCAGGCAAGCTCTTCCAGTTGTTGCCCCAGCTCCTGTGAACGTCATGCTTGCGTGTTGACACAGTAACCTGTCCCACACCCTCCCCTCCTTCACATTTAAAACTGAAATTAAATCCACTGACAGTAACGACAATGACCGCAAATTTCATGGCGATGCAAAATTGTGGGATGTGATGAACTTCCCGTCTCCAAATTGACTTTTTTCTTTCATTAAAAAAAAGTGTTCTCTACAATCAAACTACTAAAAAACCTGTATTTAGAAAATAGTTGATAAAAATATTCCCCTGAATTGTACAAGAAAAGAGGTACAGGGAGCACTGGTAAAAGACGTGGCTGGAGATATGTTATTCTGCTGCCTCGTCTTTTTCTTCAGCTCCGTCTGTAGCGGGTGCCTGTAAGACAAAATTTACAGTGTCAAAAAGTGTCAAAGTTCCTCCAAGACGATGAAACTCATGTTTAAACATCATAACAGCACTCTTACCTCTTCCTCAGCTTTGGCTTCGCCATTCTCAGCAGGGGCCTCTGGCGCTTTCTCCTCAGGCTTGGCCTTCTCCACCTCCTTAGCTTTCTTAGGCTTAGCAGGTCCCTTCTGCAAACAGAAGTATCAACCACATCAGCAACTAACGATTAACAGTTCTGATGAGTCAGTCTAGTCAGAAGTAATCAAAACAAGGTCCTACCTTTGGCTTAGGTTTGACCTCTGCTTTTACAGGTGCAGGTTTCTGTGAAGTAAGAAAAACATTGTTGTCAGCACTCAGAATGCACTGAACAACATGCATTTTGGTCTATGATTGGCTGGGTTTCTCAGTACTTACATCTTTCAACCTGAGAGATCTCCTCTTGGGCTGCAGAGACAGAGAGACAGGGTGATTACTTTTAATATTCAGCCTCAGCCAATGGCTCTGACTGATGGGGTCTTACTGACCCCTGGTGGGTGTGCACACTAACTGTTCATTATTTTTAAACACAGATATCCCAAACAAAAGTATGTACAGTAAGTTCTGATAATTACTTACTGCTGATTCACTTGCTGCATTTGCCTGTGGAGAAAAAACAGAGAAAATCAGGTAAGGAAAACTGTCAATTGTGGATGTTATTGGTGGTGGGAGTGGGGCAGGGGCTTCAGCATTAGTTATGTAACTCAAAAGTGGGCGTTTCCAGACAGAATATCACCCTGTGGCTGCACACCAAGCTTCATATATGATTTATCTGAAACCAGGCAATGTGACTGAATGAGATGTGATCAAAAATCTCATACAATGGAGCTCGTGGCCAGGACAACATCTGCGTGCATTTAAACATTAAAGATCCGCACGTTTGTTTACAGTTGCGTTACTTAGCAACACATCAGCTCTGCTCCTGGAGGGAGTTTAAACGGCGTCACGTGGTGGTGCTCTCCCTGCTCCTGGTAGTGATTTGCCTACTGTAGAGGACTCCGGTGGAGGAGGGGGCGGACTCCGCCTCCTCACGACACATCCATTCATTGGTAATAAATGGGATTGCCAGTGTCCGGAGAAAACCGAGCAAGCGTACTCAGTGTTCCCGCCATGAATTTGAAAAGAGTCACTCCGAGATGCTCAGCGACTCTGTCGGTCGGCTAGCAGAATCTACTAGAACCCCCAGCAACAGGAGCAGCGCTGTGCTGACGGAGGCTCGCCATTGCATAACCTACAACTGGCCTGAGCCGACAATACACAGAAAGGCTCTCGGCTAACACGACGAACGCCTTCCAAGAAACGCATTTTAACCGGTGAAAATGACCGCGGCCATGTATTAACACGCACACACACGCTAGCTTTACGAAAAAAAACACCGCTAATTAAAGCATATTAAGTGTTTTTGTCCCGACAGAGAAAACCACAAACAAGACTCGACGTCCACACTAGCATAATAACCACAACATTAGCGCCAACTAGCACCGACTAACACGCTATTAATGAATTTATTTTCGGTCCCGTTTCTCTCAAGAGAAACTTCAGCATCCAGCGTGACGACCCCCACAGAAAACAATCAATAATCCGCCAACTTTCTCTGCAGAAAAACCCGTCTATCGACACACGAACGGCGGCCGCTTTGTCTACACCGCTGCAAGTATTTTAACACAAACCCAACCGTGCATGCTCCTTCGGGTTTCATCCTGCGGTGGGGAAAGCAAAAAAGCAAAAGCAGCCCCGGCACACGCAAATCACTTGGCACAAAGATAATCACTGCACGAAAAGAGACGCGACCCGAGGACGAGCCACTTCGCAAAATCAAAACAGACGCTACATACCGACCAAACTCTCGGCTCAACACCGCTGACATTCACTCGGTCCACAGCTTTGGCAGCAACATTTCAACTCAAGCTAAGCCCGTTTCACAAAATTGCAGCTGAAGGGAGATAAACACTGTATCGCTGAATGCATGAAAGACAACGGTCTACTCACTTTGTTCCTTTTAGGCATGGTTGGTTTGTGTGGGGCGTTTAGTAAAAAGGAAAAAAAGAGCTAAATGTTGCGGAATACAGGAGAAAATACAGTGGTATATTCTGGATAAAGCGGTGCCAGTACAGTCTAATACAGCGCAGCGAGACGTTAATGTTCCATTGGAAGAAAAACTAGCTCAAACCGGATTGGATTCTCCCCCTCCCTCCCTATTCAAACCGTTATAATTCCCGCATGATTGACGGCGCCTCGCCCCGCCCCCGGCTGCGCTGCGATTGGACGCCGCGGCGGTCAGCGACACGATTTCAAATCTGTGCCCTCACCTGTGTGGCCGCGCCGCACGTCAATCAAGGAATATGGCGAGCTATTTGTCTTTCTCCGCAGCCATCTGCTATAACAAGGCGAGATTGTCATTAAAGCCGCTGTCCGCTTCGCCTGGAGATGCTTTTGTTTCCCTCCCCGAACACTTTCACCTTGACATTAATTTTTTTTATTTATATATATAAATTTTTTGCACGTACATGAACCCACTCCGAGCCTCGAACACGAGTGATAAATAGAATATGTGCTACTGGGAAGCAGATTGGGAGAGGGGTGTGTGCTCCACCGGCCGAGTCTTTGTAATTTAGCTTGGGAAAATGGCGACAGGATGCGTGTGGGTACAGCTCCCGTGTGTGTCTGTGTGTGTGTGTGCACGCTCCTGTCCAGCCTCCTCGCCGTGCACTGGCCCCATTGTGTGCGTGCAGTCCAAACATGACTTCAGTGGAAACAAGTGCGTCGCTTTTTTGTGTTGAAGTCATTTTCACACGTCTCAGCTCGCAGACGTTCATTCAGTCCTCCTGAGCGGGTGACAGCAGCCCTGACATGGTTACCTCTTTATTCCTCCTCCTGCACAGAGCGCAGCCACATTCATTTTTAATTTCTCCTGTTCATATTTTGCATTTTTGACTTTAAATAATAATGAGCACGCGTCTTTTTGTGCGTTCCAATTTCAATTCAATCCATAATGCTGCTATGTTTGACCATATTTCAAGTGTAGCCAACAAAAAAACCCTAATGGGTAGAAATTAATGTTTAATATCTTTAAATGTCCTCCTGCATTCTGGACATCACAAAAACATATAAACGCATCATATTATAGGTGCAAAATGCTCGCAGCACTGTGTTTTCACTTTAATTTTAATACAGGGCGATATTTTTAATTTTTTTTCAATTATTATTTACATTTTTTGCAAATGTTCACGTGTGTAGCTTTGTCAGACAGTTTACTTTAAAGGAAGTTAAATAAGGCTTTTTATGACAAGCAAAACAACTCTACTTAAAGCGCTTAAGACTACAAATGTACAATTTATTTTTTATTTTATTCATGCATGTTTTATTTGTTTTAATAGATTAAATTGGAGGCCATGAGATACTTCTTCATAAGGACTCCTCTCATCTGAAAGCAAGTGGGCTTTCTATAAAAGGGAGAAATGAACGTCTAATATCTTTAAATGTCCCCCTCCTGCATTCTGGACATCGCAACATCCTGTAAATGCATCGCATTATAGGCACACAATGCTCTCAGCACTGTGTTTTCACTGTAATTTTAATAAAGAGCAGTGTTTTTATGCTGTTTATGTCAATTATTATTGACAAACTAATGTGTGTAGCTTTGCCAGACACTTTACTGTAAAGGGAATTAAATAGGGCTTTTTATGACGAGCAAAACAACGGCGAGGTCACCCCACCAAATGTACATTGCAACAAAGGATTATTTCCCCCTATAAACAAACTTAAATTTGTTTTAATAGATCAAACTGAAGGCCATGAGATACTTTTTCATGAGCACACCTCTCATCTGAAAGCAAGTGGGCTTCCTTTAATGGGTAGAAATGAATTTAAATGTCCGCCTTCCTGCATTCTGGACATCACAGAATCCTATTTCAGCAAGAAAAACATCACAAAAGGCATATTTTTTATTTTGTTTTCAGTTATTATTTGCACTTTTTTTCAAATACTCATGCGTGTAGCTTTGCCAGACAGTTTGCTGTAAAGGAAATTGAATAAGGCTTCTTTATGACGAGCAAAAACAACTGGAAAGAAACACTCAGTTTGGCTTTGATTCGGCCGAACGAGCCAGATGCTTTAAAATAATTCCACCCGATGACATATACAGACGGGTGACAATTTAGGTGTCGGGCCACCAGATGCTGCCAGAACAGCTTTAATGCACCTTGGCATTGATTCTCCGAGTCTCTGGAATTCTGCTGGAAGGAGGAACGCCGTTCTTCCTAAAGGTATTCCCTCTTTTAGTGTTTTGATGATGGTGGTGGAGAGCTCTGTCTGATGCACTGGTTTAAAATCTCCCATAGCTGTGGAGATCTGGTGACTCCAAAGGGTGTATTCACAGTGACGCCCTATGAATGGAGGCATCGTCTTCCCGGACTAGACCACTCCCATCGGGATAGAAATGTTTCATCATAGTTAAAAGGTGATCGCTCAGAACAACTTTATATCGATTGCAGCGACCCAAGAATACAGCGGATTGCAGCGACCCTATTGGTTTTTTCCCCATATCTCTGTAGACCAGTAGCTGTGGTTTCTGCACCCCTGAAGTCTAAAATGTGAACCCATCTTCATAATGAGGGGTTTATGCACTGCAGCCCTGTCATTGTACAAGGTGTGATCGAAAAGTTCATGGACTGACCCTGATTTAAACTCATGTCTCAAGTCTCCCGTCCGCATTGACCGCTGAATCTCCTGAACTGTGTCAGAACGGCAGCCCTTCAACTTGAATTTCGTTCTGGGGTGGAGGAAGAAGTCGAAGAGAGGCGAATCTATTAAGTAAGGTGAGTGGGGAATGAGGATTTCGTGAGCGTGGCGTCAAACAAAGAGAGCACTGGAGCACCTACATGCCATCACAGTTCATTCTTTATTTATTGCAGACACAATTAAGGTCCATAGAGGTAAAAAGAAAAAGTACAGAAGTAAAATAAAATGCATTTAGTTCATCAAGAGCATCTCCATCCAGTGCTTCCTCAGAGCAGATGTGTATCTACAATTGCACATATGAGGATTTGTCAAAGTCTGTACAATTGAGTTGTCTGATCTGTCCAGTCTCTGCATAAATTGAAACATTAAATGTCTTTGTAGTGCCTCACAGGTGGGAATGTGGGCGTTCACAAACAACTCACTCGCACTGTGCCACCTTGAGTTCAGATCATGTGCACCCAGAGTTTTCCCTCTGACACCTCAGAAAGTTACAATAGACCCCTGCCATGACCTGATCTGATCAGTGCCTTGCCCGGTTTTCTATCTGTGGTAGCTGCAGGGCAAACTGATGATGATCCTCGACATGAAGGCAGTCTCACCCTGGGCTGTTGACTGACGCAGAATGCGACAGTAGCAGTGTGGTGGTGGTTGTGCTCGGTTGGGTTGGTTCGGGGAGCAGTGCCAGGGTGAGTTGACTTATGGTGCATCATCTAATCAGGCTCTCTTTGTTTTTCGTAGCAGCATGCTGGGACCTGGGGCTGCTGTTCCAAGGCCAACTACGCCATAAGCCTTTGTGCACCACCCAATGTAATCCTCCTGAAACAAGTGTCTTTTTATTTGAGGAGCCGGGCTTCATAACACAGAGCACACTGCATTGTAATTTGAGTTATATGTGTGTTGTAGCAGCAATAAAGTGTTCAGACTACTCTATCTGTGTGTGTGTGTGTGTGTCCTCCTGCTAAAATGATGTTTTGCACCCCATGGAGAAATCGCAAATCGCTGCCTATCAGTGGTCACAAAAAGCAGAGGTGGCACTGAGCCTGCTTTGGAGGCCTTTTTTCACCACAGCTTTGGACGTGTGGACGTGTGGAGATGCACAGCTCTGTGTGATTTGTTTTGATTGCTCCAATGATGTCAAGCAAACAGACAGTGAGTTTGAAGGTTGAGCTAAAGAAAAAAATCCACAAGTACACCTTCACTGGACTTAAATGCTGTCATTTAGTCTAACAGAAGCTTCTGAATGTATTTTCCTGGAATTGTCTATGGCCCAACATGTTGATTTCACCTCCAAACTTCCTACACCCCATTGTGATCAAGCATCAACAGGATGCAGTGGAACAAGTTTGATTGACAGAGGCTCCACTGCACAAGCCAGAGTACCCAAAGGATCCAGTGTCAACGTCCTGGTTCCAGACCCCATAGGACACCCTGAGAGGTCCTCTTGTCCATGTCCAATGGTTCAGAGCATTATTGAGCACATAAGGGGGACCAACACAATACTAGGCAGGTGGTCATGATGTTATACCTGATCGGTTTATATGTTCTATCTAGGTCATTTCCTAACCTTTTGAGACAAAACTGCTCTGCTTTCAGTGCTTAAGACTACAAGGTTACCCCACTAAATGTACATTACAATAAAGGATTATTTCCCCTCTATAAACAAGCTTACATTTGTTTTAATAGATCAAATTAGAGGCCATAAGATCCTTCTTCATGAGGACACCTCTCATCTGAAAGCAAGCGTGTGCCTCTTATATGTTTATAGACCACTGATGGTATTAAACCCAATGAGAGTAAATAATACTTGTGATGGCTACATGACTGGGTCACAGCATATCCAAAACTCATATGTGACCTTGATGCACATAAAGAACAAAGGCTGGCCTGTGTGGTTTGATTTCTTAGACCAGATACTGTAGCATAAACTGCTGAAAGCCTGAATGCTGCTGTGAGAGAAAGATGTTAGAACACAGAGCATGGCCAGTCAAAGTTCCCATACTATCCACCACTGGAAGCCTCCACAATGGGGACAGGAGTATCAGAACTGGACCATAGATCAATGGAAGAAGGTGGCCTGGTCAGATGAATCCCTTTTTCTTTCCATCATGTGGACGGCCAGGTGCCTGTGTCTTGCTTTCCAGGGGAAGCAGGATGCACTATGGGAAGAAGACATACTGTCAGTGGCAGTGTGATGGGCTGTAGTTTTCCTGGGCAATACTTTGCAGGGAAACCTTGGGTTCTGATATTCATATGGGTGTTAATTTAACACATAGCACCTACCTAAACATCGCTGCAGACCAGGTACATCCCTTTATGGCAGTGGTTTTCCCTGAGGGCAATGACCTCTTTTAGCAGGATACCACATCCTGCCACAATGCTAACACTGTTCAGGAACAGTTTGAGGAACATGACAAAGAGTTAAAGGTGTTGATTTGAACTCTAAACTTTCCAGATCCAGTCGAGCATCTGTGGGATGTGCTGGGGAAACACATCCTACTGATGGAGGCCCAACTTCACAATTTCCAAACTTCAAGGATCTTTTGCTGACTTCAGAGGTCTTTGGAGTCGAGGCCGCGATGGGCCAGAGCTGTTTTGAAGGCATGAAGGGGACCAGTGAGATGGTTTTAATGCTGCAGCTGAGTAGAGAATACACACACACATAAATGTACCGTGTGTGTGGTTCCATAGAGTTTCATATAGTTTGTTCTGCCGCCACTGCTCTTCTATACGGTGTGAACACCATTAAACAAACAGACCTGTTTCACAGTGAAGTGACATTTCCTGCTGGGTGGCATTCGACGGCAGCTTGAGAACTGACAAAAGTTGATTTCGTTTGGAAATGTTCTCACAGCCCACGTCACACCTTACTGCCAACAAATGCTAGAACACACCAGTCAAAGTGCAGGTTTTCCAGTTTCCAGTAACCCACAGCAAAAACAATATAATTTAACAGTTATTGAGAAATATTCATACGCCCATAACAGGTGGGTCCTTCAGTTCACACAAAATGTTTCATAAATAAAACAATTCTCATTTAAAAAAGAAGAAAGAATTCAAGTTATGTTAGAGGTGGTTTCATTTAAAAATACATCAGTTTTCTGAGAGCTGATTGCAAGTTTGAAGCTGAGACAAACAGCCCTTCCCCCCCGTTGACACCCTGCATCGGCCAGTTTGTTCAAATAAAAGGTTTCTGTGTTCAGCCTCTGGGCAGAGAGGTGTAAACAATTAGGCCAAGTCACATACTGATGCTTGTTAGCATTATAATGATAATGACATCAGAAGTTTACTTCACCCCAAAGCCCCACTCAGCAGCACAGGGACAGAGTGCACCAAAAAGGTGACTGCATCTCTTGTTGTCACTTAAAACAGCCACCTTCATCCAAAGCTTGTAGCAGAATGCGCTCCTGTAGTAAACATGTAAACCTGTGAGACAGCAACCAGTTCCACGAGTTTCTGACCTTTGCATTTACCGCTTCGCTCTGAAGGCCCAGGAGTACAGCGTAGAGTGTGATGAATGTAAGGGGCCTTGTGACAAATAACCATTATAAACAGTATCTTAGAGCTGAAACACTGAAGGCTTAACACAAAGTACAGTAAATAGAACAGAATAGAATATTGTTATGGGCAGTTTCTCTATACATCCAGGACATACAGAGGAACCGAAAAGCCTTTTCTCTCTCACCTTCGTGTTAGCACCATTACATTATCTATCTATCTATCTATCTATCTATCTATCTATCTATCTATCTATCTATCTATCTATCTATCTATCTATCTATCTATCTATCTATCTATCTATCTATCTATCTATCTATCTATCTATCTATCTATCTATCTGTCTGTCTGTCTGTCTGTCTGTCTGTCTGTCTGTCTGTCTGTCTGTCTATCTATCTATCTATCTATCTATCTATCTATCTATCTATCTATCTATCTGTCTGCTCAGAAACGGCTTCAACAGCTGAGGCTGTAAATTCTCAATATAAAATGAAGAAGAAGCTCTTTAAACATGGAAAATGCAAATGGAAAGCAAGTCCCTGTGTAACCGCTGTCTGTGTGACTAGTTGATTAAATCACACATCTGAACCCTCCCATTACCTTCAAATTTACTAACATCTTTTATCCTTTGGGTTAATTTGAAATGTGACTCCATCAATTTAAACCTCCAGAAAATGATTAGAATTAAAACTGTTACCTAAGTTTATGTGTGCTTTATGTTTGTTTGTTGACTGCCTACATAGGACTTCAAATAAAGTCGTTAGACACGTTAAACACTGAATGAGTTCAAACTGACCCAAAAGATAATAGGAGGGTTAGGTTTATTTAACATTTTTAAAGCTCAGTTAATTTAACTCAGCTGTTCCTCATAAAAAAAACGCCTGGACTAATTAATTAACCAACATCAAGTCAACTTACATTTTTAAGGCAGCTGGAAACTCACATTTCTCAGCTGAATGAACCTGAAGAATGGTTTGCAGTGTGCTTTTACCTGTGATATATTTTCCTTGTCATACTTAAATAACATATTAAATGTGTATTTGAGCATTTTTCCACTGCAGTATTTCAACTATCACTTCAGAAAAATCTAAATGCTAAACCCCAGTAATGATTTCATGCACATCATTCTGTATATTGTCAAATAACTTGTTGCTTTTTCATGTTTTTTAAATAATTATACACAAGTGGAAGAAACCACAGGGTAGGGAACCGAATGAGGCCCCCACATAGGTACAATTACTGTACACTGCATATGTCCCTGGGTTGTACCACAGTAGCAGAGCGGCCTCATGATCAGCCGTGTGCTCAAAGCAACATGGCGCCTGCTTCACAGCACAATCTGTTTGCCTTTAGAGTGGCCTAAATTCAAAATGGTGGCGCTTCCATACTGCACCGCTGTGGAAGTTCAACCAGCAACTTGCAACTGCAGCAGCTCAGCTCCCGTCTCGTACAACAGGCTACGCAGGACATGACAATAAGCGTGTTGTGAGAGAATGTCCTGCAGCTCTCAGCGGGAGTCCTGCTGTACAGATACTATATATACATGACAGAGGGAGGAGAAGGAAGAAAAACGAAGGAAGGGCAGGGGGAGGGGAAAAGGCATTAGGTAGGTCTCAGATAACAATGCTGTTGTTGTGTTGGGTATGGAGGAGCCCTTCCATCGCAGCTGCTGCCTGTTGCTGTCCTTTCCCTCCTTTTTCGCTCGCTCTCGTTTTCCCTCTTGAGTCGTAAGGAGACTGGGAGGCGGGAGCCAGACCGCAGGCCACATGTTTGGAAAAAAAACTGTTTAAACTCACAGGAAGAAAAGCAAAGTAACCTCTCAGATCTCATATCTAATATGTTTGGTGGACAGAAAGAGCCTAACAGAGTTGTGAATTGGAACGCAGACGATGGCATAATCCTCAGGCGAGTGTGACGGGATGAAGGTAAAGGTGACCTCATCCAAAGCTTCTTTGACCAAGGGCGACTTGTTAATTTATCTCCCTCACTCTCTCTTTCAGTCAGTAGCTGCTGGCTAAGTCTGTCAGCCAGGACCAGGTGAGACTGAGCAGCTGTGTCTTGCACAAACGCACTTTTACTTGTGTTTACTGCTGCACCGCGCAACAAACACGACCGTAGTACAGGCAGGTAGAGAGCTGGTGGAGATGACTGTGAATGGATCAGCTGGACGTAAGGAAAAGCTGAGGCTCTCCCTCTCCCTCTTACTAAGTGGATTTCTTCCATGCAGCGAATGGCAGCCTTCCCATATGGAGCGGCGAGTAAAGCCAGATTATACCAGTTTGTGTGAGAGGGGCTCCGGCACCACCAGAGTTCACAGCATGAACCCGCACACACATTAAGATGGACATTATAGCCCACATTAAAGAGCATCTGCAAGGGCCCTTTGTGCAGACAGCTCAAGCAACCTCAGTGTTTTCAATGTTAATAAGACATTTGATTGTTGTTTAGAGGAAGAAATATACAGTTAATGTCACTGAAGCTGTAACATTAATGCAGCTTTATTGTGAAATTACAGACAGGCGGATAAAGTTGAAGAATCTCCTGGATATTAATAAACATATCTGGAAAGTAATATATAAAAAAAATCAGAGTACAGGATTGTGTTGCATTTGTTTACTCAGCAGTCTCAGGCATGTGTTGTGGTGCCGGCAGGGGAGTGCCCATGACCTGCCTTTAACACACTAATTTACATGTGCTAGAGGGCGGAGGCTTGCACCGGCGGCAACGCGGCCTAATAAGCTCAGTAACAATAAACCTTAGTCGGCTTTAACCATTGATTAGCCAACAGCTGACACAACAAAAACAAATCCCACAATGGCGATTAATACATGCTCTGAAGGTGTGCGCTGTTTTGCGTTGCCCTCCGGGGTCACAGCGTATCGTCTCCTTGCAGATAGGGGGGAAATTGAACGGAACTAATCTGTGGTTGCAAACAATGTAGTGAAGCAAAGGGATGTTTTAAGTCAAGCGGCCGACGTGCATGTGTGCTACGTTATGACTAATGATCCCTGACACAGTGGCTCTGGTGGCAGAAGAGGCCTCTGAATTACTTCCATTGCAGGCCACATGCAGGGGGATCAGAGGGCTGCTATTGCTGACCCTCCCCCCACTATCTACTTCCTGTTTTTCATGGTTGTCTGCTCGCTTCTGCCTATACAATACTAGCTGTGTCTGGAGACATTCCAGCTCCTACTATACTGCTACCCTCGTAAAACAGCAACTGTGGGCCAGAGGAGCCTATAACCAGAACAGTGGAAAGGCGGATCGCGTTGCCAGCTTCCCAGCTGCATCATATGAGATGTGCTAATCAGGAGGGTGTTCCACCGACGGCCTGCTGACACGCTTTAACTGGCAGTCAGATCTCCAGTTTCACTAGACTGATTTTTTTTTTTTACATTTTAACCAGGTTTCACACTAGAAAAATGTGAATCAGTGTCTAAACTTACCATAGAGCGTACTGGTTATGTTCTCTGCTACACACATTCACAACATTCACTGTTCTCTGTGGATCTGTGTGTGCTGAAGGTATGTTTATGAATTTTCCTAAAGTGCTCTTTTTACAGTGCAATTTTGAGGTCTTTGTACTTAATTACCTCATTCTCCATTACTTTTATTCCACCGCTATAGCTACTAATTTGATTTTATATACATAACATATAAGATTAAACTAGCCAAAAGTGAATAAATACTATCTTTACCTGAGCCATCTACTATATTAAAGCACTGTTTACATGTTAATGCATCTATAATAATGATCTAAGGTGATTTTGCATAAAGACTGCTCTTGCTTTTGGCACTTTAAGAGCATTTAGTTACTAACATTTCTATACTTTAACTTCAAAAACTTGCAGTAGAGTATTTTCATATTGTGTTATTTCAACTTTTACTTAACTAAATGATCCATCGCTATATATAGTATTTACTTGGTCTTCATGCACACAAACATGTACTTAAACAGAGCCTGCGCAACATAGGTTTCAATAATGATAAATTGGTAATTAATAACTTCTGTTGTAGTAATTTAAAGATGATGTCAACCTGAGAGCTTTTTTAGTGTCATGCATTCAAATTATTTGCCTGAATTTCCAGTGCAAGAAGTTCACCTACAGTTTAAATGATACAAAGCTCACGTGGTTAAGTTTTTCATAGAGTAAATGATTAAACAGAGCTAACAGGCTAACAATAATTAGATGAATGTGAATTTCAAAAGCCTGCACATATACAATTTACATTTCTACTTCAGTGTTTTGTAGAGGAGGAACATAATCCTACAGCGACCTCCAGTGGTCAACATTAAAAGCATCCCTCAGCCAGTGAGAGCTTCTTTAGAAGAGGTTCAGACCTGCAGCTACACCGATCAGACATAACATTATGATCACCTGTCTGATATTGTGCGGGTCCCCTTTATGTGCTCCAAAATGCTCTGAACCATTGGGCATGGACCACAGGACCTCTCAGGGTGTCCTATGGGGTCTGGAACCAGGACGCTGGCACTGGATCCTTTGGGTACTCTGGCTTGTGCAGTGGGGCCTCTGTCAATCCAACTTGTTCCACTGCATCCTGTTGATGCCTGATCACAATGGGGTGTAGGAAGTTTGGAGGTCAAATCAACATGTTGGACCATTGTCATGTTTCTCAGCATGTTCCTGATTGGTTGATGTTTTTCCATGTGGTGGGGTGCATTTTCCTCCAGTGACATTTGGGATTTCCATTTGCATGAGGGAATGTGCTTGTTATTGGACAATGTTTATTTGGGTGTCTAAGTCTCATCAACATGGATGTTAAAATCCAAGGTTTTCCATCAGAACAGCACATAGTACCAATATGATCAATGTTATTCACTTCACCCATCAGTGGTCATAATGTTGTGGTTGATCGGTGTACATTCTACAACAGCCTGTGTTACCCTGAACAGAGGTTGACCATGGTGATCACACTGATATTCATTTAAGTTCCTCACAGGTCCACAGGCCACCTCACAGTAGGAGTGTGAATTTTAGGTAACACACAAACTTCCCACCTTCATTCATCAACTGGCTGCAGGCTCAGATGATGGACTGGAGATCTGCATTACCCGATGAATGGTAGTCAGGAAGATACAGCAATCAGTTATGTCAGAATAAATGAGAATAATGAGAAACTGTGATATTTTGTAATTTATTTTTTTGGGGGGAGAGAGTTTTTCTCAAGATAGAGTGAAAGTAGGGGAGACAGGAGAGCAACAGGCAGCAAAGGGTCTTGAGCTGGACTCGAACTCATGACGCTGCTAGAGGGACTGAGCCCATGGGGTATCGCCTTAACTCAGTGAGCTAAACAGCAAACCAAACTGTGACTTTTTGGGGATCATCTGAATGGACCTAACCTTTATTGTGAACTATTCAAAGACTCTTTAAAAAAGTACGGAATCATCCTAATTCATCAATCATACATTCTGGCTTTTTCCACTGCAGCCGAAGCCTTTGTGGACGTACCGATCGTATGATTCGCACCTGTAGAGTTTCTGTCAGGGCCATTTTTGAAGGAGAATAAAACATCTTATACACTGTACATCGTAGGCCTTCAAAAAACTGCTGGTTAAACTAGGAGTGGATACCAAGAGCCATTTTACTGCCCTCTCGATGTTCTCGTCAAGTGTCTTCTCCTGTCGTCACTGTAAAATTTACTCTTCATGCTACAGAGCAAACCTCCACCGTTGTATTTCCTTCGTGCACATAGAACTGGAGTTATGTCACAAGTTCCTGCAGTGGAAAGCTGTCAATGGTCATATTCAACATACTTTCTGGATACACAGGAGATAAAGATACATGAGGAATTTTGCATTTGCTGTCATAGTAAATGGTTATCCAAAGGCCAAAGGTCATCAGCAGAGAAGATGTTTATTGTATTCTCACTCCAAACAGTGATTATGTCTTTAAAAAATAACCTCCATGAGCCTGTTTCCACTATAAATAAGCCTAATTTGAGTGTGGGTAGCTCACAGGCAAGCAGATTAACTACCTTTCTGGAGTGGGAAGAAGATTAAGTCAGTGTCAGTCCACTGGTGTGTATTTACCTGCAGTAAAACAGCAGCAGACAGGTCGAGTGAACGCTCTAAAACTTTAAAACTCCTACAACACTGATGCCGTATAAGTTCCTTACGAAGATCTTTAGAAGTAGAAGTATTGCGATCTTTTAGTCAAGTACAAATAGCAAGAGAGTGTCCTGTGTTTAAGATCCCATCTGCGTGAAAGTGCAGAGGTGCTATCAGCTGAATGACTATCTAAAGAAAAGGTACTCAGAGGGCAGAAAAATGGTGCCTGTTGTTTATTTAATAACTGCTGTGGCTGCATTAACGTCTGGGCAGCAAACACGATCACGCATGAGTAATAACAGCAATAAACTCCACTTCCAGCCTGGATAATAGGCCTGCTGGAAACTACTGTAATGAAGGACGAGGAAGCTGTAATCATTCACTCAATTTCAGATGACTAGAGAGTGGATAACTTCTAACAGTTTCCCCCCTGAGTGTGAAACTCCTGAGGTATCACAGAACTTTTACCCCCCCAAAAAACTTGGCAATCCGTGGAGTTTGTAAGTTTGTTTTTCAGTTTTTAACATTAACATTAAGTTCTGTCAACTGACCAGCAAGTGTAAAGCTACGGTGGCCCTGAGAGCTCCACGCATGGCAACTGGAGAAAACACAAATCTAAGTGCAGAAATAAGACACAAATAGCACAGACTTTAATTGATTAAAAAAATGATGGACATGCATAGGACACACTTGTTGTTACCATTGCGACTCTTGAAATCTGTTTCAACATATATGAATTGTATATCATTACAGATATGCCCAGAATAAAGTCCAGATTGCCCCCAGTATTTACACCTATCAGGCATAACATTATGACCACCTGTCTGATATTGTGTTGGTCCCCTTATGTGGTCCAAAATACTCTGAACCATTGGGCATGGACAAGAGGACCTCTCAGGGTGTCCTATGGGGTCTGGAACCAGGACGTTGGTACTGGATCCATGTTGGTCCATTGTCATATTCCTCAACATGGTCTTGATTGTTTGATGTTTTTTCCATGTGGTGGGGTGTATTTTCCTGCAGGGGTAGACCAGTGACATTTGGGATTTCTATTTGCATGAGGGAGTGTTCTTGTTGTGGGACAATGTTTATTTGGGTGTCTAAGTCTCATCAACATGGATGCTAAAATCCAAGGTTTTCCACCAGAACACCACATAGTACCAAGATGATCAATGTTATTCACTTCACCTGTCAGTGGTCATAATGTTGTGGCTGATCGGTGTAGATTTATAGGATCATAACTAAATCAAAGCCCATTTTTAGGTGTTTTTTCTTTTTAAATTAAACTCTGATTCTGAATAATCAGACAGAAATTCATGACATCGGCTGTTCCTAACTGAACCTCGCCTCCTTCAAACCACTTTTAAAGACCACAGAGACTGAAACAAATACAGACATCTTTGACAATAACTAACTCAAGCAGATAATAGTGGTTGGGTCCTTTTGTATCATTGTTCTTCTTCAGAATCAGTTTCTGGGTCCAACATGTACTGTATGATTGAATTACTCCAATAGTACAACTTGCCAATGTGTAGCTTAGTGGCTTTATATGGAGCACCATCACTCACATGAGAAGTTAATTGAGAGGCTATTTTTCAGGACCTTAAACACTTTTGGTACCAGGAACAAACCTGTGTCAGGGCTGCTGAATGTGGCGCATGAGGCCGTCTGGTGCTGCTTTGACAAATCATCAAATTTGCTGTTTAAGTTGCAGTTGAGAATTTTTTAGAAGAGATTTAGCTCCATCAGTGTTTAATTTACAGTTTTGATTATTTCAAATCTTATCCTGGCGTGATAATGAGAATAAGGAGACTTGTGAAATATCATCATTTTCCTACAGCTGCTCATTTTAGCCTTACAGTTTTGCATCTTTCACTCACTTTGAATTTGGAGATGTTTTTCCAGGTGGAGACACGTATTAATGCAGTGGATCTACATTCTGTTCCTGTTTTTTATTTCACATTTTTGTTATTTTTCATTAAGTGAGGAGGTTTTGTAACAGGGTCACATATTCCAGACACTATAAAAACAAAGTGAGTCACTTCATTAAAAGCGTTGGGCAATAAAAACTGACTCAAGCTGACTGACTCACGAACAACCCACCTCTATGTGTTTCCTCTGATAAGGCTCCTCACCTGTGTGCTCTGCAGGCAGGTGAAAGCAGGTGGATAAGGGCGGGGTTTCAGTGGCCGGGGCTGAACCTTGCTCCCTGTCAGAGTTTCACAGCCACAGGTGGAGTCCTGCTCCTCACCTGCCGTTTCAGGAAATGAAGCTTTGATCCTCTGTGCAGCGGGAGCTAACGCAGTAAGTTGTGACTGGAGATGCTTTTTTACTTCTGGGAAATATTTAGAGATTGGACCCTGAGATGATTCATATAAACTCTAGGAACTAAGTATGTGAAACCAACACAAGCCTGGAAATGACACGGACCACATTTAAACTGTTTGGTTTTGTCGTGAGTAAGTAACAGGGCGCTCGTGTACTAACAGAGGGGTAAAACTGGATACTGTTAGGTTTTCTAATGTTTGTGATCGAATGTTAAAAAGAATTCCCCTTGTTTCCTTTTGTAAACCTGTTTCTTGGATCACAGATTTACAGTTAACTACTGGAAGCTGTGGTCACCAGTATTTTAGTGTCTTTTTTTACAGTGTTACTATCACAATCTGTTTAAACAGTTAATTACTGTTTCATTTATTGCTGCCTTCTCTTACGGCAATTTTGCAGCGTTACAGTTAAACTTATTTACTGTATAATTGAATACAACAGTCTACAGCAGAAAATGAAGTTTACTGTATAATAATGTAGCTTCTCGGTCCAGTAATGACTTGTATTTATCTTGTGTTGCCAATGTAATCAAAATAAACTAGTTGCTAATAAATTACTGTATAAACTGTAAATTTCAGATACATACCATAAATAACAAACTGTCTTTAATCATTATGATGACGACTTTAGATCTACAAGCTCTGTTTACCATTTAAAAATGCATGTAACTCTAAAATACATAAAAAAATGAAGGATAAAGGCACATTACAATTATATGGCTTGGGAACATATTGTCTATTAAACATATAAGGCAAAATAATCACCCACCCATCATCTATACACCGCTTAATCGGGGATCTTCTAGCTGTGAGGCGACGCTGCAAACAACCGAGCCACTGTGCAGTCTGGAAAAATAATTTATCTTAATATTAAAAAATGATAAAAATGGCCTCTCTCTGGTCTTCAATGAGAACTTATCAAATGTTTTCCTTGTGGCGTAAAACAAATCACTAAACAGTGGTAATTGAGTGCTAATCAGTCGTGCTTTTGGTTCCAAAAAAGCATCAGATTTAAACAGTTTCGAATCATATTTTGGAAAAACAGAACACTCCTGTTGAATTTTTACAGGAAATATTTAAAAATTATCCTTAAAAATGTGTTTTCCAGGGGGGTTTAGTTACAGCAGTTAGTTCAGCAAACCTTGTGGAATAGTGAACATGCAAAAGTACGATTACCTTCCATCCTGTGTTGGAGCAAAGCCGCCCTCTGGGGATTTAGTTGGGCTCAGCATAGCAAGTGCTACTCCTTTTTCAAAAATCACAACTCAAAATATGCTCAACAAACCTTTAAAAATGCTCTTCCAATCATTTCAGTCAGCGTCTTGGAGGAGGTCACAGCTCTCTCTTTAGGCTAGAACCAAGCCAGACTGCTAACCGACAGTCTTTGGTCTTGAGTCTTGAGGTTTAATTTTCCACATGAGGTAAAACTTCTTGAGGATTCAAACATGTAATTTCTGCTTGGTTTGTAGTTATTTCCATCTTATAGAACAACTTCCGAAGAGCCGATTCTGAACATTTTTGAGGACAATGGTTGGATAGTTGTTGCCGTTTCTCACAGCCGCCTCTCTTTCACTTTTCAGATCGACATCATGAGCATGACCGTTGCCTGGAAGCCACGGGCCAACCTCCTCCACATCTGTTTATTACTGTGTGCAACTGGAGGTCAGCATTTATTTTTCTTTTTTTTATGACTTGCAGATTTTATATTTAAATATAAAATTAGCCTACGGAAATGATAGGTCAACCAAAGTATGGAGGGGCTTTTCCAAAAACACAGAAAAAAAAAGATGGAGTCGACGCAACTCAAAGAGAAAATACAGACTGAACCAATGTCACCAGTGTGTTTCCACTACCTCATCCAGAGCTGATGTATTTTGTCCACAGTGGATGTACAAGCCTTCATCTCCACTACTTTTCAAATAGGCTGCAGAGTAGTTCAGGTAGCAGCTATTTACCAATTAATTATATTAGGCCTGTCTAAAATTGTTGAACTGCACAGAAAATAGAAAAACAATGCAGATGTTTGCATTTGTGGCAATTTGGTATCCATCGATCATGCATAACATTATGACCGCCTGCCTAATACTGTGTTGGTCCCACTTATGTGCTCCAAAATGCTCTGAACCATTGGACATGGACTAGAGGACCTCTCAGGGTGTCCTATGGGGTCTGGAACCAGGATATTGGCACTGGATCCTTTGGGTACTCTGGTTTGTGCAGTGGGGTCTCTGTCAATCCAACTTGTTCCACTGCATCCTGTTGATGCTTGATCAGAATGGGGTGTAGGAAGTTTGGAGGTCAAATCAACATGTTGGCCCATTGTCATGTTCCTCAACATGTTCCTGATTGTTTGATGTTGTTTCCATGTGGTGGGGTGCATTTTCCTACAGTGACATTTGGGATTTTCATTTGCATGAGGGAGTGTGTTTGTTGTGGGACAATGTTTTTTTTGGGTGTCTAAGTCTCATCAACATGGATGTCAAAATCCAAGGTTTTCCATCAGAACACCACATAGTACCAATATGATCAATGCTATTCACTTCACCTGTCAGTGGTCATGATGTTGTGGCTGATCGGTGTATATATATCGTTTATTTGCATAAATACATTAATTGTATTTATCTTATTCTTCATTTGCAGAGATTTATCCCTTTTAAATGACCTATGGTGTGATAGGAAACAATGAGGTTAGGATATTGCCAAGGAGAAATCTGCTGCGAGTCTTACAACCTTAAAAAATGTAGCTCTAAGCACTGAGGTAGAACAAGTTGTCCATTAACTCTGTGGTTGTTGGTTTTATCCACCTTCACATGTCTCGAACAAGACACTGAAGCCCACATTGCTCCTGATGGTCAGCACCATGCAGTGAATGACTGAATGTTGAAAGGCACTTTGCATAAAAGTGATCTGCAATGACAAACTGATCAACTGTTTGGTAGATAACTAAAAGCTATTTTGATGACAACTAGTCAATAACTAAGCAAAAACAAGCAAACAAACCAACATGCCAACATCTCAAATGTGACTATTTGCCAGTTTTACCAGTGTTTGATGGCAGTAAACTGAACCTGTTTGTTAAAGAAGTGAATCATTAGATTATCAGACCCAGCAAAAGTGATTTTTTTGTTGGTTGGTAGAACATCTTCTCACTCCCCTGGTCACCTGGAGAATGGAGAGTTAATTCATGTTGTGCTTCAGTTACCTGCTTTGCCTAGTTGTTAATCCAAGTTTGCCAATCCTGATGTGAGTAAATTACAATGTGAATGATTTTAAAGTAATGATAAAATGCTCTGCACTTACATAGCATCTTTTTACCTTAGTGTTACTCAGAGCACTTTACAGTGTGCTTTGCATTCACACATTCACACATCAATGGCAACAGAGCTTCCATGCAAGGTGCCTGCCATCAGGAGCAACTTGGGGTTCAGTGTCTTGCCCAGGGACGCTTCGGCATGTGGAGAAGCCGGGGATCAAACCACCAACCTTACAACCAGTGGACAGCCCGCTCTAATACCTGAGCCAGGGACTTGTAACCTAATGTGTTATATGGTCCTTCCATTTTTCTTCAACTGTATTTTTCTACTTTTTACTGCACAACTGCACCAATCAGCCACAACGTTAAAATCACCTGTCTAATTGTGCAGGTCCTCCTTGTGCCACTTATCAGCTCTGATACACTGGGCCATCAACACCGGGCCTCTGGAGGTGTCCTGAGATGTCTGGCATCAGGACATCAACATCGATTTTTTTGGGTCTTGGGTCTCCTGGGACATCTTTGCGCTCTTTGTCCTTTATTAATAGAGATAGAGTGAAATTGGCGGTAGAGAGGAGACAGTGACATGCAGCAAAGGGTCGTGAGCCGGACTCGAACTCATGGCCACTGCTGAGGGACTGAGCCCATGTGGTACCGCCTTAACTCAGTGAGCTAAACATCGATCCTTCAAGCTATTTTTGATTCGTTTGTACAGTGTGGCAGGGTGCATCGTATGTCTCCATCTGCTGGAGAACAGGGTTCTGTCAGGGAGTGTTGTTGCTATGAGGGGTTCACTTAGTCTGCAATAATGTTTACATGGAAGATACGCGCCAAAGTCACACCCACATAAATGCTAGGACCCCAGGCCTCCTAACAGAACATTAGGTTGAAACAAAATGATCAACAGCTACATCACCTGACAGTGGTTTTAATGTTGTTTTCAATACTTCCAAGACCCAGAACTCAGTACTGTGTCAGAACGCCTCCAGTGCAGCAGGTCAGACAGGTTTTTTTGTGCTATTAGTAGCTAATAATCATTAGCCCAGGTGCTTTCTTGAAGAAAAGTTAATAGTGAACCAGACCAAAGTGTTGGGAACCTAATCATTCTCATCAAAGAGCTGTGCTAAATCTTGACACCAGTGACTGATTAAGAAGCAGAAGAGCAGTTTTTCTTTTTAAGAATGCAAGAAAAGTAAAAAAATTCAATTGACCAACTCACTTTCAATGCTCAACATGCAAGGGATTAATGACATGTTTGAGTTTCAGTCTTGTCAAAAGTCCACAAAAGCAAAATCAATGTCCTTTGTAATGCCCTTTATGTACCTTGAGCAAACACGTCTCAAGCACCAATCTCAACAAAGAGCATTATGCTCCTCTAACACACAGCATGCCGCCACATTGTCCTGAGTCATGTAAAAGTTCAGCCAAAGTTTCCCGACTGATTTAAATCAGAGACATGAGACTTTATTTGCTTTATTTCCTTACATTGCATTCTGTTGCATGATTTATGGATGCCGTTGCTCCACTTTTGCACACCTGCAAGAAGCTGCCTATTACAAGGAATAACTAAGGACTTCATTAGGAGCAACTGCTATTAATGCTGTTATCCAATCAGCAATTAAAGGGCCAGCAGTGCAGTGCATGAAATCCTGCAGAGACACATCAAGAGCTTCAGTTAATCTTCCCATCAAACAGTGGAATGAGAGCAAAATGTGATTTTAGAAGCCTCCCTGGTCATTAGATCTGAATCCATCTTCAGGATGTGGTAGAACTGGAGGTTCACCGCCTGAATGTGTCGATGGCAAATCTGCAGAAACGATGTGATGCAATCATGTCAACATGGAGCAGAATCTCAGAGGAAGGTTTCCAGCATCATGTGGAATTCATGACAACAGCACAGTGTTAGTTTGGCGTTCCTAATGAATGACTCAAGGAATTATTTGTGGATTTATAACACGTCAGCAACTTTTAGCACAAAGTCACAGAGCCCAGAGGGAGCTGTAAATATGAAAGAATATTTTCTGATTTAAAAACATCCCACAGTTAAAGTAATATTGAAGCAAATAAATAAATGTTGCATGGTCCGGTTTCATTAATCCATCAGTCAGGTCTATCAAAAACAGCTTAAACAGCAAACTCCAAATGTTCAATAGAGCAAAATGTGCTTTCAAACCCCAACAATTCCTTATATCAGCACACTGAAACAGCTGAACACAACTGTAATATCCTGACACACTGTCTCTTATGTGTCCAGTGGTGTCAGAAGAGGTCCAGCTGGAGCCGCTGAGTTCGACGGTGCTGCAGGGGTCCGATGTCCAATTCAACGCCACGGTGGTGGGAGTGTGGCAGGTCATGACGTGGAGTGTCCAAGAGTTTCTGGTCCTCACCATCTCCACAGTCGGTCCCATAATCCCATCATCAGACCAGTTTTCTGCCAGATTCTGCTCCAGAGACAACAGCTGTGTGGAGTTCACCATCCACAACGTGACCCGCAGTCAGTCCGGGCCGGTCACCTGCACCGTGCAAGGAAGCTTCAGACCAAAGACGGCACAGCTTTATGTACAAGGTGAGGTTTTTAACATCTGTTACACTTTGCCTATGCTTAATGACTTTTGGGCTGGGTAGTGTTTTGAATTAAACCGGTTTTAATCTGTATTTTGACCTCTGACCTTTGCTGAACGTAGTCGTGAGGGAGGTGTAGTCAGTTGAATGGACTCTAGAGGGCAGCATTAGGCTCCTGTCCGTCTCCTCAGAAGCTTCTGACATCAACTTCTGATGACAAAGAATACAAGATGAAAAAGAGGAACATAAAGCTTCAAACCCAGAATGACAAAGGAGAGGAAAAAATCTTTCTGACAGTATTTTAGATGTCCCAACGTTTCATATCAGATGGCCGGCGTTGGCTCGTTATCTCTCCATCACCTTCAAAGCACATGTAGAAAACTTTGTTCCTTTCAGACAGTCGGCAATAATTCATATCCACACAGAAACAAGATGTAGAAATGTCAGGGATTCACTTCATGAGGACTTAATGGAGGAGAGGAGAAACGTCCAGCTTGTGTGGGCAGCCTTGTTGAAGCATTGCAGCTTTTAGTTGTGAGTAAAAGAAAATCACTATAAATGCATCTGCAGGAGTCGAGGCTGTGCTGGCAACAAGATAAAGAATAATAACAACATATGGAAAACTATTCTAGGCAGCATTTCCCATTATATGAAGGCAGTCACTGAAATAATCTAGAGTCTGTTTTTACAGAGTGATATTCTAACTAATGTGCTTTTAAGCAGTGTGGGATGGAAGCCTTTCAGTTTCCTGCAGTATGGAAATAATGATGCAAATATTTTTTACAAGCACATGTTATAGAGCAACTCCCAGCTTCACCATTCAGTCCTAATGTGTTTTTTAAAAGCCAGTGGCTTTAAATCAAACATGTACAAGCACTTTAGCAAAAATAAGACAACAAGTCAAAGTTCTCCAAGTGAACCAACAGACAGGATATGTGGGGCACTTTTCAGTTGTGTCTAGAGAGACACAAAGTTGACCTCATTTCATGACTATATGACTAATACTTGACACAATTCTCAGGTTAAATGAAAACATTTGACCCCTCTGGTGACGCTTCCCTAGAGCCATGCAAGTTAAAAACAAGACCGCACAATTCAGTTCATGTCTCTTTAACTCTCTGTAAAATACAGATGTGTAGAAGACCACAAACCCTGACCCAGTGTGCCACAGACTAACAATAACTAATAGGTGGCCTTTTTTTGAGCACAATTGCATCAGTTTACTTTCAGATTAGGCAAAAACTAAGAAAACAGAAGTTATTCATGTATTTCTATTTTCCGAAAACCCACTCACCAATATATCATGTGTCAGTATGTGTGCTATAACTCTTAAAAATGTGAGATCAGTGACTCAAATCTTTCCTGTACTATGATGAGTCTACTTATAAAAATACTAATTATAAATATGTTGTAGGACTCAGCAGGTAATAGTCTGAATATGATGTACGATATGACTGTGATGCTTGTTGTTCTGCAAACGCTGTAGCGGTGGGATATGTTTTAATATCAGAAATGTAGATGTAAGGGCCTCACACACGTCTCTAACACAGATAATTTGATTGGAATTACTCCGCCTTACACAAAAGTGAAAAACAGCTTGTATTCTAACACTTCCAGCTCAGCTCTGACCTCTGTTCATCGGCTTTTCTCACAAGTTGAGCTGTTTTCCCAAATAACCAGCCTTAAACCAAACCGCTTACACAGCAGCGGGCAGTAAATCTAGCAGAATACTCTATGTATGCCTTCTCCCCTCTGTATACAAAGAGCTAAACCTGGCTGTAATCTGATGGTAATCTGATTGTGAAACATCTGGGCTCCAGTCCTGCTGTGAATGGATATTGATTGTGAAGCCATGTTGGTGTTCTGGTCTCATGCTGCTGATTAGAACCTGATTGCTTTTCTGCAAGGGGACATTAATGAGGGACACCGACAGGCAACGGAAAACACTGTTTAACGAGGCAAAGCTTCTTACAGGATAAAACAGGTTTTTGTCTTCTCCCATGTCAGGAATGCTAAAGGTGGGCGTAGATTCAGTTGGCATCAGCTGCTTTATTCATGCTTCACAACCAGCTGACCAGTAACATCCATTAATTTTAACCCTTATAGTCTATGAGCATGGACTGTATCCACAGATCAGGCATAACATTATGACCACCTATCTAATGCTGTGTTTGTCCCCTTATGTGCTCAAAAATGCTCTGAACCATTGGGCATGAACAAGAGGACCTCTCAGGGTGTCCTATGGGGTCTGGAACCAGGACCTTGGCACTGGATCCTTTGGGTACTCTTGCTTGTGCAGTGGGGCCTCTGTCAATTAAACTTGTTCCACTGCATCCTGTTGATGCTTGATCACAATGGGGTGTAGGAAGTTTGGAGGTCAAATCAACATGTTGGACCATTGTCATGTTCCTCAACATGTTCCTGATTGGTTGATGTTGTTTCCATGTGGTGGGGTGCATTTTCCTGCAGGGGTTCAGGATTTTCATTTGCATGAGGGAGTGTGTTTGTTGTGGGACAATGTTTATTTGTGTGTCTAAGTCTCATCAACATGGATGGCAGAATCCAAGGTTTTCCATCAGAACACCACATAGTACCAATATGATCAATGTTATTCACTTCACCTGTCAGTTGTCATGATGTTGCAGCTGATATTCTGTACTAGAGGGATGCAGCCTCCAGATCTGACAAGTGAAGCTAAGTGCCTTAAACCTGCATTTCTTCCAACAGCCATCAGGGGGCAACTTCTGTGGTTGCAGGAAAAAGTCTGATTGTGTAGAAGTCTATGAGAAAATGAGTGTAGAAGTCTATGAGAAAATGTCCCTACTTCTCAGTTGATTTGTTACCCAAGTAAACATTTACCGAATGAGTTAATGGTCTAAAACACAGTTTCAAGGCTCCTTCAATACAGCATGATGTTCATTTGGCAAATTATGGTGCCATTTAGAGTAAAACAGATGAATAAACACGATATCTATATCTATACCTTGTAGTCACAGACCACCATGTTCTTATTCAGATCCACTCCTTGTTTGTCACATTCAGTTTTAAAATATAAAGAAGGCAACAGTTAAATACAAAACCCAAGATTTTAAAATGGTAGTCCAAAAACCATAACAATATTCATGTTATATATTCAGTCTATGTGTATAATAACCAACAGTTGTCACTGAGTGTCACAATTTGCTATTATCTCCACCCCATAACTTTTGGCTCCATTTTGCTCCATGTACTCCATGTATACATTCTTTGTTAAGATTCCTCATTGCTGCTCACATTCTTTTAGTTTTGCAGATTATTTTCCATCAGGCCCACTTCTAGTACCAATTGCTGTTTTCCTGATCTCTCGCTGATCTGATTGCAAACAAATCCCATTAATCTCTCACCATCTGGCTCAGAGACCATACAATAATAGTGGCACCCTTTCAAAAAGGAATTTTATTTAAGAGATATTCATTTTTGCTTGACAAATCTTTTATAAAAAAGATTAATTTAAATTTAAGTGAACACAGAAAATCAAAAACTGCAACGTAACACAAGGTGGTGCCATGGGAGAGGGAGCCTCCAACTCCAACCAGTCAGAAACAAACCACTTACACAAGCATTTTAAAAGGGGTCAGACATTTAGAGTTACATTTTAGACATTGATTGCAGTAGATACAGATTTTTTTGGATTGTTTTCCAAAAAAATCAGACTGTCTGGACTGTGGATTCATGGCTCTGGTGAGAAGTTACAGCAGTAAGGTGGTGGCTTTAGGACTAACTGCGAGGTCATTCTAATGAAAGAACAATGAAGGTACAATGGTCAGTTTGGAAACACAGATTTCGGATACACACACCACTTCTTAGTAAGATCAGTTCATTGTTAGTTTTGGTCTATTTACTGGAATTTTTGGAAATAATAAAAACACAGAATAACATTTAGCCAGGAGCCAAGAATCTAATGAGGGCCTCGGTAAGCTAAGCTGAACACTAGGCCAGAAGTATGTCGTCCTCTTGACTTTAACTCTCCTCTGTCTTCATCTGTCAGAGAGTGGCACCGTCAGCATCGTGGGAGGAAACATGACGGTGGATGAGGACCAGGAGGTGGAGTTCCAGTGCCTAACATCTGCTTGGTTCCCTGTTCCTACTGTCAGCTGGACCCGAAACGGTGCATCTGTGAACAGCAGCTTGTACAACACTACCAGCGTGGCCGATGGGGATTCCTTCAACTCCACCAGCGTCCTGAAGTTCCAGGCAGTCAGCAACACGACAGTCACATGTCTGGCGACTGTGCCGACGCTTCCAAGCCCAGAGTCCAGCTCTGTCTTTTTAACAGTCGGTAAGAAAGTTTCGCACAACTTTTTGCTGCTCATAAATCTCCGACAAAGCTTTCGCCCAGCATTTCTGCCTCTTGGGGAAAAGTCAAAAAGGTAGTTACAAGGGAAGAGGTGTACTTACTAAATGCACTAAGAGTAGGATGTGAAGATTTTGCTCCACCCTGGTGGTAGAATCAAAAGTTACAAACTCTTGCAGCTTTAAAGGGGAACTAAACTCAATTTCCATCCATCCATCCATTATCTATACACCCCTTAATCCCCTGTAGGGACACATGGGGCTGGAGCCTATCTTAGCCGACTGGGGGGAAGGCAGGATTCACCCTGGACAGGTTGCCAGTCTATCACAGGGCTACACATAGAGAGAGACAACCAAGCACACTCTCATTCACACCTACAGACAATTTAGAATAATCAATTAACCTCAGCATGTTTTTGGACTGTGGGAGGAAGCTGGTGTAAACCCACGCTGCACAGGGAGAACATGCAAACTCCATACAGAAAGATCCCAGGCGTCCTAACCGGGACGTGAACCAGGGATCTTCTAGCTGTGAGGCATCGGCGCTAACAACCGAGCCACCGTGCAGACCTAAACTCAATTTATACATCCATTTATACAGTAAAAGTGACCAGTTTTTTGTCCAGGAAACTTGAATTTGACTCTTCTCCCTGGCCATAATTATACTTTAGCGTTTTTAGTTAAAGTCTCATGTTAACTTTTGCTTTCTCTCTTCGTTTTTCATACATTGTTTGCATTTTCTGTCAGTGTTTGTTTAGGTTTTGGCGTCAAAACTACTCTGTTAGGTTTTTAAAATGACCATGGTTTGGATTAAAATCCATCCTGCTTTAAAACTTCACTTTTCTAGGGCGAAAGCTCTCCTGAAGAGAAAACGGAGAGTATATGAGAGTGATAAAAGTAAAATTGACTATTTTCAGTGATTTCAGTTTCTGTACCGCCCCAGTGTGAGTCATGTGAGCCTCCGAAGCTTTGGAAATTCTTGAATTGCATCTTGGTATTAATAGTTTTAATTAGCTCTAATAGTAGAATTTAAAAACTGAGGGTAATTTTCTGTATGTTTCTATTTGTGTCATAATCTCAACTGGGACACAGACCCCTGTCTCTGTTTAGGCTACTTGGTTTCTTGTTTCCTGATCAAACTTTGGTTGGTGAAGTTGCATTGTGGGTAATGTAGGCACTAGGTTTAAATAACAAAGAAAAAATGACTTAAACTCTCCATCGTGACCCTGGCAGTGTTGTAAGACTGCAATGCTTTAATATCTCTCAATTGCATTGATGTACAAGTCGAAGTCCTATGAATGACGGAGAATCCACAAATAGAGCTCTCCACCTGATATTCATGTACGACCCAGGTAGCTGAGAAATAATCCAATAATATCAGCTTTTAATTCAATAAAAAAACCCATTCAACATGTGATACGCAGCAATTACATTAGCAGCAATAACCCCGAGAGTATGGTTTCAGCCAAAGATGTGCACAGAGACCGCATGGATCACAATCTGCAATACACAGTCGTGGAGAGGTTGCACTTCTAACACCAAGTACAGATCCTGTTTCAATCTACGGCTTGCACGGAAAAGCAAAATGCAATTTCAATCTGTATAAGAAAGACTTGTTTACAGTTTTATCTGGACACAAGCTGGATGGGAGATTTATATGTTAAAGCTCGGGGGTTATAGTCGGTCAGAGAAGCCACTGGATTAACAGCACCATTGTTTTCTGTGACTGCAAGCAGAATATAATATATATGTTATCATAGCAAATATAGAAATAAGTGTGCAACATTGACTTTTCAGTGCTTTCAGTATTTTTAAACATACATTCTGTGGGTTTCACAGCTTTAAAATGAATGTAATGCTCCTCACCTCCCTTTGGGTCTACATGTTTGACAGTAATAAGCTTTTAAACCTTCCAACCTTCTCCCACTCCTAATTGTGGTCTTTCATCCTGCATCAGTTCCCAAACCTCCTGACTGGACTGTGCTGATCGCTGTGGTTGTGTCTATTGGAGGCACTGCTCTGCTGGTTTTGCTCATCATCGGAATCATCTTCTGCTACAAACGCAGGAAAGAAAAAAGTAAGAGGCTCATTATATCGGTCCAACTTACACTATTGTGCATGTGCAGGATTACAGACATCCACTCCTAAGAAAGAAGCAGAAATGTTTCTTACACATAATAAACTAATAAGTCTTTTTCTTTCTTGCAATCCTCTCTAGAATCCAACTATCAAGATGAGATGAGGTAAAAAGCCAACAAAATGCTGGATATTTCGGTACTTTTTCATCATGTGGCTCCACTCTGTAACCTTCTCTGCTGTATTTATGTTATATTTGGGTTTCAGGAGAGTGAGGACACAGAGCCAGTTAAGTAGCACCAATGCAGCTGGACGGAAACAAGGACAAGATAACGCAGCATATGTACGAGACGGTCAGACAAGTAAGACTGAACTCAAACTCTGTTACATGCTGTCTTCATAAAGCCATAACCCATAATCTACTAGTGATACAGTAAAGATCCAACCCCTCTCTTCTGCTCATGGCCACACATCAGAAACATAACTTTATTTAGAGATATTCACCACATGAGCACAGTACAGACTAAAATAAGGCCTTACATTTACATTCTGACACTTGAACCCTCTAATAGACGGAACCATCTGGATTAGGTAATAATGCAAGACCCAGCTGCACTTCAGTTGTGGAAAATTTCCCCCCCATAATTTGCAAGTTATTACAGATTTAAGTGTTATCAGACCATCAAATGGCTACCATTACTGCAGATCATTCATGTGCATATAGGCCAGTAGGGACCTCATTACACCTCCAGTAAGTTAGGGTTAGTTAGCGGCCGTTCAGTGGATGGATGACTGTGATAACATTGGTTATCTCTTGCAGTCGTGTCAATAAGTGCGTGTAAAATGTTAAAAATAAAACTTTAATTATATTCGAGATGAGACTCAAGCCTCTTAGGTTAAAATTCATCTCCTCCATTCCTTGCAATCCCCAAATCCAATCCTCTTTGTAGGTTATAATTTGGGGTTCCATTGTCATTAAATCAGGCAGTAACAGCCTACTGAGTTTACCAGAAGGTAGAGGTCCCTACTGGTCCATATAGACTGACCAGCCACAGCATTATGACCACTGGTGAAGTGAATGACATTGATCATGTTGGTACTATGTGATGTTCTGATGGAAAACCTTGGATTTTAACATCCATGTTGATGAGACTTAGACACCCAAATAAACATTGTCCCACAACAAACACACTCCCTCATGCTAATGGAAATCCCAAATGTCACTGGCCTACCCCTGCAGGAAAATGCACCCCATCACATGGAAACAACATCAAACAATCAGGAACATGTTGAGGAACATGACAATGGTCCAACATGTTGATTTGACCTCCAGACTTCCTACACCCCATTGTGATCAAGCATCAACAGGATGCAGTGGAACAAGTTTGATTGACAGAGGCTCCACTGCACAAGCCAGAGTACCCAAAGGATCCAGTGCCCTGGTCCTGGTTCTAGACCCCATAGGACACCCTGAGAGGTCCTCTTGTCCATGTCCAATGATTCAGAGCATTTTGGAGCACATAAGGGGAACCAACACAATATTAGACAGGTGGTCATAATGTTATGCCTGATCGATAGATACATATATGGGGAAGGTGATATTGACCATTTAATGGGTTGTAAACATCCAGATTGGACGTAATCAAATGATCAAAAACATGCACTGAACATGGAGTTTGAAACCGCTGAGGTCTCGAGGCTGCAGACAAGTTGCCCACTCGGCCCAGTTAGTAATGCAGCTTTCCTTACATGTCTCTCCTCTGTCTACAGGTGTTGCTCCCAGTGAACTCAACGACAGCGGCTTTTTTCAGGTAGGATTCAGTAGCACACAATGACAATGCAAACATTATGAGTAGAAAATATTTGCATGCTTTGGTGTGCATAGACCCCTGTAAGTTATGGGTTTCCTTCTCAGTGTTCCTTTAGTAGAACTGGATGCAGCTTTCCAACACGGCGTCCAATTAATCCCAATGAAAGTTGCTCTTTCCAATGAAACATCTGCCATGTTTTGGAGGGCGTCCTCAGACTTCTGCATTATGGGACATGTGGAACATGTGCTTTAGCATCCTTGTCCATTTGAGCTGGTTGAAAGCACATGCTGACCACAGCTGTGGACTCAGACAACTCTTTAGCCAGTGACGACCCTCAACATGAAGGTTGGGTCAGTTTGACAAAGAGTTTGATGTTGGCTTTTTGAGATTCATGGTGAAATCATTAACCTGTCCCTGCAAGTGGTCAGAACAGGACTTTCAGAGAGCGCTCCAGATGTAAAAGGAGCACTTGGAAGACTACTTTGAAGAGGATAGCGGGCAAACTTGAACTGTTTTTGGTTTTTATTGGCCCAGTGTCTGAACTCTTTGATCACACCTTGTATTTTAGTAGCATCCTACTCGTGCAAAGAAATGAACCTTTAAGTTGCAGGTTGTTAAAAGTGTTAATATACCATTTGAAGCGGTTCACCTGTAAATCATGTCACTGTTTCCAAGTCACTCCTCAGTAAGTAAAGTTTTGAGACACCACTTGCACTAAGTACCAACACATCAATTACATTATGCATCTTTGCAAAGTCTCACATGTTTGCAAGTGTAAATCAAACTGTCATAAACTCACACTTAAGGACGACTGATAGGTGGTGATTTATTCAGCCCACTTTGCTCTAACAAATGAAAGGAAGAAAATTACCAATTTATTATCTTTAATTATGAAGATGCTAATCATTCTTTGTGCCATTCATCAGGCTCGCTACACACGGATGATTCATTACCTTGTCATTCTACTAATTTAAGCAATGAACGAGGCACCTCATGAACAAATATATTATTCAAGTCTGCAATTACAGCCCAGTAATTCCAACCTGATTGCCTTTTCAGTGGAGCAATACAGCTTGTGTGTTTTATAGATTTTAAAATAGCGATGAGGGATAGGCCTGGTAAAGTCAGGACCATGATGTTTACCTGCAAACCTTAAGATACATGATTATTAACGTCAGACTTTGATTTTTAGATGCCTGATGTTGTGAACAGCCACCACACAGGAAACGGCAGCAGTAGCGCCAACAACACTGAGGACGGATCAGGCTTCAAGAAGCACAGACATGTCACCATAGTGTGAGCTCAGACTGAGGACAGAGGAGTCTGCAATGAGGAAGAACTTGTTCAGCACCTGGAGGAAGGCGGACTGGATCTGCTCGGAATAAAGACTGATGTACTGGAACGTCAAGGCTGTCGGCTCAGGAGGAGTTTTATCTGCAGAATCTTAGGAAATACAGCAAAAATATATTCGGATCTTAAAACAACTGTGTGTTATTTCTGAATTGTGTATATTTGTATTGAAACATAATGTTGATCAAATGAAATATTCCAAAGTGAACTTCTTTTGTTCTTCTACTTCTGTACATTCCTTAATCCTCCTTATCTGCAATACCGTTTTCAGACCAATGCTATATTTTTAAAACCTCAATCAATCAGATTTTATTTATCTAGCACTTTTCATCCAAACAAAAATGCAACACAAAGCACTTTACAGATAATAAAAAATACAATAAAATAGTCTAAACAACCCCCACAGTCAAACTGTCAATAAAAGACTCTAAAACACAGGGAAACTGAGGAAACGCTAGATGAGATAAAATGAAATAAAACAAGGCAAAATAGGTGAGATAAATAACGAAAATAAAAATAAATTAAAGAAAATAACTACTATAAAAATAGAGGTAGAAGTAAAAAATAAATTACATGTATAAACAGAATAAGAAATCATAAGAATGAAGTGATAAATGACATTAAATAGATTAAAATAGGTAAATATAGAAATTAATAAATAAAATTTGTTCTAAGAAGAGTACTAAATAAAAGCTGTCTAATCAATCAAAAGCCTGAATGAAAAGGTACCTAATGAAACAATTACTTAACCAATAAATTCTTTAATTTTATTTTTAAAATTAAAGTTTTTATTTTTAAGTTATAAACATATTTACGAAAAAATAATTTTAAAATAACTTTAATTTATTTTTAATTTTATTAAATGAATAAAATTATAATTAAGTTAGAATAAGGAACATTTCATTTGCAGAAATTGTTGGCCAGATGTAAAAAAAAAAATTAACCTGTAATAAATGACAATCATGCCATTTATTACAGGTACATATCACAGTGTATATACAGTACGTCTGCTTGCTGAAGTATTAAATTAGCATCCATTCAATGTTACTTTTTTCAATACATTTATTTCACCCATAAACTAATAATGTATGAAACAAACCTAAACCTTTATTCAAAAGGCAAAAAATAAAATACCTCGTCAGGAAACCAGCAGGCGTTTTGTTTTCTGAGCTAATGGGAATGACTGGAACAAGTTTATGATGAGAAAACAGAAAACTGATCTATTTATCAATCCGTTGTTCCACTAACATTTCAGACAGGACCTTTATGAACTTGTTGAGAGAGACTAGACAAGGGGTGTCCAATCCTGGTCCTTGAGGGCCACTGTCCTGCATGTTTTAGATGTTTCTGTCTTCCAACACATCTGATTCAAATGATCAGGATCGTTATCAGGCTTCTGCAGAGCTTCGTGATGAGCTGATCATTAAATCAGGTGTGTTGGAAGAGGGAAACATCTAAAACATGCAGGATAGTGGCCCTGGAGGACCAGGGTTTGACACCCCTGAACAAGACAGAGCTGCTCAATGACTGCTTCACACCGGGATGAAAAACATTTCTTCCACCGTTTATTTTAAGACTCTTGTTTAAAAACATCCGTCAGTTCGACAACACTGGAGCTCAAAGTCTGTCCAGACACACAGCTGAGCCAGTGGTGGCGCTACTGAACCAGAATAAAGACCATGTTGAACATATCTAAACAGTTTCCTGGATGATTTTATCTCTGATCAGAACAAAGATAAATGAGATTTAAATGGTCACATTTGTAACTAAAGTTCTGATTGTGCATAAATAATAAAATAATTTGTACAGAATTAGCTTTAATGAGAGTTAAATCAACAGATTTGAATGGAGGTTCTAACTTGAACAAAAAAACTGTCGATTTCCAGTGAAAGGTCTTAAATGTGTTAAATGATAAACAAACTGAGCTCCGTACAGGAGAAGGATTGATGAGAGAAATCAGCACATTTTCTGACTTCATTGGATTTTTGATAAGTAATAATAAAGTAATTGATATATTATTTACGACGCTTCAAAAACAAGTCACAAATTACTACAGAAAAAGGAATAAACAGAAGAGGGAGAAAGAAAAATAATTATTACATGAATAATTTAATTGCTACACAATAAAAGAAGAAAAAAATAACAAATCAGGTTTACACAGAGTTAAAGCATTAACAATAAAATCACCAACAAGAAGAATGCAATTCTGAAAATAATGATAATAAAATTAAAAAAAATTAAATTAAAATAAATTAAATTACTTAACATTAAATTTAAAAATTTAAAATGAAATAAAAATTTAATTAAAATGAATTTAAAATAAATTCAAATAAAATAAAATAAATAAAAATAAAACATAACACACAAAATAATACAATGAAATTAAATCAAATCATAATAAGGTACTCTCTAAATCGGACCAACATGGATGTTTTTCTTTTCAGTTTTTTGGCAAATATGTCATGAATTTCTGTGAATTACTGGATTATTTTATTCTTCAGTTTTCTAAAAATGCTCGTACAACTTGAGAACATCTGGTCACATCTGGACGAGTCATGCAGGTTTTGGAGAACTCTGTGATGCTTCACTTAAAGCTGAAAAGTTTAACAACCACTGCTGCAGCGCGAACACATCCAGAGTGGAAGTGCATCCTACTCAGATCCAGTCTGACCATTCAGCAGGTTTGCTGAACCAGGTGAACTCAGGTGACCTTTACTTGGCAAGAAAACAAACGTAGCTGGACTTTTCTGGCCGAGATTCAGGCAGCAAACTCCCCGTGGGTGAGTTTGAGGATCAGATACGAGCCAGCGATGGCAGCACTCACTGTGGATCAATTAGGCGATAACATGGTGTCCACTGGACTTCATGTTCATTATCAGTCGTCGCTAATTAAAGGTTTTAATTCAATTTGTGACCGAATTTAATGCAAACTTTTCCTAATAGCCACTGAAAGTCTTAGATGAGATTGGAAGCTTCTGTTTCTTTAGCCTGCACAGGTTCTAGATGCCTTTCAGCTTACGTTTGAGCACTAGGCAGATTCACAAGTTCTCCGGGTTCCTGCAACGTTCTATCACTGACTGTTTGTTTAATCAAGGCTCACTGATTTCCTGGTAGGAAAGTTTAGTCCTGTAGTAATAAATCCTGAAAGCACTGATTCTGGACAATTCAAATGAAGGCAACTGGACTCAGTAGAATGACTGAAGACTACTACTGCTGCTGCTGCTGCTGCTACTACTTCTGAGTCCAGCTGCCTTCGATTCAGTTGCCCAGAATGACCATGACCTGGATGAATGAGAACATTCACAGACCTAAAAGCAATGATTTACCCAAAGCTGCAGCAGACAGAAATCTAAGAAACAAACTAAAATAAGCTGAAAATACAACCCTCCTGTTTTTAAATCCTCCCCTCTTGCACCTTGCACCAGAGGAGCACGAGCTTAAAGGCGTCTGCACACAGTTTAATTTCGCAAAAACAGTCCACCCAAAACCCACTGATGACTTCATACAAGAGTAAAACCTCCAGCTCTTCATGCTGTCCCTCCTGCTGTGGATAAAAAGACCTGTGATTGGCCAGAGTCTGCTGTCACAGGTTAGTTTTACTAAACTCTTGGAGAGACAACAAAACTTGGAGGAGGTCCAGCTGAATTACAATATGGTGAAAATTTATTATGGTATTTCTGCCCAACAACTCCTTAAACATACTTTGAACATTATTGTTATTAGTTGCTCATTTGAAGGCAGAGAAACAGGCTGTGAATATGAAATTGACCTAATTTTCGCCTAAAAAGTCGAGTTATTTGTGCAAACATAAAGATACTACTTTTGTCTGTAAGCAGCTCCAGATTCATCAAAGCCTAATCACTTCCTAATTACTACCCTTGGAAAAAGAACAAACTATTTTTATCTCCTTTGTCTCCACGGGAGTTTGGAAGCTGGACAATCCGAGGATTCAGTTCAGAGAGATTCTGAGCGAGAGTGAAACTAAGCGAGAGGCATGATTTGGATGTTGACACCAACATTATATAGAGTCCAGCTCTGCAGACACGTCGACTGTAATGTCTCTCAGTGTCAGAACAAATGGTGAGGATGCTGATGGAGAGTGAGGCTCTGCTGCAAGAACCCTTCAGGTCCGGGACACCCGACACTAAATCCGATTACCTGCACTGTTTATGTCTCCATATTGCAATTACATTAGTGCCAGTAATGTTCTCTCTTCCATTTAGCTTCTTTCTACATGGGATAAATGGCATAAATATGAAAGAAGATCCTCTTCAGAGACTATGATGCTCGATGTTTCTTCAGTTGGTTGTTTTTTTTCCTGTGAGAAATCGACTCTACCAGCTTATTTTAGGCCTTTTAAGGCATTATTGCAGTTTACAGCATCGTAATTTGATGTGATGAGCAGAGATACTGTACTCTCATGGTTCCCCCTACATATAGATAATTACTTAAGCAGCAGCTGGCAGTGGCAGAAAGAGTTCATGATTAGAACCAATAAAATTAATGAATGGAGCTATGCTAATGGCTATCGATAAGACATATATATAGTGCGGCTTGTCAGGTCCTGCTGGCTTTCAGGGCCCTTCCCTAAGCAGTTTTACCATTGCATAAGGAGAGTCTGGCAAATTAATCTCCCAAAGCAGACTTCCATCATCAAATTGGCTGTGTGGGGCGAGATTGGACGGCACACACGCCTCCTGCTGGCATAATCCACCAGCTGGAAGAACATAATGGGCAGTAAAGTGTTGCATATTGACCAGACTGGATTAAATTTTGGAAGGTATTCATTTAATATCGCCTTCAAAATCAGCTAGGTCCCTGTTTCGTGCAAAGAAATTCTCCTTTTCTTCCTTCATGCATGCATAACCTTGAAAAACTTTAAATAATATATGGAATAAAGTTAAAAATATCTTTTATTTTGGATGTTATTTCACAGTATTTCCATTACAAATTGCATGGGGCTGCCATGGCTTGTGAGAAACGTACACCACAAATTGAGGTTGGTCAATTAGGGAGAATCAAGCGCATCCCATCCCTCTGCAATATTTATATTTTTCAGGTGGAATCTGCTGCATCAAGCTGTGAGCTGATGCTGATTTACCCTATTTGCAATGCAAATGTGGCTGATTTTAGATCTCACATCACACAGTATGATCAAAACTGTCACAAAGAAGCTCCACTTTAGCAGAAAGCCGTTTCTTCACAGGAGCGCTCCTAAAAATAGACAGGTCTGGAGGTAGCAGCTATTTTGCTATAAATGCCTCAGCAGAATTACGCGAGCCAGAACGAAGCTGGGTGAGTGTCAGGCTGACGGAGGGAGGCTGTACTCTCCCGGCATCTAGTAATGGATAGCCCTGCAACTTAGCTTGCAAAGAGGGAACGCGTGAGTGCCCACTTTGTCAGATTGTCAATACGTCTTCAGGACGTGGAGGCAGAGTGGGTCTGGAGTTTAGGAGGAGTTTGCAGATTTGCAGAAGCCAATATGTTCACCAACTGCTCAGCACTGGGTACATTCCCATTCACTCACTGCAGGCCATCTGGACGAATTTATACATACAATCATATGAAAATCGAGTTTGTTGAAGAGCTTTAATTGAAAATGTATTCGTTGTCTATTAATGCTGTGAAAATACGTGGGTTTTTTAATGTAATAACTGATGTAGAGTGCCATGAAAAAGTAAAAAATCTTTTATTTTTGCATATTTGTTACACGTAAATGTTTCAGATCATCAAACTAATTTTAATGCAAGATAAAGATAACCCAAGAAAGCACAAATGCAGCTTTTAAATGATGATTTCATTTATTGAAATCAAAATGCTGTCCAGTCCATCTTGCCTTATGTGAAAACGTAATTGCCCCCTTATTTACCAATCTATCAAATGACCAAATTCATTTGTCAGTTTGGTTCAGTTTCAGCAGCCACACTTGCATATGATTACTGCCAGGCTTGTTGGATCTAAACATCCATCCATTATCTATACACCACTTAATCCCCTGTAGGGTCGTGAGGGGGCTGGAGTCTATCCCAGCTGACTTGGGTGAAAGCAGGGGACACCCTGAACAGGTCGCCAGTCTATCACAGGACCACATATAGAGACATGCAACCAAACACACTCTCATTCACACCTACGGACAATTTAGAATCATCAGTTAACCTCAGCATGTTTTTGGACTGTGGGAGGAAGCCGGAGAACATGCAAACTCCACACAGAAAGATCCCAGGCATCCTAACTGGGACACGAACCGGGGATCTTCTAGCTGTGAGGCGACTCTGTTAACCAGCGAGCCCTGGCTACATGTAAACATCACTAAATAGAACCTGCCTGGTATTGAGAGGCAGGCTAAATAGTCTCTAAAAGCAGCACATGATGCCACGTTCTAAAGAGATTCAAGAACAGATGTGAAACAAAGTCATTGACATTCATCAGTCTGGAGGGTTACAAAGCCATTGCTGAGGCTCTGGGACTCCAGAGAACCACAGTGAGAGACATTATCCACAAATGGAGGAACATGGAAGTGGACCGACAACCAACATTTCTTCAAGAGCTCATCAATATCTGATCCAGGAGTCACAAAAGAACCCAGACGAACATCTAAAGATCTGCAGCCTCACTGGTCACAGTTAAGGTCCGTCTACATGATTCCACAATAAGGAAGACACAAGACGCAAGGCCCAAACCACTACTGACCAAAAAGAACATAAAAGTTTCTCTGGCATTTGCAAAGAAATATCTACAGGAGCCCCAAGACTTTTAGGATAACATCCTGTGGACTGATGAGTCAAAGGTGGAACTTTTTGGAAGACATGGGTCCGTTACATCTGGTGTAAAGCTAATACTGCATTCCACAAGAAGAACATCACACCATTAGTGAAATGTGGTGGTGGTAGTGTGATGGTTTGGGGCTGCTTTGCTTCCACAGGACCTGGACGACTTGTCATAACTGATGGAATCATAAATTCTGCTATCAGAAAATCCTCCTGGAGAATATCCACCATCAGTTCATGACCTGAACCTCAACACAAATGGTTCATTGAGCACAACAATGACCCAAAGCACACGAGCAAATCCACCTCCGAGTGGCTCAAAAGGAACAAAATGAAGGTTTTGGAGTGGCCAAGTCAGAGTCTGGCCTTGAATCAAACTGAGATGCTGTGGCAAGACCTTAAAAGGACAGTTCATGATCAAAAACCATCTAATGTGACCAAATTTAAACTATTCTGTAGAGAAGAGTGGACCAACATTCCTCCATGGTGACGTTAAAGACTGATCACAAGCTAACGCAGACGTTTCACTGCATTTGTTGCTGCTGCCAAGGGTGGCCCAACAAGTTATTAGGTTTAGGGGGCAATTACTTTTTTCACAAAGGTGATACAGGTTTTCAATAAATCTTGAATAAATCAGCAATTAAAAACTGAATTTTGTCTTTTGTGGGTTATCTCTGTCTAATATTCAATGAATATAAATATTAGTTTAATGATCTGGAACATTTAGCTGCGAGAAATATGCAAAAATAGAGGATTTCTGTGGCACTATATGTGTCTTGTCATATGTTTGCCATTCAGTGTCCTCTTGCAGTAATTTCTTATTGATTTAATTAATGATGATGACCTGTTTTAGCAGGAAAAGTACACGCCTGCATTCTAGGTGCTCAGCCGTTTCCTGGTACTGTTCATGCTGGCTCACTATAAAGGGATTAATCAGACACTTAATGAAACTGAGCCATCCTTAAATAAATTAGTTTCACCTGTGCATTCCCTCCTACGAAAGGTTAAAATGTCTGTTGTGAAAAGGTCTCTGGAGATCTTCAGGCTCTCCTCAGCTGCTGCATATTGTTGGTACTGTAACGTCTCAAAATTAATGTGACCATAAATCTTGCGAGTTGCTATAATGAGGAGTCGCTTATTTAAGAAGAAGACAGCAGTGAGCCTACAGGCCGAGCCCTGACTCATTACAGTGGGGCCTGGTCATGCAGCCTTGCATTCACCCCCCTCGCTCACATCATTATTTTGTATTTTTATCTATCCCGCGTCTTTTAATGACTGCCTCGATCAATGTGCTGTGAATGAAAATGTGTCCAAGCACTTTAAAGGAATCCTGTGATTGCCTTTGATTCTTGCCGGCAGCAGTAATGATTCAATGACTGCACAGACCTATGTGTGTGTTTACCATAATTGTGTTCACAATGCAGCAAAAACTGGCCCCACCTGCAGTGTTTTTTTTCAGTTACAGGAAAAGAGCATTTCAGTCTGATCATGCTGTTTTCATGTTTTCTGATTGGGCTGTGCACATCTGCTTTATTTCAAAGGGACATTCTCACAGAAACAACAACTTAATCATGGTCAGTTATACAATGTCTCTGGGGATCAATGTTCTTGCATGATGTGGCTGGATATCATCAGTCCATCCAGCATGAAAGATGCTTAAATAGACTTGAAGTGAGACTCATTGCTATAAAAACAATGCAGCACTGTGACTCACTGGGATTAAGGCAATACATACAGATGAGCCACCACATTAAAACCTCTGACAGGTGACATGAATAACATTGATCCTCTATTTGCAATGCAATATTTTGCAGGGAACCTTGCAGACATGCAGCATAAATTCTCCTCTTACTTGTGTTTTTGCTCTTCACCAACTAATAAAATATGAACACACAGCCCTTTGCTAACTGCTAGAGACATTAAATACAATCCAAACTCATCAACAGATCCATGAGAAGACTTCACAACGGCTTATAATATCCAGAGACTGGATTGTACAATGAGGGGAACAGTCGAAATGCTGCACACGCTATAAAGTAGTTTACGAGGACAGCACATTTCCATGTATATGATTGGTTGGAATCATTCAAATGCTAATCCCGACATCTCTGGAGACCGCAAGCAAATTTCTGCTAAATAGCCATCCTACTTGACCCATGTAGACCTTTTGCCACTGCAGCACACCTGACACCCCAGCACTCCCACTACTATCCTGCCTCCTTTACAACATTATGCTCCATCTGTGGGTCAGAACAGAATGAGGGATAAACAAAAAACATGAATAAACTGTCGAGTATAAAATGTAGAAAAGGATAAACGCTGAGCTTTGGTTCAGCAATAACAATATTGTACAGTTAACTTTGGCTGAACTATGTAAACATAAGAGGAAATGGGAGCAGATGTATGTCTTACACTGGTAAAATAACACCTATACAGCCTGACTATACAATGTAAACATGAACGCTCTGTTGGCTGACAATCCACTGTCTCCTTAACCAACACACTTAAGCATAGCACCTGTACACCCTACACCAATCAGCTACAACATGATGACCACTGACAGGTGAAGTGAATAACATTGATCATATTGGTACTATGTGGTGTTCTGATGGAAAACCTTGGATTCTAACATCCATGTTGATGAGACTTAGACACCCAAATAAACATTGTCCCACAACAAACACACTCCCTCATGCAAATGTAAATCCCAAATGTCACTGGCCTACCCCTGCAGGAAAATACACCCCACCACATGGAAACAACATGAAACAATCAGGATCATGTTGAGGAACATGACAGTGACCCAACATGTTGATCTGACCTCCAAACTTCCTTCACCCCATTGTGATCAAGCATCAACAGGATGCAGTGGAACAAGTTTGATTGACAGAGGCCCCACTGCACAAGCCAGAGTACCCAAAGGATCCAGTGCCCTAGTCCTGGTTCCAGACCCCATAGGACACCCTGAGAGGTCCTCTTGTCCATGTCCAATGATTCAGAGCATTTTTAGCACGTAAGGGGGCCAACACAATATTAGGCAGGTGGTCATGATGTAATGACTGATCGGTGTATGGTACCAATACTATTATCATTTTATCAAGTACTTCAGGTCTATTCAAACCGACTCCACCAGATTTTCTTTTATTCTTTTCTAAAACATAAAATACTATGTATTTTATGGCTCTCCTGAAAACTTGATGGTTATTATTTATTGAGAGATGTGGAACCTTAATTCCCAGTAGGCCTAGCTAATCAACATTTTAAATCAGTATTTAATCAATATCAATCCACTGTTTTCAATCTTGCATTAATCTAAAGCGGTGACTAGACTGAGAAATCACTGTCTTGCTTAAAAGCTTTGTGTGCCATCGTGCTCATCTGTTATCTGGACTGGTCCCAACGAAGGCTGCCGCAGGAAAGCATAAGATTTATTTTGTGTATATGATGCTTGCATGCCACAGGGTTACTTTCATGGCGTTGCACTTTTTAAACATTGTTGCGCTATGGCCTAAAAATAATAAATAGCTGTATTACAATCTCACTTTTCCTGGAAGTGGCTGCAGAAGTAAGTCACAGACAGACCAAGAACTGCACCGCCAGACAGACTACAGAGAGGCTCTGCAGCTCGTCTACTCAGTGGTGCCGTTATATGCTGACTCAAACTTGGAGAGGAGGGAACACAAGTTTATCTGATTGCTGTTTCTGCAAATCACACTCATTGCGGGTTTTTTTCTCTCCTCGTTCTCTCTTCATGACCAGAACAGTTGTGCTTCATTCTCTCACTTGTGAATAATGACACACACTTCAACACAAGGAGGAGGTGGGGTCCCTTTGTAAATGCACCACTATGTTCATGCAGCCAAGCTATAACTTTAAAATTTGGTCCTGGGCTGATCAGTCCAGTAGCTTTTTTTGGACTTTTTGCTGGTGGATGCCACTGAAGAGCGCTATGAGAGCACTGAGAGTGAACAAAAAGTCATAATGGAGATATACATCCCATTTCAGAGTCATGTGATCCATTATCATTGCAGGTGTGGCAGGGTTACAAATGGAGGTGAAGGGGAAAAGCCCAACAACGCCACCTGAGGACTCTCGCTCCAGGAACTACTATATTAAATCCGACTACCACCTTAGTCATATCCAGGTCACACAAGTTTGACACCTGAGAAAAGACAGACGTAACCTAAAGAAAAATAGAATTGAACCAGTGAAAGTGCCACAAACTACCAACCACTTGTGAGCTCATGGCAAGTCGCAATCACTACAAACTGTAAGATGAGGTTCCCCAGTGCTCTTAAACTACAGCCTGTGAAGGGAAAAAACACACTATAATGCCTAAACTCCACCACTAGCCGTCAACCAGCTCCACTAAAGGGGGATGATTACCAAAACCAGCTGGCTCAATCTGAAACACAGAATTAAGGCCAACACAACAAGCTAAGACAAAGCTAGCACCACCAAAGGCAAAACAGCAGCCAACAAAAACCTACAACAAAACAAAAACACATGTTTATAGCATGTAAAAACAGATTACCTTGAAACCATCACACTCTTGTTAACTGCTGGCCCAAAATAAGCCATACCTTGGTATAACTGTCTTGCAGATTTGAGGGGGATCGGCAGCATCTGCATTACGCCAAGATAGACAAACCTCAGCCAAGCGGACACCAACAGGAGGCAAACAGGGGACTGTCAAACAAATGCACTTCATCATCATGTGCATATGAATGAATAAACTCTTTGAAACAGGCACAAACCCTTCAAACAATCCAAACTACAACACCTACCTCAGAGTCACAGAGGAGCACATGTGGAAACCATCAAGCAGAGACAAACGGCAGCCATGATGCCACAGGTGCTTCAAATACCCTCAATCAGGGGCGGGGCCATGGCAGGAGTGGACCTAATTCTCTGGTGGTGTGTTCAAGTGCAATCAGGACATATTAAATTTACCTGAGCACCAATGTCCCCACTACAAAGGGCTATCTACTTGACACTTTAAATATCCAGGTGACAAGCTGAATCATAAAATTCTAGACTGAAACTAATTCCTGTGTGACATTTAGACATTTGTGTGTGACTATCTAAAGTGTCTGTGGTCTTTTGTTCTGTCTAGTAATGAAGAGAATAATGAACCTCTGCTCATATGAAAGTCTTTTCACAGGCAATGCGCTGGAAGACTTAAGACTAAAATCTTGCAACACAATCACAGATTATTGTTTAGCTGTGAAAGCTGACTTTACATTTCTTTCTCACACTGCTGTGCAACAAAATCCACCGCAACCTCACACAGAAAACATGGTGTTAATTAAACACCAAGTTCCGACTGTTTAAAGACTTAATAATGGTCCTCATAAATGCAACATGAATCACATAAAAATCCAAACATTTGTCTGCAGTGACGAGGATCATGTGAAAAACTGAGACAAGGGTGTAGTTTATCCTTGAACTCGGGCGACGATAACGCGAGTACACTTTCAATGCTCAAGACTTAGGCTTTTGATTGGAGTTGATGAGATTCAGTGTCTGTAGGCAGCCAAAGTAAATCAATACTCAGAGTGGCAGGTGATCAATTAGTGTTCGGAAGCGGATCCTGAGGGACACTGAATCTGGTGGATCTCCAAGCAGGTCTGATTAAAACATGACTGATTTAGAGTTTATCAAACTCGGCCTGATCAATGACTCTTCACAAACACTCACACATGCATGCAGAGATACGATCCAGTGCTGAATCATTCAAAGCTTTCACCAATCCCTGTGTATCCCACTGTTATGTAACATCTCTCCTCACATGACCAACCATCAAATTAAATAAAGGATTATTTCATGTAGGAATGTGCTTCAGGATTTATCCAATAAATATAACAGTGTACCAAAACCAACAACGACATTGTTTCTATAGTAGCTCTAATCTCGTGTTATAGAATTAGAAGCCTTTATTTGTCATGAAAACATTACAGTGTTGTTGTTTTTGCATGTCCCAGTTGGGGTTAGAATGCAGGGTCACCCATGGTACAGGAAGGGTTAAGGGCCTCGCTCAAGGGCCCAACAATGGCAGCATTGGGGTTTGATCCTCTGACCTTCTGATCAGTTGCCCAGAGACTTAACCGTCAAGCCAAAAGCTATAAAAAAAAAACAGCCATACTGTCACGCACACTGGGTAACATATTCTTTCATTATGATGAATATGGTTTATTCTCAAACAGCTCAGTGTTTTTTATTCCTGAGTAGAGTTTCCCCTGGAGAGGTCTTTGAATAGGATTTGCTGATAATAACAAAATGATAATACGGGACCAGGAACATGGTTTAATGTCAGTAAGAAAACTAATCTCTTCAAATGTACCCAGATTACACACACATTTAATACATTAAATCCTTGAATGCAATATTATTCCTTACCTTTAAGTCATTAGTTAGTATGGAGGAAGCTAATAGCCGGTTAAAGCCTGTGGAAGCGCTGCACCTCTTTAGGAGAGATGATCAAAAAGTTCTATACCTGATTTAAATTTTCCCCAGATCTAGCATGTAGGGCGGGTGGGAACAACTGTCGTGTTGTTGTGGCACAACACACCCATATAAAATCAGTGTACTACAACTGAAGACAGTGCAGTTGGAGCACACACACCCCTATGGCTCATTTCAGGTTGTTTTTACCGAATGTTCAACCTCAGACACCTCAGGGTGTTACAGCAGAACTCAGTTTTGGAAACTGTGGGCTCTTCCACTCCACGGACTGTTGTTTAGAGCCACAGATCCACCTCTAATCACCAGTGATGTTCACGTAGCTGCTGACTGACACAGAATGTGATGTTTTCCTAACTGGTCGTAAATGTGAACCTACCAGTGGTCACAGAAACATGTATAACAAAGGTACCAGTGTAATTATTGTGGTGTGATGGTCTCCTGACTTGTGACAGTTAACGCTCTGCCTCAACCAGTAGAGACAATAAGCAATAGACCATAAACACCAAGTAGGTTGGTGAGGTCATTAGCTGCAGATCAGAAACAAGCAGCTCTGAAGCCAAATATACCTGCAGGGAAGACAAGACGACACAAAGTTGGTCAGCATGTTCCTGATTGTTTGATGTTGTTTCCATGTGGTGGGGTGCATTTTCCTGCCAGTGACATTTGGGATTTCCATTTGCATGAGAGCGTATGCTTGTTGTGGGACAGTATTTATTTGGGTGTCTAAGTCTCATCAACATGGATGTTAAAATCCAAGGTTTTCCATCAGAACAGCACATAGTACCAATATGATCAATGTTATTCACTTCACCTGTCAGTGGTCATAATGTTGTGGCTGATCGGTGTACAGCCCAGTTTATTTGCTTAAATATAATTAATAGAAAAAAGCCTGATTTACATGATCTTTTTAAAAAAAATGTTTGCTCTCTTTCAACAGGTCACTTTAAATGCTCTTAAATTCACTGAATAATTACATGGAAACATGGCTGATGAGAGATGTAGTCTGGACCACTCTGAAGCTTTTCTTGTGCTGCTTTGGTTTTACATTTGTGGTCATGTCTAAACCAGAAAACAAATCTGCTCCAACACTGCAGCTTTCCGCAGCAGTAATATGCTGTATTAATGTCCCCTCTACCCCCATAAGCCTTCCAGCTCCTGCTGCTGCTGCTGCACCCCCACAGCATCAGTCTGCTATCGTCAGGCTTCATCATCACTCCCAGAACACCGCTGGGTAGAAAACCCTTCCTGCTGGGTGGTGTGTGCAGCTTACCCTGAACAAAAGAGCGCATTTGGTCTTGTCATACCGTACAGCCATCTTCCCTTTTGTGTCAGAAGCTCCCACCTGCCTTCTGACAAACACCTTCACAGATGTCAGGTGAGGTCCTCGCAACACGTACAGCAATGTCGCTAAATGCAGCAGCTCCCATCTGTTGTTTTATCAGCCAGGAAACTCCACAGCTTCTTCAGAGATCACACACTTCCTGGCAGCCTTCTGTCCTTCTGTCACAGACTGCTGACAGCCAGATTACATTTTTATGATTGACCTTACTGCCACAGGATATTTAGAGTTTGTTTATGCTCAGTTGTGAAATATTGCACTTGTAATTCAGATGTTTCACTTTAATGTTTCCATGTCCTACCATATACTGTATGTTTACTTCATTACACATCAGGCGAAAACATTATACTTTTTAGGTTACTACTCATTTGTCAGTTGTTCCCAGAGGAAAATCTTGCTGCTCTAAGTTTGCTCCTCTATAGCTTGGGAGACAACATTGTGATTCTCATTTCAGCCTTGTTTTAGTTTGGATTTTGTCTGATGTGATTCTCATATCTTCTCCTAATATTCACCTGGAGATGTAGGTGAGAAAGGAGGAGAACAATTAGCAACAGGAGTCATGCTTGACATTTAAAGGAGATAATTCCCAACTTCGACTAATGGCTCCATTTGATGACATGATTCCATTTTCCTCAACTGAGCTTATATATTGTAGATACACTACATTGCCAAAAGTATTGGGACGTCTGCCTTTACACGCATATGAACTTTAATGACGTCTCATTCTTAATCCGTAGAATTTAATATGGAGTTGTTCCACCCTCTGCAGCTATAACAGCCTCAACTCTTCTGGGAAGGCTTTCCACAAGGTTTAGTGTGTGTTCATGGGAATCTTTGACCATTCTTCCAGAAGCACATTTGTGAGTTCAGGGACTGATGTTGGACCAGAAGGCCTGGCTCTCAGTCTCTGCTCTAATTCATCCCAAAGGTGTTCTATCAGGTTGAAGTCAGGACTCTGTGCAGGACAGTCAAGTTCATCCACACCAGACTGACTCATCCATCCATGTTTTTATTGACCTTGCTTTGTGCACTGGTGTGCAGTCATGTTGGAACAGGAAGGGGCCATCCCCAAACTGTTCCCACAAAGTTGGGAGCATGAAATTGTCCAAAATGTCTTGGTGTGCTGAAGCATTAAGAGTTCCTTTCACTCGAACTAAGGGGCTAAACCCAACCCCTGAAAAACAATCCCACACCACAATCCGCCCTCCACCAAACTTTACACTTGGCACAATGCAGTCAGGCAAGTACTGTTCTCCTCTCAACCACCAAACCCAGACTGGTCCATGGGATTTCCAGACAGAGAAGTGTGACTGGTCACTCCAGAGAACACGTCTCCACTGCTCTAGAGTCCAGTGGCGGCGTGCTTTACACCACTGCATCCGGCGCTTTGCATTGCCTTGGTGATGTGAGGCTTGGCTGCAGCTGCTCGGCCATGGAGACCCATTACTGAAGCTCTCTACCAATGTTCTTGAGCTAATCTGAAGGCCACATGAAGTTTTGAGCTCTGTAACTATTGACTCTGCAGAAAGTTGCCGATTTCTGCGCTCTGTGCGCCTCAGCATCCGCTGACCCAGCTCTGTGATTTTATGTGGCCGTCCACTTCATGGCTGTTGTTCCCAGTTGCTTCCACTTTGTTGTAACACCACTAACAGTTGACTGTGGAATATTTAGTATGGAGGAAATTTCACAAACAAACTATCACGGTACCACGCTTGGATTCACTGAGCTCCTGAGAGCGACCCATTCTTTCACAAATGTTTGCAGAAGCAGTCTGCATGCCTCGGGGTTGATTTTATACACCTGTGGCCATGGAAGTGATTATTTGGAGGGGTGTCCCAATACTTTTAGCAATATAGTGTACAAAGAATACTCAGCATATAAATAAATAAATAAATATATATATATTTAGCTTTTTTTAAATGTAGGCAGATCATTTTGACTTGGTCACTTTAAGTAGATCACAAGCCAAAAAAGTGTGGACACCCCTGATCTAAAGCAACACAACATGCAAGAAGTCCAAGTGAGGCTGAACACCAGTTAAATTTTATGTTAAATAAGAAACAACTCATTTTGTAGGCTGTGGTGAACCAAACACTGAGGCAGTGCTGTGTTGGTATGTTTTAATATACTGTATTCTCACATTGTGCTCACAATATTCCACATCCAGTGTTCAGACTGACTTCATGTATTTCGTTATTTTTGCTTTCCATTTTTAATCACCCTCAGTAGATGAAAACAAGCCAAACACATGGCAGATGATTAAAAACGTGAAGGCTGGTCTTCAGCCCTGAAACCTAGGAGACTCGTGCCCGTTGGTTTCATGGGAACGCGGTGAGCAGAGCCGCCTATAAAAGCAGCCCGTGTGAGCGGAGCGCAGCTTGGAGAGACCGAACCAGCGGCCGGTGCGCATCACACACGACTGGAACCACAGCAGCCATGAGCGAGGTAGGAGCTGCTGGACAGAACCGCTTTTTATTCTGCTTTTTATGTCGTTCCCGAGCGTCAAAGGCGACATCAGCTCTCGCATGTCAGCACTTGTGGTAAAGTTAACAGAGCAGAGCAGCAGAAGGAGAAGATAGGAGCGACGCGCAAGAGCATAGTTGGATGTGTGGATCCTTCAGAACGCCGCGCTTTATCCTGAACTCTGAGTGGCTTCATCATCGTTATTTCATGTTTGTATTAAGTCGTGACATGTAATATGCATGATTGGACTATCAGAGGGAAGAATTTAAAGGCTTAACTGAGAGGTTTGCTTTTACAAATTTACCAAATGTGCCCAGATTTCTACATCTGACACAATAATAATAATAATAATAATGATGATGATAATAATATATGTAGAGTGTAATCCTCAGAGCCTCAGTAGAAAACAACTGGACTCCTCTTTTTCTTTTTTGGGGTTCTTGAAGATGTTTTACCTTCATCCTTTCGTCAGGTCTGATGAGCTGAAGCACCAGAAAGAGAAGTCCTGCTGTCTTCTACTGAAGCTGTGCATAATAATATTGATAATAGTAATTATTATTATCTGATAATCTGACAGTTACCATGCAGCCAGTCAGTGTCTCATCTGTTTCCATGGTGTGCAGCTGCAGATGCTGATTGGTCAGTACACATGAGGAGTGATAATTAGCTGCAGATCCAAGTGTCACAAACTTCAAATAGCATTCCGGATGTTGGAATCATTAATCCGTTGAACAGGTCTGTGTGGTGTAACTAACATTCTAGCAGAGGCAGTATTGACCCACACGGTTGATCTATGCATCCTTTCCCCGAGTCTGAGCCGTCACAGCCTGCATGTGGACTCTCTGCTAATGTCAGGGTGAAGATTAGAAGAAAGGATCCTCACCGGCAAAGAGCACATCCTATAGTCGCTGAATTATTCACGGCTAGCTGCTAAACCGGAGAAATAAAACATTCTCACAGGGTGCACGAGGGAGCGCCGGCTCCAATAAAACCTTATCACGAGTTTGTTCACCCCAAGGAACTGCGCGGACTAAAATACATATCGTAAGCCGGCTTTTAATCTGTCTCCGGCTCCACGCTGTAGCTGCGGAGTGGAGTCGGCGGGTTCAGCTTCATTACGTGAAATAGATTGCGGCGGTAATTGTTTCAGGACGAGAGTGTTACCTCTTGATCGGCGCTCCCACGTCATGTAAACCGCCACGAACACCAGCTGTCACTTCGGTCCTCGTGAATCTTTTATTGCACCCTTGTGAAGTCTTTTTTCCGTGCACACACACACACACACACACACGATCCGCTCACATTGTTGAGTTCTCCTGGCGTCTCGTGTGGAAGTTGGAGTCGCATCAATAAGGCATTACACGGAGGAAAAGTCAGGAAATCCAGCTGCATCTCGTGTCAGCGGTGGATTCGTGCGTCTGTGAAGAGCTGAGGAGGAAACCTTGCATACATTTTTACAGCATTGTGAAATGTTGTTTTCATATATCCCAGTTGGGGTCAGAGCGCAGGGTCAGCCATGGTACGGGGCTTAAGGGCATTGCTCCAGGGCCCAACAATGGCCGCACTGGGGTTCGACCCTCTGACCTTCTGATCAGTAGCCCAGGGACTCAACCGCTGCACCACCACTGCCTCGGAGTTTGTTGCTCTGAATGAATAATTCAATGAAAATCAATGGAAAGCCTCATCTACCTCCACACGCTGCTCCTCTTCTGTGTTCCCCCAAAGTTTAGTGCTCATCAGGATAACTGGCGCTCAGAGATTCACTTCTTTATCTAATCATTAAGATGGAACCTGTGCAGTTTGAACCATCATCTAGACTGCTGCTTAATTACACAGCAGTCTGCTCTGAAAGCTCTTTGTCATATGATGAATATATAGAGGCTTTTTTCCATCTCTTGGGGCACTTGATCACTTTATCTCCGACACATACAAGCAGTGTAATGTCGATAAACATGTCTAGAAATGCACTGTAACTGCATTACGGCAAATCCACTAAATCTAAACTGCTTCACGGCCAGAGAGCACTCACACAGAGAGGGAGAGAGAGAGAGAACGATAGTGTTTTAAAAATCAATAACGCTGTCAAATTAACTCTCTGCACTGTGATTAATGTGCAGAAGCGAAGCCGTAACAGCAGCCTCGGCAGTGTTGTTCTTACTCGGCCCTGATTCATCTCTGGCAGCGTCCACAAACATCAGGCGGTTTGAGGCTCCTGCGGTGTAAAGTGGCTTTAATGTGCAGCCCGTCACCATAGTGATGAACAATTCTGCATCATCCAAGCCAATCGTCGACTCCGTGCGGCCAAGTTGTTGGACCTAGTGTGGTGCTGCGTTTCTGACAGAACGCTGCATATCATGCATGAATCTACTGTCTAGTTAGTGCAGAGCTTTTCAACCCAAATCCAAACATTCCCATTTCTCCCTGCCTAAAACAACAAGCTCTCACTCAGTGTCACCGTTTTGTTTTAGATTCAGACTCATTTATTTGTCATAAGCGGGTTAACACACAGCCAGCTATGCAATGAAATGCTCTGGAGAGGAAGAACCAATCAACTCACTATTCATAACACTACAAAACCTAAATTTTGGCATTAAGACAATGAGTTTGTCTGTATAGTTGTGCTAAAAACAGCATGTAAAATGTCCAATGACTACAAATCTATGTATGTAATCCATTAGTGGAGACTTCAGTTGGAGATATTGTGCTCTACTGACTTACATATTTACACATCTGATGTGAGAATTCAACTCGGTGTGGCTGCTGTAGTGCCGACCGGCTCATCCAACGATCTGGAGATTTATTCCTCTTCTGTTCAAGCCTCAGGTTGTTCAACAAAACTTTAATTAGATGGCACTCGGTGGAAAGGCTTCAGCCAGCTGTGTGCGGTTGCCAAAATGTGTCGGTTCCACTTTTCAGATTTCCAGCTAAAGATAATGACTTCCTCACCGGGGAGATGCGCCTGTAATAAACAGATCCTGGGTGGCTCAGAGGGTGAATGTGCCAGCCATGCAAAAATGACTCCCATGCAGCACCTCATCGCTGCCTTTGCTCTCCTGTAAGATCGTGGCTGACGTGTGGTGAAAGAACGGCAGATTGGGGGGGCTTAAAAATGAAAAAGCCAGGCTGTAACTCACCTCCAGTGATTGTACAAAACGACACGATTCAGCCAGTTAAATCTTTATTCATTTTTCTCCCTCTCTTCCTCATCACTGAGAGCACTGGGCTGTGAGGATGTCACTGTCGCTCAGTCGGACTCAAATCACTTTGGTCACATGGTGAGTGAGCAGCAGAGCAGACTGTGGAGGCCGGCGGCGGCGTCCACTCTTGTTTAGGCTGCATGTTTGCTGAAGTTTACTTTCTGACTGACTGGCTACTTTAAATGAACCCACTGCTTCCATATTAACCGTTTTACTTGGACTTTGTTTGAGATCATCGAAGCACGGTTCAGGTTTATACCAATGTGGACCTTATTCTCATGAGTTCGGCCGTCATTTCAGTGCTGAGACCTAAGAACATGCTGCAATGAAATCTGACGGAGCAAGAAACAGATTAAACCGGCTTAGAGGTAAAACTAGAAGGAGAGGATTCTTTTGTTTGCAGCTTTGGCCTTGATTCACACTTGAAATGCAGTGTATTGTAACAATTAATCATTCAAGAGTCAAAGCTGAGTCTCCGGTTTGCAAAGAAACAAAACTTTTTTTTTATCTTTTATGCTGAGCTCCCAACCCTGCAGACAGGAGCTAACATCACCGCGATAAATAATTCCTCATTGTACAGGGAACACGTCGCACAGTCTGCTGATACCATCCGACAGCTCGCCTCCTTGTAGGAACGTTGCCACGCTTCCAAATTATTAAGCTGGTGGTGTGCAAATGTGGTTATATGCAGACATAGCCGAGAGGAAGGTGGCCAAAATGAAAAGTCAAGTTGCAGTAAAATAGATTTATCCCTTAGTTTTTCAGATATCTGACATTTCAGCATTCCCACTCCATTAGCATAACCGAGGCGACTTTTGGTGTCAGGTTGTGCGGCGCGTGAGAGGTTTTAGCGGACGACTCCAGCTGCTAAAAGCTAATGCGCGCAGCTCCGTAGTCAAGAAGTGGAAATGTGATTTTCTTGTAATGTGTCTGTCATTCGGCTGCAGGTTAATTGCAGCACACTGCGCTTAAGTGCTGCTTGACATTAGATTTTGCAGGATTTGACTGGCCTTCCGAATGTAAAAGTCATTTTTCGTGGCGGTGACTCACTCTGGTGTTGGTTGTTTGGGCGGGGGCTGTGCAGCGTGCGGGTAATTAAATGGCATTTCCTGCGTCATCTGTAGAAAATCTGTTTGAAAAATGTAATTATTGAACGACGACCACAGGCGGCATTAAAGGGGATATCCTGTTTTACTGATGACCGCTCCTTCAATCAATGCATCAACATTTAAGTGGTCTCTTGCTGCGTTCACCTGCCTCCTACTTTAATTACACTGAGAGTGGCGGCTACTTGGCAAAGCCATTTGTTTCATCATCCAAAGTGGACTGGAGCCCTTTTTATTAAATTAATGAGATAAGAGTGTTAAAAGATGCTGATCAATGTGGAAAGGACAGTAAGCTGAGTGGGGAGAAGTGGTGAGGGATGAATTTCCCTTAAAACCCGTTTTTGCTGACTGAAGACTGATAAAGTGATTGAGATCTGGACCAAAGTGGTGTTTAGGGAGAAAAAAGCCGCAGCTACTCCGGGGGAATGTTCAAAGATAATTTCAGGCATTTAACGTGATTTCTATTCTCACTTGACCGTAAATATGAACACATTTTAATCTGGGATTCGTCGCGAGGCGTGTACACTGACCCTAATCCCGCTTTAAACAATGAACCGAGATTACACTGAAGTAATCTGTAATCCATCTAAACTGTCAGGCAGGCTTTGGTGGTGCCTTCGCCGGCCTCGGGGGTAATCCCGGCCTTGGCCGAGCTCTGCAGATCGAAAATGACAAACATCAGTGAGTGAGGAGTGGGATCTGAATGGTCAACACAGGAGCAAATAGAGGAGATTACACTTAAACTGCCGAGACGGGATCAGCGCTACAGTAGCATTATCAGCTTTCGCGCAGAATCTTACAGATAGGTTTACCCCGAGGCTCTTAAAATGTCACACTTCATCTCTCAGGGAATTGCACATAATCTCACAGAGGGGGGAGCTGTAGCATTCTGCCTGATAACACACACTGGAGACCACCGCCTGGTTCAATCTGCTGCTTCACATAGCAGCACCTTAAAAAATATATAAGGCAAATCAGTTAATTTAACTGTCAAGTCATAAAACCAACATGTCATCCACGTGTCCCCCTGGAGATTATTCACTTTCCAATTTACAGCACAGTCAGAGCAGTAAAGTGTCCACTTAACCTTTATCTGTTTGAAACAGGAGTCGGCAAAAGACACTTAAATCATCATTAAAGCTGTATGAAGAAGTATTTAGGAGAAGGACTTAACAAAACACTATTTCCTCTTGAAACATTTCTTCTTTTTTGGCTTGAGATCCATGCATTTTCGCTTTCATCGCTGAAACGGTTCATCAGCCGCTCGTAGTGCCACCATCCATCTGTGAGCAAACAGACGCTGAGAGTTTTTAAACTCCACGGGGTGTTTTGTACCTGGAGAACAGGATGGAACGTGAGCTGCACCTGATCACATATTCATCTTGTACAACAAAGCAGTATACACACCGATCAGCCACAACATTATGACCACTGACAGGTGAAGTGAATAACGTTGATCATATTGGTACTATGTGCTGTTCTGATGGAAAACCTTGGATTTTAACATCAATGTTGATGAGACTTAGACACCCAAATAAACATTGACCCACAACAAACACACTCCCTCATGCAAATGGAAATCCCAAATGTCACTGGCCTCCCCCCGCAGGAAAATGCACCCCACCACATGGAAACAACATCAACCAATCAGGAACATGTTGAGGAACATGACAATGGTCCAACATGTTGATTTGACCTCCAAACTTCCTACACCCCATTGTGATCAAGCATCAACAGGATGCAGTGGAACAAGTTGGATTGACAGAGGCCCCACTGCACAAGACAGAGTACCCAAAGGATCCAGTGCCCTAGTCCTGGTTCCAGACCCCATAGGACACCCTGAGAGGTCCTCTGGTCCATGTCCAATGGTTCAGAGCATTTTTGAGCACATAAGGGGGACCAACACAGTATTATGCAGGTGGTCATAATGTTATGCCTGATCGATGTATATATGGCTCATTCCATTTTTTAAATGATGTCTACAGAGTGTTTATATATAGTTATAATTGCTTTTTAAAAGAAAGAGAAGGAATGTTGTGTAGAGTCTGACGCATGGGTGGCCCACGCTCTAGCTAATGCATGCTAATGTCCTTTGGGGAAACCATGCTGCTGTGCCATTACTTTGACTTGAATAACTCCAGCAGGGAGGCAGGCTGTTTGTTCTTTATGCTGTAATGATGCTGTTAGACATCTTTAAGTAAGAGAGCTTTAAAGGAGCTTTTTCCCCCAATTTGAAGATGCTGACTGAGCCTCAACACCAACACAGCGGAAGTAAATTTAAAACAGTAAGACCATATCTGTCATGAGCGAAATAAGTGGTGATTTAAACCTTTAAACTCCAGATTCAGACAGAGGGCAAACAGCCATAAGGGAACATCTGGGTATCAAAATGGACATTTAAAATGAAAGACTTTATTCAACATTACAAAAGTAACTTTGTGCAAAAATTCAATGTGAAAATGCATCTTGAACTGCTCTATTGAGATGGGACAGGGAAGTATTGCACAAATATTGACCAAACTATCAAACATGAATAATGTTTAAGGAGGTTATTCCTCACATTTCATTGGCAACCCACAGAAAACCCACCCAGGAATTATCCTGATTCTTTAACCCTGTGAGCATTTACAACCCCAACCTCATCCAACAACATAAGGAAACAATCTTGATTCTGTATCATTGTTCTTCTTCAGAATCAGCTTCCAGCTTAGATTACTCCAATATTGCAAGTTGTTATCGTGCAGCGTGGAGCAGCTTTACAGTGTTTGAGCAGAGTCAAAAATTAAAATTCGCTGCACCGCCACAGAGGAACTAATTAATGATTTAAAAAAAAGACCAATAATCTCACAGTTAATGCAAAATGGCGGACTTCCTGTTGGACTTAGGGTATGGCTCAAAGAGGCTTTTTTGTGCACCCTGATGTGCTACATGTGCCTACAAAATTTCCTAGATGTAGGTGAAACGTCCTGTCTGTAGTAGATGTTGTAGATGTTGACATTGGACAATTTTTGCAGGTGATGCTATGGAGCCATTTGGCCACACACATGCGCAAGTCCAATAAAATATAAAACATTTTGCCAGTTGTGATGTGTGTGCAGTTTTTCAGCATGTTTAGACCCTCAGAAATGCAATTCTTTTTTGGATGAGTAATAATTCCTTGCATTTAAAATGGGGCCCTTTACACTTATCAGTGCTCGGGCCCTAAATATGCAACTTTTGTTCACAGAGATTTCCAGTATAAATTGGTCCAGTTCCATGTAAATGTTAACATGTTGTTTTTGGCTTTTTGCTGAAATTGCTGATGCTGAGAGTCTCATCTTTCCTAGACTAAAGGCCACAATGGGAAGACAGTCCATCTTTAGAATTGGAAGAGTCTGATTTTCTTAAACTGCAATAAGCCTACATGGAATTCTATTGTATGAGGCAGAAGTAGAAATCCCAAAGATTGATATCTCAAAGCCAATAATGCAACGTCTTTCGTGATATGGATGGTGTGATCTAATATTATGATACTGTCGTCCCTGGATCAGAGCATCTCGTTAATTAGATGCACTTTAAGCTGAATGCAGTGAGTAGCTAAACATGCCTGGAGAAAAAGTGTCGAAACTAGTTAGTCTGAACTGTGCAGCTGGTTGTCAAAGACCTGGAGAAACATGATCAGTGGTTTTTTCATACCAAAACAAAAGCAGGCATCTTTAATCTTTGCGTTAACCATTTTAAACCTTACACTCAGTCAGCCTAGAGCCACTGGATTGGTGTCTCCTTTTTTACTTCCCTGTCTTTGTTCCTGAAAACTGTCCTCATGATTAATATGACCAATTAATTTACGCTCAGCGCTATCATGGACTCACTCACAAGACCCCTCTGATTCTCCACTGCCACACAGACGGCCTCTGTCGTCTGCTTTCCTTTCTTTTTTTGTCAGGAATTTGGTTTCAGCGTGGACAGATGTTTAACAACGCCACACCACTGTCACTGGCTGCTTTGTTGTGGACGGCTAATGAGGCTGAAACACCGAACATCCACTGGAGTCCAGTGTTCATTAGGAAGCTGTTTTGCCTGTGCACTGTGTCGTGTGCTAATAGGTTTTGGCAGCTGATAATATACTGTGACTATACAGTGACAGCTTTCTGAGCTACACACAGAGTGAGGTTGTTAGAATGACTTCATTTAACTCATTCATTTTACACAGGAAGATTTTATACACCTCTGTAATAAATATGTAAAAACTGAACGAACCTAGCCTCAGACTCTGATCTGTATGGTTACACATTCTTAGTTTAAAGTATCAGTGGTGATGAGTGTAGGCAGTTGGTTTCATCTACCCTCCATTCCCTCTTACAATTTAATGTATAAATATTCTTATTCTGGAATATATTCTTATATAGAATATGTACTATATACAAATAAGAATATACATTCTCTTACTAAGAATGTATATGGTGCATATTATTATTCTTATATTCCAGAATAAGAATATGTACTATATACACATCTGGAGTATATTCTTATTCTGGAATATATTGTTATATCATAAGAATATATTCTTATTCTGGAATATAGTCTTATGATATAATAATATATTCCAGAATAAGAATATGTGTATAGTAGAGTCTTATAAGAATATGTAAATATTCTTATCTTATTCTGGATAAGAATATGTACTATATACATATTCTTATTTTGGAATATAAGAATATGTATATAGTAGATATTCTTATTCTTATATTCCAGAAAAAGGTACTATATACATATCTAGAATATATTCTTATTCTGGAATATATTGTTATAATAAGGAATATAATACAAGAACATATTCCAGAATAAGAATATGCATATAGTACATATTCTTATTAGGAATACTTATTAGGATTTACAGAGTACATATTCTTATTCTTGTATTGCAGAATAAAAATACGTACTATATACACACCTGGAATATATTTTTATTCAGAATAAGAATATGTATATGGTACATACTCTTACTAAGAATGTATATAGTACATATTCTTATTCTTATATTTCAGAATATGTACTATATACATGTCTGGAATATATTCTTATTCTGAGAAATTATTCCAGAATAAGAATATGTATATAAAAACAACTGGAATATAAGAATATTTTCCAGAATAAGAATATGTATGTAGTAGATATTCTTCTTCTGGATAAGAATATGTACTACAGAAAGCCTGTAAGCATGTAAATGTTTACATTGCTGCATAGAGAAAGATGTAATGTCAGTTTGAGGAGAGGATGTCTGTAAATGATGATGTTTCAAAGAAAAGATCTCTTTGCATTTTGTATTTGACGTACAGTAGATTACAGCAGAACACCGGCTGGCTCTCCGACAGGTCATCTGGCTGCAATACAATTTGTGTAAACTGAGACTATCATTACTAAAGAGATTTAAAAGTCTCCATCTCATGTTAGAAAGCTTTTCCCATTGTTTGATTCAGACCAAGACATCAGACATGTTCTACATTCATGTTCTGTAAAGGATGAAGCTTGTTGACATTGTTAATGATTTATCCACTGGAGTTACTCATGTTAAGAGTAAAACATCTTCAGTTGGCTTCCATCCACCTGTTTTATGCATATTCTGACCCGTACCCCAGAAAATAAAAAAACAACTAAATTCTCAGTATCATAAAATAGTTTTTATACTTGCCTGGGAAAAGTTGATGTATCTATAAAAACAAATTATGACAAATTCCTTAGAAAATAAATGACCACGTACGTGACACATGTGACTGGAGAGATAAAAATAGACATCATAAACACCATATCTGTGTGGAGGAAACTAACTTCATTCTCAGTGATACATTAAACAAAAGCCTAAACATAAATGTCACATTTCCATCAGGATTTTTTATATTTATCTTAATTATTTCCTAATACTTTGCTTTTTTGATACTGGGTTAAAATTTTTCACTACATTTGGATGTCAGCCTGCATATTTCATGCCATTGCCATAAAATCTGGTCATGGTTTCTTCCAGAATGAAGTCTGGTAACTTTAATAATTTCCCCAGCAACATTTCATCCAACATGGAACTACTTCTACCCATAAACTTGTGGACCCTGTTTCCCACTCTGCCCTCATCATTGCATTTTATAAGATAGGGTTGGGTGGTCTACTTTCCATCATGACACTTACTGGTATTAATAAAGCCCCTACTGTAAAATGACCATGTAATCTTTCAGAATTGCTTCAGATGACCTACTCCACTCTACTGGCTTGCTCTCGCTTCAGGCTCTACAATTTACACCTGGACTTTAAAAAACTGTTTTATATCCGTGCATCTGACTCTTGGAACAAAATACCTCCTTAAAATTACCACAACTCTAAATTTTGGACTTTTTAGAATTTAGATTGTCAACCTTTTAAGCTGTACTACTTTCATAATTGTAATATTGATGATATTGACTATTAATAATCAAGGAGACTGATTTTTGGAACCATTATGTTTGCAGTAAAAATGAAAATCATGGAGTCAAAATTTAGAAAAACCAACATGGATGAAATGCTTAAGTTTATTTTTGGTCCCTAGTCTATCGTAGAGGTTAGGTTCCAGAACCCCCCCGTGATGGACGAAAATCCACGAAGCAGCGACCTTATGTTTATTTTATTATTTATATATATTTTAAGGCTTTATAAACCCTCCCCACGCTTGGGTTCGGTGCCAGAAGCCTTAGAAGGCGCAGAACGTTTGGCCGACATCGTAGGGCTTGAAATAAATCGAATTTTTTACTAAAATTTCACAAAAACACAACACTGCAGAGCAACACCACAAAGCGATCAGACGTCTACGTGAAATGGACGATGTGAGATAATGAGCGCATGCGGGAGACGGAGGAGACTGATGCTACGGTCGCTGAACCAATCAGAGCCCTGGATACAGAACACAGTGCTCTGATTGGTCGCCTACCATCCATCAGCCAATAGCTTGTCATGTATGATCTCACGTGGGCAAACTAGCTCAAGCGGAAGCAGCTGTAGCTGCGTTTTCCATACATGCGAGTCTTTGTCTACTCATCTTCTGTACGCTACGTATTTTATTTCCATTTAATATTCTTCTTAATCCATGATACAAAATTAGATATATACAATTTAAAAATCCGCGATACAGTGAGACCGTGAAAAGTGAACTAAGATATGGCAAAGATATCTCTTTGTTTATTTGAGTCAATGACGCTGAAGAAGAGGGTTGTTGGGTAAAAATTGTACCGTGGTTTGTGTGCAAAAGCCTACACAACTAATAACACCCACATTGGCCTTCAAACAGCTCTTGTAACTTATTGCTAAGATGGTAAAGATGAAGTTGAACCCAACCTGCTAAACACTAGTCTGCTGGTGCAGCTGGTGCTTCTAGTTTTGTTATTATGAGTGTGTTAGCATGCTAATGTTAGCATTTCATACAGTGCTGCTAGCAGATTCTTAATCTTGTTTGAGCCTTTGATGCCATAAGTGCTGATGTTTACATCCCCAACAACGTTCTGTTTAACTCATATCCCAGTGTGACATCCTCTACAGTAGGCTAGAGTGAAAGTCTCTCCAAAAAGCTGCTGTTAGACAGTTTTTAACGAGGTTTATTTCAGAGTACAGTCCGTCTTTGTGGCCTCATGCAGCTCCTTCGGTCAGTCATCCCTTGGCGGTGTCACTCATCTGCCGCCATCATCCCCGTTTCCAGTCTGGTGGTGGGGAAACTGCTCCGGAGTTGTAATGGTGCTGGGATGAGCCGTCTGTGACCTACTTCTGCTGTCTCCTCGTTAAATTGTTAATAGATCCTGAGTGCAGCATGGAGTCTCTCTGGGGAGCCCGAGCTGCCATAAGAGCCAAAAATAGCCCTCCCACACACTGGGAAGGTGATTTATTTATTTTACCAGTTCCCTCCATGTCCACACCAACCGCCATGCCAGGGTGAGGTTTTATTAGATCAATGTGGGAAGACATACGAGCATCGCGTAAAGAGGCAGTGATACAAGCAAGAAATCTTTGGAAGCTGTCTGTGCCGATCCAGATATGACCTTCTGCTGATGCTAAAAGCCAATCTGCTGCAGAGCGACAGCTGTATGTAATTCATCTGCATGGATGCACCAATAGCATCTCAAATCAGTGAGCAGAAAAAGTCAGAATGCAGTAAAATGAACTCGACTGTTTAAGTGTGACTGTGCATGGCCGGATTTCCTCTTTCAGTGTACTTCAACCCCTAAAGGTCCTCTAAAGGATGGATGCTCAAGATCCAAGTTTATCATCAACAACAATAACAACAAGACACACAGAACATGTTTTGGATAAGAGTCATTCCACAGCAGCTCACCTGGGGCCTTCCAGTTGGGGTCATGGATTTTCTTTAAAAAAAAATCATGCAAAAGCTTTCTAAACCTCTGCAAAATCCCTCAGCTCTACTCCAAATACCTTTTTAGTAATGAATTTTTGAAAATCGCCCCTCAGTGTTAAATTTGATAACTTCAGCGATTCTTTTAAAGCGTCTTTAAAGCCTCCCCAGTTGCTTTTTTTCACAGGATGTGGCTGATTTTTTTTTTTACTGAATATCCAAAAACCTTGTAGTCATGTCAATAGCTTATGCTGATCTTTTTAATTGAATAAAAATTGATAATTTATCATCAAAATGACAAATCTTTCATTGTCAAAAATCCATATCTCCACTAATATTTACTCAAGTCCAGCCAAATATGTGTTGTGGGTCGAAACAACTTAGTCTGTCAGATCTTAATGCCATTTGGTGATGCATCATAAGCTGACTGCCACAGGTCTTCCTAAAATTAACTTTGGAGCTGGAAAATCCACCTTTTAGGAAGTTTTAATAGGAATGTTTTGATGTCTTCGAGTGTCTTCATAGCCATTGAAGACATATAAAATAAGTGAAGGTGTTTTATTACTCCTTAATTATTTAAACATTTTTTGAAAGTGACACATTCTTTGTAGTTTTCAGTAACTTTAAAATCACATTTGGCAGCTTTAATTGTCCGGTAAATATTTGGATTGTGTTGACTTTGAGGTTTTCTATGTCTGTATGGTACCTGTTGAGCTATTCAGTCATTAGTTCAGGAAATAAACAGTTGTAGTGGTTTTGGTCTTTGTGTAATAGAGGATTCATCTTGCTCCTTGTGTCTGGATGAGATAATATTTCGTAACTTCATCAACTTGTAGCATTAATGGACACTCACTGGCCACTTTATTAGGTAAACCTGTTCAATTTCTTGTTAACACATATAGCTAATCAGCCAATCACATGGCCGCAACTCAATGTATTTAGGCATGTAGACGAGGTGGACGAAGATGCCTTGTTGATGTGAGAGGTCAGAGGAGAACGGGCAGGCTGGTTCGAGATGATAGAGAGGCAACAGTAACTGAAATAACCACTCGTTACAACCAAGGAATGCAGAAGACCATCTCTGAATGCACAACATGCACAACTTTGAAGAAGATGGGCTACAGCAGCAGAAGACCCCACCGGGTGCCACTCCTGTCAGCTAAGAACAGGAAACCGAGGCTACAATTCACACAGGCTCACCAGACCTGGACAACAGAAGATGGAAAAACGCTGCCTGGTCTGATGAGTCTCGATTTCAGCTGCGACATTCCAATGGTAGGGTCAGAATTTGGTGTAAACAACATGAAAGCATGTATCCATCCTGCCTTGGATCAACAGTTCAGGCTGGTGGTGGTGGTCTAATGGTCTGGGGGATATTTTCTTGGCACACTTTGGGCCCCTTAGCACCAACTGGTTTAAACCCCACAGCCTACCTGAGTATTGTTGCTGACCATGTCCATCCCTTTATGACCACAGTGGACCATCTTCTGATGGCTACTTCCAGCAGGATAATGCTCCATGTCACAAAGCTCAAATCATCTCAGACTGGTTTCTTGAACATGACAATGAGTTCACTGGACTCCAACGGCCTCCACAGTCACCAGATCTCAATCCAATAGAGCTCCTTTGGGATGTGGTGGAACAACAGATTGGCATCATGGAAGTGCAGCCGACAAATCTGCGCAACTGTGTGATGCTATCATGTCAATATGGACCAAAACCTCTGAGGAATGTTTCCAACACCTTGTTGAAAGTATATCATGAAGAATTAAGGCAGTTCTGAAATTAAAAGGGGTCCAACCTTTTCCTAGCAAGGTGTACCTAATGAAGTAGTAAGAGTGTAATTAGCAAAACAATTTTGCTGTCATTTCATGATTTTTTTCAAGAAAATCCATGACCTCAACTGGGAGGCCCTAGGTGAGTTGGCATGGAGCGACTCATAAATAGTAGCTGCCAGATTTATCAATACAACCTGTAACTTAAGACAATAATAAAGTATTCATCATGTTTTCTTGGGTAGGATCAGACTGTATAGAGACACACATAGAAACAGTCCTACATCAAATCACACTGGATCTCATCCACGAGCTCAAGGGTGAACACAACAAACATTTCAAGTGTTTATCAAGCTTTTCACTGTGTTAGTCAACCATTGCAGACTGAGAGGAACACGGTCATTAGCGACATAATTACCATCGCTGCCATCCATTTGTCAGGCTCCCTCTGTCTCGAACATATGGGACTGGAAGCAGCAAACACTGTGGTTCTTCCTCGGAGACTGTGGCGACGTGACGTCCCTGAACGGGCCGCCTACAACACCAGCCAGCAGCACGGCGTTGGGTTCGGTTTAGCTCAGCGTGAAACTGGCACCGGAGGCGTGCGAGACTCATGATCTTCTCTCGTCCAGCCTCCTAATGAGGAACTGTGCTGTTTGGCAGAGCTGAAAGAGTGTCTGTAGCTCCGGAGCTGTCTTGATGTTTGCGTTGCAGCGTACAGTTATGAAATGACGGTCACAGCATGTATGTTACAGAGAATACAGATAGAGATGTTGTAAAATGGGCCTGTTCAATGCGCTCAGGGAATATTCAAAGCAAGAATGGCAGCTATTGAGGCTCCTGGTTTTATGGCAAGCCAAAGTCTGCCATAGAATTCATTATAGATACAATATGTGCACCTTTTTAAACTGATTGATCCTGTATGTTTTGCAGTGATAAGCCCCAACATTAAAACTACTGACAGGTGAAGTGAGTAGCATTGACCTTTAAATTAGAAATGCAATAAATTAAAATGCAGTTTAATTGCATAGGGAGTCAATTTGTCTGATTCAGGGTTGGATTGTTTCATTGCAATTCAAGAACAAGCCCCGAATTTGGAATTTGGCCATTGCCATCTTGATCGTTTTGAGACTGGATGTGATGATTGAGGTGTAACTCTGACTCAGAACTCAAGGACACACCAACAAGATAGTGACTTGGCAATCACAAGGCAAGGCCATCACACCCCGATTCATCGTCTGTTTCCATCTAAATGGGACCATCATTTACAAAATGATCATCTTGCCGTATTGAAGGAGACTTGAAACATAAACTCTTTAGGAAAATGTTCACTGGGGTAACAAATCAAGTAAGAAGTCAGCTCATTTTCTCATTCAGACAGACTTCATTTTCCAACCAGAGGAGTCGCCCCCTGCTGGCTGATGGGAAAAATGCAGGTTTAAGTCACTTCTGCATTTTCAGACCCCGAGACTACGTCCTTCTTTTTTAAATTAGCACTGAACTGATTATAGAAACTACTTGGTTTTGTCATATCTAAATGTCATTTGGTGCAACATCAAAACCTGACTGCCACAGGTCTTCCTAAAATTAGCTTTGGAGCTAAAAATCAACTTTTTAGGACATTTCTTTGAAACTTGTTGAAGGGAATGTCTTCATATCCATTGAAAACATATTAAAAAACTAAAGATGTTATATTAGTCATTCATTATTTAAACATTTTATGAAAATGACACATCTCTGATAATTTTCAGTGGCTTTAAAATCACATTTGGTGGCTTTAACTGTCAGGTAAATATTAGTGTTATGTTGATTTCAAGGTTTTATATGTACTACAGTAAAACGGCCACCAGTAGAAGAAGGTAACAGGCTAAATAATTTGTAGAATCTTTAACTGAAATGCTAAATTTAATGCTTCATAATATGTCATTAATCTACCAACTACCAGCTATGTGTTCAGTATAAATTAAGGAAACCACCTCTGAATATTGGACTATATGGAAGATTCCCAGTGGACACAGCTCACTGTAATTGGCGCCAGAGTATCCCCTCTCTTTAGGAGACAGGTTTGTATAGTAATTCATCACGTCTGCTGCACTGAGAGATTTCCTGTCACCCACATACTCTGAAATTAATTTGTGGGAGCACTCCAGGTCACAGTGGGATGGGAAGCTGCGGTCACACTGGGTGAGTTCGGCCACGGTGGTGATATGAGGATACAGCGCTGGTATTTCTACATTAAACGCTGCTTAGTGCAGCTTTAACACACGGATAGCTCTGGCATCTTGTTACATCACACGTCTTTCGACCCGGCGTGAACTGAGGGTTCCTTCTGGTTCTTCCAAAGCCCACAGATTAAAAATATTCAGGTCCCAATTGGCTGCTCTCAAATGCAGATTAAGAAGGTCTCAGAGGCTCAGCATGGCCGAATCTCACCTTTGTAATCACCCCTTTAAAAAGGACTTGGCTTTATGTTATCGTTTCATTTCGCCTTCCTCTCATGATTCTTCTTCCTGCCGTTTAAAATCTTCTGTGAGACATTTTACCAAGTGTTTTTATGGCATTATCTCTCAAAAGTAAGTGCTATAAACGTTCTTTCCTTCTCCTTTCCTTCAGTCCGTCTAATAATAAACAACAAAAGCTTGCGTGGCATCTGCTCCTGTGCTAGAATTAATCGCCGTGATAGCAGCTTCCCAGCTCGGCGGTTCCCTGCCAGCTTTCGTGTCATGTGCGATCCTTGAAGTGAGGTCGCAGCTGACAGGTGTGAGGGTTAATGAAAAGTGGACGGACACACGGGCTCAGACGTGCCACGCCGACAGCTCATGCTTGCATGAATCAGTCTGAATCATTGTCTCGGGCCTTTGACCTATTTTTCACTCGTACAAATACTCCTGAATCATCATCTGTGCTCAGTCTTTGCAGGCGGCAGACTGAAGAACTTATTTTTCCATCGACCTCCAGCTTTAAGACTCCTTGCCTGCCTCAGTGTGATGTAGAGTAACACTTCCAAATGCTGCCATCTAAATAACCATACAAAGAGTCCAGAATCGTTGTATTTCAAGGGAAACTATTATATACTGAAAAACAGGACTATTGGATGCAAAACATTAAGGTATTAATGTATATAAATAACAGCTGAGCTAGTGATTGAAGGTCTTTGGCTTACAGTACATCTACAGGTTAACACTGAAGTGGCCTCCGACTGCAGGACACACGATTCATGGTATTGTGGAAGCAAACAAGTTAGATGTAATTACTTTTCTGCCATAAATCAAATTAAACTGGAGGAAATAGAATAGACTAGGGTTTTATTGCCATTTGCTCAGGTACATTACAGTACAGGTACACTGGAATCCTTTGTGCTGTTTCTTGAGTCTGCTTTATATACAGGAACAAAATAAAATAAACATGTTAATTGCACTTGTTGGTTTGTAATGTTGCACATATCACTCTGGTTCCAAATCAACTTGATAGCATTTCACTCTTCCAAGGCCGTACCGCATTGCGGAGGCCCGATCCTGTCAGATCTCGGAAGCTATGCGAGGTTGGTCCTGGTCAGTACCTGGATGGGAGACCGTGAGGGAACACCAGGAAGCCTGGGTGGATGCAGTGTGAGAGTGAGTGGTTGGTGGTGGTCAGAGGGGCTGATGGCGCAGACTGGCAGCCTCGCCTCCGTCAGTCTACCCCAGGGCAGCTGTGGCTACATACGTAGCTTACCACCATGGAGTATGGAGTGAATGAATAATGCAATGTAAAGCGTCTTTGAGCGACTAGAAGAGCGCTACATAAAACCAATGCGTTATTATTATTATTACCTTCAGGCAAAAAGTCTGAGACTGTCATGCTTCGAAAGTGCCAAACAGTCAGGAACATGTTGAGGAACATGACAATGACCCAACATGTTGATCTGACCTCCAAACTTCCTACACCCCATTGTGATCAAGCATCAACAGGATGCAGTGGAACAAGTTGGATTGACAGAGGCCCCACTGCACAAACCAGAGTACCCAAAGGATCCAGTGCCAACATCCTGGTTCCAGACCCCATAGGACACCCTGAGAGGTCCTCTAGTCCATGCCCAATGGTTCAGAGCATTTTTGAGCACATAAGGGGACCAACACAACATTAGGCAGGTGGTCATAATGATATGACTGATCAGTGTATATGCCAGCTGTAACATTGCTGAATGTTTCTTTCTAAATGACGTACTGAACACAGAGGAACAAAAGTTTAAATGTTTCCGTTGGCCTAACAATGACTGAACAAACCTCCCCACCAGGCAGGAGACACCTCAAACATGGTGCCGCTTCTGCTTCTGACAGTCTGTCTTTGATTCGTCCAGGAGGTTGTGCAACACTCGATCTATCAGATGGAAATCTTCTACATTGCGTTTGATTTAAAGCGAAATGCAAACATCAGCACTGCTGCACCTCCTGTTTTCTTTATCGTTCAGAGTTCTGCTGTAGTAGATTTTGAGTCCTTTGTTAGAAACGCTGCTGGCGAACACAGCGACAATACTTCCTCAGCTGCTGGAGGAGCACAGTGATGGGGATCAGGCAGTGCCAAGCCCGACTGAGATGGGCCATGACAAACATCTCATTTGAAATTCACTCGTCGCTCCTGAAGAATCCTCGTATGAATTTGCAAATGCAAACGCTCCCTTCTTCTGGAACCTTTCTCCACATTTATTAGGCACAGTAAAACAAATAACATGCTGAAATAAGAGCGATGGAGCAGCCGCTGGAGAGGGAAAATTAAGCAAGAAAGGAAATTCTGAGGGGAAGTGTGGTAGTCCGTGGAGAGTTAGCCCTGAACATTAGGACTGGAGCTGTTATGTAACCTCTCACTGTATGGCAGCGAGAAAAATGCACTACTATACTTGGAAGAAGGGCTTTTTATGCAAATATGTTCACATTGTTGTTGCAAAACACAACTATTTTACACCATTAACGAGCAAATATTTGTTTTGTATGTCATCTAATGCGGCTGACTATATAATGCAGACATTTCAGTCCAAGAAAAATCGATTTGATGTACCACACATGTTTATTTTGAGCTGTTTCATGGCTTTATTGCATTATTAAAGAATGAACACAGATCACATATTCCATCTCCATCTCAGACTCACAGTGAGAGACGAAAATAATCTCACTCACCCCCACCACATCCACAAATAGCAGCCACACCTCTTCTTAGTGTGATCAGGGAGGTTTCTTAGCCCCCTCATGATGTCTGCGGATATTCTACAGCTGAAATGTGCCCTAATATGGAAAAAGTCGAACTCTTTGAACTTGGATCAGTTCATATATCTGTTGGTGGGTCTCCAGCTCTGGTCCATCTGCTTAGACTGTTATAGAGGGTCTGGAGAAGAGACGGACGTGGAAAGTAGGAAAATGGAGTTGAATGATTGACGCGGGCGTTCAGAAGTTGTGACCTGCAGCTGGTTATTGATTTCAGCTCGGCGCATTTGTCTTGATTTCTCGATATTGCGCTGCATCTTCACGGGGCACCGACACAATCACTCAAACATTATTGTAGCTCTGCTCCCGGACGTCCGCCCTGACTGACTGTCTGGCTCGCTGCTGGTGGGTGGAGGTGTGATGTATGGCACCACCGCTCCTGCCCCACTGAATACCAGACCACAATCAGGCTGATGAGAGTCGGCGACGTGCCGGGCTCCCCAGCGGACTCACTTTGATTTCCGCGTGTAAACAGAAAAAACAGATGGCCACGGCGGCAAACAAGTTTCCACTACTGGCTGTCTGAAGGCACACGGGGACATGGGGAGGAAGATTTTATTTCTGCTTTGTTCCCACTTGACTCGCACACATCAAAACTGCTCTGGCATTTGAAATTCACTGAAAGCACAGGATTAATAATTCAGGCTGAGCTAGACGAGATGGAGGGATGCTGGCCAGAGGAATGTGTGAAATATAACGTGCTTTAAATCAAATCCCACCCACGATTCTTGGCTGTATGAGTTCTGCCCTTATATTGATAACATATTATAAACACAGAATGCTTTTGGAGAGCGTCGTTTTCAGACTAAAAACCGGAAAGCGAGCGCGAACAAACACACGATGTGAAGCTGCAGCAGACCTTCACCCGTTGCTGTAGCGCCTCTGCATCTTCGTGCATCTTGTCATGTTGCAGAACAGTGGCGGCCTGTCAGGGGAGAACAGTCGGGAGCTGTCGGAGCAGGCAGAGCGAGCGTGCCTCTGCTGCAGGAACATGGATTATAGATCAACGTGTCTCACACCGAGCAGAAACTGTCCTGTAGCATGTTCGCTAAGGGACCAGGCTTCCTTATGATGCTCCTTCTGCCTGAACACAGGAAATGTGTTTAGTCTTCTTTGTATGGAGGTATAAAACAAGAAATTACAATCACTGGGAAGTTTTTATATTCCTGCATTCACATGTGGGTTGTTTTTTTTTTTGCTAGATACTGAAAAAAATGATGATCTAATATATTTTTCTCTTTTATTTTGCAGAGACAAGCATCTGGAGCAATGACTGGAAACAGCAAACCATCTGCTGGCCCAGGTACTTTCTAAGCAGCATGTTCAGTCCGAAAAGTACGAGCATGCAGAAAAATGATGCGGAGTATTAATGATGTGCAGTTGTGTTGTGCATAAACAGCATTTTAGATCACATGTGGTAGCAGAATGATATAATATAATGTAATGTACGAGTTAAAGCCGCTTCAAAACATTATCCAAGTAAAAGTCAGAAAAATAGAGCTGAAGTGTAAAAATCTAAATGTGCATCATGCAGTCAGTCTACACCGATCAACCACAACATCATGACCACTGACAGGTGAAGTGAATAACATTGATCATATTGGTACTATGTGCTGTTCTGATGGAAAACCTTGGATTTTAACATCCATGTTCATGAAACTTAGACACCCAAATAAACACTGTCCCACAACAAACACACTCCCTCATGAAAATGGAAATCCCAAATGTCACTGGCCTACCCCTGCAGGAAAATGCACCCCACCACATGGAAAAAACATCAAACCATCAGGAACATGTTGAGGAACATGACAATGGCCCAACATGTTGTTATGACCTCCAAACTTCCTACACCCCATTGTGATCAAGCATCAACAGGATGCAATGGAACAAGTTGGATTGACAGAGGCCCCACTGCACAAGCCAGAGCACCCAAAGGATCCAGTGGTTCCAGACCCCATAGGACACCCTGAGAGGTCCTCTTGTCCATGTCCAGTGGTTCAGAGCATTTTTGAGCACATAAGGGGACCAACACAATATTAGACAGGTGGTCATAATGCTATGTCTGATCGCTGTGTAGTTGTTAGGTTAGGGTAATTTGTAATGTCATATTCTTTTTTACTAGAAAGCACTTTGGCACAACGGTTTTCGTTTTAATTGTGCTGTAGAAATAATGTTGACTTGACATCGGACACTTAGAGGTAAATTTTTTCTCTTTGCAACATGGGCTGTATTAAAATATCCAGTTGGTTTATTGATGTGGTGTCCGTTATTACATTTTAAAAGGAATGTTGTGATCTGGTACTTTAATTTCTGTTGTAAAGTGGCGTCTGTCAGCCCTGGAAATTATAACCAAGTGCTACATTAATTGCTTAGAGAACCAGAAAACACCTTCAGACAGGAATAATGTCGATGTGACTTCAGTATTACTTCTTACAAGTACAATTTTGCACTGTTAGTAAGATTAACCTAATATCACACTGTCACGGTTCTGTATATCTGTCACTACTTCTAAAATAAGCATATTTCACTGTAAAATCACAGGGAGTTTGACAGATTTCAGTGTGCCTCCCTTCTGCTTTCATAAAAGACACAATCCACCAGTTCCCTCTATGGTAGCGATTCACAGGAAGACCTACTTTGTAAACTGGGCCATGGTATTGTTGGCATAATAATGTAATTCAAATCCCTCGAGTTATAAACGGTAAAATTGGGCTCGCGAGTGCTTTGGCAGGATCCTTTGAAATTCATAAACGGTGCTAAGTGCAGAACTGTCATCCTGGCAAAAATTAGAGAAAGCAAGAACAAAGGCCTGTTTCTAATGAAGCTCGCACCAGCGGACGGCTTCTTTCATCACCTCGGCTCAGGTGAGTCGGATGAGAGTCGGGCTACCAGATGTTTTATCACGAACATACATGCGGCGGTTGCTGCGTCGCTCTGCTGGGTTTCCTTGTTCCGACCGTGCAAGCAGATACGATAAATCTTTTAAGTGCTCTTAGCAGTCTGCACACTTACCAAATTAGGTTTCATGGCAGCATGCGATACAATACACAGAGGAATGGCTAAATGCAAGCCGAGTTTCTCCTCACACAATGGATGCAGCAGGTTAATAGCAGCCCCTCCACTGCTAAATGGCTCCATATACAGTGCATAAAGCATTCGCCCTCTGCACCCGGAGACCACGTGCCGCCTCTCCCCCCGTCTCTGGGGCTGCTGATAACACTGTAAGGACTCATATTGAAATGGATTTCCGTCCCAACTTCTGGGATGATGAAGTGTGCTGCAGCTCGGGCTCGGTCCTGAGGGAAACGTCCCGCAGTGATCAGGAGGGATTCCAGGAAGCTTAATTGAATTTGATAGAAGTGTGAATTGCATTTATTTGACATTTGCCATTTTTTCCCCCCCGCTCTTTCCTATTTTGCTCTTTTCTGTTTTTGGATTTAGAAAAGTGCCCAACCTCTTGGAAAGACACATATCTGATCTTATTTATATTATATAAAACATCATGTCTTGAGATATAAGAGAGAGGAGGATCAAAAGGTACATGTTTTAGTTTCCTGCTGTCCTTCTGTCTTGTGTTTCATGTGGAAACATGTCTGAATATCTACAATACAGTAAACTTTAAGCGCTTAAGCCTTTTTAAAATTTGCACCTGAAAAAAACAATCCTCAACTTCAGCCGGTGACAGTTTGACGATGGTGATGCTGACGTAAACAACCTGGGGCTGTATGAATTTTAATAAACCCAGCTGTAATTGACTTTTTTACATGCACACAATCAAGACTGTAACAAAGAGTCAGTAACCATTGATGTTACTGAGCCTTGTAGCAACCAATCACGTCATAACCAGCCAATAATGTAATAAGTTATTAAGTTAACGGCCTAGTATTAAAAAAAAATCCTTTGAAAATGTAATAACTGCAGCCGATAATGTAATAATACATAAGTAGGACTGCATTTCTTGGAAATAAAAGATTTTTTTCAGTTTTTGTGCAGTTTTCTCATCAAAAATAGGTCTAGTGGATAGTATAGTGGTCTTATTCATTCATATGTAGCTCTAACTCTCCTTAATTATGGTTATAAGATCCAATTTGAGAATTATTTGTTATACAAAATCTTTATTTAGAATATTGTTTATTTGCTTAGATATGTAAATTCATATTTCATGTCAGTGTCTCTGTTGGATGTTGCATTGTCAAATGAATTTACCACGTTTCTTTCTTGGAAAACATTTCATTAAAACCTTTTTTCAAACATTTCTCAATGAAAAAACGATTCAGTCCTCACTTCAAACTGTATTTAAATGACTGGACTGGCTCTATAATGACACTTAACTCCAATATACAACACAGAACATGAACACTCATTTGCAAATGTGAAAAAACTGCAGAGTATTATGGACATTACTGGCTCAAAAACTTTATTACATTATTGTCAAATTATTACATTATTGGCTTTATTACATTTAAAATGGCTAAAATTATTGTGTTATTGGTTGCTACAAGCCTGTTTTTAAAAAAAATCTCAACTGTAACTCTACAGAAATGAAGCACGAAACAGACTGCCTATTCTAAAATATGTTTTAATAACAATAATAATAATAATAATAATAAGGCCTGGTCCTTTAAACTTCACTCAACGTTACTGTGACTAACTTTATTACAAACTCAGCACGACTGCCCCATTTTTCTAAACGTAAAACACTACTGTACATTCTACTGTATACATGGCCTCTGTATAGATGCCCAGTAAGGATTTTATTGATACCACTATGCTCATTACCTCCTCTGTAGTAGTGTTTGTTTTAGAGACAATACATCAAAATTTCAGGTCATTTTACTCTAAATACACACAGGAGATCTACAGGGATCAGTGTGTTTCATATGTGGACGTGTTGTGCTCTCCGTCTAATTGCATACATGGTAACCTGTGGTGGAATCCTTTACTGTAGGCATTATGAAGATCCTGTTTCCATTATTAACCTGTCACGCTGAATGATGCTGACATGTTGGGACTGACTGAAAGGGCATCATGTCTCCATGAAAATCAATAACTGAGCCTTTTCCTACAGACCACAGCTCCTCGCAGTGTGCAGGAACATGTGTTCTCTCTGCGAGTTAATATTTAGAGCCTCCTGACAGCCACTGCTCGGCTTCACAGGTCACCTTTCCGCGGTCTCGTTGCTCAGCATTCGTTTGAACGAGCCTTCATCAATCATTGTCTGTGTATTCTTAGGTTGCCTTAAATCTCACAGGAGCCAATTTGAACGTGACCTTTCAGAAACCTCGTAGGGAAATAACCCCATCATCCGCTGTGGCAATTTGATTCATACGTGCACCAGCGCGACACACTCCTCCAAGTGTGATGCGCCGGGCTTCTAAAGTCTGCCGCCCTCCGCGGTGTAAAGGGCATCGGCCCTGTGGAGCGGGTGTGATGGAGGAGAAGGAGGCTCGGGGTGTGTGTGAGACAGAGACAGAGAGCTTTGTGTGGCTTCTGCGATCATGAAATATGAATTTGTTTTCGCTGTCTCGTCCAAGGGCTCCAAGGTCAGCAAAAGGTCCCATCTAAACGTAAGTAGGCCATTTGGAAGCATCACTGCTTATGCTCGGGTGCACAGCTTCACCACGGCACAGCAGGTCGGCACAGTCATGCATGGACCACTGTACTGGATGACAACCACAATGCTTGAATAAACAACTGACCTTTCGGTTTTGGCGACTGAGTGAGCAGTGATGTGTTTTATTGCTGTGAGAACTGAAACCGCATCTCATAAAACGGAATCCTTTCACTTGTTAAAATCACATCCGCTGTGCGTTTGATGATGGTGATCTTTTAAATCAGCCGCATTGGTTGTAAGGTGTGTCTCACTGCCTGCACACAGGAGGATTCTTCCTCCAGTATGAATGATGGACAGTAGTGCATGAGCAGCATGATACATGGAGAGTTAAGGGAGCTGTCCTCTGTCAGAAATAACCAGCGTCTTCTCCGCTGGACTGCACTGAGGCGCTTTCCTCGTTAGCTTTGCCTGTCGATATGTGAGCTCCTTTTATTGAGCGTCAGGCGCCTGTAATGACATTTACATCTGACACGAATGAGGTCGACTCCTTTAACACTGCAACAAAACAGAACAAACTGCCTGTAAAAGCCGCAGTGAAAGTTTATCTCTTTTGCATGCTTTACGACTCCATTTATTTTGTTGTATTAAAAAAGTTGCTCATTTATATGCCTCCCTCCCCAGAGTTTAAAGACATTAGCGTCAAATAAACCCGGTTACGAAAGCTCTTCCGCCCCAGCAAGGGTAAAAAAAACACAAGGATCATCATGGGGGACGATCAACATGACATATTAGCTATGAGAACGCCTGCTGGGACTTTCTCATCATCCATATCTACTGCACAAAAACAATGCACATACCATTTCCTGCATGTAAGCCAGTAATTAACAAAGAAAAATGCATGATAAGATGTGCACAACTTTCTAGAAGTTGAGGTGGGGAGGAAATATGTAATCTTATCTTATCCTAATCTTTAATTTTATCCTCAACTTCTGAAGCACTTAGTAAAGTCTGTTTTAATACAAGTGTTAGCAATGAGTCATTAATCCTCCCTCTGACACTTAATGACATCTGAGATATCTGATGGCTCACGTACTGTATATGATACCGGAGCCATAAATACCCACAGTCACGCATGATGACAGCAGCACTTCCTCACTGCTGCAGCAAATCTTCTTTCTGGCGTTGACAGGTCCAATAATGTTTAGGAGTGTTTCCACGTCCGTTTAGTTGCAGGAGGTACGGATCTTTAAATCCGATGAGTTCTATGCATCAGGTCACTGGATGATTACAAAGTGAAGTAAAGGTAGACGCATTATTTAGTCAAACCAATTCAGCTCATCTTCATCTCTAAAAGATTTCTCTTGAAAACCTGAACAAATACAGTTCAGCCTTTCCAGATGTTATGGAACCAAACGATTCAAATGCTGATATTAAAGAATTATTTTGTGGAGTGTGCAACAGGAATCTGCAACATATCCCTTTTTAAACTAGAAAAGCACTCAGAGAGCTCATACCTCCACCAAGGAGCTTCAATCCACCCCCAACACAATCTCCCAATTCTCATATTTTGTATGGAATGTTACAGATACAAATGTAACAAGACATCTCAATTTACAGCTTTCTGAAAATAAATAAGCACCATGAGATTTCAGCAAGATAAAATAAGGCAAACCTTAAGGCCAAGTACGGTGTAGTTCCAAGTAGCCTAGAGTGGCTAAGTTAGCTAACTAACAGTATGGTGGCTTACCTGCTTTACAAACGTAATACTAGGGCTGGTCCCGAATATAAGAATATCCGAATATTCGTTGGCTGTGGTGATATTCAGATAATAATTTTTTGATATTCGAATAGTTCTGTGCGCCGCTGTCGGGTGCCGCCGAGGCTGTAGTACTAGCAGTAGTTCTAGTGCGCTGACCTGCCAACTCGCTTTACAATAGCACAGTGTTTCTACTTTGGGTAGATAAAAATAAAAGTAGAAAGGCACTCAGAGAGCACAGACCTCCACCAAGCAGCTTCAGTCCACCCCCAATCTCCCAACGACAAAGTATCCTTAATAAAAAGTTAATTGTCTGGTAATCGCTCTCACATCGTAGCATGTGTATAAATAATATAAATAGTAGCATATTAAACGCTGAGTGATTTTGGATACACCATTACACCTCATCAGTGTTTTTAAACTGTATATTTTCCAGAATTAGAAAAGAAGGATGAAGACCAACTGGTGGTTTTGACAGATATATGGCTAGCTAAAGGCGCAGTACCTCCAACACCTGCTAGCTGCCTGTTCTGCTTGTGCACTAAGAAAATCTGTTGCTCTGTAAATGGAAATCAAAGAACGTGACTCTGAAAGATTCATATTTTGTGTGAGAGGTGAATCTGACTGAGAACACATCGATACAGCAGAGACCTGTCGATCGTCTGTCCTAAAACATGTCCTGCTTTATCGTCTATTTCACTCTAAATGCTGTCATAATTTACTAAATGAAGACCATGCTGTATTTAAGGAGACCTGAAAGTAGCAATTAAGACTATAAGCTTTCACTGAGGTAATTATTTCAGTGAGAAGTGGGGTCATTTTCTCATAGACGGCATAGACTTCTGTTTCCAACCAGAGGAGTCGCCCCCTGCTGGCTGTTAGACAGAATGCAACTGTAAGGCATTTCACGTCAGCTTTACTTTTCAGGCCCAGAGGCTACATCCATCTTCAACATAAAGCCTGTGCACGCTCAAGCTTGTGCATGTTTCTGCTAGTGCACAACACAGGAAAAATGCTATCTAAGCATGCTACTTAGCTAAATATCAACAGTCTGTCTCTAAAACAACACATTCCACCTGTAACTGCTCCACCTCTGGATCTCTATGGAACCATCTGAAACAGTAATCAGTAGCATCCATACAGCAAGATTAGCTCTTCAGCCATCCTAGGAGCTGTTTTGAGCTAAATGCTTATATAAACATGCTAACATGCTGATGTATAGCAAGTAATGTTTACCTTCTTAGGTCTTGCCGATGTGCACATGGATGCCACAGACCCACAGTTGTTGGTATTATACTACTTTTGTAGTCTCTTTAAAGCGCTCTGTTCCATAGATGTGCAGTAGGTCTTATTTACATATTCTAGTAGATGCACATGTACACTACTGCATGTAAGTAGAGTCAAATGTACCCTAGAAGTTCCTTATGTGCTGATTGGTCTTATGCTAGTTTTTAGTCTCCTTGGAGTCCGCTGGGAGAACTCCATTCCATACATGCTCAGCAGAGTGACATCTGTGGATTCAGTGCATGCACATTGATGACCCTCTAGCACTGACGTCCACTCAGGGATCTGCATGTTCTCTTGCTTACTTGGGAAGATGGAGAAATTTACGTCACGTGGACCTTTGCACACTCACAGGCGTGGAAATTGCGACACTGGCTTCCGTGTAGTATGTAGCTGCCTGCAAGATATTTGCTTTACAGCTAGCTTTTGCGTTAACAAACAACACATTCTTGGCTGTAATTGGCATATCCAGTGGCAAAGGGCAAAGACCAACTGGAGTCACATCTTGTTGTGCTCTTGGGGAAGTGCCTGTCATGATGCACTGGCTAGCGATGGTCCACCACAGACCTTTTGGAGGATACTTTATTTGGTTCCGCCAGGATGTCCAGTCTCACCCTCCTCATCTAGACCAAGGCCTAGATAGGGTGGCCGGTTTAGTCGCCGACGACCCCCTGACTCATGCGACAGGTTGTACCGAGTTACATGGTTATCGGTAGCAGGCAAACAATGACCTGACCTGACACCTGTAGTACAGTGTGGTATGTAAGCATGCTAGTATTTGTTAATTAACACTGAACACAATTACAGCTGAGGCTTTGAGGATGAACACCAGGATAAAAATATCAGCTCCCAGAAAGGTACTGGAAGCGCCTTGGCAACGTGAGGCACATCTCACGAGCACTTAGAATATGAACTTCATGAATCTCCCTGTGGGACACTCTGAGACACATCCGTCCTCCTGACCTCTCACCTCTCCTCCCTCTCTCCCCTCCCCAGATGAAAAGAAGAACAACCTCCCCCAGGACTTCGACATCGACATGGACGACCCGGAGACGGAGAAGGCTGCCGTGGCCATCCAGTCGCAGTTCAGGAAATTCCAGAAAAAGAAGCAGGATGTGAAGTCGTAGAGCGGGCGCCGTCCTCTCCGGCTGACGTGGGCCTGGTCTTGCATGTCAATCAAACTGCACCGTCATGAACTGAAAAGGAGGGGTGGGAGGGTGGGGTGAATGGTATGTCTGTGAAAGTCTGTGTATAATTAATAACTTTAGTATATACAAGATTAATACTTATCTAACTCTTGGTGTACGTATTTAGATCTTTCCTATAATTTTGCTATTTCAGTTTTTTACTTCTATGACACCTCACAGTGTAGCTGCAGATATGAGTCATTTTTCTTATGTCACATTCGGTGTAATATACTCATGCAAACAACAGAGTTAAATATGGTCGGTCTTCTCATAAATTGTCCATGATTACGTTTCCTTCGGAGGAATAGAAAGCCACATGCACTGCTGTGACTGATGCTGAAATCTGGGTCATGTTTCACTGACAGTCCTAATCAGAAGGGTTTGGGGCTCCACTGGAGGCCTGTTAATGCCATTTGCCTCTGGCTGGGTAAAATGATCCCATACTGTTGCCAGTGCTTTCACGCTGTAAGACTGATGCTTCTAAAAATCAAATCAATGTGTTCGGACGTCGGAGGTCTCCCCTCCGCTGCGTCGTTTCACCTGATGATCGGTCGTGTGTCTTTGTAGAGATCCTAGATGTTGTGCTCGTGTTTGATTCCTTGTTCTTGTTCCAGAGTGATTTGAACTGTGTCCATGTGTACATCTGTGCAAGCACACACACTTATGCATGCGAGCTCACGCACATGCAAACACATACGGAAATAAATAAAGACAATGGAACAGTGATGCACTTTCTATCATTTCACATCACACTAGCTGCGTATAGTTTGTGCAACATGTGCAGTACATGACAGATTCATCTGTTTCAGTCTTTAAAGCCTAATAAAATGAACGGATGAGTTTTCATATCCTTTTACAACAAACTGCACATGAAAGAGAATTTAAAGAAAAAACTACATAAAATGTGTTAGTATGGTGTTGGGCCACCATGTGTCTTTGGAATTGGGATGAAAGCCAATCTTTCAAAAGATATTCCCTCATTTGGTGTTTTGATGATGGTGATGGAACATCCTTCCATTATCTATACATCGCTTAATCCTCTGTAGGGTCGCGGTGGGGGCTGGAGTCTATCCCAGTCGAGCTCAGGTGAAGGCAGGGGACACCCTGGACAGGTCTCCAGTCTATCCCAGGGGATACATGTGGAGACAACAAAGCAAGCACACTCTCATTCACACCTATGGACAATTAAGAGTAATCCATTAACCTCAGCATGTTTTTGGACTGTGGGAGGAAGCTGGAGTACCCGGTGAGAACAAACTCCACACAGAAAGATCCCAGGTGTCCTAACTGGGACACGAACCGGGATCTTCTAGCTGTGAGGTGACAGTGCTAACCACAGAGCCACCATGCAGCCCGTGGTGGAACGTATCACTCCACGCCCTATGGATGGAGGCATCATCACCCTGGAAGAGACCGCTGTCATCAGGATAGAAATGTTCCATCATAGTATAAAGGTGATCACTCAGAACAACTTTGTATTGATTTGCAGTGATCCTTCCCTCTAAGTGGACTCAAACCATGACGGTTAAGTTCCTCCAACAGCATAACTGAGCTGTTGGATCCCCTCACTGCAGGAGTCAAGCGTTCAGGCTTTTCCTTTAATTTGTCACTGTCACATTAACTGCCAAACCAACCACTTGCCATCCAAATTACCGGCCAATGCCATTTGTCCTTTAGGTTTTAATTTCAGTTTTTATGCAACTGTCAAATCTCTACAAACACTGTCAGTGGTTTAGGGCACACTAAATTCCTCCATTACACAAAGCCTTCTACTTCTTGGCTTGTAAGAAGGACTTTTTTCTGGTGCATTTTGGGTAAATTCACCTGTTTCCAACAAAAGAACAACGCTGACTGTTCAAACCACTCAGCTTCCAGAAAAAGTTGGCCTTCTGGAGGAAGTCAACAGTAAAAACGACATTTTATCGGAGAAACAATAAAATAAAATTCAGTACAAATAACGTCTAGTGGCGTTAAATGTCAGCAGTGAGGACGTGTAGCAGAGCTGAGCTGTCGAAGCTTGTTAATGTAACTCAGAAGTCACTCCACAACATCGCGAGCAAACCACAAATCATCAGCTGTTTTTGCTTCATCATTTGGTGCCAATCATTAATAATTGGTTACCGTGGAAACGTGGCTCTGAGTTACCCCAGAGGTAGCATGGCTGACTTTTTAAGCTCAAAATAACCGAGTATTTACTTTTGTGAAAGCCTCTAACAGGAATTAAACTAATCTAAGAGCAAGATTAACATTACTGCACACATCAGTGTAAAATACAAGAACACATGCAGCAGAGAGCTTCAGAGGAACCACTGCTTGTTATTATTACCCTCATCGAGCTGCTCTACCATAAAGCCCTGATAGATGGAGTACTGTTCAGATGTACATTCCTCCAGCAACTTCCTCCATCTCTGCAAAAGACTTAGAAAGCTCTGTCAGAGTGACTGCTGGGTTCCTAGTTTCCTCCCTGACCAAGGACCTACTTGGTTTGGTCGGAGGGCCGAGTCCTGTTGGTCTGAAACTTCTTCCATTTCACAGTTATGAAAGCCGCAGTGCTCCTGGGAAAACTCAAAGGTTTAGAAATGTTTTTAAACCCTAGAAAGTCTGCAGAGAGCTCCTGACATGCAGGATGAATTGTGGGATCTCATGTACAGGTGCATGTGCTTCACTAAACTCTGTCCAACCAGTTCATTTAGCCACAGATGGCTTTCAGTGTAGGTCTATGCACATGATCACAATCTGGAGCAAAGATTCTAAAGACCTTTGTTAATTAGGTTTTCATTTTAGTAGATTAATATACATATAAATATATTTAAAAACATAGTTAATATGGGTTATTTAGCGTAGATTTATGTGAAACACAACAATTTCATCCATTTAAAGTTGAATCTACAACACAGTGAAGTCTGCAAAAAGTGAAGGGGCCTGAATATTTTCTAAAGTGATTGTATCTGGAGACATTATGGATTAGATATGCTCACAGAAAGAAACACAGGAGAATAAACTCAGCAGCTTTTTTGTCTTTGAAACAATATGTGACCACTAAGCGCTTGTTTTCCAATTAAAACTGATAAGATCTGTTGACTTTGCCTGCTGGGAATCACTCTGTACTTTACTGTAGGGTTTTCTCGCTGATCATCAGATAACATCTGAGGGAAATCCTTCGGTTTGTAACTCAATAAACTAGTTTGTGAGGAGTAAAAATATCTTAAATCTAATAAGTGACATCATAAACACTGCCAGCTGTCCCAGGAAGGCGCAGTGCTCATTGCTCCAGCTCTGCACTGGGACATGCAGCCGTGTTTATTACTTTACATTTTCAGAATCATTTTCTCGGCGCTGCAGAGGACAGCTTCATATTTCTCAGGCTGATCAGAGGCAAGAATTTAGTGCAGCCTAAACCTTATTTATGACAGCTGTTATTAACCGGCAAGTGTGGCGGCGAGTAAATCTCTGTCAGCACACTTCATTTGTCGTGGACTTCAGAGGTGGATGGCAGATATAGTTGTCATGCTGAGTAATACGCCTTCCTGCTAAACCCCCCCCCCCCGTCTTGTGATATAAAACCATGGAAGCAATTTAGCAGCCGAGACATGTGAGGCTCAGGCAGAAGCTTCGGGATGGCAGGTTTCAATTAATAAACCGCTTTAGAGGGATTCTTTATAATGCTCAAAATTCTATTACTACACTCCAACACCTGTGCTCGGATTTAGAGGGAGTCTTGATGAGCCATTTGTAGAAGTGGTGACATTCGGATTTCACTCTTCGCGACTTCATTAAAGCAGGTTTAAACTGATGGATCTCGTCATCTTAAGCACATTCTGTAAAGTCACCTGCAGGGTGTACAAACTTTTACTTGCCCTGCTCTGTCTGTACATTTCACAGACTAACGTTTGAAGCTAAGCCATAAAGTACACTTAAAGGCGGAGTATGTGCTTCTAATCCGTACATTTGTCCATCCGTCAGCCATCCTGGGGGCTGACATTGGGGCGAGAGGCAAAGTAAACCCTGGACAGGTTAGCAGTCCATCATGGGGCGTGTTTTTGGACTGTGAGCGGAAGCCGAAGCTCCTCGCTAGCGGTTAGCTGTCTGTTCTAAATGAAAAAACCTCTGGTGTTCCTGACTTTGTAAGTGGGAAACCAACAAATTGGCTCTGACTGATCCACACAACCCTGTCCCAGAACTCGTGAACAGGTCAGAGAATGAGAAGGATGGTTAATCTGTCACATGCTATCTAAATATACCAACTCTCTAAAAATCAGAAGACCTTTCTCCATCTTTAAACTGGTTTTTAGAGTCACTGTCATGTGCTCCCAGTCAATCAAGTCCTTAAGGTGATTTGGAAAAAACACAGCAACAGCAGCCTTTTGAAAACAATCTATTTTGATGGTGGTGAAGTCAGACAAAAATAACCGCTCAACCAGAAATTCAAAAATAATCCTGGGTATGATGGTTTTCACAGATCCGCAGCACTGAATCCAGCCTGAGGCACTGATCTACTCCATACTTAATTATTAATCAAACCAACCCGAAGTGTTCGGAGCTCTGTTTACCTGATGGCATATAAAACCAACACCAGCTGTACAAAAACAAATGAAGCTGCTTTCACCTGAGCTGGACCGTCATGTGCAGCATTTGAATTAGAAGCCGGATGTTTTTTATCAGTAACACGTGTCTCAGTGTCCATTTGGGCATTTTTGGCACAAGCAAGAACTTGATAGCACTCTGGTATTTTAAGCATGAGGTCGGGGACAGACTCATATTCACAGAACTTAAACTTACATGAGAACCACTTTCACCAAAGTGCTGTGGACTTGTTGGGCTTCTCTTCACCTTACCGTGAAGTACTTTGAGGTGACAAATGTTGTGAATTGGTGCTATATAAAGAAATTAATTGAGTTGAAATGATTTAAAGGCAGCAGATGGACCTGGGATGAGCCTACAGCTGCTTTAAACCCACACTACATACTAATTCAACCCTGTCTTCTACTTTTTATACTATACTGTTTTTGCTGTTTGAACTCCTGTCTCTAGCTGCATTGCATTCTGGGCTTTTGAGGCTGTTAGTAGGTGACCAGGTTTCTCATCTTGTTTTGCACTTTGAGTCTCTTACTGTTGAGTTTGCAGTCAGAGAAACGGCGTCTACGATCCGGGACAGGCTCAGATAATCATTCAGTCATTTCAGTCCCCTGCATTTGCTCGGCAAGGAGGGCTGGGTTTCATCCCAACATGCACTGGTGAGGACAAATCATCTGCATCACCATGAAAGATTTTAAAAGAGATTAAGGTTGTTTGTTTATAACGTATAAAGAGAGGCACTCCTCACTGCAGGTTGGTATTCACAGCAAAGGTTTGATTGGAAAATGAAGATTGTTGAGCAACACAGCACTGCCACCTGCAGGCAAACAGCACAACGACACGGCCAACGTTATTAAACCATCACCGCCGAGACGCCGAGGTCATCCGTCGTCGCCGTCGAGACAAAAACGAGGCGAAGATTTGGAAATCATCACCCAGCCGCCCGGAGATCAGCTGCCGTCTACGTCACCTCCACACCACCACCAGACACTCATGCCAAACCTGCGCGGGACACTTTGGGGAACAGCCATTTTATTAATCAAATTGGAACCTTTGTGTTAGTTTCTCTTTATTCCAGTGCCACCATGGTGAACACTCATGTTAAAAATAAAAAGTGACATTTTTTTTTTTGTTAAAATGTATAATCATAATGAAGACAGTTAATCATAGAAACTAATCATAGAAACTGACATTATGACCTCACAGCATTTTGGATCAAACTCTTCTCCCTTCAGGCTAACTCAAAGAAACAGAACGAACAGAAATGGGCCAGGGCAGACAGGAACAAAAAACAGCTTCTTACGTATATCCACATTTTTTTCTGATATTTCCCATAGACATTATAGGTTTGGTTTGAAGGGGGGATTCTGCTGGATTGTCTCACGTTCTTTTTTTTATTTCCCTGTAGAGGAGCATCACTGCAATGCAGCAACAGTAAATCTACTGAGGAGAGTGAGAGCCCTGAAGACTCTACCTAGTGCACTGAGAGTAGGGGGATCTATCTGGACACACTTGAGTCGGGCTGTTGTGAAGTGCAAACCATTAGTTCTCTAAACCCTCCCTGTTCTAGCTAACATCATTTACCACCCTGGCAAACAAGCAGTGGTAAACTACACCTGAATACATAAGCTGGAGTGTGTCCGGCCCTGTAATTATACTCACAACATAGTTATTTTTCATCATTACAGTACAGTATAGAGCAATAGTTTTCATATACTTTTCATATCTTTTTTCATATTGCACCATCAGAGAATGGGACACAGAGAAAGATCAACAGAGACTCCATTTCCTAATTAAAACGAGATATGTGCAAACATGACTAAGGACTTTATTAACCAAATCAATTCTTCCCTGTAATATCCACAAATAAAAGTGATTTCTCTTTTTATATATATATTTATAGTAATAAGAATAATAAATCTTCACATTGGATCATTTCATAGTGTGACAAAATGCTCGACTGGGCTGTCCAGCCTCGATCGTAATCCTCATTGTCTTTTAATTGGTCAGTCCCCATGCATCCATAGGAAATAGATTTTTTTTTCTTCAAAAAAAGTAACAATTTGAGAGCAGCTGAAAAGTTTGGACTGGTGTCAATTGCTTTCATTCCAAGATTTCTCCCAAGTTTCATTCAGTGTTTTTGAGAAGGATATTCCATAGGAAAAAAATGACTCCAAATCGTCATCTTCCACTCCAGAAATAAAAAAAAGAAAGATGTCCGGGTTCTTATGAAAACATTGTAGCAATGGTGATAATAGATCATTTGGTAATCAATAATTAATGATCATTAATAGCTGACAACTAACAATTAATAATTACTGATTAATTATAAAGAATTAACAAGAATAAATAATGCTCCCTCGTTACTCAATTAGTTTGGCAAAGCTCCGGCTGGAGTCGTTTCTGATAAGTGAATTTTTTCCTCAAGTGAAACAAACGAATAAACAAACAAACAAAAAAAAAGAAATACAAACAAGAGGTAAAAGAAAGCTCTAAAATAAATAAAAGGAGATTAGTAAAAGTGACCCCGTCCTTGGAGGGAGGGGACGTATATACAGAACTGCGTGGTGAAAGTCAGTTTACTGCACTTGAGTGTTAAGTCCAGTGTTAGAGTGAGTTCTAGTCCCGCCCTAGGTGCCCCTGCTGTTATACCAGCGTGTAGGACTTTGCGTAGGGGTTGCTGCTCTGTTTGAGATGTCCTCTCGAGTCCAGCAGGGACTCCTGGGAGGTGCTGAGCTTGGCGGCCTGGGCCAGCTCTGAGCCCTCTCTGTGGGGGAGTGTGGCTGCAGAGCCGGGCTGCCACTGGGCCACTGGGTCCCTGCTGGCCTGAGGGGCCTCTGTGGGCGTTGGGGGCGCCATGCGAGAGGGCCGCTTCAGCGAGCGGCTCTTCTGGGGCTCGAGACAGGCCTGACCCATGGCCGCCCTCTCCCCACTTGCTGTCCCCCTGGATGACCCCGAGCAGGACATGCCTCGGTTTAACAGGAAGTCCATGCGCAGGTACGGAGGAAGGTGAACCAACTCGCCCCCTGCAGGACGACACAGAGCAGTTAGTGAAGAAGGAAAACACAAGCTGAAGCTCCTGACCAACATCAGTCTGGCCCTGCTGCTGTCATGCCAAAATAATCCTGTCTATCCTCACCCAGCTAATTTGTTTAATTACTACTTTCTTTGGATGCAGTTTGAGGATGGATTTGTTGATCTTGGATTAAGTTGCGTTGAATAAAAGTGTTCTCCTATATTAAAATGAACCAAATAAGCAGAAAAACCACAAGTGCTCATCATGTGAGTACAGTAGCACGAGGTTCATGTGTTGGGAACCTCCCAGCATGCACTAGAAAAGTCAGTTCATGAACACAACTCTCATTTTATGCGTTGCTGATTTACTAATCTGTTCCACACTGTGCTCCTCTATGTTTCCACTGTTTCACCTGTCGATCAGATATTATCAGTGACTGTGGTTAAACTGGTGCACAGCTGATGAGGTTCTGCCTCCTGGACAGACGTGGGAGACAATTATGAAATGAAAATGAAAAGTACAACTTACAAAATCTCTCAAAAAGCACCTCGAATTAGTAATTTTCAGCAAACCAGGCAGTTGTGCAAGTCAACGTTGTTTATGTAGCACATTTAAACTGATGTTGAAGTGTTTTCCACTAGATTAATAAGATTAATGCATTTTAAGGTTTATTATAGAGAATTTATTTGAGGAATTTCAGTTCATTGCAGTTCGTCAGTGAATAAATTTTAGGGTCTTTTAAATCAAATTCCCAGTTCTGACTCTAACAATGATAATCTTCTAGTGTACAGACTTTTAGTTGGCTGTAGTTTTATCTTAGATGAGTGTTTATCAAAATAAACAGTAGCATGAGTAGCTGTTCATTCTGATAAATTGATTGTGATAATTACACTAGAAGCTCAGCTCTTTAATAGTCCACTTGTTTCCATCTAAAATCCTAATTACATAAAGCATATGAATTCTATTAGCATCACATAGCTTTTGATCTGTAAACCAACACCGCTCCTGGAGCTGAACGCATGTGTTGATTTATTTTTTTTTGGCCCACCTTTTTCCTGCCATTCATAGGTGACAAAAACATCTCTGCCAGACGATCAAAGCCACAAACTAATACAGTTTATTTACTCTGGTCATCATCTAATTTAAAAGTATAGTTTTACCATAACTGTCCGTCTGCGGCACTGCTGGTTACGTTACACTACACTCACAGTATTACACAAATCTTATGTGTATTAATCACAACAAAACTTACAAAAGCATTGTGAAGACAGCCAAGATTTAACTTTGTAATATCCTCAAAGGAAAATTCTGAAACTCCTACAACGCCTGTGGCTATTGTTGGATTCTACAGTATGTCTAAGGAGATTTTAGAGTTGTTATTGTCTCTGTGAAGTCTCACTGTGGTGTAGAATTCAGCTGTGTGAGGAGGTACAATAAGATTAAGAATTTATTCATTCAGTTTTATCAGATTTAGTCAGTGTTTGTGGTTTAAATTATATTATTTCTCCATAAGACTTTGTTTAAAGAAGCATCAACTTGAAAACGTCTTGCATCACTTCATCTGGATTCACTGTTAGTGTTAACACTGGATGTCAGTATTAGACTGGTGGATAAAGTTTAGTGATAATCAGTGAGCCCGGTTGTAACAGGCCGTCAGCCTTCAGGCAGACGGAGCTGTGGTCTCTGGACAGCATGGCCTCACCCGGTCTGTGGGCCTTGGGCACGGCCATGTTCATGACCCGGCTGACGTCCTGAGGCTTGGGCGGGGAAGCAGTGAAGCGGCAGATGCCCGATTCGGACGGTGTGCTGGAGGTCAGGCTGTCGGTGTAGTCGTTGGTGCCTGCTGTCATCTGCTCTGAGGAAGTGTCAGAGATGAAGCATTCGGTGATGGTGAACTTGGCGTGGCGCAGCTGCTCCTCCATCTTGGCGTGCTCGTAGGCTCTGGCGAGCTCCTCGTAGGTGGAGGAGGCGCTCTCTGTTGACACCATGCTGCTCCGCGCACGGTCTGGACATGGTTCGGGGTTAGTGGAGGGATTAGTGTCAGAAGTTAGTGGTAGAATTAGTGGGATGTACCTTTGTTACAGACAGCTGATACTGATTCGCTGTTAGAAACACAGAGTCGTGCTACACTGTTATGAGTCACAGCAGCTGATTGTTGCTTACCTGTGTCCTGAGATGGGCTGACGCTGTAGCTGTCACTCTCCTTGTCAACAGAGCCCGCCACTCTGGGTGTGGGCAGCCTCCAGTCAGTGCTGAGTGTGTGGGAGGAGACAGGAGGGTGGGGGCGGTTCAGGGTCCACTGGCTGGCGTAGCGGTTGCGAGCAGCCGGGCCGGCTTTGGCTGTGCGTCGGGCAGTAGGGTCTGAGGAAGAGAAGGAGAATGCAGCGTTTGTATGCAGGTCACAGAAAGGACTGGACTAAATGAAATGGTCATGGCAACAATAATAATGCTGGTAAGGACGACAGAGTCTCCACTGCTTCCTCCCTAAAGGATCATAGATGTGGAGTGTACAAGTTGGATGGTGTAAACAGATGGTGCTGTTGAGTCTGTAATGAACAGTGAATATACCGCCTCTTTTCAAAAGTATGTTCTTTTAGTTTTTGTCATTTGTCAGCCTAAAGGAACCAAAATCATCACCTAGTTGCAGAGACCCAACCACCTGCCAGAGACTGCAGAAAGCCATTTTACAGGTGTTCATGTCACCTGTAAAATGGCTTTACAGGTGACATGAGGCTCCAGCAAGATGGTATCCTGGATCATTTCGAAGATAGTTGTCCTTGCTTTTGGGACACTCTACCCGGCATACTCCTCATACAAGGCTGTCAAAACGAAGCCTTGTATGTGTTTTGTTAGTAGTTGGTGCAGCCATAATACTTGCTGGTAGTTAAATCCTGTATACTAACAATAAGCTGTTTTACCAGTGCAGTGCAACAGTTCAGTAAACTTGTAGAACAGATTTAATATAAATGTAAAATCTCTGCAGTGCTGTTAACCAAACATTATGTTCCTGTACAAGTAAACTACATCCACACTGGAAAAAATGCCCCTCCCAAAACAAGAAAAAAAAAAATTATTTCAAGGCACTTTTACCTCGAAATAAGTGAAAAAATCTGCTAATAGAACAAGTGAAAATTTGTCTTAAAACACGTCCCTCCATCTTACTGAAATGTTACTTTTAAAGTGAATTTATCTTAAATCGAGTGCGTTGAGACATTTTGACTAAAAATAAGACGAATATACTTGGTAAGATGTTGAGTTTTTGCAGTGCAGAATTAAGTTTTTTGAGGGACACGTTTGTTTGCGGTGTCTCACAAACATGTTTATAATCAAAATACTGTATCTTTGCCATTTATTTTGTTGCTTTACCGTCACCAGTCATATATTAGATGGGGTGGGACACGCCACTCTGGTAACCCAGACAATGAGGAAGCTCTCAACAAGTCGGGAAAAGTTCATATTTTAACCAAAACTGTGCCATTTTCCTCAACCTGATTACATAGATTTGGTGCCTAAACCTAACCAGACAAGTTATCATTATGAAAGTGTTAACCAAGACGTGCTATTTTCCTAAAGCTATCAGTTTTGGTGCCTAAGTGTAACTGAGCAGCAAGTGACAACCAGAAGTGAGGAGTTTCGTACTGTTACAGGAGAAAAAATGTCTTTGAAAACATGTGACAGGCCTGATAACTGCCCTCCAAAAACACCTTGTTGGAGTGGAGAGTGACGATAACTTCTCTCTTTGGCATGGCAGCAAGAAATGTAATGAGAACACCGAGTTAACAATGATGTGCTGGATGTGTGAGTGAGTGAGAGGGGTTTGTTGTGTGAATGTAGTGGTTGTCTGCTGAGCTGAAACGCCTGAACTTATTTGCAGTCTTAACTTTATTCTGTACAACTTCCAAAACATGCAGCGAACAGCACAGAACAAAACAACAGGCACATCAGTGAGGGAAGAACACAAAACAACAAAATGACAAACTGCTGAGACGACAAAACCACATGTAGACATCTAATGTATTATGAAGTTAAAAAAAGAGTCCGTACTGGACTTACTGGTTCCTGGTCTGGCGTCAGACACGTCTACCAGAGGACCGGTGGCCTGGGAGAGAGACTGGTAGTGGACAGTGTGAGTGACTGTGGATGACTTCTGTTTCTGCGTCTCGCCAAAGTCATTGTCAGTCAGTAGCACAGTGGACCTGTCGTCTGTGGGACAACAACAAAAACAAGATCAGCACCGGAGCACCAGCATCCAGGTCCATTTACTTTATAAGCAGCAATCCTACAGCACACAGCAGCAGTACAATGCTAGTGGTGTCCTTACCAACAGTCTCCATGGTGTCTCTCTCCTCGATGAGAAGCTGAGCTCTGGGGATGTCGATGTGCATGCGGAGCGTCTGCTGCTGTTTGTTAATCGGCTCTGCTGGACGCGTGTTTTTACTGACAAACAGAAAACAAAAGAGAACTCAATTATCGGAAAGTCTCGTCATAATAAATGCAGCTCAGAGTCTACTGAGTGCACACGGAGATAACTGATAACGGCTTAGTGAAGACTTTGAACACTTACCTCATGAGCATCTCAGCTAAGCTTTTCGCATCTGGAAAACAAGAATCATGATTTTATTTGTGAGAATAGAAGCAAACACAGGTTCACACGTGAGAAACCAGCCGGACTCTCATCTCACCTCGGAGCCTCTTGAGCCTCTGCTCCCTCCTCCTCCTCCTCAGCACCAGCAGCCCGATGAAGATCACAACGATGCCGACCAACACGCAGGAAATGGTCACCATCATCTTCAGGCCTTCGCCGCCCCCGGAGTGGTCCTCGCTCACGTTGGGTGCCTTCACCAAAGGCGCGATGGTACCTGTGAAGAGGTCATGTGACAGTGTTATGGCAGATACTGGTGCTGAACCTACATTGGTTTCAAGATGTAAAGCCACTAAGCCGCCTTTGATTCCTCTCCTTGAATGACAGCGACTGACTGACAGTTGTCATATTGTGTAAAAGTCAAGACGAGTTTAATAGTTTCTTCCAAGCTGCTGTCTTCTGTCAGGATTAGCTCTTGACCTTTTGCCGAATTGGCAGTAACACTTTGTTCCCACTTTGCCAAGCTGCACTTCAATGCGAATTAACTCATCCTTCACAGCTAAACGCTCAGCCTGATTCTCTATTAAACAGCTGCAGGATGTACGTGAAGGAGGAAATTAAGTGGTTGGTCTTCAGAAGTGGTTGTGGCAGAATACCACTAAGCCCCCAAAGTGTAATATGAGCTGGCAGCGCTAGCATCCTTTATCACGAAGGGAGATCGTGAAATCACTTCTCCTGTCTTGGCATTTGGTGGGGTTGTGAAGCAGGTGTCATAAACAGCACCACCCAAACCAACCACAGCCACAGGAACTGGAATGAAATGTGTTTTTTATTGCCCAGTTCATCAAAGAAGCCTCTGTGAGCCACATGCTCTGCTATTAACAGATAAAGTGATTTATTTCTTTTTGCCTGAAACTACTTCTGTTAGCCAGACTTTGTGTTATAGTTAGTGTTGTTAGGTCTTTCATCACAGATTCCCTACTTGTTGAGCAGTCAAAGTGTCAGCATACACACCAATCAGACATAACATCATGACCACCTGCCTAATATTGTGTTGGTCCCCGTTGCGTCCTCAAAAATGCTCTGAACCATTGGGCAAGAGGACCTCTCAGGGTGTCCTATGGGGTCTGGAACCAGGACGTTGGCACTGGATCCTTTGGGGACTCTGGCTTGTGTCAATCAAACTTGTTCCACTGCATCCTGTTGATGCTTGATCACAATGGGGTGTAGGAAGTTTGTAGGTCAAATCAACATGTTGGGCCATTGTCATGTTCCTCAACATGTTCCTGGTTGTTTGATGTTTTTCCATGTTCCTGGGTGCATTTTCCTGCCAGTGACATTTGGAATTTCCATTTCCATGAGGGAGTGTGTTTGTTGTGGGACAATGTTTATTTGGGTGTCTAAGTCTCATCAACACGGATGTTAAAATCCAAGGTTTTCCATCAGAACAGCACCTAGTACCAATATGATCAATGTTATTCACTTCACCTGTCAGTGGTCATGATGTTGTGGCTGATCTGTGTGTATTTTAGTGATTCTGTTCCCTGCAAATAAAGTTGTAAACATATACTGTGTGAACTCACTGCCGTCGTAGCTGAGCGTCGCGAACTTGACTCTCTTCTCAGCGTAGCCGGCGCTGTTGTAGACTTTCATCTGCAGCTCGTACCAGGTGGCCTCCTGCAGGTCGTACAGGATGTAGCTCTTGGTGAGGGAGGTGCGCTGTGCCGTCGTCCATGTGGGCGAGTCCACGGGCCGGTACTCCAGCGTGAACGAGGTGATCGGACACCCGCCGTTATTCCAGCCGTTTAAATTGAGCTTGACTCGAGTGGCGTTGATGCTCGTGAAGAGCTCCTGTTCCTTAGAATACTGAGGCTCTGTGTGAGGATAGTGAGAGGGAATGAATTTACTTGATGATTTGAGCGTTCAGACGAAGCTGTTGGCAGTATTAAAACACAAAAAGCCAATATAAAACAAATACAACAATAATTAAACACAGTATATTCCATGACATGTTCTACACTAACTTTATTATATAAATCAGCTTATAAATGACTGAGAAATATCTTTTCGAGACTGTTTTAAACATGATGTGATTAGTTTTAGGGTTAAAGTAAGGTTGTTCCATAGAGCTGCAGAACAAAATAATGCTTTTTAACTATTAAGGGTGAAACTAAATGAAATCAGTTGAGTGATTTCTAGTAAAATGATGATGTCCGTACACATTTATGGAAAAGGTAAAAGAGTCTTTGCTTGACGTTGACTGAAAATACTCGCAGTAAAATCACCTCAACACTTTGTTTTGAGGCCCTCAAACTGCACTGCATGTTTCATTTTAACTGAATAATCATTTGAATGATCAGGTGAGGAAAAACTAACTACTGTTTATTATGTTCACAAGCATTTTCTACCTGACGCAGCATTTTTAACATCACTCATTTTTCCAAGAATACATTTAATTTATTTTAACATCCATTTAAAATCAGTACATTTTCTGGAAAGTGCTGTCAAATTCTGTATTGTGAAAGTCTGTATACTCATAATATAAAACCGTTTTCAGACAATAAATGTGCAATGCTGTAATATTATGTGCCTCTCAAAAGAAAGCTCAAACCTTTTCCATGAGTCTTTGCTTCAATGATCTCACTGATGCGTCCGGGACCCACTGCATTCTGGGCGGTGAGGGTGAACTTGTACCAGGTGCCACACTTCAGGTTCTCTAGCCGATAAGAGCGCTCACTGGGACTGATGGCAAAGTTACCCCACTGCTCGCTGTTATCCTCAGAGTACTGCAGGATGTAGCCTGGCGGGACAGGTGGGGACATGCATGTGATTCAACTGATCAGGTAATTTTAACAAAAACACTGAGGAACGACCTTGTGGAGTTTGCCTGACCTCTTATTGAGCTGCCTCCGTTGTCTCCTGGGATCCAGGAGAGGGTGATCGAGGTGGTGGTCGTCTTGGTCACTGTGAGGCGAGGCTGGTCAGGTGGAACTGCAGGAAAGAAAACAAACAAGTGACTCAAACAACAAAGATTAATTTCATTAAAAAATTAGAACTGTCCCAGTCAGTTGGTGCAGACATGTCACTCATGAGATCGTTGAAATTCCTACCTTGAACCTGCAGGTTGAGGACGATCTTGTCCGACCCGAAGCTGTTGCTGGCCACACAAGTGTAGTTCCCAGAATCCTCTGCTTTTACCGTACGGATGACGAGGCTGCCGTTACCGTGGACACTGCGCCGGCTGTCAATCACAACAGGTGCTGGGGTTCCATTGCTGGAACACAGACATAGTTAGCAGTTATCTTTCTGCTTTCAGCCTCACACAATACTTTGAAGAGATGATACTTGTATTTATTTTTGTACTTTACTCACATCTCCTTCAGCCACTTGATGGTTGGGGATGGATCGCCCACCGCCTTACAAGGCAGCACAATGTCCCTCATCCAGGGGGTTGTTACTGTGCGGTTGAAGGTCAGGATCCGAGCTGGAGCTGCAAAAGTAGGGACATGGTTCATCAATCCACAAAGGAGACATCTGATGCTGTTTTGTCTTAGTTTAGCACCGTCTAATTAACATAAATCACTCTTGAGTTTAGACCCATTTTTCATTTTGCCTCCTCTCTGACCCTTTAGCTCACTGAGTCAGGGCTACAGGCTCAGAGGCCACGGTGTGACGGTGCTTCTCTCTGTCTAAACAGTGGAACAGGAAGGAGAGGACATCCATCACCTGGACCTCAGGCGGGATGTGAATGTCCTGATAGGAGCTGTGGGTCCTGACTTCAGACACCACTGCGTTTATCGGCACATGCAATCGGCTTATCAGCACTCGCCAAGCATGTGCGGTGTTGACGGGGCCAAATGCTGGGTATGCTATTTACATTCAACTGATGCTCTCCTACTTATCCTTCTGTGAGGAAGATGCTGGGACTGAGCTACGTTTTACTGAACCACATGGGCTCCCAACAAGAGATCCCGTTTGAATTTAACTCGCAGTATACTGAGATTACTGGTAACGCCTTGAAATCATAAACAACTGCACCACCAGAGCGGCTCCACCTACCCTCAGCCATGGGTTTGACGGTGATGATCTCGCTGGCGTTTCCGCGGCCTGCAGCTGTGACGGCCACCACCCAGATGCTGTACTGCCGGTTCCTGCTCAGGTTGGGGATGCGGTAGAAGAACACATCCGGGGCTGCTTCAAACTCACTGCTCACCTGGAGGAAAAACCACATAGATGACTATCTCAACTTACTGCAGCTCAAACTGACATATTTTCCATCTCGATTTAACGTTAAAGATATCTGTAGTGATGTTTCTTGTCATGATAACTCCACGAATAGCTCAACAGCCACCAACACAACCACAACTGAACCACAAGAGGACACACGTTTGGAAACTAATTAGAGAGACTGAGAGAAAAATAGAGTATACTAAATTAATACAATAAACGCAGAGGAGAAAGTTAAAGATACATTCAGCATGGTGAAACATCTTTCTGAAGTCTATGTACAGAGTAGTGGAAAAGGAGTGGGACTCCAGTATTGGTGGCACCTATGAGCCTTTGTAAAAATGCTGTACATGATGATTCCATGCTTTTTCAACTTTTATGAAATTAATAATTAAAAAAATTCAACTTTAATTCTTCAATTTTTTATGATTTATTTATGACATTTTAAACTTAGTCATACTGCTCAAAACACACTTAAGTTCTTTCTGCTTCCAGCCATGGTTGTGCTGTTTCTATAAATATGTAGAACTTTAAACTAGAGTAACAATGAAGCCCACATTGAGCAAAAAACGCTTGCTCAGAGAGTTAATCTAAATCAATCCTGCATGTACCATTCTGGTGCTGTTTAAAGTTTGAATGGTTTCGAAGTTACGAGAGTTGTAGGAGGCAGCTGAGCGGAAATACGAATTCATTGTTTGGCAACTGATTTTATCTTTAATCACTGCTGATGTAAAACAATATTATGTGTTAAGTTTGATAAAAACTACAATTCAATGATTATTTCCCTTTGAATTTATCCCATTCAAATTGTAGCGCAAAGGCTAATGAAACAAAAATCACAGCAGCCCTGATTCTTAGCTGTTCCTAGATTTAAAACAGGAGCTTTAGTGTCATTATATGTTCTGCGTTTTACCGTGGGGTGTGGGTTGGAGCAGAAAACAGTGTATTTCCTGATGATGCCGTTCACTTTGAGAGGAGGAAGCCAGGATACAAACACCACTGAATTGGATGCAGCTGCTGCCTTCACACCCGCCGGAGGACCAGGAACTGAAAGCACAAGACGATCCGGTTGATGTATTTCACACATTAAGCTAATATTATAGCTCAGAAGATTTTTTATGGCTCTTTTTAATGCTGATTATACGGCAAGATAACAGATGGGCCACATGACATGTTCTACAGGCCCTCCTGCTACATGTGAGAGTTACAGCTTTCCTCTTAATGAGCATATTTATGATCCGGCCTCCTTTTTAGCACAGTAAAACATTCAGGCTTTAGAAAAATGATATTTAATGTAAAGAGGAGAGACACTACGATTGCCTGAGGACCGACATCTGAGCTTATCTATAAAACAACTCGCGTGACAGAGGCTCGCCTTGACAAGTGCAATCTGACAGCTGTCCTTGTGTCTTTTTATTCGGAGAGGTGACTTAATCTTCCTACCGTCCTCCTTGGTGCGGGTGTAAATCTGTTCACTGCGAACTCCGTCGCCAGCCCGAGTGAAGGCCAGCACCTGGATGCTGTAGTTGGTGTATTTCTCCAGCCCGTCCAGCTCCAGAGAGGGCTTGGAGGTCGTCACGTTCCTGATCTCTCCGAGCTCTGACAAACGCAGCAGAAGACAAAGGAGGGGAAAGTGAGCGAGTAAAGTAAAATTTCATAATGTCACCTCAGGTCAAAAGCCTGATATATCGCCAGTCCTCTATTGTAAACAATCCGGTGATATGACAGGCTGCCACCGGTCAAAACATGCGACTTCTATATTACACAGGAGATGTCGGGCCCAAGGGTGTCAGCACGGCCTCGGATATGATTTCATATTCAATCACGAAGCTTAAACAATCCTGCATCCAAGGTCTGCTGTGGCGGCAGGCCTTGACTGGCAACCTGCTGCCCTCAGCTGTTAGGCTCTGAATTATGGATGCCTCACTGTGTCAATACTCTCTGTCTGTTTCCCTTCTTCACAAAGCTTTCTTCTCCACGCTCCCCAGATATCTACATCACGAGATCAGCTGCATAAATGCATGGAATACATTTTAAAATACACTTATGCACATCTTCTAGTGTCTTGATGTCCACTTATACTGTCCACATACAAAAAATAAGCATTTTAAAATCTAAAATATAATTTGCATCTAACAGAATCAATCAATCAATCAATAAGATTTTACTTATATGCATTTTTCATACAAACAAAAATGCAACACAAAACGCTTTATAGGCAACAAAGAATGCAACAAAACAGTGCAAACAACCTCACAGTCAAGTTGTCAATAAAAGACTAAAAATAGGTGAGATAAATAAGCAAAATAAAACAAATTAAATAAAATATTCATTATTAAAATACAGCAAGATAGAGATAGAATATATATATATATATATATATATATATATATATATATATATATATATATATTTAAACAGAAAAAGAAATTATGAAAATAAGGTAATAAACTGTACATTAAATAGATTCAAATATGTAAATAAATGGAGAAATCAATCAATTAAATTAGTTCTAAGAAGAGTAATAAATAAAAGCTATCAAATCAATTAAAAGCCTGACTAAAAAGTTACAGGCAGAACAGCCTACACCGTCCTGGTAGAGAAAAATCTGTGATGATTTTTAGTCATTGTTTGTTGATTTCTGCAATAATTTTTTAATTCAGCCAAGTATCATCTGTAACTTTACTTTGTTAATTGTTTCAGTCATCTGCACGTAACAAGTCCAAACATGTGTAGATGCTGTGATGATCTGCTGTATTTCTTGACTGGTAAATCAACCACTGGTCAGACAAAACAAGCAGAGTACATTTAATCATTTAAATTTGAATAATTCAAGAAAACAGCTGGTAGAGTACGGCCTTTCCTTACTCACATTTAAACTACTTATGTGAGTTCAAATAGCACAATGGCTTCAGTTGGCGTAACCTAAATAAAAAGCTTACAGTCTGAAAAGCTGCACAAACATATGCAAAACCAAGCCAACTGATTCAGCCTGTAAACAATGCTGTTAGACAGGGTTTGTGTCTCCCTCTGCTGGTAAGTGAGATTATATTCTCTACATGCTGATGAGCTGCACTCATCTGGGATAGTGAGGTATGAAAGATAAACAGCCTCGTTGCAGAGAAACACACAGTACATGTCAAGTGTTAGGCTGTGTGTGTTATATTTATATGCAACACAAAGTCAAACCATTTCATTTAAATGTAACTTCCATTCACCCACTGATCCACTGTTACCATGCAGACTAGCCCGGCTGTCAAGTCCTGAGCATTCGTGTTCAACAGGCAGGCCAACATGATGTGACAGTGCAGGGGGCAAAGGTAATCACGCTGTCACAACCAATCCGGCTGACACAAACCCGGCATGTGACAACGCAATGCCATGCCGTCTGACTTTCACAGGACCGTGCAGACCGTTGGCCGGCAGTGGAGGCTACACAGATGCTCTAAATCCGCCCGTGTAACCACAGCGTCAACGAAAGCATTTAAAGTATTTGATGAATGGGTACTAACGTGTCGAGACAAGACCGGACACACGTCAAAAAGAGACAGAATTGATTTTTATGGATACGAGATAAATTGTTTTGTCTCAAAATAATCACTGTACTGCTGGTTAGAAAACTCCGCTGACTTAAAACCATTTTTCTCTCTGCTATACTTGTCGATGTAGTAGTCTCAAAGGTTGTTTTCTTTCTGGGTACGTTATGTCACTCACGTGTTACCGAATCTATGTGATCCATAATGTGTTCATTTGCTCTTTTGACCCTATCCATGTGCAAGACGACCCCCTTTACAGACGGACACGACAAGCTCTGCTCTCAGTGGTCCAGTCTGACAATAGACTCTTAATCATGCAGATCACAACCCCAAGGGTGTCGGATGTGTTTGTGACGTTCAAGGCCTGATGAAGATCAAAACGTCGCTCTGCTAAATCAAATTTATGGACGTTTGTTAGAAAAGTTGTGGTCAGAATGATGACGTGCAGTGCATTTACTTAAAATCCTGTTAAAAGTGCAATCAGGCAGCTTTTAATTACACCCTAAATAGTGCAAATCCACATGTTTATCTGTTAAAATGTGCACTAATGTGAAGTGTGGTTTCAGCGTGTACCTCCATCAGGCAGGTTGGCCCAGTAGATGACTCTGAAGCCCAGCAAGTTGCCGTTCAAAGCGTCTTTGGGAGGGGTGAGCCAGGACAGAGAGATGACCTCCGGAGACGTGGCAGTGGCCTGGACGTTCTCTGGAGGACGACTGGGCACTGAGGGGGAAGAACCAGGAGACAAACTATGAGAGCAGGCGACTCTCAGAGGACACTTGAGCGATGTCAACAAACGGCAGTACCCTCTGATGTCCACTAGGTTGTGATATACCCTCACAAATGTCTCTGAACGTTCAACCATGCTGTCTGCCTCACTGAAAATGTGTTAGTGATGTAAATAGATCAAGTAATATGTTTATATTTCTTAACGTTAATCCAATTTCAAGCTTGCCACAACAACTTTACTAAGCTTCTGTCTTTTCATACCATCCTCCAGCGTTGTAGCAGCCACCTCAGTGGAAGATGGCCCCGTCCCTGCACTGTTGCTGGCCTGCACCACCACTCCATACTGGGTGAACTTCTTCAGGTTGTCAAGCACCAGGCTTTCTGCGTTGTCCCCGGTGGTCTCCACGCTGATCACGCTGAACTGGTAGTTCCCACCAGAGCTGTACTCCCTGTAGCCCACCTGGTAGCCTCTGATGGCTCCGTTCTGGAGGTGCTTTTTGGGCGCCTGGCAGAGGAATGACACAGGTTTTTAGAGACAGTGGGGGTCATTCATTCACTATACACCTGACTTAAGAGGGAATGCTATAGATGACACCAAAAATTTGTCAGTCACATTTGCTCAAGACCTTCAAAGTCCACATACACACGCGTGAAGCACTCCACACACCAAAATACACCCCAAAATGGATGCATTCAGATTGGTTAACATGGCCAAGGCATCACCTAGGTACTGCAGCATGCATCCAGATGCATTCTATTTTGTAATACACTGCATGAATAACATTGCAATCCCCACAAAACTGCTTGTCTTCCTCAGTAGCACTGAAAACACCAAAGCTGGCAGCCAAAATAAGGCCCTTCATAGAGCAGCCACCACAATCCTCTTTTTTAGATGCATTGCTGAGAGACAACGTGAACTATCTGAGGTATTTACAATATGTTCTGATGCATTTTGGTGCCCCGTGTGAAGTGACTTGCTGAATATATTGTACATAGTTTGAAAAACTCTGAAAGAAAAAGGTTTAAACAGGGACTGTAGCAACAAATAACATAATAGCATTTTGCCAATAATGTAATAAGTTATTAGGTTAATGGCCTAGCATTAAAAAAATCTTTTGAAAATGTAATAACTGCAGTCAATAATGTAATAATACATCAACAGGACTGCATTTCTTGGAAATAAAAGATTGTTTTGCAGTTTTCGTGCAGTTTGCTCAACAAAAATAGATATAATGGATGGCATAGTCGTCATATTCATTCATCAATGATACGTCCCATGTAGCTCTGACTCTCCTTAAATATGATTCCAAGAGCCAATTTGAGAATTATTTGCTTTACAAAATCTTTATTTAGAATATTGTTTATTTGCTTAGATGTGTAAATTCATCATTTCATGTCAGTGTCTCTGCTGGATGTTACATTGTCAAATGAATTTACCACATTTTTTCTTGAAAAACATTTCATTAAAACTTTGTTCAAACATTTCTCAAAGAAAAACGATTCAGTCGTCACTTCAAACTGTATGTAAATGACTGGACTGGCTCCATAATAGCACTTAATTCCATTATACAACATAGAACATGAACACTCATTTACAAATGCAAAAAAACAACTGAAGTGTATTATGGACATTATTGGCTTAGAAACTTTATTATATTATTTGCACGTTATTAAGGTATTGGCTTTATTACATTTAAAATGGCCAAAATTATTACGTTATTGGTTGCTACAGGTACAAAATGCATGTGCACATGATGGAAAATAATGTTACCATAATATTTATGCTACCAGACAAGAGACAAGACTAATAATGCCTGCAAATGCTGTGGCTACAAACACATGCATGGTTCTTTTAACACTTCATTTATTCAGGGACAGCAAACTGAGAAATCACACTGTTTCCCCGCAAAATGCTGCCTCACATTCATGAAGTAACACCTGAGAGCTGACTGGTGCAGCTTCACTACCGAGCGGCTCCACAGGAGCAGCAGCAGGTTAAATGTCTGGTTCAAAGATGCATCGATGTTGAGGGGAGAACAGAGCCCACTGACTTTGGAAATCTAAAGCAACCTGCAAAATACCAAAGTTCCAACAACCTTAACTGCATCTACCTGAGCCGCAATAACTTCACAGACACACCCGGGGTCAGATGAACTTACCCTCCATGTGACTCGGATGCTCTGAGAGGAGAGGGCTTCCAGCTGCACGTCCTGAGGTGGTCCATCAGGAGCTGAGATCAGATCATCAACATTTTACCAAACATGAAACAACACACGTCTTAAAGATTAGAATAGGAGAGCCAGTGGACAAAATGTGACGGCTGTGTTTATGGGTGACTGCTGAGGGTGAGGAGAAAGGCTCTGCAGGGGTTGGCAGAGGAGGGAGATGAAAGCATAGGGGGGTAATTTGCAAAAGGGGTCCAGCCTCAGTGTATTGACCGTAGTGTGACATTTACTACTGAGGCCGCTAATTGAAAAGTTCTGCTTTTAGCGCGGGGTCAGCATGTGTTCAATAATGCAACAGAGCCAATGAGCTGATGTCACTGGGCTGTTAATGAACTGACTCAGTCGGCCCCTTTGCCTCCCTTTGTCTCCTGTCTTTCATTCACCACTGATTGTTGTCTTTCTAACTGTGTTTTTGTAGCTCAGATCATATTAACAAATGAGATTTACTCTTATCACTGCAACTGTACATTATTCATGTAAAATCAGATGATAGCCTGTATGCATTATTTAGTCCTGTGCAGAAAAACAGCACAGCCTGCAGGAAGAAAAAGCAACGCTCCATCACTTTATCCTTACCTGCTTCGTCGGTGGTGATGGTCAGCTCATTGCTGGCCTCGCTCTTGCCAATCAGGTTCTTGGCGAACATGCGGATGTTGTAGGTGGAGGAGGGGTGCAGGTCGATGATGGTGGCCTGGTTGAGCTGAGGCGAGACATCTTTGGTCTTCTGGGCAGTATCCCAGGAGGCTGAGAGGGGAGAGGCCAAGGTTTATTAGGGTTACTGAAGTCAGGGGAGAGGACAAATCCGGCTAAGTGCTTCAGAAGAGGCTGTATTAAATTAGAGTGCTGGGACTAAGTGAAAGCAGAGATAATTCACATCCCAAAGTGCACGAGTTTAACCTGCGCTACATGAAGTGACTAGTGTCCTGTGTGGTAAACAATAACACCATCTAGTCATAGATCTAAATGAGCTTTCTTGTACCTGATTTGTTCTTGCTCTCGATATCAAAGCCTGTGATCGGGCTGTTGCCATCAAAACCCATCGTCCAACGCAGTGCAATGGTTCTGTCCTTCACTTCTCTGATCTCCACCTCTGGGGGATCCGGGGGCTCTACAAAGTTGACCAGCACATGGTTATTTTAGCGTTTAAGCATTAAAAAAGATCTGCTCAGGCTTCTTTTCTTTGACTGGTTTAGTTCGGTTGCAGCTGTACCTTGCACTGTGAGTTGTATGATCCCTCTGTCTTCACCAAAGGAGTTGATGGCATGGCAGGAGAAGAAGCCGGAGTCCTCCCTCACCGTGGGCATGATCTGGTGTTTGCACAGGGATGAAACGATGTTAGTGATGAACTGATGTATATTCTGTTGGATTTCCACAAGTCTATTAGCAATACTGATCTAGAAAAACTGTGGTTGTTATTGTTCGTATGGGGGTGTCGGCAGGACGGGAAGCATCGTGTAAACAAATGGTTCCTTTTTGGCTTGTGACCCTTTGAATGCAGGTTGTGTCCTTGCTGTAGATGAGCAATCTAAAAGCATTTAGTATTTCTGAAAAGACACTCTTTATATATGCTCTATGGGCGGACTTGGCCTGCAACGGGACTCAAAGGAATTTTGCATGTGCTGCGGCATCTATTGAGCAATCACCGGGTCTCAAACGGCACACACCTCATAGCGGGGCCTCCTACCTGCAGGGTGGAGATGACTTCATCGCCCACCTCCTTGACAGAAACCACATAGCGGCTGGTCTCGGGGTTGATGATGCGTTCCTCCTTCTCCCAGCGCACCATGATGGGCTTCTCACCGTGGGCCGTGCAGCTCATCTTCTTCTCCTCGCCCTGCGTGGCCAACGTGGTGTTGGGGTAGGACGTGATCATGGCAGGGACTGGAGTGGAAATAAGGTGGAGGGGAAAGACAATATTTTGATATAACTACTTCACAGACGGTGTTAACATGAGCTGAATCACTGATATATGATATATTTAAAGGACTGCACTAGCAAAAGACCAGGCAAGTTTGAGCTAGCATTAAGCTAACATGTTTACATACGCTGAATTATCCAACTATTAAAGACAATTTGTCACAAAAATTATATTTTAACAGTCTGTATTTATTTAATTACTGTATTTTCACAATGAAACTTACTAAAAGGCTGAGGGCATGAAAGGAGAAGGGGTAATGACCAACTAACTGTTTTCCACATATGTTTTTTTTACATGAAACACACTAACACCGGTGAACTCCACTAACTCTCATGAAAATCAGAATCATGACACATTTATTATTATCATAACGCAATTAATTTGGTTCTGTTTATATTTACTGTATTGTACTGACCTTACAGAAACTTCTTCGTGATTATTTTGACGTAGCGTTTGCAATATGAGTCACGATTTTAATGGAAATGGTCATTTTTGCATTTTTTTCCACTAAAGATTTCTAAAAAAAAAACAGTAATGCAATGTCTGCTGCACCAAATAAGTATGTTCACTCATGCATGGAGAATGTGATCTGCATTTACATCAGCATCTTGCATCTCTACGTACATTTGCAGTTCCTCGGATTTATTGATTAACTGCTCATCCCTAGTCTAAGCTTTGTCTCAGGTTCAGATCACAGATGTTTCATTTAACAGGGAACCAAGCTCTTAAAGTCATTTAGGTGGCAGTGGTGGTGCAATAGTTAAGTCCCAGGACTACTGATCAGAAGGTCAGAGGATTGAACCTCAAGGCCGCCATTGTTGGGCCCTTAAGCAAGGCCCTTAACCCTTCCTGCTTCAGAGGCGCCGTACTATGGTTGACCCTGCGTTCTGACCCTAACTGGGATATGCGAAAACAACATTTCACAATGCTTTAAAAATGTATTTGTGACAATAAAGCTTTCTTATTATTATTATTTAGTGAGCTTAATACAAAAATGTGCATTATTTGTCACAGTTTAACATGTATCATAGCAACTCAATGCTAAACCAGCTTACAGTAAGCAGCCTAAGTGGTCTGCACATTGCTAATGCACTGTAACCGAACATAAAGCCTCCCTTTAATGTTGTGATGAAAGCAACATGCGGCCCGGGTGTGTATCTTGTATCAGAGGGTCCCAAATGGTACAGCGATGCTCTAACAACACTCCGAAGACACCACACTAAACGCACACTAACAACATGCATGGCTCATTACACCCACAGCAGAGTGTATAACAACCCTCCACTCCCAGATGCTCACACACACTCAAACCCGTTACACCCATGCAAGCATGCATGCACACAAACATGTGCTCGCTCTCGATTTCTGCCTCACACACACACACAAACACACAAAGCGTGACTTCGCTGATATGATGGGAAGTGTCAGGCAAGAGGTTGCAAACATTTAAGCCTCATCTCTTATTCACTCTGTAGCCATTTGGGGCTCGGCTACGGAAAAGAACGCTGATTTATTTTGCATGACAAGTATGAATTTTTTGTGAGGCGCGTTTGGAAAAGTGAGAGGAAAGAAATAACCGCTCGGGCTTTATGTAAACGTTATCATTTTAGAGCACAGCTACTTTCATTTCGCCGTGTAAGTGGCTCAGAGGTGGCACAGTATGGTGTTGTTGACACTCCTGGCAGAGGGGGATACTGCGCTAGGCGACAAAACGCAAGGACGTGGAAGACACTGAGAGGTGCGCAGATGTCTGAAATGTAAACTTTAAAGGCTTTCCAGCATCCAGGATTTGGAGACATTAAAGCTACAGTAATGGGTATTTAAATAGCTGCAATTTCTTTTATACATTACAGCAAAACCAATATTATTAATGATATGCTAATACAGTGGCTTGATATTCGGAATGATTAACACTTTTTACAACAAAGACTTTACTAGTAATGTTATCGGTGATGGAAAATATTGGTTTAAAGAGGCCAATATGTGCTTTTTCTCAAATTTATATTTAGAAAATAAAGGAAATCTGCAGTAAAAGGGATGAAAAACTGATGATGGAGAAATGTGAGCTAGCTGTAGTCGATCAGCCTTAGTTTGAGTGAGGGGGGCATCTTTTGATCCAACAGCCAATCAGAGTAGCTGCTCTTCCTACCTGCGAGGCACACAGCATTTATTTACTGACTGAAACTTTATCTAGACTCAAAGCAGCTGCTGTATGTAGAATTGTATAAGTGAAGAAAAAGAAAATCCACCTTCGATAGCACTGGTGCAAGGAGAAGGGAAAAAAAAACTCACCCCATGGCGAAGGACAGCTGTGACGACAAAAGATTTTATGTGTTTGAAGCCAAACTGATGCACATATTAGATAAATCACTGAACTCTTCCAGCCACTAGTTATTTAAAATGACTGATTAAACCATTCAGCGATCTGTCTCTCCTTTATTGGAGGAGATATTAATTTCATGTTGCATTATTAATTTATTTTCCTCACTCAGCTACAGACACTGGTGCACGGAGAATCATCTTGCAGTTGTGCAGTTTGCAGACACGTATTTTGCAACTAATGTCTAAGAAGGCGGAATCACAAAAGCAAACAAACACTTAACGACGGGAGCGTCTGTGCGAGATGAGGAAGGCACATGCAATTTGTGTGTCTATGCAAATGCATGTGTGCCCGAGAGTGCATGTGTTTGAGAGTGCGAGGAGCCCAGCTGAGCCAGCCCTAAGGCGCACTTCCAGGTCCTGTAATTGTTGTGTTGATGTATTTCTTTAATATCCAGCGGAATTATGGGAGGAGTGAAAACAGAGAAAGAGGAAAAAAAGAAAGCGAGGTGAGACGGTGGAAAAAGGGGAGTCCCCTGCCTCAGTGTTCATTGGTATCTAAGTCAGCCTTAAACCTTACATGAGGGATCACACACAGACAACACAAAGGGCTCCATTTAAATCTGAATAATAGTATTTTGAGTTCATCTGATCATTTAATTCGTACATCTGTGAAGCTGGATCTCACGGTTTTATTGGTAACTTGCTGGAAAAGGCTACATGTTGACACCTAGCGTAGAAAAAATGACTAAACAGACACAGACACAGGAGAAGCACTCATGTGCTGCCCCCCCATCTAGGAACTGAAGAGATGTGTTGCATTCCTGATGAAAACATCTGCATTGGAGCCTTTTTGGAGACCTGCAGAAGAAACGGCAGAGCGTCTGTTTACCGCACAGCACAATGTGTCTTTTATGTGGAGGTGAGGAGAGCCCTGTTCCTCCACAGCAACCCAGAGGGCAGTGATGATACACGTAAGCCTGCAGGGGATTGTGGGGGATAGGCTGGCTGCTGATAGGCTACTCCCCTGAGACAAAAGCCCCCCCCTCAACTCCCTCCCTCCCTCCTTCTAGCAGGCTCCCTTTCACCTGGCCAGGTTACCATGCCAACCAGCATCGGACAGTCTCTCCTCTCCTCTCCTCTCCCCGCCTCACCTCCCTCCTCCCTCTCGTCCTTTTCTCTCCCTCTCCAGTCTCTACTCTTAGAAAAAGGGCCATTTCTAGTAGCCAGGAATAGAACGTGGACCTGCCATTGATTTTCACGGGAGTGTGATGATGATTACACAATCACACCCCGAATGTCGCAATGCAGGAATAAAAAAAAAATACAATACAAAAAGAAAAACGTGTCTAATGTTTCCAACCGGTCTTGTTAGTGATGTGGAAAACAGAATTAGCCAAATGGTGGAGTCAGGAGAATAATAATAACACATAATTATAGGTGAATGGCTACTTCAGTGTGGGGCTATTCATCTGTGATCAAAGAAAAGAAGCAGTGAGACCGTCTCAGAGGTTCAGCGAGATGTGAGAGGTGATGAAAAGAAATTACATTTATTTCAGCGTCATTTCAGTTGGATTAATAATTATTAGCACCAAAAAGGACTGAAACACGAAGTTCCACTTTGGAAGTTGCACATATGCAAGAAGAATATTGTGTTATCATTTAGTGCTTTTAGGAAATCTTCTCATACACTGCATTGGTCGTGACATTTTTGTTACTATAAGGTCACTTGTTAGAGATCACTTTTTATTTAAAATGTAATAATTGGTGTGAGATATGTTGATGAAGAATATATTTCTCTATGTGGCACTATTTTCTTGATGAGATACGCCTTTATTAATCCCAAAGTGGTGAAATGTGCAGTGTTAGGGAGTGAAGTACAAAATAAAAAAAAAATAACCCAAATAAACCAAGATATACATCAGTTCTACATAGAATAACATTCTGTTGTTTTGCACAGATTCTTTTTCTTTAAGTATTAGTATTGCACAGGGTATTTATGTAACGCATGTTCCAGATATGTATAATAACGATATATATTTTTTGACTGATCAGCCATACTGACCATCAGATGGGGTGTGCACTAGTGAATTTTTGCTGCACTGTTTGTTTTAAAGGTTTTTGAATGGCAAAACCCTTTAATTACAAAGAAATCATCTCGTGCACTATTGTCTCCTCCGTACATATGAGTATCACCCATGTTGAGATCACTGGGATGCTAGTCTACATTCTTCACAGGATGCCTCGCAGGCCACTGTGAGCCACGGGGCACCCCCAGCCCGATGGGGCCACGAGGGCCAGACAAGAGAAGACGAGCTGAGATGCATCCAGCTCCCTGCCCTGGGGGCACACTGTAAGTGGGCGCTGGGGACGAGACGGTCTGGATGAGGGCGGAGGAGGGGAAGCGAAGAGCGCCGTGGCGATCGCACAAAGATGACTGGTTCACTGGCCGCCTGCAATGTACTGAAATAATTCTCTTAGCTGCACAATTGGCTTGGACATGGAGCATGATACCACATGTACGCCTGCAGAAAGAGGCGGCTTCTGTGCTGCGGTGGGCAGAAACCACATAAGTAAATAAGATGAAAGAAATGGAGATCAGAAAAAAACAGGGGACTTCCTTATGAGTGTCTGAAGGATGTTGTTCTTGGGAGACTGCTCAGTAACCACAGGACCATTTAGCACTGCTCTTCAGTGAAGCCTCATTATATGCTCTGCCCTCATCACTGTGTCTGCAGACATTATGATGTCTAACAGGCTTGATTGGTCTTAATTGGCCCTGATAAACATTGAGTGGCTGTTGACTGACTCTGATAGCATCCGCTGTGGATTGGTAATGAATTGACTGAATTACATCTGTTTTGGTGGTTGGGATGCTTGACTGGAAATTGCATAAAAAATGCTTTGTTTAAGCCTCCACCTGCAACCAGAGTCAACACAGAACAAAACCTGATTACTACTCCTATAAGGAAAGCTTATGAAAGAAAAATAAACATACACACACCAGTGAATACACACACACACTAACACAGCTAAATCCTGGTGCAGTGAGCCCAAGCAGTTTCTACTGGCTGTTAGTGCAGCGGTGGCGTTCATACTGGATGATGCATGGTGTATTATGACGAGACATTAGCCTATGCACAGACACTCATAACAATGAAAGTGCCAAGCTAGGACATCACAATAGCTGCAATTCATTTCCCGGGGAGTCCAACACAATAGCCTGGCAGAGTGGGATCTATCTAAAGCACTGCATTAGCTGCCTGGCCCATTATTCTTTTGTAATGGCTGCACTGCGCTGCACTGTAACTGTGCCTTTACATTAAAGTGCGCAGTTCTTTGTGTGAAACGTATGTCTTTGTGTGCACTTATGAGCTTGTTTGCTCACCTGTGCCGCGTGTATGACCCGATACCGTCTTCACCATGCACACCATGCACACCCCATACATCGCAGAGCTCCTGATTGAATCTATTGATTTTCCCGGTGTTTGTTTACTGATACATCAAGCCACATTTGGACAGCCAATAATACACAGCGAAGATCATACTATCCATCACGTGAGCACTTCAGCATGCGTCAGCTTGTGTGCCACCCTAATTGGCTCCTAAGCCTCTTAAGTAGCCGCCGCTGTTCAAGTGGTGTAGGCTGGCCTGAATAAACAACATGAAAACGGCACAGAGTGTACAGAACATCACAGCCTCAGATGTTACAGTGGACTGCACTGTACCTGCGAGAAGCTTTAAGGGGTTAATGAACTCATTGTCTGCTGCACGCCGGCACACATGCGCACACATACACACAGGGGAGATGGGATGAGGTGTGGCTCCCCTGGCGTCCAGTAAGATTCAGGTTACTACGGAGAAGAGGCACAAATCAGGACAGCACAACCACTACAGCAGCCAAACCGGATACTTCAGGAGCAGAGCAAGCAGCTGAGGGACTGCAGACACGCATGCATGCACAGATAAAGCCCCACAGTCATCAAGAGACAAAGATCAGTGATTGCTTTTCTTGAATATCCAGATCTATAAGTGCCTTTCAGTTCATGTCATCAGCAATGTGCTCAGTCAAACCCGTGAAAGCAGCTCTTAAATTCTGTGAAATGTTTGGCTCAAAACTACAATACAGTCTGTGAAAAGTCAGGCCAGTGTAGGGCTGCAGCTAACGATGATTATTAATTACTGATAAATCCGCTGATGACTTTCATAACCTTGTTTTGTCTGACAATCCGAAGATATTTCCAACAATTCCAACAAGTAATGAAAGATTCTGGCTGGATAATGACGGACTAGATTAATTATTGAGGAAATAGTTTCATTTTCTGTGAACCAACTTATGGAATGATTCACCACACTAACAGTTTCTGCTCTAATAAGTGATATCATAATATAAATGTACAAAATTGGGTGATGAACTAAAATTGGAATTCAAACTATTTCAGTGTAGTGACTGCAATGTACTCTACAGGCCAAATAGTGCTAATGCTTCCATGCACAGAAACAAAAAATAGAGATTTCAGTCTACAGTTTTACAGCCTTATATGTATGTAAATGATTGGACAAAGTGCAATTGAGAGCTAGCTTTCCAGTTGAAAAATTGAAGACGTCTTGGAGGTGAAAACCCCCTACAGCATCCTACAGTGGGTTACAAAAGAAAACACTTCAAAGGGATGTCTGTCTTTAAAAAAAAAGATACTTAATTGTAAACCACACTTGAAAAAACATAAGGGACTGCACTGAGAGCTGGTGTTTCTCTGCATATTTGTTGAGCGTGATAGGCTGGAGTCAGACACGAGGGGTCATGAAGGAGTTTCTAGCCTATTTGGCTGCGGCTGGCAGACAGTGAGACACTCAGCGGGGAGTACTCTGCTCCGGCTTGATAAGAGCCACAGGGGCATAAGCCTCATCTAACAGCGACTGATCAAAATGAGCGCCCAGCCACAATAGACCGGCTGAAGATCACACACTCTGCACACACGTACGTACAAAAATCCATAACCACGCGCATCAGCTGGAACTCAAATAACTGTTTTTGCAAAATGCAGATATGCATTATTTGCAAGGCATCACAAAGGAAGCACATGCTCTTAAAAACATCTTCTTTCAGCAGCTCTGTCTTCGGTGGATTAAATCATGCATTACTTTCATGGTTTATTAAATGCTGTGTCAACCTGAAGAGGGCAGTGTTCTTACTGAAAAGTGTAATATTAACACAAAAATACAGTGTAGGAAGGGATAATTGTCTGTGAATTTAATTGCACGAATCACAAGAAGATCAGCAACAGCACTGATTTACATGCTGTCATGACTGATGGTGAAGGTCATGTGGTGTCTCCATAACATCACCTTTACAGTCAGTTAGGTATCATAATCTCTGGAGAAAGACTGTTAACATTTAGCTAGAGAGCATATCTAAATAGTTAGCATGTCCTCCTCCCTTTACACCTGTCCTACACGTGAGCATGGACGTGCACTGGACACACTCCAATGGTGTTGTATGGATCTGTTCGAGCCACTTTTGTTTTTATTTTCCCAGAGCCATGGCCATGTATGAACGTAAGGTCTTTTTCAGATCACACACAGAAACAGACAGCTAGCGGACTGAGAGCAGATATCCAATGAATTTGACAAAAAGTAGGATATAGGATCACAACTGTACACTCCATCTTTAAAATTCAAATAAGGGAAATCCATAACTGTCTTATGTGTGCATGGTTAGGTGCTTTCATACAAACATTAGAAGAAGAGGACATAGATGTGCTATAAAAGAGGGTTTTATGCTACTTTTAAAATCGTCATCATCTCTTGGAAACATAACAGTAAGATAATCCTGCATTATTGCGAAAATAACCAAAGACGAGAGAGAGACAGACACACACAGGGAGGAGCAGAACAGACATGGATAACCCATTCCTCCTCTAACCTCCCTTCTGTATTCCTCAGCCCTCTTTTCCACATGGCAGCTCCTGCCTGCATGCAGAATTCAGGGCTTAATGGAGGGGAGCTAAGTCCTTGGCCACACAGCAGATAAATGCTGTACTTTCTCCAAGAGATGCAGTGGCGGTGGCTATGTGCGTTGCTTTCGCGGGATTCATTCAGGCAGAAAGCACAGAGCAAGCACCATGACGGCATCTTGCTGGTGGCCTGACTGTCACAGACAGAGGCAACTCCAGTTCAACTCATTTAACATTTGCGCCATAACTTTTTTCGCTTTAATGTTATCGGCGGCACCGAGCATGAACAGCTGGGGCATCCACAAGGAGAGTTAATGAGATAAAGTCAAGTTGTGTCTAATAGGTGGTGTTTTCCCATGAGACTTACTTTTGACATTGAGATACATGGACTTGCTGACATCAGCCCCGACGTCATTGCTGACTCTACACAGGTAGAAGCCGCTGTCTTCTTCCAGCACGTGCTTGATGAGCAGAGAGCCATTGACCAGCACCTCAATCCGAAAGCCTGAGTTGAGGGCGATGGGTTTGAACTGAGGGACCCCGGCGCCTGTTGGAGAAAACAAAGTGCGTACTTATTAGTGTTAGACACTGGTTAGTGTTGACAGAGTGCACCCCAAAGACGCTGTGCTACAGTTTTACTTCAAGTGAAGAAACACACTGATCGGCATTACATTATATAGTAATATATATATATAGAACAGCACATAGTACCAATATGATCAATGTTATTCACTTCACCTGTCAGTGGTCAGAATGTTGTGGCTGATCAGTGTATATTATTCGCAGTTCATCGATATTTTTAAGTGTCAAAAGATCCAATTACCACTAAAATGTATGTCAAGCATGGGAGCTAATAAAAACAAATGATCACAGTTGTTGTGTTGACATTTAAGGTGTGTTCACTAATTCACAACGTCAACTCACGCACCATGCAAAAAACTAATTATTTAATTCTTGCTCTCGCCTGTACATTAACCAGAGATGAAAATACAGCAAAATATCCTTTCATTTTTGAAACAACTGACAAGCAAATAAGGTAAGGTGAGCTGAAACTTAACTTTATGACTGTATAAACTTTTCATACAATCGGTCAAATATTGGGTCAGTGAAAGCTGATTGTGTAAATTAGCCACTGTAGGAACTTTGGTTGCATAACATGAAAAACAAGCCACAAGTTCAGTCAATCAGATTTTGTTTACAGTTTACTTATTACAATTTATTTGTTTGTGTATCTGGATTGGTGTGCGGGTTGTACTGAGGAGATCATAGATCATCTTATTTTTCAGGTACTGGTTTAATTTAAAACCATTAAGAATCATATTAAAATTATGAGTTCGAACATTTTAATTACGACACATCAGCTTCATGAGCATTTCATTGAATACCCAGAAAACTAAAGCCATGGATAAAGTCAACATTAGTTCCTGTGTCCAGCCAGGATCAAATTTTATAGTTTATTAGTTTTTCACGTATATTTCCTTCTTCCAGAGAATTAAAAACAAGCTCTCCCTCCAACGGCTGCTGTTTGTCATCTCACACTGCTTGTTTGGACTTGAGGTGGGTGTTTTTTATGCATGCAACCTCAAGGCTGTGGACATTACGTTTGCTGTGCTGGCATTTGCAAAAAGATTATCTACCGTAGAGAATAAGATTGCTGTAGGACAAAAAAAGTATCTTTCAATTCAGCATGATTGTTAAAAAAAGAAGAAGGGCAAGTTTAAGGTCTTTGAAAGCCTGCAAAACGTCCAGAACTCTCACTAAACCTCAGAGGGACAGTTGCGTATGGTTGTATGTAATACAGTATGTGTGGTTTACCTTTAGAGTACTCCCACTGGATGGTAGGAACAGGATAGCCTTCAGCCGAGCAGTTGAGTATCACTGCTTTTCCATAGATGCCGTCCTGGTCCTTGGGTTGCACCACAAATTTGGGAGGAACTGCAAGTAAAGCAATCTTTAGATGAGGCTTCTTTAAATTTCATTTCAATCACTTGGCTTTACAGCTTCTACGCTCCTTTCCATTCCTTTCAAACTGCCTCTTTCATCCACCTCTCACCTCGGACGATGAGCTGGCTTTGGTGCTCCACGGCAGCAGCTTGGTTGCGCGCGATGCAGGTGTAGTTGCCGTTGTGCATCAGCGTGAGATTGGAGATACGCAGGGAGCTGGTGAAGTCGATGTTGTCTATGGTGACGCCCAGGCTGGCTGGAATCGGCCGACCGTCCTTCTGCCAGGTGATGAAAACGGGCTGGTCTCCGGACATGACCACGCAGGGGATAAACACTCGCTGGCCGATTGAAAACCGGGGAAACTCAAACGGGTGGATGGTAGGTGGGACTGTGGAGGAGAGATGCAAATTAATTTCCCCCTCAGGAATATTACTACCGCAGGCCTGTGGGTAACATGTCCGGCAAATGGTGCTCAAAATCATTCACCGCTTGTTCACATCAACAGACAACAGCTGTCATGGCTGAGCTACTTTACAAAGCACTCCAATGGCAACTCATTAGTCACAAGTCTCTCTTTATCACCTTGTTTTCCGTGTCAAAACATTACGCCGTGGTAATTTGTAGGAATGCAAGAAGTATTTTATTACCTCTCCCCATGTGGAGCAGCTGAATTCTCTCTCAAACAACATGCATATAACATTTGCTCTCACTCTCTTCTGCTCTCTGGGGACACTGTAGCCATCGTGAGAACCAGATGCTTTGGAAAATTAATGATTTAAAATAACATTGGAATAAGCGGCACTTCAGCGCTTATTTAATTCACAACAAAATAGGCATAATAGGCTCCTGGGGATTCCCTCTCGGCAGCGGTGGAATGCTAAGCAGCCGAGAGGCAAATTAGCCGAGGCGGAATAGCGGCGTAGCTTTGTCTACGCTGTGTGATTTCCCCCTCGCACACTCGTTAGCACGTCAAGACCCGCCAGAGAGAGGGGGGGGGGTGGATTTGCCCATCCGACATTTCAAATTATGCAGCGTCATTGAAGAAAGAGAGCCATCTGAGGTTATCATCATCTGGCTCGGCTCAGTGCCGCTGCATATTCAGATGAGCTCCAGATAAGCTGGCTGGGATGATGGAGAAGGTGCTTTGCTATCAGTGATGTGAGTGCTTTTTTACAGGGTGTGATATACAAATATCCCTCTGCATATCTGTGTTTTCTGCAGCAAGGAAAGGCAGATTCTACAGTGATGCTTTAATGGATCTTTTACATGTGATGCATCAACAGGCACATTGGGTGGAAAGACAGTACAGGGTCAGCCCAGAGAAAAATCCTACTGCTCTAAGTTTGCTCCTCTATAGCTTGGGAGAAAACATTGTGATTCTCATTTCAGCCTTGTTTTAGTTTGGATTTTGCTATGATTCTCATATTTTCCCTAAATTTCACCAGGAGATATAGGTGAGAAATGAGGAGAACAATTAACCACAGGAGCCATATTTGAGATTTAAAGGGGATAATTCCCAACTATGACTAATGAATCCATTTCTTTTTCAGTTGAGCTACATGTGAGCTGTATATGAGCTTTATTTTATACAAATATAATGCAACAACTGTATTAAACTATACTGAGAGGTCTTCCTAATATCAAACCTATCTTATCTAAATAAATATACATATATGTATATATACACCAATCAGGCATAACATTATGACCACCTGCCTAATATTGGTTCAGAGCATTTTGACCTCTTACGTGGTCAGAAATGCTCTGAACCATTGGGCCTGGACAAGAGGACCTCTCAGGGTGTCCTATGGGGTCTGGAACCAGGACCAGGGCACTGGATCCTTTGGGTACTCTGGCTTGTGCAGTGGGGCCTCTGTCCATCAAACTTGTTCCACTGCATCCTGTTGATGCTTGATCACAATGGGATGTAGGAAGTTTGGAGGTCAGATCAACATGTTGGTCCATTGTCATGTTCCTCAACATGTTCCTGATTGGTTGATGTTTTTTTCCATGTGGTGGGGTGCATTTTCCTGCAGGGGTAGACCAGTGACATTTGGGATTTCCATTTGCATGAGGGAGTGTGTTTGTTATGGGACAATGTTTATTTGGGTGTCTAAGTCTCATCAGCACAGATGGTAAAATCCAAGGTTTTCCATCAGAACACCACTTAGTACCAATATGATCAGCTCACATGTAGCTTATTTGAGGAAAAATGGAGCCATTAGTCGTGGTTGGGAACTCTCTTTCTCACCTATATCTCCTGGTAAATTTTAGGGGAAAAAAATATGACAAACACATCAAACAAAATCCAAACTGAAACCTGGCTGAAATGAAAATCACAGTTTTGTCTCCCAAGCTATAGAGGAGCAAACTTTGAGCAGTAAGGTTTTCCTCTGGGAGTGTATAGACTGATAAAGTGATTCCCTTAAAAATAAATTCAAGGACTGAGAGGTACTAATGCATGTACTTCGCTCATACTGGAGTATGATATAATCTGTCATCTCAAATAAATGGCACAAGCTGCTTCCCTGACACTACAGATTGGTAATAACCATCCTGTATATCCATGATTGCACACAGCTACAAAAACTATATATTATGCCATTTCTCTTCTTTCCATGTGCTGTATAACTTAAGACAGATCAGACAGACGTTCGTACCTTTCACAGTAACATAGACGCTCTGATGTGTGGACAACTGTGGCTGGACCAGCACATTACACGTGTATTCTCCTTCATCCACATCCTTCTGCACGTCGAACAGCTTTAGGGTGCCGTTGTTCTCGAAGGCCCGCTGCCTGTGGTTGTATGGCAGCAAATTGGAGTCCTTGTACCACTTGATGGAGTAGTAGGGGTAGCCAATGACACGGCAGTGGATGTACATGTCCCGCCCAGCGATGGCAGTGAGGTTTTTCATTGGTCTGATGCTGGCAGGCCCTTGAAGGACACATTAGAGAGACAACTCTCTTAAAATGATTTTGAGGCGGGGGGTGGTGTAAAACATAGCTGTGCTGTGTTGTGTGTGTTTTCAAGACACCACAAAGTTTTACATGCCTTGATTCATTCTGATAGAAAGAAATTAAAACATTACCAAGATCTCTTTAGGGGGTTTCAGTCTGCCTGATTAAGTTTTCTTGTCGTCACTTAAAGAAAGGCACCAAATAATCCTCACCAGTAGACCCATTCTGCTCTGTTTACCTTAATATCACATTTGCTTTTTGACTCATCAGAACCAGGGACTCGTGTACTCATCTGTTTGAGACTGTAGTGAATATTACCTTTTGCTCCCACCTCTTTGGCGCTGCCTCTGATTGCCTCTGACAAGCATTAGAGTGGAATGTTCCCTTTCTCCACTCATGAAGCTATTATCAAAGCCATTACTCATGTTGCCGGCTTTCACACACACTTGTGAAAAACCAACAGAATAACCAATAGGCTTCCATAGCTCTGTGTCTATCAGGGAAATGGACTATTAGGCTTCGCTTTAAAGCACTAGAGAAGACAGTTTAACTAGGCTCTGTAGTGTACTTTGAGCACAAGCATATCCTGGGTAGCTACTCTCTTTAGCACGATTAAGGAGCCAACGATGTGAGAAACAGTCATTACACTTTCTCCACAATGGCACCTGTGGAGATTTATCTTCATTGCTTGGCTGCATTCGGCATCCATGGACCCTCGCTTAAGGGCTAGAGGATCGCCCTATTTAGCCTTACAACATGCAAGAATGAACACAATCAAATTAAACCAATCAGTGTACAGAAAGTACCATTCCCCCTCTGCAATAGAGAAATACTAATGGCCTTGCACCAAGCACCGAAAGCTTGAGTGCCCCAGTATTATCGCTACATGACAACCACAATCCAGCCAACCATGTCTCTGTAGAGAGCACACAGCAGTGCAGTCAAACACTGGTAGTAACAGTAAATCACTCTAATGGTGTCCCAGTATAAAGCTATCAGCAGGTGTTTGGTAGGAAGCAGGGCATTGGAAAAGTTAATGCTGACACCAGTGACTGATGACAGGAGAAGCTACTACTGGAGGATCTACTCCACCCTGAGAGGCAACACAGCGAAGCTACTTCATAAGGGTTCTAAATGTGGGAGAGACGACAAACAACTGAATCCTCTTAAAACTTAGTCAGGCATTCCTTCAACATCTGCACATCTAGGTGCTTTTAAATCGCCAATTAAAACGTGTCAGAACAGAACAACTCAAGACATGTTGATGTGTATATGTGATGGTGTGTTGGAAGAGTTGATCTGACAAGCACCTCTTACGTTTATTCGCGCCTGGTAGGAAACAGTCCCGGCCGAGTTGTTGCAGATGCAGCGGTACACTCCTCCGTCGGGGACCTGGGTCTGGCTGATGTTGAGGTGGCTGACCACGTGGCCTTCAGTGTTGGTGTAGTGGGAGATGCGGTGGCGACTGTCCCGTACCACAGGTTCGTCATCCAGAGTCCACGTTACCCGGGGCTCCGGCGTTCCCTTCACCGTGCACGATAGTGACACAAACTCGTTGATGTTGTAGACCTTTTCGCTGAATGAAGCCAGAATCTTGGGGGTGCCATCTGGACAGAGGAAGGAGAATCTCATGGCAATATGTATTTTATTATCCTCAACTAATCACTCTTGTAATGGATGATTAGAAAACCATTTCTGAAGCCTTTTTAAAGACTGATTTGCCTTTTCACTGGAACTCATGCATGTGTGCTGCATAAAAAGCAGAGTCAGAGTGTAGAGCAGATTAATCTAGCTCCTTTCTCTGGCTCCACAACATCATTGATTATCGATATTCTCCTTATATCGGTGCGGCCATGTGAGGCAGACACTGCAGCAGCACCAGCTTGTGAAACAGTATGCAAGCCTTTCTCAGAAAATCTAATAAAAAGAGCTCAACAGAGAACAACATGCACAGTAGATATGAACATGAATACACAGACATGCAGTTTTGGACCCACAGGCGTAAACAAATACCTGTGCACACAAAACAGAGCACAAAGACCTTATATATGCCAAAGCAATTATTCTGTACAGTATAATTGCAATGTGAATACTGACCTTCCAGGATGACTTGAACAAAGTCCTGGGCGGACATCTTGCCATGTCTGGCAAAGCACTGATAGGCTCCTCCATCGCTCTTGGCCATGCCAGCCATGACCAGGTTCTCTCTGTTCTGGCCCGTCATGCGAACACTGTTACTGGGGTAGATGAGCTCTCCGTTGCGGTACCAGGACAACTGGTACTCCTCGGAGCCAGTTACACCGCAGGACAGTGAAACCTGGCTTCCCACGCTGCCCTTCACCTTCCGCGGACTCACCACGACTTTCAGGGGCTCTGCAGGTAGGAGAAGGTAACAATTCAGGAGCTGCTTCCAAAAGACTGGAATATTTGTTCTTATGTACACTTCAAATATACAAAGCAGCATCAATACCTTCCCAGCTTTCCCTTAAGTTATCGTATCACCAATAAGAAATCAACCCCAGTGACTTACCCCTGCCACAAAGGCACTGACCTTTTACCAGCAGCCTGCCAACCACTTCAGCATTGCCGTAGCCGTTCCACACCTCACACACGTACGTCCCCGTGTCGCTGGACTGAGCTCTCTCTATCAGCAGGCCTGTCACACTCTGTCTGAAACGCGTGTCTGGCTCCAGCGGCCGGTTGTCCTTCAGCCAGCGGTATTTGGGCGCGGGGTGACCAGAGGCCTTGCAGGGTAGCTCCACTCGATGAGACGCCATCACCTCGCGACGCTCGAAGCTGTCTAGGATGTGGGGCGCTGAGTTGGTGGGATCTGCAGGAAGGGGGAAGGGCAAGGCATAGTTCTAAGCATCTCATGCATGACTATTAAACTTAAAACTGGAATGATGGGTAGAATTAAGTATTTCTGTTTATCCATACAATACTGGTTTATGAGTGTGTCTCGTATTTCATGGTCATCATGCTGGTTGAGTGGGTAAAGATGCATCATGACTTTAATGTGGCTGATGGCCAGGCAGGGCACCCACAGACGTTATAGTGATAAAAATCCCTTTCATACTCAAATTCACTTAATTTAACCCACAAATACAGCTTGCATGAACACAACTTTAAAGGGACACTCCAGCAATTTACCACTATGTATATAAGACAGCTTGAAAACAGCCAAAACATAGATTGTTCAGAATTGTCTTTCGCACTGCTGTTAATCATGGACTACCTCATGACTGTTTGCTGTCTATTGCACATACAGCTGACGTTGCACTACTCCTTTGTTTGTACAGTCCATTGCCTTTATATTTTATCCTGTTTATGTATTTTGTACTTTTGTACTTGTTTCTATTGTTCGGCATTCGTTGTGGATGGCAAAGAAAGAATTTTATAGTACAGGGAAGCATGTTTCCTTACTGTGCATATGACAATAAACACTTTGAGTCTTTGAAAGTTGAATCTTTGAATCTGAGGCTGACATATCTTGACTTCTGACACACTACCTCCCATAATTCCCATAATACAACTCAACAGCATCCTTTGGTGAAATCCTACCTGCCATGTCTTTCAACTGCACACCCTACCCTATAACACAGACTTTCTCCTAAGAAAAAAAGACTGCTAAGCTGGTGTCATGTTTGAAATCTTTGGAATGTCCCTTTAAATAGTTTAAGGAAAGGAGGGGCGTCTTCTGTCCTGAAACGCTCCCCCACACTGGCACAGTTCTTCTGACCTTTATCACATGTCACCCCCTCTTTAATTCAAGTGTTTTTCCTGTCATACTCTATTCTGCTCAAATGATCAACATGCTTTTCTTTTACAAGCGCACATTTATTTCCATATGGCCCTCTGTCATGTGCGCTCTGTTTTAGAAACTGAGCAAAATCAACAGTTAAATGCCTGTTCAACGCGTATTACTGTATTACTGACTGGTTCTGAAGATTGTAAACCAGACTGCTGCCCTTTCATGTTTCATATCACTCTGTAAACTTGTGTTGTGTCATATATACATCATATCATGTCATATCTCTGCTTCAGAAACAAATAAAAACAGCCATTTAGCAGAATGTGATGTACTGGTGTTCCTCTTACCTGAGACAATGAGGCGGGCACTATTGCTCTGTCGGGTCTCTCCTGTGTACCGATGGCGCGTCATACACCTGTAGTTGTACAGCCCGTCTTCCATTTGCACATCCAGGATATACAGGGCTCCCGTGGACGTGATGAGAAACCGTGACACTGGAAAGAAACAGAAAAGCTATGAAGTAACTGCAGACTACTGCATGAATCTATGTTAAACAGTTACAGTACAAGTCTTAGTAAAACAATGAAAAACAAAGCACTATTTTAAAACAACATCCTGCATAAACTCTCCAACCGCCTGTGGGCCAGCCAGTACCAAATATGTCACCTTTATGTGACCTAGTGTGTAAGTACTGTATGTAGCCTCTGGTCAATCAGCATAATGTTGAACAAGCTATTTGTAGATGCAGTGCAGGATCTCCTCATGATTCATTAGCCCCAACCGAGTCTCTACTGAGCTTAATTTGTCCGATATAACAAGAGTCACAAAAACATAAAATAAAGTGCAGTGTGACTTCACTTTTATACAACAGAAATACCACTTTATACACCGATCAGCCACAACATTATGATCACTGACAGGTGAAGTGAATAACATTGATCATATTGGTACTATGTGCTGTTCTGATGGAAAACCTTGGATTTTGACATCCGTGTTGATGAGACTTAAACACCCAAATAAACATTGTCCCACAACAAACACACTACCTCATGTCACTGGTCTACCACCATAGGAAAATGCACCCCACCACATGGAAAAAACATCAAACAATCAGGAACATGTTGAGGAACATGACAATGACCCAACATGTTGATTTGACCTCCAAACTTCCTACACCCCATTCTGATCAAGCATCAACAGGATGCAGTGGAACAACTTTGATTGACAGAGGCTTCAATGCACAAGCCAGAGTACCCAAAGGATCCAGTGCCAACGTCCTGGTTCCAGACCCCATAGGACACCCTGAGAGGTCCTCTTGTCCATGCCCAATGGTTCAGAGCATTTTTGAGCACATAAGGGGGACCAACACAGTATTAGGCAGGTCATAATATTATGCCTGATTGGTGTACATTTGGATTAACTAAACTGTTTCTTCATGTTTTGCCAACTTCTAACTGGTGGCATCTAAAACACTACAAACAAATAGATCCTTCACGTCCTGATTTCATCACAGGAGAGAGCATTTTGTATCAAATACTCTTCTACAGTCACAGAGTATAGAGGAGGAAACGTGCATTCATTTTTATGCACTGGATTCACTACCTTACACATTCTAAAAGAAGGAGATACAGAAAATCCAATATTGAAGTCTCTTAGCAAATATTTGCAAGTCAAGTGAGGTACACAGCTCTGTGTGATTGTAGTCACCAAACATCTGCTGCAGCCCATTTAGCTCAGCACAGCTCTGAGGCGCAGTGACAAGGCTGTGTGTTGTGTAGCGGTGTAACACAGCTCGTTATCATGTAGCTCATCGCTCTCTTCTCTCTCTCTCTCTCTGGGGAAACTCTCCGTCTCTCTCTCTCTCTCTCGCACAGGTTCTCTTTTTTTTTTTTCTCTGCTCCAGACTAAAGCGCAGGGAGCCAGGGATCACAGAGCGCTTTGATAAGGTATGGCTGTGCAGGTCGGATGTGCTAATATCATGCTAATATAATGCTAATTTGTGTGAACACATGGAAGTAGGGAGAGGTTGTCAGTGTTTATGAGGAGCGATGTGTGCTGTAGCTGGTGGCTGCGGGGGTATTTCATGTCACCAATGATGGAGAAGCCAATCTGGGACGGGGATCAAATGGGGCCGCCGTATGGTGGGGGATTCTGGCAGTATTGCTAGAGATATCATAATGCAGACTTTATGAGGTGTTGAATTACCCTCATTTAGACCTGTCAAGACAGTTTAACACAGATTAAGACTGCTGGTACTAGGTCTTGCTTAGCCGTTGCTTAAAATAATAGAAAGAGGTGTAAGAGTACAAAAACATCATCGTGTAAAAGATGATTCTCTGCAAACAGCCCAACAATAAATCAGCAATTACCTCCATCATCAGTCGAATGAAAATCCCTGCTGGCATCTACATTTATGTTTTGGATATCCCGGGAAGCCTCATTATCCACTTTAGGGGCAAAAACAGCTCTTTCAGCACAAAATGAGCTAAACTTTTAATCTGATTTCCCAGACAGTGTTGGTGCAATAAAAAAAGTATGAATGAGAGGACAGACAGAAATGGGGAGAAAACAGGAGGAGAGTGAGGAATACACAGAGGAGGGTAGTGAGGATGCTATTGTGAGCAAGTGTTGACCTAGTTAGAAATAAGAGACCATGGATTTGACATCCTGAAGGAGTTTTTTCAGCTTGTGGCTGAGACACTTTAATATGTGACAGACAACCGGAGATAAAAGAGCAACGGGACAGGTGTGTGTGTGGGTCCATAGCTCGTAATTACCTAAGCACGGAGACGAGCCGCTAAACACCATCAAATTTAAATTTCCCCGGCTGCAAATGCAGTTTGTCTTCAAGGAAAGAAACCATTCAGAGAAAGCAGATATGAAAGGAAACGGGAACGCGGGCTGTCTCCTCTGTCTTCCCTCTCTCCTTTTTCCTTCTTTCCCTCTGAAAGTTGTCTGGCATCAAAAGCTGACAGGCTTATGAATGAGAGGGGCTTTCATTAGAACAGACGGCCTGTCACTGTGACAAAAGGCCTGGCCTGGGAGAGGGGTGTGCGCCTGTGCTTTAAATGCATGTTGAAACAGACACATGCACAGACTCACACATGTGTTTCCATGCTTGTGTATATGAAAGTCTGGCGAATGATATATGTGAGAATCCCATGCATTGGAAACACTGCAGATGTCATCATTACGTTGAAGGAATAGTGAAGAAAAGTCTAATTGTTGCTGAACAGCTCAGAGAGAAGAAAACACTATTATGTATGTATGCTGTTTACAAAACCAGAGTGAAGATTGTGTTACAACTACACAAGTATTGCACTTTGCATGGATTGCGCTACATTATAGTCTGTCAATTTTGCATAGGTCATAAAAAAACCTAATGACACCATTAAAAACCACACACATTATTAATGCATATGTGTATAGGACAGCTGCAGCAGTGCTAGTCAACCCTAAGTTCTCCTCCACATCAAACCTTATGCCTTGTTTTCAGTACATCTAACAAATAATCTTTTTGTAGTCTGGTTCCTCCCCAGCAATGTCCTGCAGATACATCCCTGACAGCGCTTTACAATGTGTTTCCTATTCATCCATTCACACACCAATGGCGACAGACTTCCATGCAAGGTGCCTGCTCGCCATTGGGAGCATCTTCAGGTTCAGTGTCTTGTTCAAGGACACTTTGGCATGCGGAAGGGCCGGGGATAGAACCGCCAACCTTGCAATCAATGGACAACCCGCTCTACCACCTAGAACCACAGCCGCCTCTGTGGGGAAGAGGAATGGAAAGCAAGGTGGAAGAAAAGCAACAGTATCTTATGCTATAGGTACGAGCTGTAAACCACAGAGTTTACACTTTTTTTGTGTTCTTTCTTTTTAATGTTTGTTTTCAAAATTAATTTAACAGTCAGTTTTACCAGAATGTAGGCCCTAAATGCATGTTATGTCCATTTCAATATAGAGAAAGCTAAGAAAAACATTGACTAATACTAAATTAATGTGATGTGGTGTTCTCACTATTAAAGGGCAGCAGCATCAAACACCATTCTGTTATTGTTTTTAACACCTAGTCAGCTCCATAGAATGTAGTTTGACACCAAACACAGCAATTAACTCGATGGAAAGTAGCCTCTCTGCACTCTTTTCCTTTTTGCATTCACTGTACATGCAGCATTTCATCGTCATGCCTTTGAATCCTTTTGTCAAGACTGACAAAGGTTGAAATGTCAAATGGTTTCACGTTCCATAACACTTCTCAGTAATAAGAGGTGTGATTTTTGCAGATCCTGCACCTTACAGGTAAATTAACACGTATATACACAAGTGCATCTTTAGACCACTGCAGTAAGAACTGAGGGCGGTGGTGGTTGGTGTTCATTTGAAATGTAAAAACTGTTCAGGGCTACTGCAATTGATTACATTCATGATTCTTGGTTAGATTCCTCTTCTTTCTTCCCAGAGCCTGCTCGCTACCAACAACAGAATTGATTGTCTGACACAGAGCTGCGGGCCTACATCACTGTGTGTGCATGTCCTTGTAAGCTGAGGGCATTTCTGTGTACGCTCCTACCGCTGCATTTATCTCAAATCCCACTGGCTTGTGTGTGTCTGTATATTAAAGTCTTTGTGTGTGTGAGGATACATGTTTCTATGCATGTGTGCATGCAAGTGAGTGTGAATGTGTTTATGCTGCATACAGCTGCATGGAGGAATGGTCAATAATAACGATCGAAGGCACTCCACTACGCTTTTCCTCGCTCCTCTCTGCTCCACCTACTGCATACTAACACCGCCTGAGAGACAGCCTCCACTGTTCTTGCAGTTTGTGTGTGAGCATGCTCGACATATGAGCACGTGTTTGTGTCCACACCTGGCTGTTTTAGTGTATATTTCTGAAACTATGGCTTCACTTCACACCAGGTGGCTCGCAGGACCATCAGTCGTCTCCTCTTCCCTTCCTCGGCCCGCCCAGCTGCTCTGGCATCACTGGTGCCACAAACACAAGTCCCTTTCTGTGGAGCCACACTCAATAGCTTCAATTAATCCCCATATAAGCCACACTGAGCCTGCAAGTAGACTCTTTGTTCACTCGAACTGGGAGGCTTTGCAGTTTGTCACTGAAACCAAAGTTGCTTGTGAGACATAATAGAAACAGTGAGAAAAGACTAAATTATGTCCATATTATAATGTAATTTTCACACTTTTCACCAAGGACAGCTTGCACTGGAGTAGATGTGTCATCACTGGGCGTGCAGGTTAATGTGCACCAAGGGCTAAGACAGCAGGATTTCTTATGAGGTAGAAGACAATGACACATGGCGACATAGCTGAGCAGCTTGACCTTTGCTTGTGGGGAAACCATCTGCCTCAAAACATGCTGCATACTTTAACTTAAAGAGTTAGCTTGGCTCCCCGAATCATTTCAATATTCTTTAATTGAGACGTGAGTGGAGGAGAGATGAGATGGGAGGAGGGGGTGAAGAAATAGAGAGAGAAAGAGAGAGAGAAAGAGAGAGAGAGAAAATAAAAGATCAAGAGAGAAAGAGCACCTCTGGGATACAACCACTCTCTGTCATCTAAAATGACTTACAAATTAGCTTACAGCTATGCGCTCCCAGTGAAGGGAAAAAAAGGCACAACTTTCATATGCTAATTCAGATCATGGCTAGGCAGAGCAATTATCAAAAAAAGTGTCAGTGCCGTCTGTCTGACAGATCTCAACAGGAACCCAGTACTTCTCTCTCTCTCTCTGTTTCTTGCAATGTCTGTCTTTTTCAAATCAAACACGCAGCTACTGAATATAATCCAATGTAAAGATATTGTGATAACGAAAAATTACAAAATATATAAAGCCCCATGTGATACAATAGAAAATGCATGGACACATCAGGACACTCAGTGCTCTATGTACAATACAGATCCAAGCATCTCCTTCTTGCTAACTGAGAAAAACAAAGCCAGATTCTTGTCTTTTATGACCTTGAACACTTCAGCCTGCACTCCTCTGAAGGAATTTAAATTGTCTGACCTGATCAACACCAACAGTCTGGATGCCACTTATGGCAAACCCATGGAGTCAGCTAAACAATGCAGATAAAAATTGCTTCCTCATCACTCTGCTGGCAGTGTCCCCACTGTGCAACTGTCTTGGAGTGTATTAGAGAGTAGATCGTGGTCCCTGGAGACAGCCGGAGCCTACAGTGTCACCGTAACCTTGGCCACTTAAAGTCATGCAGCTTCATAAAAAATAAATAAATACGATAATCCATGCAGCACAGTTGCACACTAACAAAAAGCAGAAGCCGGCAAGGTATTTTAACGTGGACCCAACATTTGGAGATGCAAGTCAAAGAATGTGTGCAGGAGTAAAACAGCAAAACACAGAGTCTGTGTTTCAGAGAATAACGCCTCTGAGGTGAGTGGGTGAGAGTAGATTCTGGTGTTACAGAGCAATATTTCACACATGAAATATGTTTCCCAAAATATTAGCAAATATTTCCCAGCTACTGTGCAGATGCGCCTTCTATTCCACAAACAGAACCTGGCGCTTCAACCGTTTGCAAATGTTCAGGAATGATCCCATCTCTCTGGCTAACATCTGATTCCCTTTTGATAAGGGAAAACTCAGAAGCACTTTTTAATAATCTAAAACTGCCGTCATATTTTCAGCATATGTGGTGCCATATTGTTTCCCACTACGAGAATGTCACAGTGACTGGCGCCAGAATTGCCGGTGTAGTCTGTGAGTAATAATGAGTGTGTGATGAGTCCAGGAGGGCCTGTGTTGTAATTAGGCCTGGTCACAGTTATTGGCAGAGCGACTCCAGTTTGATCAGGCTGGGATAAGTATCTCTATGGAGAGAGGGGACCCCACCAATTTACAGCCCCTCTAATAAAAATCATCTGTCATTCTTACAGGAGGCGCGCTGACAGCCGCCCGGGGTTGCCATGGCAACACACTGGCCACCATTCGCTTAGCAAGCAATATTCCCAGTACTGTAAATGGTGGAGGTGTGGAATCAAGCATGTATACTGTCCACTCAAATGTTTTACTGCTTACACACACAAACATAAACATAATCATTATGTATTATTATGTTAGATTAATTTGTCCACATAGCATTATCAATGATTTTATTATTGATATCTCTGTGTTCCAGGAATACAGGACGCTGCATGCTACACAGACGTGAAAGGCCTTTGGGGAAACCCGTGATCTGGGATTTTGGACTAGATAAAGAAGACGGACTTGATTTCTCCTACTTACGTCGCTGCATGCAGTGATAAATAATACTGTGCTTGGAGCAGAATGTTGAGCTGCACATTTTTAGCTCCCCTCTGAGGAAACATGGAACACTTTCACCTACCTCCTCTATCACTGACTTAACCCTGGTGCTGATGACACTTTTTACACATACATATAAAATTTTACAACTTCAACAATCAGAATACTTCACTAATAATAATCCTTCGTGGTTTTGCACACAAACAACACATGAATGAAAATGTAAATCATTAGAAAGTTAATCAGCAATTCTGCTAAATAATTTTAACGTCTAGTTCCAGCTTCAAATCTATTTTTCTGAACCCATCGAATTTTAAACCATTGCTAAAAAAAGAACTCATTTGACAACATTTTTAAGAAACTGGGCTCAAAAAATATACCTCAAACAATTAATTGACTAATCAGCAGATTCATCAGTCATTAAAACAATCGGTACTTGTATCGCAAGTTAAATTTGATATATTATGACCATGGTAATATAAGTGACCTTAACTACTAGCGCATATACAAATGAAACATCTTCAGCCAGTAAATTAATCTTGAGAAAACTAAACCATTTTTACCTTCTTATTTTTCTGACAACATGCTTCTGACTCCACAGACATCCAAGAGAGCTGAGCCAGATTAAGCCAGCCATACTGTACTTCAAACCCACACAAGGACGCATAAAAAGGATGCATGAATATTTTTTACTTGGTTAGGAGAAAGATTAAATCTCTCCCTCTAAGTGCATTTTGCTCTTCCATGCTTGGAAATACAGAAATGTACGGACACACACACACAAACCAAGCACCTGCCCTAATTTCTCACCACACCTGGACTACGAGCTTGAAGCAGCCTATCTGGGTCTAAGCCCAATCTGCCTGCCACAGAGTTGAGTCAGAAATACGCGGCTGAGCTTTTTTATTGCCGGTCCTAATCAGCAGCAGCATCCCTCTGCTCATTAACTAGACACACGCTAGCCTCAGGCTAACGGCCTCATATGTCAACCACAGATAAAGATGTCATCTTCTGCTTGACTGAATAAACCACTATTAAAACTAGATGCAAATAGACGTTGAACGATATTCAAATCAGGAGGCAACAGGGAAGCTTAAACCCTGAGGCGCTTGGCCTCATCGTTGCCCCACATTTCTCTGTCGTGTTAAAAGGCAGAGAGATTTGAGATACTGTCTGTCTCCAGAGTGTTGTGCTACAAGACATTCGAAGTTGCCACTAAACAAAATGTTCACCAAAATGAGGTTCAGTGCTCGGTAGAGTGTTTGCTGGGTGTTTCATTGTATGGAAAGTAACACAGACGCATGTGAACACCTGCCATGTCAGTCCAATGGAAGAGCAACAGTGGTGACCACTGTCAGCAGCTTTGTCCATTAAGCTCCACTGTTTTTGTTCATGTTCAGCAAACTGTGGGCCCAACAGTGAAACTCTATCCCACCAGATACACACAGAATCAAACAATGGCCACTGTAAGAATGGAGTTTATTTGTACTGGACTTCTTTGGCAGACACTGATGTACTATGACAGGACATCTCTATTCTCCACCAGACTGTTTGGAGGCAGCTGCACAAGTAGGTTTTCTCTATCAAATGTTTGTCTGCAGAAGTCAAAACGAGAAGGGGGATCTCATCACAATAGCTTTTAAATCCGTGCCTTCCAGTGTGTGTGTGTGCGTGTGTGTGTGTAGCTGTGTGTACAGCGTAATTAGCCAGTACTGGAGTTGAGCTATTAAACCCCTGATGGTTGTGTGTTTACAATACTATCATTGGCCTCTCTCTGGCCAACACTAAATGAGCCAGTGTTGAGCCTCAGCTGTATAATCATGAATATTCATCTCTCTTTCTGTGAGAACCTCTGTGTGTGTGTGTGAGTGTGTGTGTGTGTGTGTGTGTGTGTGTGTGTGTGAGTGTGTGTGTGAGTATACCCCACTGGCAGGCATTAAGGAAGCTATTGCTATCAACTCAATCACAATCCGTCACTTTGTCTGGACAATAAGTCAAGCTGACAACAATTCGACTTATCGCCAAACCTCCAACAAAACAGGCTTTGTTTTGGGAGCAAAAACAAGAAAAAAGAACACAGTCTGTTTCTGGTCCTGCAGCTTCAAAGAGCAGCGCACCAGGTCGGGGTTATCTCGGTGGGTCCCATGCAATGTTTTCCACCTGTTTTGCTTTGATGAAAGCTCAAGATCGAGGAAAGAGCTTGAACAGGCTTTGTGCCACCTGGGAAAGAGAGGTATCAACTGCTACCAATATCCTCTTCCACTGACACACGCTTATTTGTTCACACACAAGGGCCGTTTCTAAGGCAAAGTAATGTGGTTTTCATGCAAATGTGCACATCTCAGCGTGGTTATTAATTACATTTCCTAAGTGAGAACAAGACAACCCTTGAAGGCCTTGCTAAACTGCGATAACCTGAGTGTAAAAGAGTTACTCCCATAGTGCCATTCCCCCCGAGACTTCATGGCGCCACATTCCCGCTTATGGAAAAGGACTTAAATGCAGCGCTCATTGGTGTTTCATGGTAATTTGCAGTGGCAAGTGGAGCAGGCGATGCTGCTCTGTGAGTAAAGCAGAGGGGGCAAGAGGAGGATTAGATAATCAAACAGTGTGCCACTTTAAATAATCTCTGGCTCCTCTGGGGGAGGTGAGACTTAAAGCCGGAGCCCTTCTGCTTTAATTGTCTGATTTTCCCGTCATTACAGTTGAGGGCCTCAGTAATTCAGGCTTATTAAATATTCAGGAACCACACTGAGGAGGGGAGGAGGAGGAGGAGAAGGAGGAAGGGAGAGATGGGAGAAAGATGAAGGTGGAGAGAGGAGTGGGAGGATGTTGTGGCAAGATGAGGCACATGTGGTCACTGCTCGATAAAGACGTTTACTTTCATCCCGACTTTGAAGTAAAAAAAAAAACCCTCTTTTCATATTTATTAAAGTCTGTGCAGGGACATTTCTGCAAGTAATGATTGGATGTTCTTGCATCAAAGGATTTAGGCAAGGATGGCAAAGACACGTAACTACCGGTGTCAAGGCGCTACAGAAATGTCCGATATATAGTAATAATAATGATTTCAAATAATAAACCAGTGAGGTCTGCTGAAGAATATATTTTAGATAACAAATCTCTTCCTCAGGACATAACATTTATTCTGAAGAACAACAAAAAGACACTTGTCTCCTACGACTCTGGAAAAAGTATTCAGATCCTTTACTCTACTACCAATACTGCAGTTTCAAAATAAAAGTAAAAGGACCACTCATCTATAGTTAGGGAGTAGTAGTATGAGTAGTAGTGGACGAGGCCTCAACTGGATGCTGCTTTTATGAATCTAAACATCTACTTTGTACCACACCTACCTCAGTGACCATTACATACACTGTAAATGCTGCTATTTATGGGTGTTTTTATTTACATTGCTCTTATTTTTATTGTTTTTTTCTGTTTAGTGCATAAGGAGAGCTAAGATTCACCTGAGTGCGAGTGCAAACTTGGCCCATAAAGTTGATTCTGATTCTAAACACTAGGAAAACGTGTCCGAGCAGAGCTGCAAGGGTCGCGAGTTTCTTGAAACACAAGAGTAAAAGAGTGACGTTATATGAAGGATACCGACTCAAGGATCTGGCAACCCCTCAGGATGACCTGCATGGTAGCTCTGGGAGTGTGTTGATAAGATAAATAAGCGATGGTGAACTTGAAGTAGCTGGTGTTTATACTTAAAAGTTAAAGGATAAAGTTTAAAGCATGAAGCAGTCAGTAGATTTTACATATAAGCAACATCAGTCATTTTCCTATTCTAACTTTCAGCATAAATGTCCCCAAGAGAAGCAAAAGACAGAAGACAGCGGATCCTTTTCGTTAGGAATGACCAAAGTACAGAGCTGTAAATAATGCCCATCGTGTTTTCTTTGCCTTCAGTAGCACACGTAGCCATCATCTTGAATAAACATCGTTGCTCACTGCTCCTGTTGTTCTGGAGCTATTTTTGTATTGGTCACTCTATCACGGACAACATATACAGGGTGAACCAGCTGCAGCACGGCCAAGCGATTTGTTAGTTTGCACACTCATCATTTTATCAAGAAAATCCTTTCAACAGCAGCCTGAGCAGCACACACACGCACGGACAGGTGAGTTTATGAGCTGACTGAATAATAAACATGAGTTGCTGGGACGTTCGGAAACCACTGTTGATCCATCATGAAGGAAACTTGAATTATGGAGCCAAATGTGCAGACAGAACCTCAGGTGAGGTCAGAAAATGACACACCACACTGAGACCATGTCATATTTAAACACGACCTATTAATCTAAGTCTTATATAAGCATTAATAACATAAAATGGAAATCCACATATTATAGGCCCTGTTTGAGACAAGTTATAGTCATTTAGAACCCACTCTTTGTGTACAGAACCAAACTCATGTGCATGCCTAACATACATACTACCATTTATAGAAAAATGCTACAGTAAACCTTTACATTTGGATTCTTGGCTGTTATTTTTGACTTTTTGTTACTTTCACGTGTTAAAGTCGACCAAAATGTAGATAAAATCAGGAACTACTTTCTTCAAGAAAAGAGTTAAAACAGCTAAAAAGCAAGTCTCTGGGTTCTGGATGGACCAGACTCCCCTGGCCCTCCTGGTAAACATGTCGAGTGGTGCTCTCCATGGTGCTGAACAGAAGCAACGGTCCATGAATAACAATCAGGACTCTGCCCAAGCTCAGTAAACGGCCATATTAAGTTAGAAACATACTGTTAAAATTAAACACCTGAAGTCATTTGAAGAAATTTCAGAAAAACTTTGTCCTCTGCTTTGTGTTGGACTGACAGAATGGATCTATTAATGGATCAAACTGTTATTTTACCTGCTAATGGAGCTCGTCTGAAATTCAAAGGAGAAATCCTGACAGGTTAAAACCACTCTGACGAGCCGCGAATGTGAAAAGTCTATAAATGAAAAAGGGTGGAAACCACATTACAGTGATTACACGGAGGGAGAAGAAGCGACAGAGTGCTCCTCTCTAATGAGTCATCCTGTCTGATCGTGGCCCCGAGCTGCAGCCTCCATCCACAACTCTGCAGAAACTACATCTTGACACGACGTTAACTCCGGTTTTCAGTCCATAAAACCACAGTTTTCATGAAATTAGGGTCAGAGTCTGCCAATCGAGCGAGATAATTTTTACTAATCTCTGATGCAAATAAGCTTGTTTAAAGGCTTTATTGAATCCAATAACATTGTCCTGATCTCAATGCACTGAATCACTGTCTCATTTATTAAAACTTAAAACTATATTAAAACATGACAGGACAGTTTCTAACAGAGCTGATCCCGCACAGCATTCTATGAAGAACAGAACTGAAAGTCCAGCATTTTAAATTCTATTTGAGTTAAAGCACACATTTAATGTCAGTAGAACCTAAAAGAATTCATCAAACAGAAAGTTAAGTAGGTATCATTAAAAAAATATATTATTGGTAGCATTAGGATGACTTAGAGCTGATTTAAACAGCAGTACTTTAGCATCACTGCTGGTACTATGATTGTGATTCATCACCAAATTAACTCACGTATGTTTTCAAACTATTATAGATGTAGCATCCGTCTCTATTTACATTCATCTGGTTCTGTCAGTGGAAACACTCTTGCACTCTTGCACTCTTTTTAACTTGGAGTGAATACAGTGGTCCCTCGTCTATGGCAGGGGTTACGTTCTAGAGCCCCCCATGATAGGTGAAAATCCGCAAAGTAGTGACCTCATATTCATTGTGTTATTTATGTATATTTTAAGGCTTTATAAACCCTCCCCACACTTGGGTTTGGTGCCAGAGGCCTTAGAAGGCGCAGAACGTTTGGGCGACATCGTAGGGCTTGAAATAAATTCTATTAAAAAACACAACACCGCAGAGCAACACCACACGCAGCGATCAGACGTCGATGTGAAATGGACGAGGTCAGATGCTGAACACATGCTATACACGGGAGATGGAGGAGACTGATGCTGCGGTCGCTGAGCCAATCAGCGCCCAGGATACAGAACACAGTGCTCTGATTGGTCGCCTCCCGTCCATCAGCCAATAGCGTGCCGCATACGATCTCACGTGGGCAAACTAGCTCAAGTGGAAGCTGTAACTGCATTTCCATACTTGTGAGTCTTTCTCTGCTCATCTGCTGTGCGCTACATGTTTTATGTACATTTAATATTCTTCTTAGTCTGTGATACAAAATTATATATATATAATTTAAAAATCCGTGATACAGTGAGACCGCGAAAAATGAACCGTGATAAGACGAGGGACGACTGTATTACACTTACTGTACATTTTATATTCTCTTTTATTGTTTGTTTTTACTGACATATTTTCACTTATTTATATTTATGTATGGTGAAAGTAACTTTACTCTCTCTACTGTAATGACCAAATTTCCCCTTGGGGATTAATAAAGTATTTCTATTCTATTCTATATATAGTTTTGCGCAACGTAAACCTGAGGAAGTCTCAGCAGCCACTTAAAAAGCACCAGTCCCTCTGAATCATATAGTGGCCTAAAGGTATTAAGTAAAGTAGCAAGTAAACAAGTTGTTTAAGTGAAAGTAAAAGTCAAAAATCTACCTGAAGTAAATCGAGATAAGTTTGTATTGTATTTCAGATACTGAGAAAAAGCATTTTGATGCGACACACACAGTTCAAATGAGCGCATCGTTGCAAATGTGAGGAGGAAAAATAACCCAAAATGGTAAAGACATGTCTAACAGCAAACAATATCAACATTCTGGAGTCCAAACCTGAATCCCATTAAGAATCTGTTCAGGCAGCTGAGGACTCGAAGACCTGAAGACGGTCTGAAACCCCAGTGGAGACGAGCAGGAAGACAATCAAAATGTACGATTTCTAACGAGCGTTCTGTTTGTCTCCGCTGGGACTGTTTTTAGTATAAATAATTTTGGAGATGGCATTGTGAGTAAAAATCTAACATGGAAAAAACTAAATTTTGACATCTCTAACACAGAGTCTTACTCCCTTTTGGCTTTTGTTTGTGTTGTTTCCAGCCAGAACAAACCTCAAAATCAAACAAAAATTCACTTTAAATCAAAATATGGCATGGGTATGAATAATATCAGGCTTCACTGTCTCTTGCTCCGGTTACAGAGTCGCTAAACCACCTTCAGTTGTCTGCTGTATCTGGATATAACACCTAATAAAATAAACAAAACAAAAAGAAAACAATGCTCTCTGTCTATAAAAAGTGAAGCAAATGAGCATTTAGACATATTTTCCACCAAATAGATTCACAGAGTCAGAAAATAACAATTATTTTCACAAATGTGTGTAATTTTCACACCAAACAGCTCCTCCAAAATAAAACTCTTGCCCTGTTGTGAATGCATAGCTGGAAAAATAACAATATAAATGTAAAAAAAGCACATAGTTCTCACTCAGAAACAGAGCTACAGTTAGACAATCATGTGTAATCATAGAGACCTTCATCTATAACACATGCACATTTGCAGTAGAAATGACAATCATGGTGTTGAAATTTAGGAAAACACAAATGTATTTTGAAATGTCTCATTTATGCTTTCCATGTGTTTAATCAAAGGAGAACTCTTTACATTAAATAAGTGCTGATTGGCTGTTACTTGTGACATCCAAACAGTGCAGTAGGCAGGGTGGTATTTATCAGGAGTCATACCAACATCATAACAATACTAAGAATTGAATTAGCCAGGTTAGTAACAGGCTAACCCATAAAAGCAACTGATTACCAAACGTATCAATGCTGTTTAAGCAAATCGCTGCCTGGTTTACTTGTTTTCTGATCAACAAAACTAAGAACTAGAAAAGCACTCGGAGAGCACAGACCTCCACCAAGCAGCTCATTTCACCTCATACCCAGAAATAATAGTCCCAGGATTGTTTTACCTACATTATTAGATTCCTTGACCCAGAAAACAAACCCTTAGCATCTGGATTCACATTGATATTATCATTAGTTCAATAGTTATTCACCAGAATCTCTTTCTGGGTAATGGTGGTTTCTTCTGGATCCAGCTCCATAGCTGTTGATTCTACAACAGATCTGTTGGCATCCTCCTGATCCAGCAGAGTCTCAGCTACATGTTGGTGTTGGCTGCATGTCTGGATCTTCATGTGTTACCTTACAGTGATGACCATTCCACAGCCCCTCTAGTTTTTCCTGTTCTGGATGGTAGTATCTGGAATTTTTCCCTGATCCAGATCAAATTTTGACATGTTGTAGAAATTAGCGGGAACTTATCCTGTATTTTTTTTTTTACCAAGCAGCCTGGACATGTTTTGTGGAGTTAAATGCTTGTATGCATGCACATTGCCCTATCTCCCAAAGCTAAAGAATCCTGCCACAAATTCCTGGATCCAGATGGAGATCCAGATCACCACCAAAGTCTAATCATCTGCTCCTTGTCCCGTTATCCAGCTTTCATGAACATTTCATCAAAATCCATTCATAATTTTTCGCGTAAAGTTGCGAACAGACAGACAGATGAACGCCGGCAAAAACATACCCTCCTTGGTGGAGGTGAAAATGAATATTTATGAGGACCTGCTGAAACAATTGAGCACACAAATTGGATCAATAATGAATTAACTGATGAACAATGCGCCTATGAATCTCCTCTAAACTAGTGAAAGATGCAGGCCTGCAGGTAGATCCTCGTCTCTCAGCAGGTCTGGCTTTTGACCAACTTCCTCATAAGGTTTCAGGATGTGGCAAAGCAACAATTAGATTACAAAGTCGTTTCACTGAGACCTACATTCATTTATTAGTCCGGCTGGGTATTTATGACCAAGCTAAGCACACACATTTGATTTTGAACAGGAGCTTTATGAAGAATGGCTCAGAAACCGAACGATGTTGGAAAAAAACTGTGAACAGACAATGTCGTTCATCTGAAAACTAAATCTGCAATTATTGTGTTGCATCTATAAAAAAACAGTAAATTTAGACCAAAGGTTTAAAGGAACCACCATGTTATTGCAGAAGCACATAAAAAACGCTGCATTATTCACGTCTGAGGAGGACGGCCCTTACTGACAGACATCAAATTCCCAAATAATATCGATTGAAACGGAGCAGTTATCAGCTGATTAGCATCAACAACAACCTGACTCTGCACGCTGCTCATCTCCCCCACATCTCCAGTGGATAGAAAGAGACACACCCCTCGTTTACGGGATGACTCGACTACCGTGTAATCAAATTCTCGCAGCAGCCCCCACCGTTCCCACAATGGCTCAAAATCACAGTGGGGAAAAAAAACACATCCCTGTTTTCCCTTTATATCGTCACATTTCAATTTCACCTCCCTCTCCTCCCCATCTTTGTCCCCTTCTGTCTCCTTGCTTTTTTTTTCCCCAAGTCTTGCCTTTTCCTCGGTGTTTCCCCTTCCTCCTTCTCCTCCCTCCCCCCACCTCTCTCCTTCTCCCTGCAGAGCATTAGCTTGCAGTGGTCAGGCCGCTTGACAGCTGCTCCACCTGAAGAATATCAATCAATGTTGCTGTGGAGACAGAATCAGGCTCCCCCTTCCTTTCCCTCTTCCGTCGTCTTGGTCCTGCATGTTGCTGTTTCACGGACGGGCATGATTCAGAAAGTGTTTGCTTCTCTAAAGTATAAATTAATCATCAGGCCGCCCAAAAAAAAAAAAGGTGTGAATATTTAGATGGTGTTTAACTTCTTGAACCGATCTATTACGGGAACATACTTTGGCACCTTCTGCCGCTAATTTCTGTGAGGTGTGACTAATTGAGTTGTGGATGCAAACCCCAAGATGTCTCAGACTATCACTCCAGATGAGCCAGGCAGACAGGCGTGGGATGAGGGTGTCTATCACTGCTAAAACATGACAGAGGAGTGAGCACTGTACAAATCATGTTGCTCGATATAGGACCGCAGTCAAAACGCTACTAATCACCATTAACCCAAGAACACAAGCACCGGGGGATTTTTGAACAGACGTCACAGATTGAGAGTTAAGTATTTTTCGGGTGGAATATCCTATATACATACACTATATCCCACCTGAAAATACTGTTTGTATACAGTATTTTCGGGTGGAATATACTGTATGTATATATAATATATCTCTCCCACAGTCGTCAGTGATGCAGAGAGACTGTGCTTTTACTGGACAAGTTCCCAGCTCTGTTATTTTTTATGTTTTTTAGGAATTTTTCACTAATGATTCCCTAATTTTGCACTAATTTTAGAGCCTTTTAGTCCTCCCGTAATAACTTTTTTTCCTTTTATGAGATGTTGCATAGGGGAAAACAAAAGAAGAGTACTTCAATCTGCCACGTGTTGTTGTACTTTGATATATTTTGATGAGAAGTATTTTCTATCAGGTAAAATATACCCAGCGTTAGTGATGGTTCTTACTGATTGTTATGTTAGTGTTCTAGGGTGAAGGACTTTTCTGTTCACTCATGCAGAAAAAAAGAAATCTTTGTATATAATTTACTTTGATATTTTATTATAAGCATATATGTCCAACTCAAAGTAACCCTGGTACTTAAAGAAAAAGGTTGGGATGTCATTAAACATCAGTTGTGATTGTATCGCCTGGCAACAATTCCTCGCGGATGGTGAAACTGTCAGGAGACCGATCCCATTCTTTCCTCTAATTGCTCCAATCTACCTCCCATACACTCCCATGCAATCCCACTTTGCGCCGGTCCCCAAACATGGCCCCAGCCATGCTGCCGTACACAGCGCTAAGCAGCGAAATGACTCCCCACAGACCCATCGTCAGTGGCACTAGTGCCAGGCCCGCCAGCGGAGGGTTAAGTAAATATTGGGCAAAGCAGCTGCTCTCAGAGTACCATCGTCTGCCTGTGCTCCTGCCTGGTCCCAGCCTGGTATAAATCACACGCAGCAATTAGTGCCACACTGTCCCCCTGCCCTCGTTAAACAACCCCGCCCGCTGAGGAAGCCCATAAACACCAGACACCAGCCTGCATGGGTGAGAGAGGGAGGGATGGAAGGATGGATGGATGCACACTCAAGTAGAGGATCACTGTTTTAAAGAACAAATAAACATTTCAAACTTTGGACATCTTCTGCTCCACTGCAAACACTTCCACTGGCATTGCAAACTAACTAAACACATCTCCACAACATATATACATTCTGAGGGAAAAAAGCAAGAATGCATTTTAATTGAAATGTGAGCAGAGCGACCAGACCCCTTTTGGAGGTGATCCTCATGCACTGTTGAGATTACACAGCATCAACCCAAAATTGGTCCGACCCAAAATACGTCAGGATCAAAAGTCATTAGGTCACATGTAGGGTATCACAGTGGACAACAGCTGATACTGGATGCCTCATAACATCCTGACAAATAGCCAACCCTGTCAGAATTTTTCTTCTTCCTCAACATCTCTGTGACAGTGGCCAACAGGAGCACAGAATGCTCTTCTCGGTGGGAATTTTTCTTTCTTTTTTAAAGCTTTAATGAACAAAAGACTGTCTCTATCACACACATGCTTGTTTACATTGTTGTTTCTTGGAAGTCAGTCCCTGGCATCTACTTCCTGATCAGCTACGATTGGTCGGGAACAAACATGCGGTCTGTCGTGTCACTCGGCTGAGTCACTGAGAAAAAAACAATCCATCCAGTGAGGTGAAAGGTCACCTGACTCTGCCTCCTTCTGCCAGCTCAAACAAATCCATTAAAATAGCAACAGTAGCCATCTTCCCTCACTTTATTTACCATATTAGTGCCCAATTAGCATACAGATCCAGCCACAGTGCTGGTGGAATTTACATAGCGTTTTGTCAGTGCAAAGACCAAAGAATGAGATGCTGCTAGAAATAACATGTTCGGGTGTAAATGGGTCTCAAGACATAAGAAAATGAGAATACCTGAAGTAATGATTTGCCATTAAGTTAAAAGAAATCCCCAAACCCTAAAATATCTGAGCTAGGTTGTAGACAATCCACCACGGCTGGAACTTCAGCAGGATCATGAAGATTCAATTTGTCTAACAGGAGAAGCTGAACAATAAGTGAACACAGCAGCATGTATGGTTTTTCCACTGTTACTTTTTTTGGACACATAAAGGTGTGCAGCCTTCAGCGAGGAGGAGAGTGGTGCCTGGCCAAAGATCAACTGTGCAATTAAAGCAGTGATGTGTGGGCAGAGTGGCCGCAATTTGTTTGGCTAAAAAACAGACCCTTTCAAATCAGCATACTGAGAAAGAAACGTGAACATATCAGGACGGTCTTTGGAGACGCCGAGAAGTTGTAGGGAGGCACCCAAAGAGAGAAAGACTATTCTGTCATGAGTGCATTGCTCATTGCTGTGCTGCTTTGTCATTATCAATAGAGATCTGGAGCAACCAATAATGTAAGACCTGCCAATAATGTAATAAGTTATTATATTAACGGCCTAACATTAAAAAAGTCCTTTGAAAATGTAATAACTGTAGCCAATAATGTAATAATACATAACTAGGACTGCATTTCTTGGAAATAAAAGATTTTTTTGCAGTTTTTGTGCAGTTTGCTCATCAAAAATAGGCCTAGAGGATAGTATAGTTGTCATATTCATGCATATGTAGCTCTCACTCTCCTTCAGAGTTGTAAGAGCCAATTTAAGAATCATTTGTTGTACAAAATCTTTATTTAGAATATTGTTTACTTGCTTAGATGTGTAAATTCATCCTTTCATGTCAGTGTCTCTGTTGGATGTTGCATTGTCAAATCAATTTACCACATTTTTTTTCTTGAAAAACATTTAATTCAAACTTTGTTCAAACATTTCTGAAGGAGAAACAATTCAGTCCTCACTTCAAACTGTATTTAAATAACTGGGCAGGCTCTCTAATGGCACTTAACTCCAATATACAACACAGAACATGAACACTCATTTACAAATGTAAAAAAATTAAAGAGTACCATGTATGTTACTGGCTTAAAACCTTTATTACATTGCTGACAAATTATTATGTTTTTGTCTTTATTGCATTTAAAATGGCAAAAATTATTATGTTACTGGTTGCTGCAAGATCATGAAAATGCAGCTCAACCGTATTTGAAATTAAGAACCTAACTAATACCGTATCTTATAGCCTGAAACCCTTATTGAAGCATTCTTCTTTTTTTTTTACCTTAAGTATTTCTTGTATTTAATTGACACAAATACCGCTGGATATCTATGCTTTATTCAGTTTTTCTGCTAGCTGACATCCAATGAACTAATGCTAAATAACAATGTCTACATAATTAACTAAAATATATTTCAGATTTGTTTCTAGATTGTGCACTTTATGTACCAAAGTTAGACCAGCTGAGGTTATTTCTCTTAATAAGCATTGTTTTAAAGCTTTGGCACCGCTTCATTACATTTCAGATATGAGGCTATGTCGTCAAGGCCTAAGACTTTGAAAAGAAGTGAAACATTTACCATTAGCATACATATGATATTTAGCATGCATGCTAAATATCACAATTATTAGCAAATATCCTTTATCCCTATAGACATACGGATCCAGTATTTGGGATGCAGTTTGGCCACAAAGATCAGAATAGCAGCATTTTCATGGTACGAACTGTATTCACACCACAGTTAACATTTTGTTTATAAATGACAAAACCTCTCTAAATAATTTAACAAACACCACGATAATGCTGTCACTATAGCCCTGCTTTTATATCTGTGTGTACAACCGTTACTGATGTAAACAAATCGCAAACAAAACCTGAATAAAAGATACGTCGGCTTTGCGGTGACAGCTCATAGATCAAAGACGAGCCTGCGACGGCCTAATTTATGACGCATGCTCTGAAAAGTGATAATCAATGATCACTGAGCTGATTTTTATCATTCATCAGCCGCGATGGCCGCGATCTAAAATACCCAATTAAACCTTCAACGTAATTTAGCCGACAACAGCTCATGAAAGGACAAAAAAAAACACCAACGGATGGTGAGAGGGGAAATAGCCATCAGCACCTCTATTACCATATTGCTCTAAATTACCACAATCACCGGGGGAGCATTTAACATGCCACCACCCAGTGGAGGGGGGGAGAAAAAAGTCTCACAAATAATGTCAGAATGAATGTAACTGATTTACATTCTGCTCTCTTTGTGATTGTGCTACCAGTTGCTGTTGTGTCCAGGGTAATTAGGAGGTAATGAGAATGTAATTGGGCATTGGGCACATTGAGAGACAGACAGACAGACTGGGAGAGTGCTCAGGTGGTGAATGACTTGTCTAAGACACAATACTGCATGGGCAGACACTCCAACACCACCACCACCACCACCACCACCACCTGACTGCCACTCACAGACGACAAGGCAGGGGAGAGGGGGGGATGAAGGAAGTGGGTGGACTGATATGAAGGAGGGGGATGGGGCAATATGGCTGGAGCAGGTGGAAAATGCTGGGTAGCCGCAGCGCTACTGGTGCTGCAAACGCAGGAGGGAAAGAAACAACTAATTCTAGGATCACTTGCTTTGTACACATGTGGTCTTCCGGTATTCTTATTTTGCATCTCGATTCCCTACTGCTTGTTTTTCCTTCCTACGTCCTTCTTTCCTTGCCTCGTCTGCTCTGTGGTGCGGATAAGAGCTGTAGAGAGGAAGACAATTGTGCAACAGCAAGTCTTTCTGAAACATGCCTCCCCCCAATTTCCCTTGTCTCTGTCAGACTCAGACAGATTCTCCTGTTTAGGTGCATTGTGAGAGGAAAGACAGAAAGGGAGACAGAGAGGGAGAGAGAGAGAGAGAGGTGAGCTGGTTACTGTGGCAACCAGGAGAGTGACTCTTAGGCATTGGCATATGCATAGGGAGGGGGAGAGGGAGACGCAGAGGGAGAGGAGGTGGAGAGAGGAGAGTGCTGGTGAAGGGATGTAGTGGAGGGAGGGGAGGTTGGTGGTGGTGGTGGTGGTAGGGGGAGGGTGGGGTGGTGGAGGAGGTAGAGTGCAGGAGGCAGATCAGAGGGAGGTGTCAGTGGGTTACTGCGCACAGAGAGATTCACCCTCTTTCTGTAGCCTGGCAGAAGAAAGGGAAGCAGAAACAAAAGGAGCTGTCTTTTGAATGGTCGCTGTGCTGGATTGGACTGTCAGCGCTTCCTCCTAACAACCTCACTTAGCTTGCTGCTCCCACTCCCAGACACTTCCTTACTCTCTCTCTCTCTCTCTGTGTGTCTCTTTTTTCAGAACACACTACGCGCCCGAGTCTGTTGCAGGTAACAAAAATAGTTGCAATAAACGTCCAGATCTGAGGCATTAAAATGAATGCACACCTTTATCTGATTGCTATTTCACAGCTGCTACTTATTCTCTTAATCAATCCCTCCAACTATGAGCTCTGGCTACATCGTCAGGTATCCTGATCGTCTGTGCAACAACAGGTTCAGTTTGCTTTCACTGTAAGAAAATGAAAGGCAGTGAGGGTATGTTAGTTTTGAAAAAGAATAGATTATGGGTGATGACACTCAACGCATTCAAAGGTTTTCTAGCCTTACTTATTCTGGCATGTTTCGCAGCTTACAACTAATGTTAGATAACTTGTTGGAAATAGACAATATAACTAACTAATTACTGTTATCTACATTTTGTGACAATATCTACTCTTATTCTGCACAGAAAAGTGATATTGTTATTTTAAAATAAGGCTACAGGCCATTCTCCATTGCAGAAATTTGCTTTTGCATGTTCTAGCTGCAACAACTGCCCCTGTAGCACCTCTGTCAGAGCTGTTTTACAGGCAAGAAAAACGTGCCTACTCCAGGGTACATACCTCTGAGAGGCCCTGAGACAAGGACAACAAGTGTCATTTTTCTGTTCTTGTAGGATAGCAGCGTTCTTCTCTCTAATATAACCACAAACAAGATAAAACTCACCATATACACCAATCAGGCATAACATTATGACCACCTGCCTAATATTGTGTTGGTCCCCCTTATGTGGTCAATAATGCTCTGAACCATTGGACAAGAGGACCTCTCAGGGTGTCCTATGGGGTCTGGAACCAGGACGTTGACACTTGATCCTTTGGGTACTCTGGCTTGTGCAGTGGGGCCTCTGTCAATCCAACTTGTTCCACTGCATCCTGTTGATGCTTGATCAGAATGGGGTGTAGGAAGTTTGGAGGTCAAATCAACATGTTGGACCATTGTCATGTTCCTCAACATGTTCCTGATTGTTTGATGTTGTTTCCATGTGGTGGGGTGCATTTTCCTGCAGGGGTAGACCAGTGACATTTGGGATTTCCATTTGTATGAGGGAGTGTGTTTGTTGTGGGACAATGTTTATTTGGGTGTCTAAGTCTCGTCAACACGGATGTTAAAATCCAAGGTTTTCCATCAGAACACCACGTAGCACCAATATGATCAATGTTATTCACTTCACCTGTCAGTGGTCAGAATGTTATGGCTGATCCATGTATCTTAACATAACAAATCTCCATTATAATATTTGCTGCATGCTCGCAGAACTAGAGTTATGTCAGGAGCTGACATCGCAGTTGAAGCTGTTGGATTCTATGAAAAGCAGCCATCACATCCATTATTTAACAATCGCTGAATTAAAACACATGAACAAAACAATGGACATAAACTTCTGTAGAGTCGCAAGTTTTGCCAATATACTTGACCAATCAATAACGTTTAGTGCAACACGTTTCTGAACCTGCAGAAAGCCTGTCCTCCTGAAACTTCATTTAGAGCCTGGTTGCTCTGGTGGGAATCCAGGGAGAGAAACTGACTTCCTTAAAAAGGTTCGTTTTTCACTGGGGAAAGCTCCCGGGGTGGAAACTAACCATCATAAGCTAATGTCAGACCAATTAGGGCTGGAGCTACAAAATCCAAGTACACTGAAATAAGGACAAAATGTATTTTTTTTGTACCTTCTCATTTTCAATTTGTTATTTCTATCTTTAGAATTCACGGTCTCACTTTAAACAATTCCATTAATATGAAAATGGCTGTTTGTTAATTTTAATCAAGCCATTTATTAGAGCCAAGTGCCCAACTAATTTTAAAAATCCACCTGAATCTTGCTGCATTCCAGAAAGCTCAGTTACTTGAAAATTTTGCCTGATTTATCAACGCAAACTTGACACTTTTGTTGTGATTAGGCCAATTAACCTTTTTACTCCTTCCAGAGGCATTGTGACTTTCCTGGCCTGTTGTGAAGACAAGAGGAGGATGATAGTAACTACCCTCTGACCTTATGACAGGAGCCCACAGAGAAACAGACTGCCAGAGACAAACAGAGCCATGGGGTGGGTGTAATGAATATGCTGCCCCCTATGGTGGGGATGACCTTATAAACAACAACAAACTGTCACTATGGCCAGGCCTGCTGGGAGCTGCCCTCTGTGCAAGGGCAAATGGCCTGGAATTCACTGGACAGAAGAGCCAAAGCTCGCAGAGGAGACTCTTATGAGATGTTATAGCACAGGACAAGGTCTTTGGCTGCCGGCGTTTATCGTAAATGTTTGTTTTATCAGTCACTCTCAGTAGCAAATTCAAATTCATTCATCTAGCAGCCAGCTGATGAGACCACACGAGCTCTGTGTTGGATGTCACACATATCAATCAGCCCTTCGCAACATTGCATATTACAAACACAGGATGGCATTCAGTTTCATCTTAAGTTATTTGTCGTATTTCCCCAGGTTGATCATCAAAAGTCTCATCGACGCGGATGCGGTAAACGCGCTCCTACTGTGTCGCGTAGCGCTAAGTGACTGCTTTTATTATACAAGACAAGCTACGCCTGCGATCGCTGTGATCTCAGCCAGGTGTTCCAAATCAAACAGCAAAGAGACATCCTCATATTTCAAGGGGGACTTTCATGTCACCATGAAGGAGACAGGGAAGAGCGGCAGTGGAGGGTTAGAAGTCAGAGCAAGGCATATGGCATCTTGAATTTTAGGCAATGAGAACTGACAGGTTAACTGAACATTTGGCGGGGGGTAGCAAGCAGTAGGGGTGCACCGGGGAAGAAGAGGTAGAGGGTGTGTGGGTGTGTGTGTGTGTGTGTGTGTGTGTGTGTTTTGGGTGGGAGGAGTAGGTGGGTAAGGTTGCTAAACACTCCCATCTGTTCGTATCCCGAGGCGCTTCTAGGGCAGTTAGCTACTGTCTTATGCAGATGAGGTGTTGCTGCGCCGGCTCCTTCCACTTACAGCGGGAAATAATGATATAAATATATAAATATATTTGAATAATAGCAATGGCAGGGTGGGGAAAAAAGGAGCGGCGGGGTCAAGCTGTTTCCTAGGGAGCGTTTGCTTTTATACCAAGTGGTGATCACAGCTCTTCCAGGACGTGCGAGTGCCGTAACTATGTCCTCATTAGAGTTTGTTTTCCTCTGGGCCCCAGCACCGTCCCGGGAGAGAGATCTGCTTAAAAGGGGTCCTCCATGCACACTGACATGCATTATACAAGATATGAAGCTATAGTGGAATACTAAGCTATATATTTGCACTCAGTGTTTAACGGATATCAATGTTTAAAATATATAGTCGCTCATGACAGGCGTTAAACAACACGTCAGTATGTGATCTTAATCTCTTATACCATTTAACAAAACACAAACCTATGCAATGATTATAAACACCAGGTAAAACATCTTTTTTTAAATACATCTTTTGTGTATGTACACCGATTAGTTATAACATTATGACCACCTGTCTAATATTGTGTTGGTCCTCCTAATGTAATAAAAAATGCTCTGAACCATTGGGCATGGACAAGAGGACCTCTCAGGGTGTCCTATGGGGTCTGGAACCAGGACGCTGGCACTGGATCCTTTGGGTGCTCTGGCTTGTGCAGTGGGGCCTCTGTCAATCCGACTTGTTCTACTGCATCCTGTTGATGCTTGATCACAATGGGGTGTAGGAAGTTTGGAGGTCAAATCAACATGTTGGGTCATTGTCATGTTCCTCAACATGTTCCTGATGTTTTTCCATGTGGTGGGGTGCATTTTCCTGCAGGGGTAGACCAATGACATTTTGGATTTTCATGAAGGAGTGTGCTTGTTGTGGGACAATGTTTACTTGGGTGTCTAAATCTCATCAACACGAATGTCAGAATCCAAGGTTTTCCATCAGAACAGCACATAGTACCAATATGATCAATGCTCTCCACTTCACCTGGTTCACTGGTTGTGTTCTAGAAGTAAGAAAACTGGAAACCCCGCTGACATTTACAACTAAATATACAGCTTCTCATAGCCAGTGGAAGACACGCTAAATGGGAGAGACTGCACTGAGTTACTACAGTGGAACAGAGGCTCGCCTGCATGTGACCTTGACAGTCTATATCTGTATGAGCATGCAGTGTGGTAGCTTCCATTTGCTTGTTTTACCGGATCCCCATTAGTATTTGCTAATTGTCCTGGGGTTCACACTATCGCTGAGGATTTCTCAGCATGTCCATGTAAACACTGATTCCAACCTACACAGCGGCTTTCTCAGAACCAAAGAGGTTTTAAGGGGTAATTGAGTGAGATTCTTGCATCACCCACGTCCCTTTTTCTTAGATACAGTCATGTCATGTGTGTTGCTCCTACTAAACGATGGCATATTCAAATGAGGATAAGGAGCTTTGATGGAATGACGGGGGAGAGTAGTAGGAGAAAGAGAGAGAGAAAAAAACGATTGTAGAAGTGGAGGAAGGAAAGCAAAGCCTGGAATGATTTGAATCTGGTAAACTGTCAGAGAGAGGGATTACCCCACCAAATCCCTGGCGAAAATAGAGGCCCAAGTTATTTACTAGCCTTACAACCAGCTGCAAACCATCTGTACTTAATTGTAAGACACAAACTTTATGAAGATCAACGGGGGATTTGGCCACAAAGCCTCTTATGCTGCTGAATTGGTGTCTCTGCTTCGAGGGAGAGTATGGGAGGGTGCTCGAGACTTGTCATGTGCTTTGGAGGACATGGACTCCACTGCTCTCACTAGTCTCTCTTATGGTCCCGTCCTACTGAATTCTGAATAGCGAGAGGTGGCGTGAAGAGGCAGGGAATTAAGACATGCTTTGCAAAGCACACAAGCAGCACAGACAGGAACCTAGACAGGCCAGATCAATGTCCACAGACACGAACTTACACACACATGACTGGTCATGGCCAGCATCAAAACATTTAATTGGCTTGAGCCGCGATGCTTTTTAGCATGAGGCCAGTCATTAGGTCCCGATTAGGCATGTAAGTGGCCTAGTAACCTACACTTAGCCACGGAAATTAGCACCAGGGAGACAATACCCACACTGACCACGAGATGCAGGTCTAGTGCAAAACCCGCATGTGGCATTGTTTAATGTAGGTCGTTGTGCATTATGTTGTTCTTGGCAGCCATCTGAAGACAGGAGATAAGAGGTCCTGTCCAAGCCACTGAATGGCAGGTAGCCAGCTTAATCCTATTTAACAAGATCTGGGCTGGATCTGGGGTGGGGCGCGTTGGTGGGGTCACACGAGGAGTCCGTCGGGGTCAGACTGTGGCTTTGTGGGTGGTGTCGTCCCGAACATTGTGCATTTGAAAACAGTGCGCATCCCACTTCTTAGCCTCTCTAATGAGAGTAAAGCATGCGTATCAAGTGCTTGTGAATGCTTTAATCACACTAAGGCGTGCATTCGGATGCAAAATGGGCCAGCTTTTTTTTTCTGGAAGGAAAAACAAACAGGAGGAGAACAGGCTCTCCTCCGCAAGTGCGCCACTTCTAAGAAACTCACAGACGGGTCACCCAAGAAAGAATATTGTGGGATCTAAGCTGCTGGCTGCTTTAACTCATTTATTTTCTTCCACTGCACTAATTCCTCCCATCTCCATATGTTTAGGGGTGGAGAAGGGGGGAGTGCGTGTGTGCGTATGGGCGTGGGTGGGGGTGGTGGTCAGGGATTAGGCCATCCTGTCTGGACATACGCCTCGTGTAATCACACTGGAAGGGCTGGTCGTAAAGCATCTCTGTCCAGTATGGGTGTGTGGGCCCCAGGACACACCCACACTGGACAGAGCACCAGTCAGTTAATTAAAGCTGATTATGTTCTGGAAGAGACGCCAAGCAAATACAAATAAATGTTTAATTAGGCAATAATAATACATTTAATGGAGAACATTCGGAATTTATAATTACTCATAACGTCTAACTATTTTATTATTCTAAGCTGTCCCAAGAAAAAACATGCTGAGATTCGTTATTACTGCTAAAAAATTATTAAGATTTAAGCTAAGTGCGTCTCAAAAGCTGCAAACTAAACAATCAACACCCTGCAAATAACAAATAATTCTCAGTAAACCAGATCTTAAACTGCCCCCCCCACATCCAGTCCATGTTACATCATAACTTGCTCTAAACCTCCACCACCTCTTACTGCACCCCTCCACCCTCTAACCTCTTCCACCTCTCCTCGTTAGCAGGTATAATCCCTGGCGGTCCATCTGCCAGACGCCAAAGCCACAAACACAGAGCAAACAAGGCTGGGGGAAGCCGGCCATTACGGGGCCTCTTAGAATAGGCCGACTGATCTCTTACATGGACGCTGTTGTTTGCTCAGGCCCCCACGCCGGCACACAATGCTGCTACTACGGCGGCACTATTTCCACACAGATAAGGAACTATTTGAGTTCCAGGAGGATGATTGTTGCTGATGAGCAGCACACCTGCCTGTGGAGAGGGTAGATGTGTGTGTGTGTGTCCACCTGAAAATGCAGGCTATGAAATAAATCACAGCTTAAACCATAGAAAGTTAAACAAGATCCTATTTTTATTAACTATTGTTTACTTGTTGTAGACATTTTGAAGTGTAACCACTACTTCAGGGATACAACGCAGCGTTCAGCATCACTTTACTATACAGTATCAAAAGGGTTTCTACATCAATAATGCATCATTTCACTGAATGTTCCCTTTCAAACCTGAAAAAAAACATAGTAATGAATAAAAGAAGTATGCTGCTTGTTTTTTCTGATCGGCTTCTCTTTTCAGTGTGAACTGAGCACCAGCACTGTTCCAGCAACACAGCCTGGCTGACACAAAATGGCTGCCTTGGACTGAAAGAGGCAGTAAGCCAGTGTAGCAGCAGCAGCAGCCGCAGCAGCAGCAGCAGCAGCAGCCGCAGCCTCGACGGAGCAAACCTTTTACCGGTCTCCCTCCTTCCTCACCCTTATTGACAGAGGATTAACAAATCGCCAGTATAACACCACTTGATTGTTCCCCCCCCCCCTCCCCTCCCCAATATCACCATCACACCATGACATTTGGGTGTTGCAGCCCCCCCACCAACCCCCAGGCCACCAAACTAGGATTAGGTTGTGGAAATGTAATCCTGGTTTGGGAGGTGGCGGGGGGTGTGTATATATATATATGTGTGTGTGTGTTGTTTTGGGAATGGGGTGGGGGGTGGGGGGGCTGAAGGGATCAAGGCACTGGAAGACACGGCGTAATCAGGAAGAGCGTCTACACCCCAAGAATCAGACCACAAGATAAACCTAAGCAGAGGTTTAGCCACAATGTCAATTAACAACATATGTTTGGACACATTAATTGATGCTTGACCCGCTTCTGTCTGCACGCAATTTTAAATGCACTGTAAACTTCACGTTTAATAGATTTGTTAATTTATTAATAGAAAGAAAAGTGCGTTTTAATTATATCCGTGGCTGCATGAATATATGTTTGCGTTAAAGTTATTTTCACTGACCGAACATGTGATACTGGCACATAAGACAAGCAAATCTTTTTTTAAAAGAGTCAACAAAGCTGATCACCTGAGGAAAATAGTGTGTGTGTGTGTATTCATGCATGTCTTTCCTTGCGTTTTTAAATGGCTGCTGCCCAAGGTCACATGACCCGGTTTCCATTTTGACAATCTGTGCATGTGTGCAGGTAGAGTAGCGTGTCACCTGGGACAGGCAGAGATACACACCGGTAAACTGCACGATGCTACTCTACACCTGCACCCCGCTAACGCCGATAGCAGAGAGGTGACAACTTAAAAAATGAAACTATAATGGGGGAAAAAAACAGAGAAGAAACTGGCTAACGTACAGTGAGCTTAATAGCTGCTGAGAGAGAGGAGCTTATCTTCCCACCACAGCTAATATGAGCTTCTCAATTAGATGAAAGGCTCTCTCCCTTTCTCTAATTTTTTGTTCAATTTCTCCAGGCAATTTATTTAGGGTGGGGGGAAAAGAGGAAAAAAAAAAAGCCAGAGCAAACCGCATTGGCCAAGCACACGGCAAGTCATAGCAAGCTCCATCCAATCAGGCAGAGCTGACAGCGTCAACTCAGGCCCTCAGCAACAACACGACTATTTACTGTATGCAAGGGAAAATTCTATTTGGGGTTCATCGCTGCACATCGAACAAACCACACACACAAAAAACAAATAAATTTAACAGTTTTCACGCATAAATAGAACAGAATAGTTTAGCTGCATTTAATATGGCTACACTCCTATTTTAAGTGAGAGTTGGACAATGTAGTAGTAATGTTTTTATCAGTGGCTGCAGAAAGAGCAGCAGCTTCCTAACATGCTAATTTAACATGTTTCCTTCACTTTCTGAAGGCAGTCAGAGATATTTTTAGACAGCTCACTCTGTATTCTGCATTATGGATTAACTCGGATTATGCAAACGACGCTTCATGCGTTAACTTACCAGTTTAATTTCTTTGTCCCCTGAATTATTTTTACACAGGCTCCCTCCGTATTGTATCTCTCTCAATAGTTACCGAGTGGAACTAAAGGATTATGCAAGCATTTCCAAAAAATTAGGTTTCCTCACCTTCGACAAAATAATGTAAAGCATTTGTTGGCAGGAACCAATTGAAAATTTCCCGTTAATGTTTTCACAACTGGAAGTTCATTGAGTTTAAAGATAAAAATGTATCTCAAACGAAATACTGTCAAGTAATATTTAATTCCACATTTAAATAACAGCAGTTTGTGGTTATCGTCACACCAAGCAGACCTACGATTAATACAAACAGTTCTAGGTTTCATTTTATTAAATGGAAAACAACAATTAAATGCTTTTTTATAATCAGAATTCTTTTTAGATTTTATCTTAAATGTAAATAAATCATATCAGGGGAAATATGGAGCTATCGAATTTTGTTTTGGCCTTGCAAAATATTTATATCATCTTTATAAAAATCTTTATTGGGATTTACTAGTATGATAATGCAGCTTTCAGTTTACCACAGGTTAAGAAATGTAATTAATTTAGAACGTTATGATTTTCTATTTATTTATTTGTTGTTAGTTTAATCAGTCTAGTGGCTAAATTATTTCTGTAACGACGGAATAATGTTAGGGAACTACAAAAAAAAGTCTCCCTTTAAAATCTCCTTGAATAAACACATAAACTGTCTTTCTCAAGGCTTCTGGTCCAAACTGATTCTTAATCATCCGTTCTCACCATCTGCTCCTCCATTCTTTTACCGGAGTCAAGGTTACATATCACAGCTTGAAAAATACTGCTGCAGGAGTGTAGCGATACATGACAGCGCACCTGGGCAACGATGGGTGGGAGATGTGGAGCCGGTGTGTGTGTGTATGTGTGTGTGGGGAGGGGGGGTTTACAAATCCCAGAATGCACTCTGCATGCAACATGCATTGCTCGAGGATATCGCTTCCCTAGCTGCCCAAGACGTCCATCTATCAAGGTGATTTCCCATGGCGGCTCATCTTGGAAATACCTTTCCACGGGTCACCTTTACACTGGCACCGGCTCCCGACTGCATTAATTCACTTCATTATTCGTAGTTTTGATTAGCGTCATCGGTGGGGTGGGGTGTGTAGGGGGGCATCTTCATTGGCATTATCTTCTGACTGACTTGTGGGGCTGGCAAGGTCTTTTTCTTTACTCTGTTATTTACATTAAATTCCTTGAACTCTCCCAGTCCAGCTGTAAAATCTGAACGTTTACTTCTTTACAGGACGTCTCGGACTAAGATGATAGTTCAAGCTGAAATTTATTGAAACGTTTAAATGCCGGTGCCAACAAAGGGGAACACCAAAACAACCACATGTCAGCCGGGGCCATGTGGTGATGTCCAATGACATTTAATTTCTTGCCTGTCTTTTGTTATAAGAATCATCACCGGGATGTGAAACTGTGGGCCTTCGCGTCATGAGTCTGCATTAAAGCCCAAGTCATGATTTTTTTCTCCCCCCTCTCTTTCTTTGGTTTACTTCCTTGCCATAAAATGCAGCACAGACAGGGATAGAAAGAGAGTTAGAGAGAGGGATAGAGGGAGGGAGGGAGGCTGTGAATAGGCAGAGTGAGTGGCAAGCATGGACAGCCCCTCTGTCTCTCAAAGACACTGCAGCAGCTGCATGCACCCGATAAGAGCAACCATTCACAGCCAACTCCCCCTTTTCCTCCTCCTACACACCAGCACACACACCAGTGCACTTTTTCCCTTTCCCTCTCTGTCTGTGTACCACACACACACACACAGATGTTCATATGCACAATAACCTCTCTGCAGGTTCCTACACCGATGCCGCAATTTCAAGCAGCTTTTGTCACCAGTCAAAGGTCTTCCCCCAAAAAATCATTTTTGTTTTTTATTCTATGAAAAATTTTCTCTGACGTCAAAGTGCAGCAGGGTTAACGTGATTGAGATGCCGAGGCGGGGTGGGGGAATCACCTTTCGTTTTTTATCACTGACAGTGTAATCACATAGCATTCAGTGGCCAGTGGCTGATGCTAGTCTAGCCGAGAGCCACATCTCAGTTCAGATTTTTCTGATTCCACACTCTCTCTGATGTTTTTGCATTCAAATAAGGATCTGCTGAAGGCCTGAAAATCATCCTTTAATACAGAGCTCCCATCATCCTTGCACCATAATGTGTTGTCGAATTAGGTATGATGCTCTGCACAAACATGCATTATGTCACCTTGCATTTCAAAGGCTGGAATGCATCATTAATGTCCTTGTGACCACTGAGGACTACTATTACTCCAAATAAGTGCACAGGAATTCAAATATGCACAACCTGCTTTAAATCCCTCCCAACCCAGCCCCCGTCAGCTTTCAGGCTTGTGCTTTCCTTACAGCTGGAGCTCTATCTCCTTATAAGATAGATGCAGTTATCAGACATGCACCCACACAACAGATATATTTTTTTGCCAATGTGTGACATGAGAATATATCTAACCGGCGGTGCCAATCACTTTGATCCACTGATAACATCCAGCCTCAAGTCCATACAGTCCACAGAATGCCTAAGTGCCAATTAATTGGTGGCTCCTTCCACGATTAGCTCATGTTGCGCTTATAGCTAATCTGTATCCTGGCAGGGAGCCATGCATGACCTGGCTCTCATCCAGGTCCAGGAGCTGTGGAGGCAGCAGCCATGAGCTAGCCCAGCACAGCGCTGATCAGCCTGGAGAAGATGTGCCAAACTGCAGCGGCACAAAGGAGACCTCACTGTTTATCAAAGATTAAGCAGTGTTTAGTATCTCTTCCCCGACCCTCCTCCTCCTCCTTCTCCTGCCTGCCTGCGCTCAAACACACACACACACACACACACACACACATGCCACCACCTCCAGCTCACACCCTAATTGTTCCCAGCCCTGAGAGTTTAATAAAGAACAAATTGCGGTTATTGGTGAGCAAACAGCACAGTACGGAGGTGGGAGTGTGATCATTGCAGCGCCAGTGCAGGGAAGAGAGAGAGAGAAAGGGCATCAGCCAATTAAATTAATATCTCTGTCAGTCTCGGGCTAAGACTGGAGCAGCAGACTATGTGGAGAGAGATGCAGTGAACACAGAGCATGCTATTATATATATATGCGCTCACATTTTCTACCTGTAACGTCGCAATTAGGCATTTATAACATTGCTGCACTGCAACGTAAGGTCTAGCACAATTATGACGCCTCCATATCACATGAAATATGACTGTTAGGAATTTCTGAGGTGACTACGGCAGTCTGGTTGTCAGTACAGGAGGGCAGTGATGCAGTGCAGCCAGCATTACTTAAGCTCTATTGCTAGAAAGCATATTAGTGTCATATTACGAGAGTTATAATCATTACATTAGCTACTAACCGAAATGTGCATAGCCGTTTTTTAATATTTTATTTAACCAAGCAACACATTTTCTTGATTTGATGTTCTTTTGTGAAGTTCTTTGCAGCTTATGTTTGGTTAATTAATTCATTAAACTAACTGTTACTGCAGTCTAATTCTATCAAACTCAAAATCATAAGCTTTTTTCATTATTCTTTACATTTGTCCAGTTTATTAGAGCTGCTTATGCATCTATCTATCTATCTATCTATCTATCTATCTATCTATCTAGATCTCATTTTCATGCTCAGTAGCTCTGTGCGGTTCTGTTTTTTTACGCTTATCATGCTGCCTGCACGCTGTCCAGCCCAAGTGTATCTACCCGTCATGTTCCCATAATGCTTTGTGGCAGCTGCAGCTAGATTCATGCACACAGGTATTGATTTTCTTCCCAGTTTTTTTTCCTTCCTTCAGTGCAACCCTTTATTTATCTCACTAAGCCCCTGCCACTGGGTGTGAGGAGGGAACCGGCTCGCAGCTTGTGAGAGGACACAGTGAATTCAACATGAGAGACGTTTACCACATAACCTGGATTTATTTTCATTTATCTGTTATTTATCTGCCAGCGCTGCTCTGCTGCAGAGTATAATCCTGCTCTGTGTGGGATGCATGTGTAGGTATGCATGTGTGTGTCTGTGTATGTTTGTGCTGTCCGACCATCCGTCCATACAAACACTCCATTCTCCACAGGCCACCTGACCCATTTTTCTGTGTGAATAACAATACTCCAGCCAATCATGGGCAGACAGAATGACGAATGCTGGAAAAAGACTCTACATCCAGCCTGTCACACGTCAGAGTCCCAACCCTGCCTGTCGACAGAGCGAGGCAGGGATGGAGAGGGGAAAAGGGAGCAGGAGAGAGAAAGAGAGAGAGAGAGGGAGTTAGTTATCCTCTCTTTTTCCCCCCCTCCTCCTCCTCACCTCCCCTCCTTCTCCCTCTACATCTTCACCACACAGGGACCAGTAAAACCATTACCCACCCTCCCCAGCCCCCCAGCTCAAGGTTGTGCTGCACCAATGGTTGCGCTTCCTACATGTATTCGAAGAAAAGGGCAAAACCGACAGCAAGCGAGCTGCAAGGCTGCTTCCAACAAAAGCCATTCATTATACCACACTACCTGTAGGCTACGACACCCAGTATATGGCAAAGGATTAGCGCCAATCCCACCTTCTGTGCAAATGTTTACAGTAGGAATGCAAATCATTTAAATGTTTATGCATAACCTCCCTTTAAATTACATTTGTATCGCAGTTACATGTTCATGAAGCGTTTATGTAACCCGATAATGTTTTAACTGTTAACGTAGTGTGGCCAAACACAGCTGCCTCCAAGGACATCTCAGGGTTGACTGAGTGTAACCATAGTGACAAGGATGAATTGAAAACACACAGGTCAGCTTAGTTTTGCTTAAATCAACTGTGCAACCCTAAACTCCATACCTCTGTGTGGCTCCACATCAGCCCGACTTTGTAGCTGCCTTGAAATGGAGGAGGTGTGGAGGAGAAACAGTAGGCACTGTGGAAACACATGATAACGTCCAGCAGCCTTTTGATAGTAACTCTTGATATTTACTTCAAAGGCCCATTATACACAGCCAATTAAACCGACATAGTGCGGCTGGCTCCTCTCCCTCTCGGCAATGGCTGCGGGGATCGAGACTGGCTGCAGAAATAACTCCAACACACATCCCAAATGTCAACAAACATGAAAGAAACTGTGAAATGCACAAGATGGCTCAGCAAATAGCCAGGCTGAAAGTGTTGGAGCCATCTGCAATCTCCTTAAACAACTGTCTCTGCATGCTACTGAACCCAGCAAGCCTGTGATAGGATATTAACTGCATGACCTGAAGATTATTAGTGTTGTTGTGGAAGAAATATGCACAGTGGATGTTAGATGCATGTAATAATTCCTCTGTATGTGTCTGAGAAAGTAATAAAAGACAGTTAACAGTGGGAGCATGAACAAAAAAAAAAAGAAACAGAGGAGAGATGAGGGAGGGCTGAGCAGAGCAAAGAGAATCCGTGTGATGGCTGACGGCCCTTGTGCTTAGCTCGTGTACTGAATGAAAAGAAGCCCCCGTGCAAGTGCGGGTGTGTGTGTGTGTTTGTACGTGTGTGTGTGTGAGCGTCTCTGCAGTATGGTGCTGGGGGGTCGGCCCCCTCTCGGCCCTACTGGTGCTGAATGCAGAGCAGGCAGCATCAGGCCGAGGCAAATGACTACAAGGCCTCCTCAGTGACTGCAGCACAGGCTGCACCTGGGGAACGGCCCTGCACAGCAACACAGCCGCAGCCAGACACAGTCCCTCACAGCACGACCCAAAAAGCAACCCACGCACATGTCCACCAGGATTTAATTCTTCCATGTTGTCTGGTGAACCATGGTGATGAATCCGATCTAACACAGCAATGATTTGGGCCTTTTTACTGTCTACTTGCTCCAGTATTGTAAACTGTAGCCTCAACTGTTATGGGACAGTTTAGGTTAATATCCTTAATTTACTTTTAAACCAAGATACAATGGCAGGATTTCATAGTTGAAACGATTCACCAGCACCTACATGCACAGCTCTGCCTCTCCATTCCACTATCATACAATCTCTACAGCAGGGGTGTCAAACATACGGCCCGCAGGCCAAAACCGACCCGCCAGGGGGTCAAATCCGGCCCGGGGGATAACTTCAACCTTCTTCCTTAATAGTTCCCACTTCAGTTTGTCAGTTCAGGTGGTCAAGATTATGGCACAGATGATGGAAATGAAAGTAAATTTAAAATAATTTCTAGATCTTGACAAGTTTATCATAAAGTAAAATACTATATTGTTCAGTTCCAGATGTCTGTGACTAAACGTTTTGCATCTATTTAGATACAAAGTGATCTGTAAGTTGTGTTGCAGATGTGTAAATGATAAACTAAGGCGCAATATTGTTGAAATTGCACTTATTTTCAGGTTGTTCATAATGTTTTGCAAAAGATAGCTCATGAAATGCGCTATTTTGCGCTAAAACAAAGGGAAAAATTCGGAGTTGTCGTTGTCTTTAGGCTATCATGCTGTGATTTTACTGGTCCGGCCCACTTGAGATCAAATGTGGCCCCTGAACTAAGATGACTTTGACACCCCGGCTCTACAGGCACAGTTTTTTCAACATAAATCAATTATTACAAATCAATGCAAATACTTAAACATACATGTTATTATATCTACACCCTCCTCCTTGAAATGATCAAGATGTTGTACAAATAAATAACACAAATACTTCCAACTGTTTTATATGCCCTCATACAAAAAGGAGGAAACTGCCACAGCCCTAATCAATCCAAGCTTTAAACGACTACTACCAAAAATAACGAAAATAGACAAAAAAAAAAACCCAACCAGTCTGTTTTTTTCATTCCTGTTTGTAACTGATCTTACAGGCCCTGACTTCTGACGACTGTTTGGCCTTTTGACAAGGATTAGCTCTGCTGCTTAGGCAAGAGGCGGCCGTCTGATGCACGGTTTCGTTAACGTGATGACCCGAATGTGCTGGTTGCACCTGGTACGGTACATTTGGTGATTATGGTTTCCTGTCAATGAAGTAAGCGAGTAGCAAAGTGTGTGTGTATCAGTGGGCAAACCGTAGACCACCTGGGCCTTCTATTAGAGCCATATTACCCAATGACTGACCGTGTCCATCAATCACGGTAAAGCAGTAAAACTCATCACAAGCAGAGTTGGACCTGATTGGCTCTTCTCTCTGTAACTATAAATGAAATCCTCTTCATCCTCAACTGACAGTTTGCAGCTTTGGCTCTGGTACTCTTTCACAGATAAAATGCTTTACTGCATACTGCTGAGTAAAGGTGCAAGTAGCAAACGCAAAACAGCTTCCATGCAAAAGTTAACACAAACTGGTTGGCTCTAGTGTCATTTCTTGTATTTCAGTGACAATTTAAAAGCAACTGCACTGGACAAAAAGACTCACAAATGCAGGCCTTCCCTGTAACGACATGGCAGACTTTGTTTCCACACACTTGGTAAAAGGATAGGTGCACAGTTTTTCACGTCAGCTGTAAATATTAGACTGCCCTCTCCATGTTGGCCAAGAAAATGTGCTTTCCTCGACAACGTTGTGAGCTCATGTGGACTAATTCATACAGCAAAAAGCTTTATATTAACTCTAGACCTTTAGATAAAGTTTAGAACATATTTTAGGATATAATTAAGCACAAACCCCACATCTTTTAAGGTGGGAGCATTTCAGGAGCAATTTCTTGATGGGCAATAATGAAAGAAGGGATTATTACAGCAAGAAAAACTGTTGTAGTGGTTACACAGATTACAAAAGTTAAATTATAAAACAACACAAGACTTAATTAACAAGTTATTCATTTAGTCCTGACTTTTCCAAGTTGGTGAAGATGAGAAAATGTGCCAAACCCTGTGAAATAAATAAAACTGAAGCTCTTGTAACTATAAACTGCTAAAGCCAAAACCACATCATTAGCAGATGTTATATTTTTATCCAGTAACACAACAAAGCTCTAAATGCTCGAGCATGAAATGGTTATTTTCAGCAGCGGCTCCGTTCAAACACTATAGAACCACTATATCAGACAGCTATACTTCACTGCTGCTTTTACTGGACGTCCTGACTGAATGCATTTTTCATCATAATTTTCCATTCTTTTCTAATGGACACGGTTCCTTAAAGTGGTTCTTTGTCGGTCTACCCTGCAACAGCTCAAAAAAGGGGCCTGGTCCAGTGAGACCTGCAGAGCGCCTTTCCGACGGATCCTGCTCACCACGCTACACCTTCCAAACAGAAGAAACGCCGTCAATTATTCATGCCGGGGACAGAAAAGGCTACATTTCACCAAGTTTTTTGTTTAAAGTCCGAGTGTTGATATTATTTTTTGTCGTTAAATATTAAAACGCCGAAGGTTGGTCATCGAGATGAGGGGGTCGAGCTATCTTGCTTTGAGCTGTCAGTTAGTGTGCATATAGATTCATGCACACACACACACTCAGTGCACTTAAAATGCGTGTAGTAGAGGATGAGGGGAATGGACGGTGCGTCAGTAGGATGCGTGCACTGAGACGTGAATAAAGACCATTTGCTCGTGGATTCATGGGCTTCCGTCATCCATTATTTAGCGTGGAGAAGAGCAGTGGATTGGTGGCTGGGTGATTTTTCTGACAGCGTTTACATGGCTGATGGGTACAGATGGGATGATTTTTAACAGCTCAAGATAAACACTTTGTTTTGACAGTGCAGAAACATTTTCTGTAAAGACAGCAAAAGAGAGAAAGGTTGCAGGTTCTCAAAGATCTCGTGTTCCGAAAGTACATTCAAACTCGTAGCCATACTTCAAAATAAACAAATACATCCAAATGAGAAAACCAGCAGTGCAGCAATACAACCCCTGTGTCTGAAGCCATGCTTGCAGCAAATCCATTTATGGACAATTAAGAGATTGCTATAGATTTCAACATGGCCGATTTCGCCTCAGCGGACAAATGTGAAACGTCAACAAAAAACAAAGCATTCACTAGCCAGCATTTGCCCTCCATCCAAAAACAAAATGACATTAGCTCTTGTCTATTGAGTTTGCTAAATGCCCCACATAAAGTGAATTTGCCCCCCAGGGCTGGGAAACAATCACGCAGGCGAGCGTTCCATTTAAGTGATTTGAATGATCGGAGCGCTGCAGTGCTTCCTATCAGCCAGAGAAATGGGTCAATACACTGAGACTAAGTGACACGGCTGGCAGCCTGCGCTCTCGTGGAAGACCGGGCAGAGGAAGAGGAGCGGGACCTCACTGTCATTGGGTCAGACAGACATGGAAATACACACACATCACAGAACAGGCCTGGCTGGCTGCTTACAAGGCCTCGAAAGACACACACCTCTGCTCGTCTCACGACAAACACAACTTGTAATTGTCATTTGGCCAAGACAAACTTCCACAGTGTGATATTTATCAGCAAAACTGGGAGAACACTTCACACTAAAGTGGCGATGTTAATCATGTACTCAAAAGCCTAAGTTTCCCATAAACTGAACAGGAATCCCTCATCCTACAATTGCTCAAAGCATTTTTCTCTTTTTAACACCAAGTTTTCACTTATTCCATCCTAATAATGGCAAGAAAGCTTAGCTGATCATCTTATTTAGTGCCATAAACAATCTGACCACACCAGACTTGATGTTAGGGGCCGATTTGTTCAGATTTCTGGTAAACACATCACTCTCGAAATGTCACTTAGACTCACAATCTATGAGACATCAACAGGAATCTTAAAAGAACAACACAACTAAAGGCAACCAAGATCCTCATCAGTTACCAAATGTTACCGGTTAAGTTTACTTGGACCCTCACCTTTCAGACATGATGATATAGCTGTGACTTACTTTCAGCGTTGATTGACATTGTGTCTTTCTCCCAGGACACAACAGTGATGTAGGCCTCCACTGAGGCAGGGATAATGCACTTGAAGACCGCCACATTGCCTCTCATAGCTTTTTGGTCCTCCACCCGAACAGTGTAGGGCTCTCGTAGGACTAGGAGGAGGGACAGAGAGGGGTGTTTTATGTAGCAAGGAAAACTGCTAATACTGAGGTAAGACAAGCAACTTCTCATAACGGACTTTAATTGTTTAGGTTGCAGCAGGTGTGCAGCAACCAATAAAATAATCATTTTGGCCATTTTAAATGTAATAAAGACAATAACGCAATAACTTGCCAATAATGTAATAAAGTTTTTGAGCCAATATTGTCCATAATACTCTTCTTTTTTTACATTGTAAATGAGTGTTCATGTTTTATGTTGTATATTGGAGTTAAGTGCCATTATAGAGTGAGTCCAGTTGTTTAAATACAGTTTGAAGTGAGGACTGAATCGTTTTTTCTTGAGAAATGATTGAATTAAAAGTTTTAAAGAAATGTCTTCCCAGAAAGAAATGTGGTAAATTCATTTGACAACACAACATCCAACAGAGACACTGACATGAAATGATGAATTTACATATCTAAGCACATAAACAATATTTAAAATAAAGATTTTGTACAACAAATAATTCTCAGATTGGCTCTTAAAACCATAATGAAGGAGAGTGAGAGCTACATGGGACGTATCCTTGATGAATGAATATGACCACTATGCCATCCACCAGACCTATTTTTTGATGAGCAAACTGCACAAAAACTGCAAAAAATCTTTTACTTCCAAGAAATGCAGTCCTACTGATGTATTATTACATTATCGGCTGCAGTTATTACATTTTCAAAGGATTTTTTTAATGCTAGGCCAACAACTTATTACATTATTGGCAAAATGCTATCATGTTATTGGCAGGTATTATGTTATTGGTTGCTAAAAGGTGTTAGTCAAGAGCAAAGAAACTGACCAGCCTTAATGTGGACATCTTGGCTCCTGATTCTCCCTGAGGGGTTCTCCGCTGTGCAATAGTAGGTGTTGTCGTGGATGAGTTTGCTGAAGCTGGAAGGGGGGATGTGGAAGATCTGAAGGGTGCCATTGGGGTGCACGTGGCGAATCCCTGGCACATCGTAAATCTCCTCGCCGGTGGCCAGGTACCAGCGCAGTGAGACAGGGGGCACACCTGCGGCGGGACAGGGCACCGATGTCCCTGTGGTGCTGGCAAACACTACCTCTTGCACAGATGCATTGACAAAATATAAGCTGGAACGTAGATCTTCACAGAAAACTGCAGGGAAAGAAACACAAAAAAGTGTTAGACAAGTAATTAGCTGCCTTCCATCGAACCCTGAACATTACATGATACTATTGTTAAATCCCAACACACGACTGAATAACTACTACATCTGACAGAACTGGGCTCTCCTGCAGCTCTGTTAATCCCAGGCTGACCACTGAACTGTTTGTGCTCACTGCAGTGGAGGGAGTGTGTCTCTTGTTGTCTGTAAGGAGACATTGCAGCAAAGCTCTAGCAGAGAAGCAGCAGAATATCAGAGCTAGCAGAGAGAGAGAGCAAGCCATGCACATCTGTAGCCACACCCGTCCTCTAAACATCTGTATATGACACAGAACACTAAATATGAAACAGTGAATCAACTATTTTGACAATCGGTTCTTTGCGTAACTCGTTTTTCTGGCAAAAATTGTGAAAAAATGCCAGAAATTCTTTGACTCCAGCTTTTTACATGACAAAAATCATGACTGAACGAAGAAGACATTTGATGTTTGTCAGCTTGAGCTATAGGAAACTCTGTTCTGCACCAATTAAAAATCCACAATGGCAAACACACACACTAATAAAGCCCTTGAAAACGCTCCTTAGCAGCTTCAGGGGTAATTTTTCCAAAAGTAGAAGCCTTTCTTAAAGGAAAAACTCATCATTTAGTCATTTAAGTGTAACTAATCATCCCGAGCAGAAATACTATATGTGTTCAAGGTTTCAGTTTGCTTGTTTATTTCAGGATTTTTTTTCCTTTTGTTTACTCTCACATAGTGAAACATCGATACATTCTCTCTTGACAAACAAATTTGCACCTACAGCATGCTCTCAACAAAATTAAACGCCATCGCAGCTTCCGTTGCATGTGAAATGTTTAATTTTGAATGTAAATAAGTCATTTATCACTGTAACAATTATAACGTCGCTGTGGTGTCAAACACTCAGTTTCCGTAATTACAATTTGGATATTGGCAAAAACAATATAGCTCTAAAAGCTGGTATGCAGTCAATTTGTCATGTTCATTTACACAGTCTGCAGCGGAAGATGTTTCCAAGTCATCTTAACTAATGAAGCGAGTCAGTGTAATGTGATGCACTCCCCCCCCTGTAGTAAGTTACTGCTCCGGATAAAAACTGACAGTGCAACTCTGTGCTGTAATGGACAACCCACACTGTCGGCATGCAGCCAGGATATGTATGCTGGCTGGATACCAAGCTGGGGAGGAGGAATTGTTTAATACATCCAGCGCAAAATAAAATCATAAACTGAGATAACTGCAGATCCGTGTCTGTAGAACATTTCTATAAAACTGCAGTTTGAAATAATCTTTGCGGGCCACTGTTATCACTTATTGCAGTTAGCATATGTCTCTGCCTTTTAGACCTTCTATGCAATAAACCAAAGGGTGCCAGTACATCCAGGAACAGCGGCTGTGTCTGTTGCTTTTAAGGACAAGGAATGACTCCAAAGCATTAAAAACACATCTAAAGACAACAACATCATTATGCTGTTCAACTCTTCATAATAAAATAACTGTGACACAACAAAAAGGGTCATTTATTCAATATTTTATCTATTTTTTCTTTACAGTTCATGTGTTGTCATCGTAGGCTTTTTCATTGTTCCTATCAGGTCACAAATTGCTGACATCTAAGGATAGATTTTTTTTGCCAGACACCAGTTCGGTGTGCAGCATTCATTCAGAAGCACATGATCAACAAATGCCTACTTCAGGCCAGTTGTAAGTACGAAGGTGAACATAAAAATGTTTAGTCCAGTTGCCCATTCAAATGAAAACTGTCGCTGGTCGTGGTTCATGAAAGTTAAAGCTTTAATTTCTCTGCAATGATTCTGTTGAGTTTTTCTCACTGATTTCCGCAGTTTAGGCTGAACGTCTACACTGATCAGACACAACATTATGACCACCTGCATAGTATTGTGTTGGTCCCCTTATGTGCTCTAAAATGCTCTGAACCATTGGGCATGGACCAGAGGACCTCTCAGGGTGTCCTATGGGGTCTGGAACCAGGACGTTGGCCCTGGATCCTTTGGGTACTCTGGCTTGTGCAGTGGGGCCTCTGTCAATCAAACATGTTCCACTGCATCCTGTTGATGCTTGATCAGAATGGGATGTAGGAAGTTTGGAGGTCAAATCAACATGTTGGACCGTTGTCATGTTCCTCAACATGTTCCTGATTGGTTGATGTTTTTTTTCATGTGGTGGGGTGCATTTTCCTGCAGTGACATTTGGGATTTCCATTTCCATGAGGGAGTGTGCTGTTCTGGGATTTGGGTGTCTAAGTCTCATCAACACGGATGTTAAAATCCAAGGTTTTCCAGCAGAACAGCACATAGTACCAATATGATCAATGTTATTCACTTCACCTGTCAGTGGTCATGATGCTATGGCTGATCAGTGTATACAGTGTCCAAGAGAGCTTAACACACTGCAACTGAAGAAAACGCATCCAAATACACAAAACACAATCAAATCAAGAAAATATCCACACTCACTGACAACGCATGTACAGATGTGAAGGATCGTCTGATCTGAACGGCCTCTACCTGACTTGTTGCAGTGTGTTTCTTTTTGCTGCACATTTTACCAAACAGGCGCAAGTGGTTCTGTAAAGTGCGGTGCATTAAGCTAAGGGGTAGCACTGTCATCACACAACAACAAGAAACCAGCTACGATGAAGTTGGTTGCTTAAACAAAGATTCAGTCTGATGGAATTTCATTTCTAAACACCACACAGAGATTAAACTCAACGTACAGCTGATGTTGCACTACTTCTTTTTTTTGCTGTTCATTGCTTTTATTTATCCATTTCATTTTATTGCTTAGATTTATATTGTTTGGCATTCGTTGTGGATAGATAGCAAAGAAAGGCTTTCATAGTACAGGGAAACGTGTCCTTACTGTGCATACGACAATAAACACTTTGAATCTTGAAAAAACAAACATTTGAGTCTGCTTTTCTAAGGATACCTGTTGAAATACAGTCTACTCATACCTTTGTGTGCTGTACATGTATGTGTTATTGAAATCAGTTCTGTCATCTGCAGGGCAACTACAAACAAAACGAAAAATTATTATCTTGCAAATGATAATTCCACATTCCACAGCCTTGTGAAGCTGCTGCAGAAACAGCCACTGTCAGTCCCCTACTGTAAATATTTCAGGAATCTCTACCGTCTCTCTACAGTCTCTGCTCTCTGCTAATGTGGGCTCCCTCCTCCTGTCGCCAGCTCGCTTGCCTGTGCGACAGCTGCCAATCCCCCCTCCCTGGAGACCAAACATTTTAGCGCTTCATAAATTCCTAATGAGCGTTCTCAAGTCACCGGCCACTTCCACCCACTGGTCGTTCAACCTGTTACGACAAACAAACACCGCGGCGTACACATGTTTCCGCACATTTCTAGCTTCACTCACTTCACACATCCAGTACTCAGAGGGCCGGGCCTGGAGGTGTTGAAAAGCAAACGGCTGTAGTTGTCGACAGCTACAAGACTATAGTTTTTTATCCATGAGGTTGCGAGAGAAGGCAGAGGTGCCACGACACACAGTTCTGTTATGCGGGGTTTTTTCTTTATTGATTGCCAGTTTGGCCGTCCTGGAACCTGAACATTAACTGCCTCGAGTCACCGATCATCTGTGCAGATATTCTTCAGCTTTAATTGCTGACAGGTTCTATCATCCCGTTTGCTCAAATTTCTCTGCATTTGTACAAACACTCTGACAACCGTATGATTACAGTCTGCTTACTAACTGTTTGGCTACTCATCCATCATCTGTCTGATGGTTCATTTAGAATCTGATCTGTACTAAGTATAAATCTTATTATCATTTCTTTTCTCACAACGATTGTGTTCAGCAGAGAAAAGAGCAGCATAAATAAAGTACATATACAGCAAAGCAACAGCAAACAGGCCAAAATCATTAGTTGCAGGCATAATAAATAATTTAGAATTGCTCTTTATCCATAATGATACATGGAGAACTTCTCAGGGGTTAATTTACGGCCATGTAATCACACAGAGTAACAGCTTGTCAGTGGTTTTTTTCAAGTAGCAAAATCTGCTATCAAGAAGATCATAAAATCTCAGCATCTGTTATGAATAGCAGGGAGCTAGGCTCTTTTATGTGGATGGCTGTTTCACCACAGTTAATTTGCTTCCAAAACAGACGTATGGGCTCTCACCATCTGCATACATTTCTAATAATGATCTCCCAAATACCAGGCCTTATGGCCCTTGTGAAAACACACACAAAATCAGGAATGCCTGTTATTGGGGTGCTATTTGACTCCTTGTAGTTTCAAGCAGTTCACATTCATTATCCACACTGGAACAGTCAGCTGAAACCAGCAGTGGTGCACAGTTAGACTCTCCACTGCAACAGACAGTATAATCTAAGGATTTTAAACTGGATGAGGATAAACAAGCCAGAATTCTATCAAGCGACATGGTGTGATATTTCTTTAAAAACTGGACTTAGTGTTTACAGCTGGAGGAAGCAAAGGCGAAGGAAAGGTTGGTCAAGTTGTAGAATATTTACAGAAAAAGAAGGCTATATGTGTGGTGGAGTAAAATTTTCACACAGAAATTCAGTTTTACATTTTTTTGTCTAGTTTTAGGTGAAGCAGGCTTCAGTATTAGATCATGAGGTTGGAATAACGTCTAAGACTAGACTTAGTGTTTAAAATATAAATTAGATTAAGAATTAATTAGATTAAGATTAAGAAAATAAGAGGAAGCACAGGTGAAGGGAAAGTTTCTTTCTAATACAGACGCTATTGAAAAGGAAACAGCCAATTACAGCTCTTATGGCCATATTGTGGAATATTTACAGAAAAAGAAGGTTATATACACTGATCAGGCACAACATTATGACCACCTGCATAGTATTGTGTTGGTCCCCCTTATGTGCTCCAAAATGCTCTGAACCATTGGCCATGGACAAGAGGACCTCTCAGGGTGTCCTATGGGGTCTGGAACCAGGATGTTGGCACTGGATCCTTTGGGTACTCTGGCTTGTGCAGTGGGGCCTCTGTCAATCAAACTTGTTCCACTGCATCCTGTTGATGCTTGATCACAATGGGATGTAGGAAGTTTGGAGGTCAAATCAACATGTTGGGCCGTTGTCATGTTCCTCAACATGTTCCTGATTGGTTGATGTTGTTTGCATGTGATGGGGTTCATTTTCCTGTGGGGGTAGGCCAGTGACATTTGGGATTTACATTTGCATGAGGGAGTGTGTTTGTTGTGGGACAATGTTTATTTGAGTGTCTAAGTCTCATCAACATGGATGTCAAAATCCAATATGATCAATGTTACTCACTTCACCTGTCAGTGGTCAGAATGCTGTGGCTGATTAGTGTACATGTGGTGGGGTAGAGTTTATTTTTGTCTACTTTGGGGTCAAGCAGGCTTCAATATTTGATCATGAGGTGAGAATAAGAGTGACAGGTCAGAAACAAAACAAAAATATTAGATGGAATTTAGAGGCTATTTCTATCTATTGGACCATATCCAAATAGCATATTCATATTATTTACCTCCACAGTATAGTCACAGTTTGCTAGAATATCTAAGGATCACTGTCTAAATGAGAGCAAACACCCATCTTGCAGTCTTTGGTCGGCGTGTGTTTAAAATGGAGAGGAGAGGCGTCTCATAGCCGCTTTTGTCTCAATCCGCTTTGCACCAACTCATAAAAAATTGAGACCCCCCCCCGACCACCTCCACCACCACCACCTATTTCTGGGTGACTGATTTCTTAAGATGAGAAAGCTTGATGGACGCAAAACCCTGCCAGATCCCAACAGTTCAGCTAGATACAGTGGGAGTGCATTTATTTTTCAGTGCAGGGCCAAGGAAAACAGCGAGGGTGGGGGGGTTGAGTGGGGAGGCGGGAAAGCTGGAAAGCACTCAGACAGTGACACGCAGGCCGCTATTAGCAGAGAGACAGAAAGAAAACGTAAAGAAAAGGGAGATATGGGAGGTCAAAGGCGTGCTCCATCTTAGTTGTCTTCCACAACCTCCTCCTTCGAATGAGCATTCTTCTACCCTTTTCCATGCCTCTTCCTCTGCACCTCATTCTCCCTGCTCTGTTTTCTCTGTTTGTATTAGTCTCTAACCTTCATCTCTCCTTCACACTCCTCTGACCCTGCCTCTCACATTCAGATTTGCTCCACCTTTACACAAGAAGAACAGGTTTTAAAAAAAGCAACGCATGAAGCCAGCATTCCACTGACTACCCTGATCTGTATTTATCATCCACTGGACCTTCCTTGCAATCAGCAAACGCATCCTTGATGAATGATTATGACGACTACGCCATCCGCTAGACCTAATTTTGACGAGCAAACTGCACAAAAACTGCAAAAAAATCTTTTATTTCCAAGGAATGCAGTCCTATTTATGCGTTATTACATTATCGGCTGCAGCTATTACATCTTCAAAGGATTTTTTTTTAATGCTAGGCCAACAGCTTATTACATTATTGGCAAAATGTCATTACGTTATCGTTTGCTACATATGCTAACCTACTTGGACCACTCTAGTAATGCATCTGAATCAACTTATTACTAGACCCTTCACACATCTTTCCCTATGACTCTTCACTTAGAATTATCTAACAAAACAGAAATTACATAAACATAATTTCTTATTTTGGGGGCATATTATTTGAATATGCAGTTGTAAATTAACAGCCCAAGACAATTTATCATAATGCATGCTTGCAAGCAAAGGAGACAGTATGTGGGAGGCTGTTGGCTGTCATCAAGTGTGTTTGTGTTCACCACCGTTAAATAATAATCTCATTAACGGCTGTCATGCAATAGTAAGATGTAACACATACAAATGCGCATCTCGCAGATATGTAACACATTGTTTCTGCAGGAGGGATGAAGCACACTTTTGAGGCTCTATTGATAATAGTTGGAACACATGAGTAAGATCAAAACGAGAGCTAGCCGAATCTTGAAACGGGAGATGAAAGATTTATGTGGACCCTATCGATAGTCAGTCAGCCGTCAGCCTGGTTGGTAGATAAAGGCTGCAGTCTGCAGCAACACTTTGGTCTGTATCTCATAGGATTTCTGTCCCTGTTGATAGTGCTGCTTCTCTCAATCTTACTTTAAAATGAATAATCTGCTTTAGCTGTTGTAACTGCTTATTGGATAGACCTGAAAACTAAGATTGGGCTGTTAATATTTTTTCATTTCAAGTTCCACGCCATGTCCTGTGCCACATTATACATCTGCTTTTAAATAATACAAGATGCTGCAAGCTTATTTTTACGTGAATTTCTTCATTTGTACAAACTGTACAAATCCTTAAATGCATCCTATCTCAGTTGCCTTGATATGGCTTTGGCATACGCACACATACCTTCACAATATTATGCTGAAGGAACACCAACCCACCCCCATGCCCCTCATGCCCACACACACACATGCTCCCTCGAACAGCCACCACATGCCAGCCTTTGCCAGAGCCTGTCTTAATCGACATCAGTTTTCCATGAGCCAAAACCACAAAGAGGAAAAAGTGATATTGTTCAATTATGAATCCAACACATGTATAATAGATGGACTCTCTCTTTTTTTGGTGTTTTCTGTCTTAGCGGTTCTCGGAAGAAGGGAGGAAGGGGGTCCTGTTGGGTTAGGGAAGTGGGTGTCTTCTTCTTGTGTGAAATAATGCTTGGCACAGTCCCAGATGTCAGCACCTATTGGTGGCAGGCCCAGCTGAAGCCTCTAATCGTAGATTGCAGGTGACTCCTCATGCAATCTTCCCTTTGTGGAGCCTCTGCTACTACGTTTGGAGCTCAAGGGCACCAGACGTGCTTCGGTCAAGGACAGTGCACGCAGGCTTGTCAGGAGGATGTGTCTGTGCGGGGTGGGGGGCGTTAATGTCTGGAGGCCCACAAACATAGAGGCTGACACGGTTTGACTGACAAGCGAAGCAGCACGGAGTTAATGCAGGTAGCAGTGCTGCTCAGTTAGCCTGCCACCATTACACGGAATGTGCAGTGGGAGGCACTTCCATGTAGAGATGTTTCATACATCAAGATACTAGTCCTAAGTCATATAGCTTCTTCAAAAAATAAACAAACAAGACATTTATATTCCCTGTAGTGTGTGCTCTATAAGGCTCATGATCCTCCTCTCTGACAATGCCAATCAGCGGTTGCTTCCAAACCACCCAGGCAATTTATTTAAGTAAATGTCTGATCAATACAGGTCCCACTAACACACAACATAAATAGGCCTATGCATTAGCCTGTGCATTAGCCCACTGATGTGTCAGGGGCTTTTTGCTCAGCCTGCGTTTGCCTCAACCAAACACTATTAATCAATTTTACCTGAATATGTTGGAGGCTTCTTGTTTTCTTGTTTAAAAACTCATTGATGCTTCATTATATTTCATATTATCCTGGTTGACTGCTTGGCTTTCTGCAACAACAGCCGGATTTTCACCCTTTCTCCTATGATTTTATCACATTGAATTAGCTATTAGCCACAACATGTCTTTTCTGCTCAAGGCTACCAATGCATTTAAACATTGGAGTCTGATTGGCTCTTAGCCACAGTGTGGCCCTCACCAGGTCAGAGATCTCTGTGGCACTACAACGGGCACCAGGGCATCAAGACATTAGGGCAACTCCACTGGGGCAAACAAGCACTGAGCCACACTGACAGCTCATGGCAGGCGATGCAGGTAATTAAGGCACAGCTCTGCAGAGACCGCCTAGGGAGGGGAGTGTGGGGGCTGGGGGAGTGGAAAAGGGGGCTGGGTAGGGAGGGGTGGAGATGGGGTGGAGGACGGGACGGCCTTATGATGACAGTGAGTAAGCATCCAACCCCCCTCCACCCCCACAACCTCCACCTCCTCCTCTGTTGCCCTAGGGGCTTACACAATAAGCGGTAAAGAGAAGTGCTGCGCTGAGCCGAGATGCACACATCCAAGAACAGAGTCCCCTCACTCTCCCAAATCACCAGCGCCCAATTTGCCCTCATGAATAATGTTGAGCGGTGTGCTCAGTGCCATGCAGCCACTATGTAAAACCAATGATACCCTCCTCTGATGTCAACTCTCTGGAGGGTGAGAAAAGAGTCACTGTGGAGTGGGTTAGTTGATGCATATGAACGCTCATTTACATGAGCACCAACAGAAGAGGAGGGAGTTCCCACATACTGGGTACTTTGAAGACCTTAATCAGTTACATCACCAAGGCAGAATGGACAAATGCTGCAAATCAACTGAGACAGTGGGGGAGAGAGGAAATAAAATAACATGCAGTGGCTATGGAGTAACAAGAGGAGAAACTCCTATGAATGAGCAAACAAACTCTAGCCTCTGCTGCACTGACACTAATATGCAAAAGCACATTAGGAGAAAAAACAGCCATATGAGACATTCATAATGCTCCATTACCCTTCATAAGTGACACAGCGTTGAAATGACAGCATGCACCCGATGTAGCAGTTTCTAATATTAATCCACATCAATATCAAAGTGTGAATCAGAGCCTGATGCAGACGATGGCCACTTCCCAGAGATCTGAAGCCAGAAGTTAGTTCACATGTCGCATCACAGAGTTAACTCAGGCTGCATTCACAAGAATTCTTCATTTTACAACAGAGTTTTTCAACAATAGCAACCCCCATCCAGACAAACGCTTTAGCTCAGTTTCTAAAATAATCTCTGTGCATACTAACCCACCTGAAAACACACATTGCTTGATTGTTCACATACTGTGGATATGCCAGTGTAAACAGGAAGTATGGGGTTGGCTGCATTGTCATAGAATTCAGAACAGCAATGGTGAAAAGTACGAAACAGTTCAAAAAACAGCAGGTCTGAAACCACAGACTGAGTATCAAAGATGGGCTTAGCCTCCAGGTCACAGAAGTGCCTGCTTGCTTTCTTTCTGGCCAGCTGGGGGCAGCTCGTCTGGTGGTGAATAGAAGTCCAAGTGTATAGACATCTACAAAAAAATGACCCTGATTCTCATGTGAATTGTTAAATCAGTGAACATTTTACAAATAACTTTATGGTCACTAGTTTTAACACCGTTTGAATAAGGCATAAAGTCGAATCAGGACCAATCAAAAAGTGAACATGGATATGTCTATCCTCATTTCAAAAGCCTCAGTTTCTGCCTGCTTAGTCGATAACATATTCAGAGTTTTCAAACTGAGACAGGGTGAGCAGCCTTCCCAAATGTTTTGAAACCGAACTTAACTAGATAAGTGAATCCGACAGAGAACTTAAGGATGCTATGCGTCAACCAAAAGTAAAATTTACAGTGCATTACCATCAGTTTTACTCTAAACTGGGTCTCAGTTTACAAAATAAACACCACGCTGTATTGAACTGAGGTCATAAATTCATTAGGAAGATTTTTACTAAAGAAACAGATGAAGTGTGGACAAGCTTAAAGGGTGAGAAACTAGGGTTTTCAATTTTTTATACAGTTGGACTTCTTTTTGCAACCAGAAGAGTTGCATCCTGCTGGCTTCCGAAAAGAGATGTAACTTGCACGGCCTCGAATTATGTACACCTGTAGTAGCTGAGTGCAGTGCGTACACTCACAGGTTACACCAAACACATACAGTAAAAACTGTGCGTGTAAGCTATAGTTTGGACGTGAAATTATCAACAGCAAGAAGACCTACATCCTAGACTCTGTTTGTGTTGAAGAGAGAGATAGAGTGAAAGAAGGGAAGAGAAGGTGGACGATAGACTGGTAGTCGTTTATAACTTATATCACTGCTTTGTCACTTTTTGACCCGAAAACCCGTACTCGTGATATTTTCTCTGACCTTGTTATGGATCGATGTCCGCATAAAGACCCAGCTTCATCTTGAGATGACTTCGTCCAACTACAAAAACAGTTTGAAGTTGGACGAAGCGTCACTGGGTACTCCAGCAAAAATCTATAGAAGAAGGGTGTTTATGATCATAGCCTACATGCTACATTGACTTCTACTACCAGCAGCTCAGCGTTTACATGTTCCCATCTTTTGACACAATCATATTCTGGATAAACCAGTAAAATGTAGGGAAGGTACAAAGGAATGTAAAAAAGAAGCCGCCCAAACCTATGTGTAGAAATCTTTGCATCAAAATAAGACTTTTTATTTAGTCATTATTCAATCCTATTACAGTGCATCTCTGAGAAGGAAAGTATAAATGAATTGTAGGAAAACTTGTTTACCCCAAATTAAATTACCTTTGCTTTCACTTCGACATCGTATAATGCAGTGATGCACTGTGTAACATTATGGATATCTGAGTTGGACCAGGACAGGGATTCAGTGAGGTGACGTTGGCGGTATCATTTTTCTCTCCCCTCATGCATTTACTGAACAGCAGTTTGTGGTGTTTTTTCAGGCTGTTGAACAAGTTAAAAGACAAGTCTCATGCACTCTCTGCTTCTTGTGTAACATCTCTAACTGTTCTCTAAGTCCAAACTACTGTCAAACAGCAGAAGATGATCCAGTTTGAGGGGCAAATTCTTCACCTTGCAGACATCTGATTTTGGTTTTGCCCATCTGTCCTCTGATGTGCATTACTCTTCCACTCTGGTCTGCAGATGCCTGACAGCTCCTCAAAAGTGCAGTCAAAACATCTTGAAGGCTCCCTGGTGGTTGGCTGTTGGTTTAGGTAGCTTATTTTGACATGCAGCCAAGTTTTCTATGAACGAAGCATGCATTTTGATATTGCAGATTATCTGATTCAATATGATTCAAGGTAGCAACTTACTGTACTGTTGAATTGTGAGAAGCCTATATTTAGGTTGAGATAAATATTCACTGTGGAGCCCCATCTTAGCATTTAGGCACACCCCTTCAGTGTCTCCTACAGCCTTAGTCTGTGCCTTAGAAGAACAGTCTGACATTTTAGGATATTCACTTTTTTGCTTTCTTGATAAGTCGGGCTTGTGTTGACATGTCCCACAGACGCTAAATCAGACAAAAATTTGATAAGTTTAGAGTCCAGCTCAAAATTTTGGGCACTTTGTTGTGCTTCCAAAGCTGTCCCTGAGCAGTTCTTGTGGGGCAGGGACACTGTCCTGCTGGTGGCGCCTGCTGCTTATTGGAAAAGTTGTTACATGGGCATGGTGATTAGTTTGGAACAATGTTTAGATGGGTGGTAAATCCACACGAATGCCAGGAACAAAGGTTTCCCAGCAGAACATTGTATTGTTAGATACACCGATCAGGCATAACATTATGACCACCTAACTAAATATTGTGTTGGTCCTTCTTATGTACTCAAAAATGCTCTGAACCACTGGGCATGGACAAGAGGATCTCTCTGGGGTGTACTGTGGGGTCTGGAACGTGACCTTGGCACTGGATCCTTTGGATGCTCTGGCTTGTGCAGTGGGGCCTCTGTCAATCAAACTTGTTCCACTGCATCCTGTTGATGCTTGATCACAATGGGGTGTAGGAAGTTTGGAGGTCAAATCAACATGTTGGGCCATTGTCATGTTCCTCAACATGTTCCTGATTGGTTGATGTTCTTTGCCATGTGGTGGGGTGCATTTTCCTGCAGTGACATTTGGGATTTCCATTTGCATGAGGGAGTGTTCTTGTTGTGGGACATTGTTTATTTGGGTGTCTAAGTCTCATCAACACGGATGTTAAAATCCAAGGTTTTCCATCAGAACAGCACATAGTACCAATATAATCAATGTTATTCACTTCACCTGTCAGTGGTCAGGATGTTGTGGCTGATCGGTGTGAAATTAAAAAGAATGAGGGATCAAAAAGGAAAGGGCATCAGTCAAACCACAGTGACTGATAGATTAACTGTTGTGCACATCTCAACAATGTTAACATGAGTGAAATATAGGCGTCAGAGATGGTGATGAAATTCTGCGATTTACAGTTTTTGTCTTCATTTAAGAAGGCGCTGTAGTGAGTTTTTAGAGAGAACATTTTTGGTTAGAGATGCTCTCTTTAGTTATTGACTTTCATCTCTGTACAGTTCTACACTGCTTGACTTAAATTTGTATCTAATATACTGCAGCATAATATACACAGTGCATACTTTCAGAGAGTGGAAGAGTGGCGTTATTTCTATTTCAGTGAAATTCCTCCCACTTCTGCTTGCTATACCGTCAAGTACAATTCTGACTGACTGAGCTGATAGAGAGAGAGAGAGAGAGAGAGAGAGAGAGAGAGAATCTCAGGTGAGCTGAGGAGGAGGACATTAAACTCAGCAGGGAAGGATGAACAAGAAGATTAGCTGGAGGAGGAAGGCTGACAGCTTGAAGATCACCTACAGTACTTATATCATGGCACAGCAAAGGAACCTACATTGAGAATACAAATCAGATGTATCTGAAGGGAATAATTACACTCTTTTGTAAGAAAGAAAAAAGCAAGTACGGGAAACTGTAATGCAGTTAATGATCGATCTATTTTTCCTTAAATCATGTTTTTGATTACATATGACTGAGGGCAAGCGGGAAATAAATAAATATGCTGATATAAATGAGCTGAAATGCAACACTGCTGGAGAGCAAACCACAGGCCAAAAATGTGAGAGGAAACTGTTTACTCAAGTTCAGGCAACACTACTATATTAAGCCTGTCTGCCCCTGTTTGGTTTGACTTGTTTTTCAATAAAACACGTGTCCATTTAATACACAGGTGATACACAGGTAGATATTTTGGATCACATTCTTTGCATTAAAGGAAATAACAATGCTCTCAGTCAAACTTCCATCCGATCAGTACAGTTGCACCACTAGGCCTGCTAAATATTAGCTCATGTGTGGAGCATACACCAATCAGGCATAACATTATGACCATAATATTGTGTTGGTCACCCTTATGTGGTCATTATGTTGTCATTGGGAATGGACAATGGTGTCCTATGGGGTCTGGAACCAGGACCAGGGCACTGGATCCTTTGGCTACTCTGGCTTATGCAGGGGGGCCTCTGTCAATCAAACTTGTTCCACTGCATCCTGTTGATGCTTGATCAGAATGGGCTGTAGGAAGTTTGGAGGTCAAATCAACATGTTGGGCCATTGTCATGTTCCTCAACATGTTCTTGATTGTTGGATGTTGTTGCCATGTGGTGGGGTGCATTTTCCTTCAGGGGTAGACCAGTGACATTTGGGATTTCCATTAGCATGAGGGAGTGTGTTTGTTGTGGGACAATGTTTATTTGGGTTTCTAAGTCTCATCAACATGGATGTAAAAATCCAAGGTTTTCCATCAGAACAGCACATAGTAGCAATATGATCAATGTTATTCACTTCACCTGTCAGTGGTCAGAATGTTGTGGCTGATCGGTGTATAAACTCCCTGCTTATCAAATACTCACACTTTCACCAGATTCTTGGAGATGCTATTGGTGTAAAGAAGATGGCTGACGACTAAATCCTTTGAGCAAATTCAAGAAATATCAACAGAAAATGTTGCCGTGTTCTGTATTTAGCACCCAAGCCAAGGGTATAGATTGCAGTGCCTATGCAGCTGCAAGGAGATGGACATTTTAGATGACATTTTTTGTGGACTTACAGAGACGAATGTAGAATATATAGTACGTGTTGCATTAACAAGTACTTGCAAAAAATAAAACAGCATCAAAATGGATGAAATATAATAATTCCTGAATTAATTATCATAACACAAGATTAGAGGTTTCACAGAGTAACTACAAAAGGAAACGACTCTGCTTCATTGTCATGTTGTTTTTGCATTTTAAAGAGGAGAAATAAGCTCACAGTTGACAGTGGAGGGCAAATCAAAGTCCTGGGGTTAAATGGGATTGTGGGTCAGATGACTAGACATCGTTGCCTTTCCGCTCACAGCCATCCTCTTGCGCCTCAGAAAAATATCACCCCCACCCTCCACCCTCAGCCCTCCGACACTCTCTCCCTCATCCCTCCCCTCCCCTCCCCTTCCCTCAACAGCCCTCCATTTCCCTCAGAGGCAATAGTATTTTATCTTCAGCAACCCCACTGCAGGAGACGGTCCTCCCTTATTGCTACAATGCAAACACACAGCGAGCCAATCTGTTAAGTGCGGATCAGCGTGTATCTCTGCAGCACTATTTTGAAATCTCCTTTTCTTTTTGTGGATCTCGCAACTCCTCAATTTATATTAGGTCAAGAAGCTTAAGAGGTCACAGAATATTCAAACTAAGAATACACCTTGTGATGTAGGAATACAATATAGGACCTAATCATGTAGTCCTGCACAAAGCTGTCTGCAGCCGCACTACTATAAATCACCCTGATGGATACACTGTCAATTGAGAGTAACAGAGACAGGCAATGGTTGAGGAAATGGCAGCTATCTGCATTAGAGCTGCACTCAATCTGCACACAGACGAGAGTGAGCCTTTATTAACCATCATGTTTTCCGTGATTACTAGACCACTGTACATCAAAACCAGTGTTTTATTCATGTTCATAACTACCTCCCAGTGCAGCCCTGCATATATCTCACCCTAGTCCTGTACCTGGGTTCTGTGCTTCAGCCTGGCAGCCCGGTGACAGGGGGGCCCCCGCAAACACTGCCAGGCAGCAAAATACACATCAACGTATTCAGAGCGTTTAGTGCCCGGGATTAATCAAATTATAATTTAATCATCTGATCAAACAGCAATTAGCATAATCACTTCTGGGGAAGGCCTGATAGAGTGGAGACTGGAGCGGAATGGAGCTGGGGGCTAGCAACACTTTAATGAAACATTTGCCAGAATGTTTGAAAATGTTACACATTTCGGGCTACAGGAACAGAGCTGGATTTTGAATGCTAATCAGCACGGTTTGGTTATGCCTAATGAACACGTCCAATAGTCAGCCACGGGGGAGGAAACTGCCAGTGAGGTCCTGATTTAATATTTTCTCACTGATAGTGTTTTAAGCCTCAGTATTCACCATTTTTTTCTGTAACGCAACTAAAACAGCAAAAATTATTTTCATTATGACACAATAAAAATGTAATCTTATATTTAGTTTTTATAATTTTGCGCCAAAATAAACTGTTCTTTCATTAATGACATATTTACAAGTCACAGAATCACCACAGCATTTGAGTGTGGCTGATAATGATAGAATTAATTCCCAGACATGTTGACTAGTTTCACAGAAAACAACACACAGTCACATATTCAGGGCAAGGCTGGCCGACTATCCACATCCATCAAATCACATTTTAGAAAAAAACAAAGACAATGTGACGACGTGTTGTGATGAACAGGGAGTACAGAGCAGCGATAGGTATATTTCTTGCCATTATTGACCTTGTTAAATTGCTAAAAACATAGCGGTTGACAAAGAACTGTGAGTTTATAAATGTTGTATTGCATTTTATTTGTCAGTTCGGCCTCTTTGAAGCCCTTTTGGTGCTTTTCTCCATGCAGCAATCACTGCAGCGCAACCTAGTCTTGCAGGGCTTGTGCATATACAACATGAATGCAAGACAAACAGAAAATGAAGAGATATTATTGGGCTTCAGATGTTTCTGCAGGTATTTAAAGCAAATATTTCTCCACCACCACGCCATACAGTGTGAGTATTTCAGGGGTTATACATAAATGCTATTAGACCTTTTCTCTGCACAGACCTATCCATGAAGTAAAGCCCCAGCAGGCAGACCTCCGTAGGGTTTGTTTGGCAACAGCTGCATTGCCTTTCTCCAAACAGTCATGTTCAAATGCCACAGCAGTTTAGTACAGGAAATTCAATGACACCAATAGAAATCGAGAAAACAGGACATTCATACTGTAAAATATCCACAGATTGTGCAGATATGCTGAGTATTTCATTCAGTTTCAGAATATCCCCTCATGACAACAAGCATAATAAGCGGTAAGAAGGCTAAAATTAATTGCTGAGGTAAATATTTAAATGTCAATACTGGACTCAAGCAATGTGTCTTGACCCCCACATCCTTGGCTTTTTACAAACTTGTCATGCATGAGGACAATTTGTAGGCCACAGGCTTATTTAAACGTGGCTTTTCATCACATGTGAGACGCCTGATCTTCCTACATGATCACTCTGGCTTTTAGATCTCTTTCACAACTAAGCAGTATTTATTATGACTGCATTAACTAGATCTATCTATCTATCTATCTATCTATCTATCTATCTATCTATCTATCTGTCTATCTGTCTATCTGATCTCATCTCACTACTACTGAATTTCACCATGCCTTCTATGTCTTCAATCGCTTGGTAGAAAAAAAATCTTCCAGGTTAAATCCAAAGTAAACAATGAGCAAAGAGCTGGATCTTAATTTAGAGAAGTAGCTTACGCCTTGTAGTACTTGCCTGGTCACAGCATTAACCTACTGCCCTATTTTATAAGGAAGGCCTACAGACGCTAACAACACAACTAATTGTCATCCTGTTAAGTCACCGGTCTGGTTAACGCATGCAGGTAACTCTGGTCCATTGCTCCTAGTTTACTCATCAGCGTGTATCACACTAGACTGTACTGACGCCTCGGTTAATTGCTGTGTTATGTTACAATGAAAGGTAAAAGACACTAAAGCCGGTATCCTGCCAAAGTTTGCTTCCTGTTTTTGGATGCAAGTTCAGTCAGTGATGAGTGAAAAATAAAGAGCGGAAATCTGTGATTCAGACATCCAAGCGAAGCGGTGGTTATACTGGATGTGAAGGCCAGATTTTGATGAGCATCCATAACAAATTTCGGTGTAATCTTTAAATGTTCACAAGCTTTAAAGTCTCTTAATAGCTGTTGGAGTATTTGGCTATCTGATAAATGCAGTGTTTTTCTAGCCTGGTTGAATTAGCCTTTTTAAATTCAATGTAATATCTGGATAGGGTTAGGGTTAGGCGACTGTTCATCACCTCCTACCTTAAAAAGCAGCAGGAATCAAAGAACTATATTGACTCTTATGCCTTGCACTAGTTCACAAGGTTGTGGCACTCCATATTTACAAAACTGTAACCGGACCAGTAAAAATAAAGACAGCACAATCTTTATCAGTGTTTATTAATATAACTGCCTGATATCCTGGAAATTGTGTGGAACAGCCTCGTTTCTGCATGGAAAACCAGGCTGATTTGATATGACTCTTTGAGCTTTAGATACCACATAACACAAGCCGACTCTCTGCGTCCCTCTTCCCCCTCTCTTCCTCCTCTTTTTCTGCCTCACTACACACTATCATCTCCTTAAGCATTCTGGTCTGGGTTAAATGAAACCTTTAACAGTTCAATGTGCATCCATTAACATATGCTTGAGTCTGCTCACAGCCAAGTCAAAGCACACATGGTAGAGCGACAAAAAAAGATCTTGACCCAACGGCGCTGATATATCATTAGTGGTTCCAGGAAAACAGTAAGTCACTTCTGATATTATGCCTTATGTATAATTAGAACACACCAATAATAATAAAATATATCTCTATCTTTGCTGACTTTTACAACTTTAAGAGCACAAAAATATGAAATCAATGAAGAATCTAAGCTTCAATCCAAATTCAGCCAACTGAGGTTCACGAATGAGTCGGTTTTCGTAAGACTAAATTTGCAAGAAATCTAATTTCGTATCTTGCATCACTCCAAAAATCTACTTCCAAGCAATTGCAAACATCATGCACTCAATAGATCAAATACAGGTTTTAAAATACCGTTTATTGACCTCGCTGTTTCTTTTCAAGCTTGAAATGGGGCCTAAAAAGACAATAACACATGACTAGTATTTACATTTTAAACCCATGTTCCCAGGAGCCTACACGGTGGTGACTGGTGCGCTGATATTAATGTGCAACCGAGGAGCCGAGCTCAGTTGTTGTTTGCTAATGTGTGTTGCTGTGACTCCCCCCTGGCTCTATGCGAAGTGACAGATGTATACCAAAAGACACAAGTCTGCACAGACCTAGTTTCCCACTGGCCCTGATGCGACCTCTAAGCAACGCTGTTCTGAACGGCGGGTATCGAAGAGGACCAAACTTGGTATCCAACGTCAGATTATCAACCTCACTAGCAAACACGGTAAACACACTTCCTTTTAACTTCAAGAAAGATCTAAATAAACCCTTCTAGTAGTTTGAGGTTCGATGCATCGCTGTATCTTGGTGAACACCGGCCCTGTCTCGTCAGAATTATGTTATTATCCTGTACACTGCTAATTCTGTTAGGTCAAATACACTTTGAGGAAAATAACTGCTGCCTGGATTACGTTCATTGATGATGACAGACGGAAGTGCAGTGCAGTTTGTAGGGAGGTAGACACGATTGCTTTGTGAATGATTAAGGATAGAAACAGATTTTGGTAAATGCTAAACAATAAACGTGTCCTGCACTGCTCTTTAAGTCTTTTTTAAATTTGATCAGACCCCATTCTTTTCCTAACATTGAGCAACTGTTAGACATAACCATAGAAGATGCTTGGTTGATTTTACTCATGAACTGTGAGAGTAAATATTATTAGTGTGGTCATTTTACAACTATGTTAGATTACAGTGATTTAAAAAAGAAAAATTAGTAGCACATGAGCCTCAGGGGCTGGTTACAGGCAGGGGTGGGTACCATTTCTAACTTTTGATTCTTTAAAGTGGCCCACAAAAGCACAAACATGAAAAATCACACAAATGCTGCTCTAAGTCATGTATGGACTGGAAGGAATGAGTAGATGTTAGTTTAACTTTAGCTGAGTTAATTTATTACACTTATTTATGTAAGGAATCACATAAAACTGTAGTCCAGCATGTGGCCTCAAAACAGAAGCCTTCAGAATACCAATGCACTGATATCTGAGCCAACTACCACCAAAGTCTGCCTTCTAGTTATCTTAATAAGCCCAGCTTAATACAGGATGTTAGAAGTGGCCCCACTTTATACTTGAAAATGACCGTACATAGTGATTAATTGCTCTAACTGGGATAAGAATATAGATATACGCCACTGACTTGTGTCAATTTATGTCAAGCTATTTTCATTACACTCCTACCTCTCTTCTCTGGGCTTGATTGACTGTCATCTCTGTCTTATCAGGATTAATATTACGCCTGGGTTACAATCTGCTGACGACAGGTACTACGCCTGGTGTTTGTATCTTTAATCCTCCAAAATAGTTGCACAGCATTAAGAAGCTAGTAGACTGCGTTCAGTCTGCAGCTATGATGAGGTGAAGTGGGAAAAAATTAAATTCTGCCTCTGCATTAATAATGTTTGATAATGTGATTAAGTCCAAAAATGCTTATGTATTAATAAGCGGAGGTGCCTTTTCTCCAGCAGCTCCTTGCCATCCAAAGCCGAAAGCTAAAAATATACATGCACAGAGTGATACTAAGAGCCAATTGAGGAGCTTCGCTGTATATTTACACAGCTTATTAGTGTCCAATTGAGCATGTGTCAGACTCCCCCCCACCCCCACCCTCCAGCATAGCTAAGCAAAATCAACATTATGGCATTTCCCCAATTTTATCTCTTCATAACTGGAATATGTTGTTCCTGTTCCATTTGGATTTTAATAGACACTTTTGCAAGAGCACTTTAACGGCTCGAGCACCACTGAAGTGAACTCCACAGCAGATTTCACTCTCTACAGCGGTGAATTGTTTATATCTACTGTAGATGAGCTTGCAAATGTGTCCACACATTGGCAAATGGCAATTCAGAGCCAAATTGAATTTGTACAGTAGGTACTATTCGTAAATGACCACTGCATAGTCAGAGCTATGTCCACATAGATTGAAGTTCTAATCTTTAAATCTATTTTTAATAATAGGCAATGCAATCATCAGCATCTACGAGAACGGTCATAAAAATGATGAGCAAACCAATTTAAACATTCGAGCAAACAATCCTCTAAATGTGATCGAGTGTGGAAATGAAACCGTACTCACACAGCTATCAAGAGAGTGACTGGCTGAAATCTATCAGGGAGCATTGCATGGGTCACCTGAACAGAGTGCAGTGTTTCTCAAGTCAGAAGCCCACACTGCAGTAGCACTCATTACCTAGGTCTCCATAGAGACAACCTCAGCAGCCTGTACTGGACCACAGCTCTAAAAGCCTTTATTTCAGGGAGCTGCATCTCCCTGTCCAGAAGAGGTTCAAAATGTACGATTTGGATGGGAGCTGCTCATTAAGTCTAATCTGTGTGGGTTTGTTCACTGAAAACAAAACGTGCAGCAGAAACAATAAGATCAACCATCACAGCCCTTTTACTACCGTCAATTTAGCATGGCATAGAGAAACAAACACAAAGGGAGAACTGTCATAATGCACTCTGGGTAATTCTAATTTCTGCCACAAAGCAGCATATAAATCTTTTGAATCAATAGAAAAGGTCAGTGTCAAATGAACCGAGTCCGTTGATACGAATAGCACGGCGTCAGCGGCGGCCACAAACGTAGCATTCATCACAATTACAAGTGCTGTTGCTGCCATTCAAAGTTTCCATGTAGATGTCTCTAGCAGCAGCCATTTTGCAACGCTGTTGCCTGGACCAAAGAGACTGAAAAAAGCCATTCACAAGCAAAGCAATGGATCGTGCTCAGCAAACAGAGATTTAGCACAGCACTGAGTGAGATTTGAAATGAACAACAGCGTCCTGTCTGTTTTTGGAAATCGTCTCGCCTCGGCTCCAGAAAGGAGTATTTGTTTTCACTCCATTCCCTCCTATAAATAACCCCTGCCTTCATTGAACCTTTCAGTTCGGCCACAAAATGGTTTTCCTGTCATCTTTGCTTGACGCATCGTCCTCTACTCTCAGTTCACATTGTGTCCACTTCTGATTTTTTTTTAACCCCTTTCCTTCCGTCTACCTTTTCAAAAGATCTTCAAAATACTCCAATTTTCTTTCGAGCTGATTTCTGCCCCCCAACACGCGTACATCCCACCCCCTACCCCACAGCCCCTTGTCCTCCTCACTGCCCCCCCTTTCCTCACTTCTTGTATTCGCTGTAAAAAAAAAAAAAATCCAGTCACCCTCAGTCCAAAAAAGACACAACAGCCCCTTATCAAACCAATCTTTTGAGGAATTCTCTGTGCACAAAACAGGATCTGGATGCTTTTTATAAGCTTGTGCACTTGGGCAAGGGTGATAAGGGCTTGTCTCTTTTTTTTCCCAATCCAAAATGACTCCATGTCTGTGCTTCTAATATGGCGGGTGCAATGCCGGAAAAAAAAAAAAGCACAGCCAACCTATTTAATCCTTTTTCTAGAAAACACTCGGCAGATTTAACGGAAAGCACACGAACATGCAAACAAATATGCAAGTTATTTGATTTAACAGTTAAAATAATGGAAATATTCACCCACAGCATGCAAGTAAATATGTGACATTTACATGAGCACACTTTCTGGTTGACGGATGCATTTCTGAATTGGAAAATTAACGGTAACGTCTATGAAGGAATTATTTCAGTTTCTTTAAGCAAATAATTGTTCGGTCAATTCGAATGCAGGTTTGAGGTTGAAGCAAACAAATGCTGATTACACCAGGTAAACACGCAGATGTGGCACAACTAAATTATTTAATAAAAACAATTTTTCACAATCAGTACGGATAAAAAGGTGATCAAAAGCTGGTAATGTGTATATTAGGCATCTAAAAAAATGATGTAGGAAAATGCACTCAGACTGAGGCCCAGTGCAGTTTGCAGCCAGAGAATAAACAGCCCTTTATGATGCCTACTGAGAGTGAGACTAAATAATTGTAAGGTTTTATTTGAGGCCTAGAATCTCCTGAAAATTAATTGCAGAAAAGGTAAAATAAAAATCTATTCAGAAATGCCTTGTTCTCCATGCAGTGCAGGCTGCACCTATCACTCAACCTACATTTCTCCTCTCTATGCCTCTCCCTGTATCCTTCTTGTTATTTGATTTTTAAAAAAAGGGAGGTTATTGTTAAATGTTGCACATGCATGAGGAGCTTTAATCCTGAAGCTTTATGAAGGTTGGTGTGTTTGTAACTATCAAACCCCCCCACCACCTCCTCCTACAAAAAAAAAGAAAAAGCCTCACTGCCTGTCACAGGACATAGCAACAGCCTGTTCCTCCATTCAATTTCCCAGGACAACAAATTAATAAATAAATAAACAATCAATACCTGGGGTTGCAGGAATGCTCCCAGACTATTCGTTTGTTTTAAAAATAAATTCTGCACGCTCGCATCCTGTGGGATAATTAGCATAAACTTGAAGTTCGACGTGCGCAAATGCATCACTCACCATTCAAGATGCACTGGGAAAAGATAAGAGCCAATATCCACATGCCCCGCTCCGTTCAATATCCAAGCTTATGCTTTTTCTTCTTCTCTCCCCCGTACTCTTTTCTTCTTGTTATTTTCTTCCTTTTATTTCTTCAACAAGTCAATTGCAATGAAAGAAAAGGGAGCTTGCAAATCTCTCTCTCTCTCTCTCTTTCTCCCTCTCTCTCTCCCTATCTGTCTCTCTCTCTCTCTCTCTCTCTCTCCCTCTCTCTCAATCCTTCACGTTGGGAAGAAGATGAAGAGGAGGAGGTTTGAGCTTCTTCCTGCTGCTGATTGTCTCCTGGTTCAGCGGGAGATAGTGTATGATCCACAACTGTGCGTCTCCCCCTTTTCTTTTCTTTTCTTTTTTTTGGACTGACCGCACCGCACCGCGCCGGGCCTCAGCGCAGCCGTCCCCCCGTATCGGAGCGCTGCTCTGCGTGGATCATGAGGGAGCTCGGCTCGGTGCGCTCCGGTCCAGGTGAGCTCTGTGCCGCCGCCGCCGCCGCTGCTGCTGCCGCTGCTGCTGCTGCTGCTGAGTCAGAGGCTGGAGACGCATAGGACAAACTGCCTTTGCGCACACCCAACTCCACGGTTTAAACAAATAAAACAACAAAACAAAAAAAATAAAAAACACACACACACAAAAAAATCAGAATAAAGGAAATAATCAGTAAATAATAAATAAAGTCTATGCGCAGAGAAGAGCCGGAGAGCGTTTCATCTCAGGTGTGTGGAGAGGGGGGGAAAAATGCGTAAAAGTTGGAATTTCTGTCGAGGATTAAAAAGCGCATGGAGTTGATTGTTAGCTGCGCTGGAAACTCATTCTCTCTTCGCCGCCTCTCTCCGTCCGGCGAGCAACAAGCACACGCATCTTCCCCCCGCAGCCGCACACACAAACTGCGCACACTGGTCCCTGCGCTTATAACCTGCCCTGCCTCAGAGCACTGTGGAGTAAAAACCCTAGCCTCCTTCTCCGCAGCCGCTGTTCTCCCTCTCCATTGCCTTAAAGGTGCAGGGGTGGGTGGGGTGGAGGAGGAGGTGGTGGTGGTGGTGGTGGGGGGGCGGGAGAGGATGAGGGGGCGCACAGCTGAGCCTCAGAAGGAGCGTTAAAAAAAAAAACCCTTCTTTTCTTTTGTTTTATCACAGAGACGACGGATCAAGGTGCCCCACTCAGAGATGGCAGAACTATTAACATAAGCAAGAGAAAATTAGCCCATGCAGGACATCCTCCTATGGTTTGCTGGCACTGCTGTGGTGTAGCAGGCTGGAGGATGGATGCTGAAGGAGGGAGGGAGGGAGGGAGGCAGGGAAAGGGAGTGATGTAGGCCACACCTGACTGGATGCTATGTAGGCATTTGGTGAAGGAGGGGGGGGAGGAGGGAAAAAAAAAGCTAAATTATCTTAATTGGAGGAGATCAAATCCTGTCTTTTAATGTGTTTTCTGGATAATTTATGAGCCCCAGGGGCGTTTCGGGGACCCTGCCAGCTTTACCCCTGCATTCATTAATTGACCTTGACAAATATAAGTAGCGACCCCCCCAATGCACCAGGGGGCATCAAACAGCGGCCATGTCAGACATCCACAGCCCCCTGCATGAGTTCATCTCTATTCAAACCACACAGGAGGGGGAGGCTGTGGATTATTGTGCGGAAACTAAACTGCTACAGGGAGGAGAGCGTGCAGAGTAAACGTATTTTAAGGGTGGCCTCCATTTTACACATTTTACAATTAACAACAGAGAGAAGAACACAGCTGGAATGTCAGGATTTTTAGAATGATTAATTGGACTACAAAGGGAAAACAGAGAGGATAAATATTTCTTTTCGAATCTTCTGCGAGCAAATCTCTGTGATATCTTTTCCAGACATGGTGTTATGATAAGAAAGTCACATTTGCATCACGCACTGAATGTGAAATGATTTTGCAGGCACTGACACTATAGCAACCGCGGTGACATCCACTGCAATGTGACTGTTTGAATTTAGCTTGGCCCATTTATGTTCAAAGGCGATCCGGGCTTTAGCCCTCCGCCCAGATACAGTATCTGTCTCTTAGACTCAGCATCCACATCAGACCTGCACATGAACATGCTCTGCACCAGGAATATAAGACCTGTCACTGCCTGTCTGGCCCATGCATGCGCTTCCAGCCAGGCATCCCCAAAATAAAACAGATCATTATCACCGACTGCAGCCACCCGAAATAAGATAGCAGAGAGGAAAACATGCACTGCTCCTCGCACATTGTATACAAAGTATGTTTTTTGTTTGTGTGGATTATGCCTAAACCCACTCCCTGTCAGTCTCCTTGGCTCCCAGCAGTGAGGAGGGGTTTGTTGTTCATCCAGTTATGGGGTTGTGTTCGCTGTAATGTGCATGACTCCTCTGTGCAGTGGTCTGCAGTCTGGCATTCTTAACAACCCAACAACCCTTTTCAAACGGATTATTCTTAGAAACTTGCTACATATTTTGCTTCAGCTGCAGGTGGCTAGGTAAGCTGGTTCCAGTGCTAGTTCGGAGCCAGAGTCTGACTTAGCACCAGTTCTTTGTGTTTCCACCACCTAAGCACCGACTCCAGGTGCTAAAAACTGGAGCTTAGCAAGAACCAACTCTTTGCTGGGCCAGAGCTAAGAACCAAGTAGGTCAGGGGATGGGGGCGGGGTTATGGTGACCAACCATCAACGGTGGAAAGGGACACACAGGCGGTAATTTGCGTCCTTTTTCACCAGGATGTCCCTGGTCCGATCGCAGATGTATTAGAATGACTCCCAGGACACACGGAAGTTCTGCACAAACTGTTGAACTGAAATCCGCTACAACTGTGTCCCACCAGTAGCGTGATCACGGATGTGCCCAAGCAATAGGCGACCTCCACCTCGCAAACAGCCTTAAGACCATCTATAGAGATAAACATAGATATTATCATCAACTTACTGTGTTTGTTTAACTGCTATGTAATGGATGCAAGCGTAGTCGTTTTAAAGTGATTCAATGACATGGCTCCAACTTGGGTCTTTGTCAATGGAAAAGCAAACAGGTTCTTAGGAGGAATGAGATTTGAACCAACTAATGCCAGCACTAGCACCTGGTTCTTCTTGGTGGAAAAGGGGTATGAGACTGCCAGCACATATAAGGTATCTCACTGGCTATACTGGCTAACACATCAACATCTACATGACTGATATTTCAATGTAGTGTTTCATCTTCACTAGAGTGGTGCCCATTTAAGATATATATCAAACAAACGCTGACCTAAATTGTTTTACAGTCCACACTGACTATGTTTGATTCATCGACTAATGTACCAACTGATTTAATTTGAATTATTCTAAGGATTAACCGAAGATATACCAAATATTTTATCCAAAATAAATATCAAAACTTGTCTCGTTAGTATTTGCTGTAACAGATGTGTCAGATACCAAATAAATAAAATACTGCACCTCTAATTCAAAAGGATACAAAGATTAATTTATTAACCGTACATCTTGACAACACTTCGCCTGAACTAGAGAATCAGTCTTTTTACTCAGGTGCTTGACTTTAGCTTAAACTATTTATGACTTGGATTCATTTCACCTCTGGAGTAAAACCTTGATCAGATACAACATTAAAAACAATGTAGGGCTGGTCCGAATAACAGTTTCTATGCTCCGGATATTCGGGTCCAATTATTGATGAATATCCGAATATTCAGCTTGAGTGGCGGCGGTGGCGGGGAGGGGCTATTTTATTTTATTCTAATGACTTAGAATAAAATTATGTTTCTTTATTTATTCACACAGTAAGTGACCGAGATATACCAGTGCTTCATGACAGTAGAGTAGAGTCGAGGCAGCGGGCACGAGTATTCGGATCTCAAAATTATTATCCAGATACCACCTCAACAACCGAATATTCGGATATTCAAATATTCGGATCCAGCCGTAAAACAATGACAGATGAAGCACATAACGCAGACAGGCACCAAACCCTGACAGCAAAAGCACAACCTGGTGGCTGTGGCCTCCACCAGTAGCACAATGCACCCTGCCGCATTTCAAGAACTGCTTGAGGAACATGACCAAGAATGAGGTATGGACGAGGTATTTTAAGCTGCAACTTGTAGGTCAACAACTTCTGTTTAACGCATATACATCTTTATATTTGTCGAGAACTGCTCAGACAAAGGACTCCAACCTCTACAGTGCACTTTGTTAAGTCTCCAGCAATACGGCCACCAAATATGAAGTAGATTGGACGAATGGTTGCCGAGAAAAGCCACAAACAGACACACACACACACACACACAGATTGTTTGATTTTGTGAGAATATGCGTGAGCTACCTTTCCCTTAATTGACACAATTTTCCTGTATTCCATGTATTTTTAGTGCAAACGTTCATGAAAACTATGTGGCACACCGACATATTTAACAGCTGCAGAATGAAAAAAACATAATTTAAACAGCCAAACAGCTATGCTACATGCTAACAACATATTAACAACTGACACACGTGTTGGTTTATGTTGTTGACAAAACACAAGCACAAACCTATTTGTTGATTTATTGCCTTTTGTTTTCTATTGCGATGTCTAATCACTCTGCCATATGGTAAATGATTCTCTTCAGTGTTCATCCCAGTGGACTGGAGCAGAGATTGGATTAAAATCACTCGCTGTATGGTCATAAAGAGCTCAATCCTCATTTCGTTAATCCGTACTTTAACCCCATGATATGTTGTGAGGTTATGATCAAATCAAAGGTATTATCTTTAAACCCTTCTGTTATTTACACATTAAACATTCACAGATGTTTCTGCAAGATGTGTTTTGCAATGACAAAGGGTTGTAGTACTTTGCCTTAATCTGAGATACAAAGATTTAATGTTTTTCATAACTTCATGTGTATCAAACACAAACAATTAAAAGCACTGATTCTTTTCTCAAACATTGCAGCATGATGGTGACGCGGACATGATTTTATACACTTCAGTGGTGGTGCAGCAGTTAAGTCCCTGGGCTACTGATCAGAAGGTCAGGGGATCAAACCCCAACGCGGCCACTGTTGGGCCCTTGAGCAAGGCCCTTAACCCTTCCTGTTCATACCATGCCTGACCCTGCGCTCTAACCCCAACTGGGATATGTGAAAACAACATTCGCATGTATTCGTGACAATAAAGCTTTCTTCTTTTTCTATAGTCTACAGAGAGAAAACTTATTTCTCTATTTCACAGTGGACTTTTCACCAGCGTGGGGTTTATTTGTCCCTTTGGAGGGACCTTGTGGTGCCGCTAGCTCCGCCGCTAGCGCTAAATCGCTGTGTTCGGCTGCTTTTGGGGAGGTTTGGAGGTTTTCTGTTACTTTGGCTGGTGAAAAGTCCACTGTGAAATAGTGAACAATGTGTGCCAAGCAACGTTTGTACCCCACAGTGGGTCTTCATCAGGCCACGGCACACAGCAAGGTCTGCTAACAGTGAGCTAACACTGGAGCTTTAGATACAAGATCCTTCCTCATCAGAAGTCAGACGGGTCACGGAGCCAAAACCAACAGGAAATAGAGAAATAAGTTTTCCACGGGTGTATTTTAATTTGAATTTCCATTTACAAACACATCTAATTAAATCGGATAACGGATAATGGATAATGAATAATGAATTAGGGCCCGTTTTCCGTTTTTCATTTTGTATTATCACTGAAAATAACGGGAAACGGTTTATTTATCGTTTTTATTTTGAAATCTCAAAATAAGAAAACGAATGGCCGCGACGTACACAGACCGAGAACATATGACTAGGGATTAGAGTATCAAACTTTAAGAATGGGAATCTACTCGTTGTGTTGTCTGATGTGTATGCTTCCTTTTCTTCAATGCTTAGACATTATATTGGAAATGAAACAACATAAGGCTAGCCATGCTATGGGCTTGATGAGGCTGTAAGAACAGCACCATTATAAAAGGCACATCTGTAAAACTGTCCAGTATTCATTTTATCCAGTTTATATTACATGTATTATTTACAGTGTTCATCATAACAGTTTATGCTAATTAGCACTAACCACAAAGTTGTCCAATTACGCCATAAATGTCATTGGTTGTCCAGGCATTAAGTAATAAAACAATGAATTACTCAACATAACATTTTGACATTTTGTTCCACTGGTGGCTCTAGGTGAAAAGTCAAAGGATCACTGGGGACCAATCAATCCAACCGACCTAATGAAGCTGAGCGTTTTCTTTGTTTGCTCCATTTTGGGAACCACCATGTTGTCTCTTAACTCCTGGTTGCTGTTCCCGACAAAAGTCTTGGTTGATGACAAATGACTATTTTTTAATTAATCAGTTAATTGTTTGCTCTATAAAATGTCAGAAAATAGTGAGATGACCATCCACAAGTAGCATTCAGTGAAAAAACAGACAATTTATCCCATCAAACAATACCCTGAACATACAGAAATGTAGAATAATAGTCATGAAGACAAGGGAGAGAAAGTTGACAAGAGGTTATCGATACTGCGAGTGAAATGCGAATACAACAGCAAGCCTGAACTCATTATTAAACACAGAGACTAGAAAAAAGCCTAGAAATATTTCACACGGCACATATTGTGACTAACAACTGTCACGTCTTGGGTGTCCAGGCTGGAACAAAAACACTCAGTAGCTTATTTTTACTGGAAACTAATGTACAGCTGTAATGAGCAGAGTACAGAGATAGATTTTGATCTTTATTCTTAATTTTAAATTATGTTTCATGAAGTTACAGATGTAAAAGTCCCCCCATTTTATAATCTTAAAAAATAGAAAACTGGATGCTAAAGTTTGGCCTCCCTTACACTTGTAGAACTGGACTTCATTTGGCCCTGATGGACTCATTCGGACTTGTAACAGAGGTCAGAAATGGTCATTAGGAATCATCAGCTAATCTGTGACTCTTCAAACCTTGATGTGACACTCAACAACCAAAGGCTCCTCTCGACAGCTGACTGAAGATCTGAAACAGTTTGCGGTTTCTGCTGTCTGAAATGTCGATAAAAATGGCAGTAAAGGGGAACTATGGACATCAAGACAAGATCTGGAAGAGGAAGAAAACTTTTGGACAAAACTGCTAAAAAAGCAAAGTAAAAGCTCTACAAGAATCCAAGAGGCTTTAGCTTACAGGAGTGGTGATTTACTGGTCCACTGTTCAGCGCTAAGTCAACATCTGAAGCCTGCAAAGCAACATCTGGATGAGCCAGAGTGGTTTCGGAAACAGGCGCCGTGGTCATATGATGTTCAAACTGAGAAAAAAGGGAGAACATCTCACAATCATGTATCATGAAGGTGGAAATATTTACTATGGGGTGGTGTGGCAGCCAGCAGAAAAAACACTGCAGAGGGAGGGGGATGGATGGGTTCCACTAAATATCAGCAAATTCCCGATGCAGATGTCAAGAAAGGAAAAAGAGTCCAACTTCTACAACAGGACAATGATCCAAAGCAGACCTCAAAATCCACCATGAACTACTGACCTGAAAATCATCAATATCAATACTCTCTATGGCAGTGGTTCTCAACTGGTCCAGCCTCAGGACCCGCTATGTCTCTATTAATAGCGGTCGCGACCCAAATTGTTGAAGTTTGCTGTTTTTGTTAACGAATGAAGCTTTTTTGGGTGTAGCTTCAACGTATTTTGATACAACTTGGGGAAATTTTGGCTTATTTTTTGCTCATTTTGGAATATTTGGACCCTTTTGGCCAAGTTTTGGGCATATTTTGGCCCATTTTGACAGATTCTGAGCACATTTTTGAATATTTTTGGCACGTTATAGCATAAATTTCTCGTGTAAGCATGCAGAGCCAAATCTAGAGGTTAATATTGGGCAACGACTGGTTTCACCACCACTAAATATCCTCCTATTGAAAGCAAACTGTGTCATAAGAAACATGTCCTTTAAAATTAAACACTTTATACCACTACTTCTTTAAGGGGCGGGGCTATGCTTCTGTGACCCTCTAAAAATGGCTTTGCGACCCACTTTTGGGTCCCGACCCACCAGTTTGAGAACCACTGCTCTATGGTATAGGTTTGTAACTCCCAATTCAATATAATGTACATATTTAAACAAGTGCTCATTAAGAAGCCAGTGTACAGCAGGGACTAATAACATCCATGAGTCACAACTACAAAGAGCTGGCTTCCTAAATGGAAACTTTAATGGATCTTATTAACAAAACACTCTTAAGTATTTTGGTTATATTGAAACAACCTGATAAAGTGTCTGATAATGTCTTAAACATGACCAATGATGGCCGGATCATCTCAATCTACAACTCATTAGGAATGACGGAGCTTTGCTGCCCGGGTCACACTGCTGAATAATTCAAACCACGTCAGGAGGAAGAAATGCAGGTACAGCAGTCAACCATACATCCTGAGACCCTTAATTTATCAGATTATTTTGGGAATCCAACTCTCTGCCCATAAATGCTGAACAGAACGAGAGACGAAGTCACAATTCAAACGTAATGAGTCGACATGTCTGCAAAATAAAGAAATTGAGAAATCGAGTTCCCTTTGAGAGTAATTAACCGCCATTAGAGGATGAAAAGATGCTGCGTCTGCTTGAAAATAATGTGCCATAAACGTCCCACCAGACATGACAATCATCTGTCTGCTCCTCCAATCAAGAAAAAGCAACATCTGCAGCGTTTTCTGAGCACCTAGTGAATGTGTTGTATTTTACCAAGGTAACACTTGATGGAAAAAGAAAAAGAAAAAACAGACCTAAAAATAAAGTTACAATTATTAGGATTATTTTCATTTATAATATATATATATATATACACTAATAACAATTATGCTCACCAGCAGTTTAAAATCTGTTCATACCAGATGTTAGGCTCCCAGTTATCCATAGAAAACAACCCATAAATGTTCTTTGCTTTATTTAAAGTTGTTTTTTCCTGCATGGTGATTGACTGATGGAATACTAATCAACTAGAGACGTATTCAAAACACACCTCTGCTTTGCTACAGGTGAACTTTAAACCTACTTTCCCTTGTCTGTCAGCTGGTTCCTTTAAAGGACAGAGAACTGCACAACTGCTTGGTGGGATCCTGGTTAACAAGGCTGAAAAACACTAACTTTCCCTTATTGGTTTCCATAATCACCTTGCCTTGTAAGGCAGTGACCAATTGAGTGGACAGAGCAGAGCTCCTTGATGGCCCACCTTAGCAGATCTATTCATTGATTCCACTCATTGACTACTTTGCATCTCACGGCTCAATGCTCTCCTGTCCAGTCTTGATTGAGTGGACAGCAGGGTCATCTGGAGGTAATACTGGGATTTTTGGTCTTTTAAATTTAAACTGCAAGCAAAGTTTTATTTATATTGCGCTTCCTAAAACATAGAGCTACAAAGTGGCGCATACACACACACATACACACACATACACACATGTCTACCAGGCCAAGAGTGGCCCGTTGCCCTGAACCCCTCAACAGAGGCGAAGTGTTTCTGATTATTTTGATAAAACAAAACTCAAATAGAAAATTGTCTTCTAAGGCCTTTATTCATAATGCAAATGCAAATATACATTTTTTTGAATTTTAAAAAACCAACCATGAGGGGACCGTCAGCCCTGACCGACATTTACATATCAAAGAGGGGACCTCCAAAGCCTGCAATGTCAGTGTGCGTTAATGCATCTGAACTGTTGCTAAGTCTTTTAAAAAGTGTTACTCTAAAGTTTTAAACTTTTAAACATCTCACCCCATACGAATATTATAAAAGCCCTTTGATCCCCTTGTTTAATTAGTTATTCTTACAAATCCTTGACTGGTTTGACTTGGTTACTTGGTTGCTGCACTAATGTCATGCACTTATCAATTACTGAAAGAAAACCTACCTTATTCTTATATATGCACCTACATTTCATACATATATATAATACAGGTAAAATATTTGTAAATAAGTATTTTTTGAATTTTAAATACTTTCTGACAACAAAGTGCTTCTCACATACAAAAATAGCCAGATTCATAACATGTCTGAGTTGATCACTGAGTGATTCACAAGATTTACTGCATACAGGACATTCCTGTTGATCCACACTGGCAACATAGAATTTTAAATGCATTGTTTACACTGCATTGGCAGGTTTTGACATACTAAATATGACAATGTATTTCAGATTTTTAAAGAGAAATTGATATTCAAACTGTATGCATTGCACTTTGCAGCATGATTTAAGCTTTCTGGCTCCCTAATGTAATCTAACGTCAGTCAATGCTGAGAGGTGAAGATTTTTACAGTAAAAAGGTAATTTTAGGATCCTGAGGTCTATTCTCAACTGACCTTTATCAACTTACAACAAAAACAGTTAACCAGAAATGGACAATGATATCAGCATGTCATGAGTAGTGGCCAAAAAAGGTTTTGAAAAAAAAATGTCGTCATTGGTCCAAAACGAACACCTGACAGGTTAAAAGTTTTACTTATTTTGTTGGAAAATGTTACCTAAAAAAAATGACATGTTTTACACTGACGTTGCAGTAGTTTTCTTATTTTGTATAGTAAATGTGTATTTTATGAGTCATCAAGATAAGGGTAAGCTTAAAACATAGTAAAATGCTTATTCGACTATAGGAAAGACCTGATATTCTCTGCAATTAGGTGGACAAAATAAGTACATTTACAGTACATTTATTGGTAGTGGTGATCAGCCAAAGTAAGCTGCAAAATATTGGCATATCAAATATCAGCAAAATTCCAATATCTTGTATTCCTACACTTAATGAAATTTTTCATTATAAAATTGATCAATTAATTACCTCCACCAAGGAGGTCATGTTTTTGCCTGCATTTAACTGTTTGTTTGTTTGTTTGTCTGTTACACGAAAAGTTAAGAATGGATTTTAATGAAATGTTCAGGAAAGGTGGATAACGGGACAAGGAACAGATGATTAGATTTTGGTGGTGATCTGGATCACTGTCTGGATCCAGGAATTTTTTGCAGGATTCTTTAGTATTGGGAGATAGGACAATGTGCATGGATATGTGCACATAACTCCATAAAAAATGGCCAGGTTGCTTGGCAAAAAATACAGGATAACTTCCCGGTAAATTCTACAATTTGATCCGGAAAAAATTCCAAATACTACCATCCAGAACAGGAAAAACTAGAGGGCCTGTGGAATGGTCATCACTGTAAGGTAACAGATGAAGATCCAGACATGCAGCCGACACCAACATGTAGCTGAGACTCTGCTGAATCAGGAGGATCCAACAGATCTGTTGTAGAATCAGCAGCTATGGAGCTGGATCCAGAAGAAACCACCATTACCCAGAAAGAGATTCTGGTGAATAACTATTGAACTAATGATGATATCAAAGTGAATCCAAATGTTAAGGGTTTGTTTTCTGGGTCAAGGAATCTAATAATGTAGATAAAACAATCCTGGGACGATTATTTCTGGGTGTAAATCCCAATATGAAGGTGAAATGAGCTGCTTGGTGGAGGTCTGCGCTCTCCGAGTGCTTTACTAGTTGTTAAATTTATCTTACTTGCAATTAAAAGAAGCTCAACAAAATTTTGTTCTGCTAAACCTTTTCAAATGATTGATTCTTTACATTTTCTGTGCAAATTTACAAAACCTCTTTACGCTGACCTTATCAGTCCCTGACAGTCGACAACAGAGATTCGATCAATCACCATCAGTTTCCTGATTAATCCCACTTTACACATTTGCTCCTGAAACATCCCTTCAGGAAAAAAACATGTTGATGGTATAGCTGTATTTTTTTACCCAGCACTGTGTGAGCATTAATGCTGCAACATTAAAAAGGGATCTTCTGTGTATGACATCATTTGAATTATCAAGATCCTAATGTAAACTTCATCATCTTCATTATAGATGTCATAAACTAATAATGAATGTTCAGAATTAAAATCCAATTTAATTCTCCCAACATTTTTGAAAAGGATAAAACACTCTAATTTCATATTCCGCAATATTTATAATATATATGACTTGTTCCATCTTACAGGACTTTCCACTGTAGAGGCCTGTGATGTGTTTACGATCATCCTATTGTGATGTTACACTGATTGGAGACATGTGGGAAGCAAGAGACTGGGCGACTGTCATTCACAGAGCAATAGTAAACATCTTTGAGTTTGACTCTTCTGGTCCGTAACTGTCCAACATGGGGTGGCAGCGTTGCTTAGTAACCATAGCACATGACTGACCTTATCGGTGCGGTCATAAAAATGTATGAAGTCCTTCTATTCATTTTCCCTTCTCTGCTGTGCTCTCCCTCTCTCTCACACGCACACACACAGATACACACACAATTCAGATGAACACATCATAAATGCATTGTTCTTGTGTGTGTGTGTGTGTGTGAGAGAGAGAGAGAGAGAGAGAGAGAGAGAGGGAGGGAGAGAGCGAGCGAGCAGCAGGGTGGTAATGAAGGGCTATACCTGACACATGCCACAGACGGCATCAAGCAGCATGAAGAGAGTGAGGTGGGGGAGAGCATCCAGTGGCAGGAAAATCAGCAGCCACTAGCTACACAGGAAAACAGCAGAGGATGCAAATATGAGAGCAAGTTCACCTCCACTCAATTATTCCTATCATGCTAATAAAGAAAAAAACATACAGATACAGATTTAAAATATATAATGATATTAGTGTCCTTCAGCAGCAAATCTCTGTGATCTGCTTAGTTGATGCAAATCTGTCTAGTTTACAGTGTCTTAATCTGGGTTTAATCCGCCGAACATATTTATTGAACTGACAGAGTATTATGCCGTAGCGGCTGTGTGTGTTTTCCAATGCATTTATGAGCCAGGAGCAGCACTGATGTTTCCACACAGGACGTTAAACGCCACGTCTGTCAGCTCACTGACACGGTATCACAGCGACTGACTTTCTTGCAAAGTGCTGCTCTGCTGTTCCCACAGGGAGCACAGATGTTAGCCTTGCTGTCGCCGCCGTCGCCATCTTTTCGCCCTGACAACATCTGCACAGCTGTGTTGCCGGCTGGAACGCCACAGCCCGCTCTTGAACTGTTGACAGCTAGGGGCAGGTCGGCACAGATGGCAGGAGGGGGTGTCAGGGGACTGGCACCGGGTGGGGGGGGTGGATGGCAGGTAGAGAGCGGGGCTCCCATCTGGCCTTGGTGCTGGCGATCTGCCCCAGGGCATCTTCAATGTTTCCTCGACAGAAAGCCTGTCAGGAGTTGGAAGTCACCTTGCGCAAAACGCTGTACTCTCTGGGAGGTTTCAGGGGAGTTTAGAGGGGCGGGAGGGGAGTTCAAACGCTGCAGTCTATAATAATTTCGACAGACGTCAGAAGGAAAGCAATGGGAACTAACTAATCATCATTGTATGCTGCAATCCTTCAACATTCATGGATTGTTAAGGTAAGAAGCTGTGTTCTGTCATAAAGAGTTCTCTGGGTTTATTTGAACACAAGGTGGGAATAAAAACATGCTTGTTACGCACAACAAACAGACAACAAACATGACAATCATGCTGCATGGCGACAGACATAATGAAATAAACAGCAATTTTAGGAAACGGGTGATTAACGTGTGCAAATTTCACCAAAATCTCTAGAAAAACTGCCAGGATAATGAAAAACTTGTGAGTTTAGTTCTCAAAGAGCTGCTGCTCATTAGCAACTGCAAAAAGAGATATTAGGGCATTACCAGGTACTGTACTGTAATATGTTACTCCCTTGATTCATATAGTACATTTACCACTAAATTTACTGAATGCAATGATATCTATGTGTATTAGGAAATGCCACAAAACTAAGTCTGTACCTACAGTTTAGAGGTTTAATGTAGCTTTAATGTAGTAATGTCTAGTTTAGGACAAAAGATAATGTCTCTGAATTATAACTTCCATTGGGAGTCATTCTGTACCTCCAAACTTCCTACACCCCATTGTGATCAAGAATCAACAGGATGCAGTGGAACAAGTTTGATTGACAGAGGCCCCACTGCACAAGCCAGAGTACCCAAAGGATCCAGTGCCCTGGTCCTGGTTCTATACCCTATAGGACACCCTGAGAGGTCCTCTTGTCCATGTCCAATGGTTCAGAGCATTTTAGGGCACATAAAGGGGACCAACACAATATTAGGCAGGTGGTCATAATGTTATGCCTGATCGGTGTATATCCTGGCACTGAGAATGCTGTTTAGTTTAAAAGAACATTATTTTCTTGAAACAAAGAGTCGGCTGATCAAAAATTAATCACTCACCGCTACTAAAGCTTCTTTACATAATTAGTAAAAATGCCAAATATTCCTCAGTCACAGGTTCACAAAAAAATTTAATTAAGGTGCATAAACATGTTGTTTTTTTAATGTTGTACGGGCTGAGCAAGAGCAAACATGAATTCATCAAGAAATATAAAGTATCACTTTAATTAAAAGCTATGTTTATATGCAAGTCTAATACATTTAGAAAACATCTGGCATGTTTTTATAGTTGGGTTGCACAGTGGCTCGGTGGTCAGCAGCGTCGCCTCACAGCTAGAAGATCCCCAGTTCACGTCCCGGTTAGGACGCCTGGGATCTTTCTGTGTGGAGTTTGCATGTTCTCCCTGTGCAGTGTGGTTTCTCTCCAGCTTCCTCCCACAGTCCAAAAACATGCTGAGGTTGATTGATGATTCTAAATTGTTCGTAGGTGTGAATGAGAGTGTGCTTGATTGTCTGTCTCTATGTGTAGCCCTGTGATAGACTGGTGACCTGTCCAGGGTGTCCCCTGCCTTCGCCCAAGTCGACTGGGATAGACTCCAGCCCTGCCGCGACCCTGCAGAGGATTAAGCGCTGTATAGATAATGGATGGATGGATGGATGTTTTTATAGCTGTTGGGGGGTTGCGGTCTGAGAAATTAGGGTTACACTGAAATGTTTTTAAATTGTAAAAACAAAAGTTATCAGTGGTAGTCATAGCAGTCCTGTATATGCTTTTCTTCATTTTCCACCTCATGTGTTGCACTTCCTTGAAAATTAAGAAAATGTTTCACTGCTGACTCAAGAATTAAGTTACAGGCCCTCCAAGACCTTCCTGAAAATGAAACATCGGACAGGAGAGGCTGACTGAGCAGACCTGCGGATCACAATGGCCGCGGAAGGCAGCATGGGGCGTCGCTCAGTGGGGGCTCTGGGTTTGACCTGGACTGGCTGTCCAGGGCAGAGGGCCAGCGCACAAGAAAAGCGCTTTACGGATGGAGCATGTGGTCAGGTCATCTCTTCTCCTTCTCTTCCCCCGCCCCCCTTAATCCCAGTCTAAAGCTCCCTCCCTTCCTCCCTCACTTCGCTGTCCCTTCCTCCCCTCCTCTTCCTTCTCCTCACCTCGACCCCCCTCCCCTGTAACGGCATATAGCTAGGAAATGCCACCAGATGCCCAGTGTCTAAGACGGGCATTATGTTCTTAGAGGATGTCCTGGTAATTCTGGTTTTTGCCAGGCTGCTGATTATTGCCATGTTGTCTAGGAAGTGGAGGCAGCACACAAGACAACAGGTAGCCATCTCTGCTGGCTGGGTCACATGGTCTATGCAAGTCTATGCAAAACAAGACCATAACACACCCCAAGGGGACATGTGTCTGTTTGTAGCGTATAGGGAAGACATGAGATTCACATTTGTGGCATAAACAGACAAATACAATGCACAGGAAGACACACAGATGAATAAATAATTATAATGTTTGTGTACTCATTGTTATTAGTAGCATTCGGGAGGATAACTAAATGGTATTCAGGGATATCTAAACGAGAGTGCACAAACAGCAGCATTTAGTGTTGTATTTTATAACATGTTACTCATCAAGAATTTAAAACCGGAGGAGCAGGACTTCATTTGCTGTAAGAAAACGTGTCAATCACGGGGACTCGGGTAGAAAGTGGTTTGTCAGACCCTGAGGGGGCCACACTGACCTAAATACAAAATTGTCAACAGCAATACTACGCTGACCGACCAAAGGAGAACCACCGGGGAAACAAACGTTTGACTCCACCGGTTAACGTTCCTCAACGGGGGGGAATCTACGTTTCCACATGCAGATTTAATATTTCAATACGGTAAACAAAATTAGGCTGATGTTTTCTGTAAGCAAAATACATCCTGAGAGACTAAGACGGATGTGTTTTTACTGTCCAAGAAGATCCCGTCAGTAACTAGCTGTCTTACTTGTAAATCCCTCTGTTATGTCTATTGTTTACTAGAGCGAGGGGTTCAGACAGATGTTTATCAGCTCATTGTTATTGATGTATTTTTACTGTTTTTTTTTTTTACATAACGGGTGAAAAGAGATTGTTAAGATTAAAGTATAACCTTTCCAGTAAAGAGGATTTCAGAGCATTCAGCTCATCAGTGGTGGATTCACGGGGCTGAGTCAGTGAGGACTGATCCCACCATGTGGTCAGGGGTGGTACTGCAGCGGGAGGACAAACTAGGCCTGTGCAACGTGAAGACTGTGGAAACCAGGCTGACTTGTTCTTGTTATAGTGATGTACAGTCCTTGCAATGAATAGCTATTGAAAGAATGACTTTAATGTGTTTTGATGCCTTCAGCTGGATGCAAATTGTACATGATTTGTAGAAGTTTACATACTATAATTAGAATCTAATTAAAGAAAGAAGTGTGTTTTAATACTGAAACAGGTTTTGATCCAACCCTGTGGTTATTTCAATGAACATATTTGCAATATTCTGTTCTTTTTAACTTTTACCTTCATCTGCAGGATTGTGTTCTTGAACATATATAGTTTTTATCCCCGTGAAAACACTTAATAATCAAAAAATCTTATGTTTGTATACAAAAAGGGGATTTTCCTTTAACAAGAAATTTGATTCCAGGACTAAAATAAGCCGTCAGTAGTATCACAGTCATTTCTACTTACAGTTAATTTCACGTCCAGCTTCCTTGACAATCTCTGTCAAATTAAACTGACAGTTAAAATTGCTAACTGCTCTGCACGGCTGTGGGTTTGTTCTGTCTCGTTAGCCACTTGAAAGACTGCATAGTGGTTCAAACAAACCGAATAGTTTTTACTCATGGATTGTAATCGAGCACAAGTACCTTGAAAATATACTCGTTTACAGTTTATGAGTAAATGTACTGAGTTGTTTATAATTTACAGCAGCATTATTGTTGTTTATTGCTTTATACCTTCACATTTTGCAGCAATTACTCTGCTGTCTTTTTTGTTTGCATGATTTAAAGGATTTGCTGGAATTACTTTGAACTTTGGCTTTTCAAAGGCTGGATTTTGTTTTTCTAAATTAGATTTTTTTTAATATTCGCGATTAACACAAGATTATAATGCAGGGGAAAATTGTTAATGACTAAATTAAAAATTTATATTTAAACTGCTCTGAAATTTGGTTTGTGGCTCAACCTTTTTAGCTGAGTATCTTATTTATTTTAAAATACAAAAGATATTGGTATTTAATCTACAGTAATATTTCCAATATTTTTAGAATGTAATAGAATATTCTTTATTGACCCAAACTGGTGGAAATTTAATTGTGACAGCAGCACCAAAAAAAATCTAAGAAGAAATGTAAGAAAAATAGCAATAATTAGATTATAAAATGAGTATGTACACAAACAAATAAAAATAATATTTAAGTAATAGAATAAGGATGTACACAAAAAAAGGATATAAATATAAAAATCACTGCAAAAAATTGCTGTGCAATGACCTATATATATATTTTAAACATTATATATAAAAAAATATTTATTTATATGGAGAGAATCTATAGGCAAATTTGTTTGGTATTTGTGCTTGATAAATTATTTAAATTAACTTAAAAATAAATGTAATACCACTAATAATAAAAATTAACATATAAAATTAGATTTAATGTTATTAATGTAACTACCTAGTAGTAAAGAAGGTGAAGAAGCTTTGGTTCATTCATCTACAACTGCTAACACGTAATACTTAGGTATTTATTTGATTTTACTTGTACATATATATATATTTATGTTCTCATAATGTGATTTCCAGTGCCTACAACAACTCATGCTGCTGCTGTAAGGGACTGTCAACAGAATTATATTGTATTTTTACGAACACTGATAATAAATGCATCTTAATACTTTCTTATCCTCAAGTGTGAGATGTCCATCTCTGTAGATGAGTTCTGAAGCCAATTTTGAGCCAGGTTATTAGAATTTACAGTGAGTAGTGACTATAAATGTGATAAATACCAAAGTGGAATGTTAGCCATTGATCCACAATACTAATAAAACTGATTACATGCTTGACAGCCAAAAAAAGGGGAGTAAACTGATTCTAATTGTTTGCAATGACAGTGACATTAGAGCGATTACACTTGCAGAAAAAATAAATCAATGGAGACTTTGCCTAAACTCCAGTCAGTAAATTTTACATGTAGAAATTCCTCTATGACCTTTGCTCTGCGTATAAAAGCAGCGTCCACAAGTGCTTGTGTTGTGAGCTGGGCTGCACCCGTAGCTCAATACTGGTTGACCTACAAAACCAGTGATAGTGCTGATGTTCATCACAACCGCAGGACCCTGGTGTGTCGTAAAGACTCATGCTGATCTGAGAGTCTATGAGGCTTGACGCGTGACATCGACCTCACGAAAGAACGAAGTGGTGGTGGTGGTGGTGGTGGGGGTGGGGGGTAGATAAACACATAACTGCCCAGTAACAAGGGCTCTCTCCTCATTGGCTGCACAAGAATGTTGCATTGATCATACTCTTTGTGCAAAAATGACACATGTGGTTTTGATCCATGCACACACAGGCAGGATTACAGTAACATGCTCGCTACACAGCAGTTTGTGTGTGTGCGCATCCACACTCCGAGGCTTAGACGTGCACAAACGCGCACTTTCCATCACACACAAGCACACATATCACAGCCGCACACTGACAAAGTGTTGGTGAGAACTAGGGCAGAATCACACCAGTAAGCCTCTTTTTTAGTTAAATATCCTCTGAGTATTCAGTTTTTTCTTCCCCCCCCACCCCATCCAAGATTAGCACTTAGCCCCTAGTAACAGTGCTGTCATTTTGTTGTTACACGTCACCCACCATGGTTCATACTTAATGTCAACATTGTTTCCTCTTCAGTGACTGGCTGTGGTTTTAAATTAAGAGCATCATCTTGGGAGGACATTTTCATCCTGGACATTCTTTGGTTGGCGCTTCTGACTGAAAACAGAACACTAGATAGGACTTATTGATCATGTTCGGATTGCAGGTAGAGCAAATTTTAATTTACTTATTTTGTAAGTAAAACATTGAAACAATGTGTAGCAACCAACAACTTAATACCATTTTGCCAATAATGTAATAAGTTATTACGTCAATGGCCTAGCATTAAAAGAATCCTTTGAAAATGTAATAACTGCAGCCGATAATGGGTTAGGGTTACATCAATAAAACTGCATTTCTTGGAAATAAAAGACTTTTTTGCAGTTTTTTTGCAGTTTGCTCATCGAAAATAGGTGTAGTGGATGTCATAGTGGTTATATTCATTCATCAAGGATGCGTCCCATGTAGCTCTCACTCTTCTTAATTATGGCTGTAAGAGCCAATCTGAGAATTATTTGTTGTACAAAATCTTTATTTAGAATATTTTTTATTTGCTTATATATGTAAATTCATCATTTCATGTCAATGTTGCATTGTCAAATGAATTTACCACATTTTTTTTTTCTTGGAAAACGTTTCATTAAAACTTTTAATTCAATCATTTCTCAAGGAAAAACGATTCACTCCTCACTTCAAACTGTATTTAAATCACTGGACTGGCTCTATAATGGCACTCAACTCCAACATAGAACACAAACACTCATTTAGAAATATATTATGTACATTATTGGCTCAAAAGCTTTACGACATTATTGACAAGTTATTACGTTTTTGGCTTTATTACATTTAATTACATTACATTACATTACCTTACTGGTTGCTACATCATGTCTAGGAAAAATGGCCCAGTTCTAACATTTTACATTATATATTTTTTAAGTAATGTCTCATGGTTATTATTTGTATTTCTATATCGTATATGCTCTTTTACAAGAGGTGTGACAACAGACAGCCATGATTTTTCATGCATACAATGATAGTAACTGAATTACTTGTGTGCTCACATCTTAATTACAATTACAGGTTGATAGGTTGTATATGCTTACTAAGATGAATATAGTATACTGAAGCCTTTATCTGCTAAAATAAGGCAGGAAATCAGGACACCATTCAACTGAAAACAGAGGAAAAAATAAAACTTAAGTCTTAATAAAATGGGAGCACTTGAAACTTCCAGTGCACATAAACTGAGAATCGACTTTTCAGTGAAGTAGGAGACATCACTTTTTGGAAAGAAAAATAATAATAACATTTGCATATTGACAGATTTAAGCTTTCTAAATGAAACACAGACAGTAGATATCCTTTTGAGTAGCTAATTAAACTTCTTTTGTTGAGAAAACATATCAGACAGAGTATTTAGACATCCTACAAGCCCTAAGCTATTTTTACTAGTTTTACTTTTTAGCTTGGTCGTTAGAAGGGCTGGAAACACATGCTGTATGTATTTTTTATAGTAGCCTAGGTTATCCAGATGATTCATTGTTTGATACGATAATACTTGCAGATTTTCTTTATTAGCCATTGTATGAAAGTTAAAAGAAGCGTTTCTCACCATAAAATGATGAGAAACAGCCATAACTGTGCTAATTAGACTAGAATCTGGCAACATCAAGACCATGATGGTGGAATAGAACTAAATATGGTATGTGTTTTGTTCTCAACAGGAAAACAACATTAATTTACTAAAGTGTTCACATACAATAGGCTACTTGCAGAGGTGACATACCAGGCATCATCCCCACATCTTTGCTCTATAGTTTTAAAAAGCGTGCCACCTTAAGCGTTGTACCATATTGTATATATATAGTATGTATCATAAATTCATGTTTAATAATATCACTGGTATTATAACACTTTCTTGACTGTAAAAACAGAACTGTGGGTACATTATCCTCCATGTCATAGATTTATATATATAAATTCATCATCTCATATGTGTACATATCCATATGTAAACTCACCTTATCATAACTGTACTTATCCATGTGTAAATTTCACCATATCACAATGTGCATATTCATATGTAGATTCATCACACCTAGTATATTGTCTCTGTGTGACCTTTTTCATTATTACATCTTTATTTTTTAGCCCTGTTGCACTTTTTGTAATTCTTGTGCTTCTTATCTGTATCCAGCTGCTGTAACAAGTTAATTTCCCAGGTGAGGGATCAATAAAGTTTATCTTATCTTGTCTTATAACCTGATAACTGGATAACGACAGAATTTTATCACTTATTAAATTCACGTCACAGGGCCTCTGTTTAGCTCTTCGAGTTAAGGCATTACCACATGGGCATAGTCCCTCGGCAGTTCTCATGGGTTCGAGTCCGGCTCAAGACATGTCATTCCCCTCTGTCCCCCCTTTCACTCCGTCACTCTCTCTGTGTCAACAAAATGGGAAAAACTCTCTCCACAAAAATACTTAAAAAAATTAATGTCACATTTCCAGGCCATCTGAAACCAATGAAGAGCCTTCCTATATCTTAAATCATCAAGGATCTGTGCCATGCTTCAAAACTAAATTCAAGACAGAGACGAAAGCTGCAGAATTATAACAGGAATAACCCACGTTACCGCTGATCAGCTGCGCCTGAAGTTTCCTGAAACACACAGGCAGGACAATCTTTCTTACAACAATCCAGAATCTGTTCCGCGCAACAAGCTGGAAGCAGCTCCAGTACATGAAAGAGCGCCCCCCTCTTTTCTAACGTGTGTCGTACATCTCGCCATGCAAAGCCTACCCCTCGGCTGCAACAGTGAGTCTGAAGAGCTAATTTAGGGATCTGCTGAAAAGACTGTTTGCTCAACACACCGGGGTTCCCTGGCCTTCCCACGCCTCATTTGAGAGGCAACAAGAAAAAAGGCAAATAGATGAAAGGCGGTCCCCACAGTTGGAGATGATGCAACAAGGGTCCTCACGCTAAGCAGGCAGCTATTCAAATGAGTGGCTAATTGTGGCATCTGTTAACCCATTGAAGAGGTGTCAGTGCAGTATCATGGGCCTGTTAATTGGTACAAACAGGTAGCAGATGCAGGCTCTGGGATTGAGCATCTGCCAACTAGTGAGCCAACCTCCGTGAGCAGCGATTAGACAGCCGAGCTGATGGAGGGAGATCAGAAAGGAGGAGGAGGAGAGGAGGAGGAGAGGAGAGGAGAGGAGACATCTGAGAAAGTTCAGAAAAAGATAAAAACAAATCAATGAATATATATTACCCAATAACAGTTTCAAAGCTACGGGTTTCCCTTCAAGAAAGATTTATTTTCTTTCAAAGTATTTGTGGATAAAAACCAAAAATAAAACACTTAATAACGTCACTTTTAAGTATCCTAGAAATATATAATAAATCTGACTAGAGACTTGGACACTGTTTGAGACCTCAAAATCATCATATTGAGAAAAACTGCTTTTATCATTTCGCATTTATCACTATATTAGGACATATTGGTGAAATGCAATCACAATCCTACTAGGATATCACAGAATAAAAAGATGGGGAGAATGTAATCTAATAAACACCAATAAACTGCATTAATAAATGAAAGTAAAGTTGAGGGCCCCACTTCTGTGATTATAAGTAAATAATAAATACGTCATGTCAACTTTCTGCCAGCAGATGGTGCTGTTTGGGTATCAGGAGGACATTATTTCTGTACTGAATCATACACACAAACTTCATATTAGACTGCTTCTGTTGATGAGACTTAGACACCCAACTAAACATTGTCCCACAACAAACACACTCCCTCATGCAAATGGAAATCCCAAATGTCACTGGTCTACTCCTGCAGGAAAATGCACCCCACCACATGGAAAAAACATCAAACAATCAGGAACATGTTGAGGAACATGACAATGGCCCAACATGTTGATTTGACCTCCAAACTTCCTACACCTCATTCTGATCAAGCATCAACAGGATGAAGTGGAACAAGTTTGATTGACAGAGGCCCCACTGCACAAGCCAGAGCACCCAAAGGATCCAGTGCCAACGTCCTGGTTCCAGACCCCATAGGACACCCTGAGAGGTCCTCTGGTCCATGTCCAATGGTTCAGAGCATTTTGGACCACATAAGGGGGACCAACCCAATATAAGGCAGGAGGTCATAATGTTATGCCTGATCAGTGTTTTAGTCTTATATAACAAGAGATATCATGTGCTGCTGACATGCTGCCTATTTTATAGTTATGTGAATGTTTCTGACTGAAATACACAACAGCTCTTTTTAAATTCAGTCATTCATTTTGACATTGACAACGTTCCTCTGGCGCTACCCCCCCCCAAAAAATATCTTTAAACAGGAAAAACCCTGCAATACCTACTAGAGGTTTTAAAACATGACTTCCTCAAGCCATTTATGTAAAGTCACATGTGCACACAAACACTACCAACAGAAACGTCACAAGTAAACAAACAACATGATGCACATAGTTTTCATCTTTCCTACTGGTAATTCGTGACAGTTCAGAATGACATCAGACAACCATTATTCTGTAGGTACTGCAGGTGATTTCAAGCGTTTATTTTTATCCTCATTGACAAAACCACCACAAACTAAGAGATTCTGCACCAGAAACAGATGAGATGTATATGTTCAGCTCAACTTTAAAGGTAATTTCTTTTAAAATACGAACAACCTGCTCTGCGCCGTCTCATAGAATGAACATTACAACTCTCTTACCACCTCAGTAAGTCAAGAAATCATACCGGCCTGGTAAGTTTCAAGGAAACAAAAGCACCAATGCTGTTTGTGCCAGTTGCACCACTGCCACAAAAGTAAATTCCTCTTCATCCATTTCCTATGAGGAGACTGTTCATGTTTGATTTGATCGTGGTTTGTCTGCATAGAACACTGTCACCTGCTGGCAATCTACTGACACTACCGAAAGAAAACAACATTGACAACAACCTAATATTACAACATATGAACATACACATTTTTTATGTGCAAAGTTTCCAGAACATTAACAAAACTCAACATTGTTTTCTTGTACTCTGGAGTCTACAGACTTTTGGTCGTCAGCACCCAGCCAGTATTTGTGCAGACATTGTTAAAAATACAAAACACGTACACGTCATCCTGTAGCTACTCCATGATTTCCTTCAGAGTCGCTGATCGAAGTTTGTCTCTTCCTGGTGGACCACGTCCTGGATCTTCCTCCTGACTGGTTGTCGTGCACAGAACATGAAATACGCTTAATTTTTACAGTGTTTTTTAAGCAAACTGTAAACATGCATCAACAACTATCAAGCTAAAATTTAGTATAATAGTTGCCAAAGCACTTACTACACACGACAAATATGCACAAAATAGATTTGACTGGCATCTCCTTCACAATATGCACCTGGTAGGATGGGAGAACTTAAATGAATAACCTTCTGCATAGAAAACAAATTGCATAGGCCACAATAACATGGCACTGTCCCCTGATGGTATCCTTATGAGACAAGCCAGTGAGACGGCATGTGCCCTTAACACATGTGACGTTAAATGAATTAGAGCCATAATTAACGTTATCAATCACACCTGTGCTTTTGCTTCTACTAGTATGTCAAGTCCACATATGCGCTATGAGACAGGTGTATTTGTATCACTGTTGACCTGCGTATATATAATCATATGTATGCATCAATATGCATTTTTATTCATTTATTCACTTATTTACATATAAAATAAGTTTGACAAAATATTAGGAAGACCTCTCAGTGTAATTCAGCACAGTGGTTGTATTATATTTGTATAAAATAAAGCTCATATACAGCTCACATGTAGCTCAACTGAAAAAATGGAGCCATTAGTCGAAGTTAAGAATTAGCCTATATCCTTTAAATCTCAAGTAAGACTCCTGTTGCTAACCGTCCTCCTCCATTCTCAAATATCTTTCCTGGTGAATTTTAGGAAAAAAATATGAGAAACATGTTATTTTCACACCTGCATTTTACCTTCTTGACTCAAAATGTCTGCCGTGAAAACACAGGACCAGTTAGTTCGCATTTATACTCAAAAAGTTAGTCAACACACACGTTAATGCTGATAAAAACGAGCTAACAAACACTACCTGCTGTACTCAGCTCACCTGTGGACTGTAAAGCTTGTTTTTTTAACTACGTCATTTCCCGCCGCGCGCCACCTCCGTTTCAGAAGTCGCGCGCACCAACCGGTCTCCATGCACGTGGCTTCATGTGTTCACGTGGCGACACCTGCTGGCCGTTTACAGGTATTGTGCCAAAAAAAAAAGTCATCTGCATCATTTAACCTCCTCTGTTTTTTCTACATGAGCCAATTCTTCCACCACATCAGGGGACCAACACAATATCAGGCGGTCATAATGTTATGCCTGATCGGTGCGTAATATGATGATAAATTACTATGCTGATTATTAAATGGGAGCGGTAGATTCATCATCAAAGACATAACGACAAAAACAGCGACTACATTTGTGCAGCACTTTCCAAAAAACAAGAGTATTAAAGTTCTTCACAGCAAAAAATGGGCTTTCAAATACACAAGATAGCTACAAACTACAGACAAACTGAAATTAAAGTAACAAAATGCCAGTGGAATGCAAAGTTGGCACTGGATTACCATTAAACATGCACATTTTCCATTTTATGTACACTGATCAGCCACAACATGCAAACCTTCTGACAGGTGAAGTTAATAACTTTGATCATCATGTGTGTCCCTGAATCATTTCAAAAGGAGTTTCCCATATAAGTCTTAGATGATTCCTGTGGTCACTCACACAGAATGAGAAACACCATATTCCGCTCAGAGTAAAAGCTCATTTAACCCCCTCTGAAGGTAGACCATTTAGCGTCGTCTACTGTGAGAGGTGCTGCCCTCTCTGCTGCCGAGCTGCTCACCGAGTGAAGCTTTTCTAAAAGGCAGGCTCCATGCTCTGAAATCTGGAGCTATTTTTAGTTTTCCACGACTGAACCTGGATAAAGGTCGCGGATAAGTTTCGAATAGTTTCAGCTCGGTACCTCAGACAAGTGAGAAGAAAATCTCTTAAGGATTAGGTGTGCCGAAAACGCTTTCATACACTTTCAATGCTCAGAAACTCTTATGTCATAGGCTTTACAGGATATTTAACCCCGCATGTTACATATCTACTAATCTAGTTAAGTTAATTTTTCTTTGTGATGACATGTGGGTGAGACATGGCGATGTGGACTGATCCAACAGGTTTTCTCAAATAAAATAAAGTGAATGGCAAACGATGAAAATCTTAAAGTACATCACTGTTACCCTCATTAACACCGGAGAAGCTTCTTCTCTTGGGGAGCGTGGGGATGAATAACTTACACAGCTTGTATCAACCTCAAGTGCAATTACACACAGTGCAATTATACATTATACATTAATACACTCAATAATTTATCATTACTGTTTCTGATACTCCGGTATTTAAGCAAACTAACTAGACAGAATATGAAGCTTTGTTTTTTATCTGTTGATCACAGTAAAAGGATAATTGGTCAGCTCTCATTGTATCTGCTGCCATCATGTCCTGCTTTTTTCCCCTGATACGGAAAACTTGAATACCTCCTTAGCAATCGATAAGCGTGCCGTAAATGACATTATTGCACCAGACGTATATCGCACCTCACAAAGGGTCTTACAGTGCAACGAGACTGAAAAACACAATTCACAACAGGTTTTCAAGACATGTTCTCCTTGAAATAAATCAACTCAACTTTATTTATAAAGCACTTAAAGAACAGCTGAAGTGACAACAAAGTGCTGTACATTAATACTAAAACATAAAACAGTATCACCAGGATAAAAACAATTAAAACAGTAACAGCAAAAAATTAAAAACAACAATAAACAAACACTAGAAGCAGCAAAACAATAAAAACTCTAAAACCAAACCTCAAGGGTCAAGAGTCAAGGAATAAAAATAGGTTTTAAAAGTGGGCAGTGAAGGAGTCTGTCTAATTAGCAAAGGTAAGTGGTTCCAAAATTTAGGGGGAAGCAGCAGCAGAAAAGGCTTTGTCCCCTCTGAGCTTCCTCTTAGACCTCGGTACCTCAAGGAGCAGCTGATCAGCTGACCTGAGCAGGAGCGTAGGGGTGAAGAAGCTCAGAGAGGTAAAGAGGGGCGAGGCCACTCACAGATTTAAAAATAAATAAAAGGATTTTAAAATGGACCTTAAAGTTCACAGGCAGCCAGTGGAGGGAGGCCAGAACAGGTGTTTCGTACACCAGTTACAAAAGATGGACATCACCCAAATTATGCAGTTTATCAGAGCCAGGAAGTGCAACTTGGTGGCAGTGTTTACCATCCAAGTGTATTTATTCTACACGTCTCATTAAAAATTATCCAAAAACCAACTCTTTGCATCAATTAATTTTACTAAAAGCACAAAAATCCCACTAGTGACCGACAGCAATGTGACAAAAAGTTTGCGATGTTTCGGCTGAACTGCAGGCAGTGTTTACCTGGTTCAGACAGGAGAAAAGTATGGAAAGAATTTAATAAAGTAAGTAGTAAAATACCTATAGCAAGTAGAGCCACTGCTTTTTTCAGTATTGGTACCATCTGTGGGCATTTTGTAAATCTTGTGATTCCAGGTTTTTACATTTTTGCAAAATAAATCATCTTTTTTTGTCTTTTGTTATGATGTAAGGCCTTATAACTGTGTCATATTGCATAAAAGACCTCTCATTCTCTTTACTTCTAGCCTTGGTTGTGCTGTTTGCATAAAAGGTGCAGGTTTTTTTTATATTGTGTAGTGTTAAAAATGAGTCCCACCCAGCACTTAACCCATTTTGTGTTACTTATTAACCAAAACTAGATGCTCTGTTGTATAAATTGAGCTCTCAAGATTATTGGCAACTTATAAACTACAAGATTCAGATTCAGATTTGTTTATTGGTGAACACACAGCCAACGATGCAATGAACCAATCAGCTCACTATTCACACCACGAGAAAATCTAAAAACACTAGAGAAGTACAGTCAATGCAAAATAGTGCCAAAAGCATCAAAAATAGGAAAAATATAAACAAAAGAAATGAGAAAACTTTATCTGCACCCTGTTGTGGTGCTTTTAATACATGTGTGTGATAAGTTTCTGCACAGAACAGAGCCCAGAAGCAAAACCAGGTGTACTATAAAAGGTGAATGATTGCAGACTAATGATGCTGAGGTTAGCAGCAGATTCAATGACTGGAAACGGGGCTGACTGAGTTGGAGGCGGTGGAGAGACAGTGGTTAGTGAGCAGGAAAACACACAAGGAAGAGACTAGATACAACTGAAGTGGCTGAAGATCGTCTGCCTCAAACAAGCTGATGATCTGGTGTAGACTCAAAGGAACATCAGGGTGGAGACATGCTGAGGCTGATCCAGAGAGAGGCTAGTGTGACATCTAGTTTCAAAATCCTGATAGATTTTGAAAACCAGTAGAATCACACATAAAAGTAAAAAACTTCTGCATTCTATTCTATATGTAGGATCATGGTCAGTGACGTCATTCAGAGACTCTTGTTTATGTTTAATGGATGGCACATGGTGTGACTGTACAGGTTTCTCATGAACCCAAATCTAGGACATTTGAAGTGGTGCACAGAACCGCCATAGAGATTCACAGGAAAAAGGGCGAGGTGTATTTTTTCCTTCATCGAAACAGCCTTGAAGAAGCTGGCAATGGAGTTGGAAGACCTGTACAACGTAAATAGAGGCCATATAGCTGCCAAATAAGGATCAAGCTACCAGGCAGATTCCTTTAACTACAGGTTATTTCATTCTGTTTTACTCAAAGCCATCTATCTTTGTTCCTCTGGGAACTTTGTGGCCCTTATTGTTGGATATCGAGGTTTTGTTCTTGTTTATGTTGATGCCCCATGTATTGAACATACATTTAAGGTCCTGAAAGCTTTCCTCCACAGTCTCTGTTTGTGGAGATGTAATGGAAGAACCTGATCTCCAGCCTGAAGACCCTGGTCCCTCTCATGTACTTGACATTATTTGGCTTCCACTGACTGAACACGACTCTTCCTACCACAGCTGCCTTTACAAAGTACATGCAAAATAAGTTCCCATCTCACTCTCAACAACTGAAGATTTTCTTAAACTCACACAGGACATGGTGGCCAGGATGTTGGCACTGGATCCTTTGGGTACTCTGGCTTGTGCAGTGGGGCCTCTGTCAATCCAACTTGTTCCACTGCATCCTGTTGATGCTTGATCAGAATGGGGTGTAGGAAGTTTGGAGGTCAAATCAACATGTTGGACCATTGTCATGTTCCTCAACATGTTCCTGATTGGTTGAGGTTGTTTCCATGTGGTGGGGTGCATTTTCCTGCAGGGGTAGACCAGTGACATTTGGAATTTCTATTTGCATGAGGGAGTGTGTTTGTTGTGGGACAATGTTTATTTGGGTGTCAAAGTCTCATCAACACGGATGTTAAAATCCAAGGTTTTCCATCAGAACAGCACATAGTACCAATATGATCAATATTATTCACTTCACCTGTCAGTGGTCAGGATGTTGTGGCTGATTGGTGTATATATTGTTTGTTCTATACCCATCTCTATTTTAATAATGGATATTTTATTTATTTATTTTTATTTTAGTCATTTATTTAGCCCATTTTATTTCATTTTATCTCATCTGCTGTTTCCTCAGTCCCCCTGTGGTTTAGAGTCTTTTGTTGATAACTTGACTATGGGGTGGGGCTGGAGTGCTGCTTTATTGCATTTTTTTATTATCTGTGAGGCACTTTGTGTTGCATTTTTGTTTGTATTAAAGTGCTATATAAGTAAAATCTGACTGATTGATAGAGTTATTGTTTGATCTTCTACTGTGCAGAGGATTGTGGGTCAGAATGGCCAAACAAGCATGCTGGTTTCCATACTGCTAAATGTACCTGGATGTAGTCAGGCACCCTACATTTGATATACTATGAATCTGCACATGCTGCATCTTTTTCCAGTGTACTATGGTGGTATGGCTATTAGAAACACCATCAAAAAAATCTGTCAACAACAAGGAAAAACAGTTTGTTCAGCTACCTCTCTGGTGAGCTCGATATGCTATAACCTTACAAACACCACAATAGAAAAAATGCAGGTGATGGAAATACACCTGTTTTCAGATTGAGGAAATAGTTTAGTCGGTAAAGACACACCTTCCTCCAAAGTGTTATGTGTCAGCATCAGTATCAGTAGATAACTCCCTCCTTGTGTGGGCGGGCTCTTCATGTTCACCGTTTATTGCCAGTGATCGTAACCTATTATTGTGGCAGTAAAGTGCAATTCCAGATGTTACATCAGATTTCCCACCTGTGTTTTCACGTAGCTATTGAATAGAGAGTGAATAGGTGGAACAGGTTGTCGTGCGTCACGGTCAATATTTGGCTGTGACTTTGCTGCTCCCCTTTGAGCATGTGGACACAGGAATTAATGAGGCTTTAATCTATTCACAGAGTGAGCCGCAACTCTGGCAGGATTCACTCTGCTAGTCAGGTGCTGGACAAGGAGAGCACAATGAAACGTCAGCCCCGGCTTTTTCCGCACAAAAAAGTCAAAACCTCTTTGACCAAATACAATTAGCTTTATTTGAACAAATAAATAGATTGATTCTCTTCATGTACAGACAGTCAATGCATGTTGAAATTCAAGCGTATAAAAAAATAATGATTTGTTTGGTCGTTTTGTTTTGTAAGAAAAACCCTCCTGATCAGTAAGTCGCCTCGACGGTTCAGATTCAAAGGATAACTCGTGTGAAAACAAAAGGACACCGATGTCTCCGTCACTCGGTCTGTGGAGGGGAAAGAAGAGAGAGGATTACATGTCTGGCTTGAGGGTAGATTTTATTTGTTTGTGTAACAGATGAAGGCTGATTATTAGTCATTATACCAAACTGACAAAGCCTTAAAAAATAAAGTACAAATTAAAACACAGCATCAACAAACAAAAAAAGAGTCTTATTGTTTCCTGTTTTATTTATTCTAATGAGCTAAACTTAAAGAAATTTTACATTTAAAATTATGATTCGTGTGATCAAATAAATTCACAAGCAGTTATCGCTACTCTTCTTAGCTGGTTACCTCCACTGATGAGGTCATGTTTTTGCTGGCGTTTGACTGTCCGTTAGCAGCTTTACATGAAAAGTTATGAACGGATTTTAATGAAATGTTCGGGAGAGGTTGATAATGGGACAAGGAGCAGATGATTAGGTTTTGGTGGTGATCCAGATCACCGTCTGGATCCAGGACTTTTTTTCAGGATTCTTTAGCATTGGGAGATAGGGCAATGTGCATGCTTACGTGCATGTAACTCCACAAAAAAATGTCCAGGCTGCTTGACAAAAAATACAGGATAAGTTCCTGCTAATTTCTAAAACATCTCAAAATTTGATCCGTATCTGGGAAAAATTCCAGACACTACGATCCAGAACAGGAAAAACTAGAGGGCCTGTGGAATGGTCATCACTGTAAGGTAACAGATGAAGATCCAGACATGCAGCCAACACCAACATGTAGCTGAATCAGGAGGATGCCAACAGATCTGTTGTAGAATCAACAGCTATGGAGCTGGATCCAGAAGAAACCACCATTACCCAGAAAGAGATTCTGGTGAATAACTGTTGAACTAATGATGGTATCAATGTGAATACAGATGCTAAGGGTTTGTTTTCTGGGTCAAGGAATCTAATATTGTAGATAAAACAATCCTGGGACTATTATTTCTGAGTGTAAATCCCAATATGGGGTGAAATGAGCTGCTTGGCAGAGGTCTGCGCTTTTGTGAGCAGTAATCGGCATTAGTTTATTTAAGATTCTTTTATGTGACCTGGTGCATATTGACACACCAGGATTTTTTTATAGCCGCTCCCAACAGACATCATCGTAACAATCAGCTGATGTTTTTCCTGTTGTGATAAGAATCAGCTGCTGCAGTAGATATGTGATACCATAAATCAGTTACTAATACAAGAACTAGCTTTAACTAAGGCTTTCTCACTTAAATCAAACAGGTTATTGACTATTTAGTCAGACATTTCTATGGCATCATAATCCCTATTTGATATTCAATGTTCTATTTTCTTACAAAGTCAAACATGTTCTTATGTTTTATGTTGCATCAGATGGTTTCACGTGATATAAAAACAGCTGCCTCTAATTTAATCTCATCATTATGGGTCATATAATCTCTATATAGCCGAGTTATTATTGAAAACAATGGACAAACAATCGACTCTAATTGTTTACTGCTGTTTGTTTTTCCACTGTACGCTCAACAAAAGGCTTGTTGTAAGTGGATATGTTGAGGCTAGCTGCTGTTCTTTTACACTCTGAATGCTGCCCTCTTTTATTTAAATCCCAACTAGTGACTAACAAAAGCAGATATTTTGGAAACACGCAGCCAGAACAACTAGTCAATTAATTAAATTAGTCAATCAACAGACAAAAATAATCAACTGTTTTGTTTATCAAACTCCAGTCTCTAAAATAGAAGATTTCTGCATTTCTCAGTCATATATTACTGTAAACTAAACCTTTTGGGGTATTTGGTCAAGCAAAATGAGACATTTAAAGACGGCTCTGCAGTGGGCATTTTTAGGCCATTTTAATAGACTAAATGGTTAATTAACTAAATGGGCAGATTTCCCTTTATTGTATATTGGAGGAATACTTTAAAGTATGGCATACTGTACCTGCATTTGTCCATATATCCAGTTAATGAAGTACGTCACATTGCCGTAGACCCCTGGCTTGTTCCTCCAAGCACATCCGATCCCCCAGCTCGTGTCACCAGCCAGCCACCAAACATTTGCTGCTTTGACCACCAGGGGCCCTCCGCTGTCACCCTGCAGCACCAAGAAAGACAGGTGTCCCGGGTCAGTGTGAACACACTTGTGTTCATACCCGAGTTAGTGACAGGGAGAAGACTAACCTGGCAGGTGTCCACTCCTCCCTGCAGTTTGCCTGCACAGATCATGGACTGAGTGACCCGTCCGTCTAACACCTCAGGAGCATTACAGGTCTCTCTGCTGTAAATGGTCACCTGGGCTTGATTCAGTGTGTTGGGTGACGACCCTGGGAGAAAATAACGATCGCACAGGCACGGTTAGCTCAGTTGAGAATGAAAAGCAACATTAACTTTAAAAGGCCTGTAGCAACCATCCATCCATTATCTATACACCACTTGATCCTCTGTAGGGTCATTGGGGGGCTGGAGCCTATCCTGGACAGGTCTACAGGCTACACGGAGACAGACAAACAAGCACACTCTCATTCACACCTATGGACAATTTAGAATAATCAGTTAACCTCAGCATGTTTTTGGACTGTGGGAGGAAGCCGGAGTACCCCTGAAAAACCCACGCTGCACAGGGACAACATGCAAACTCCACACAGAGAGATCCCAGGCGTCCTAACCGGGACGCGAACTGGGGATCTTCTAGCTGTGAGGCGACGGTGCTAACCACCGTGCACCCTGCAACCCCTATAGCAACCAATAGCGCAATACCACTTAGCCAATAATGTCAAAAGTTATTACGTTAATGCTCTAGCATTAAGAAAATCCTTTGAAAATGTAATATCTGCAGCCGATAATCTAATAATACATAAACAGGACTGCATTTCTTGGAAATAAAAGATCTTTTGTGCAGTTTGCTCATCAAAAATAGGTCTAGTGGATGGCATAGTGGTCATATTCATTCATAAAGGATATGTCCCATGTAGCTCTCACTCTCAATTATAGTTGTAAGAGTCAATTTGAGAATTATTTGTTGTACAAAATCTTTATTTAGAATATTGTTATATGCAAATTCATCATTTCATGTCAGTGTCTCTGTTGGATGTTGCATTGTCAAATGAATTTACCACGTTTTTTTCATTAAAAAAGTTTCATTAAAACTTTTTTCAAACAATTCTTAAGGAAAAACGATTCAGTCCTCACTTCAAACTGTATTTAAATAACTGGACTGGCTTTATAATGGAACTTAACTCCAATATACAACATAGAACATGAACACTCATTTACAAATGCAAAAAAAAACTGAAGAGTGTTATGTAGGTTATTGGCTCAGAAACTTTATTACATTGTTGGCAAGTTATTATGTTATTGGCCATCATTATGCTATTGGTTGCTACAAGGCAGCTAACCCCTAAAACATCTGAAGAAATAATCTGATAGGAAAACTTAAAGAGTTTGCAGGTTTTCCACAGTAATTAGTATTTCATCATTTCAAACTGCACATGAAAGTTTCAGCTCACCAGATGAGCGTAGAGCTCCCCATCCTGTGATCCACGCTGGACTTCCTGCTGAGAAATCCACACCAAAGTTGGGGAGACACACCGGCTTCACCGTACCTGAGACAAGAACATGTCTGAATTTAACTGTTCAGCACCATCCAATTATTGAAATATGAATTCAAAGGCTTACTTGTAAAGCTCAGAGGTGAGTAGAGCTTTAGGAGAGCTATGTCGTTGTCATTGGTTTCAGTGTCAAAATGCTCGTGGTTGATGATTCTTTGGACTTTTCGGCCACTAAAAAGCATTTGAGACAACCTCACATCACCAGAGTGTACAGTCCACATATCAGGATTGGAGTACCTGACAAGGAAAACAGGGTAAGTAAACAAGAAAACACAAATGATTAGCTTTCTAAGTATCACTACAAAGAAATGAATTCACGAGGTGAATGGTCCTTGACAGTGTAAAGAGTGAAAACAGTGGTGGGAGGAGCAGGAAGAACTCCTTGTACTCACTGGGAACATTTATGGAACAGACTCCTGCATACTCGACTGTTTACCTGCAGTAACACAGTAACCTTCCTACCAATATACTGCATGAATCACTGCTGTAGTAAAGCAACCACTTCAGAGAATAGCTAATTATCCAGAAACGCACGTCAGTGTTATCACGCTGTAAAAGTGACACACACAAATACTGTATTGAATTGAGATGTACTGTGTTCATGAATTTGATAAGACGGTAATCAGTGCATGTAAACAAACTTTAACCCTCTGAACTCCAAGCAGCGTTTGTCACATTTCTTGGCACTGTGGCCTCATTTTTTACTGCAACATATACACCAATCAGCCACAACATCATGACCACTGACAGGTGAAGTGGATAACATTGATCATATTGGTACTATGTGCTGTTCTGATGGAAAACCTTGGATTTTAACATCCATGTTGATGAGACTTAGACACCCAAATAAACATTGTCCCATAACAAGCACACTCCCTCATGCAAATGGAAATCCCAAATGTCACTGAAGGAAAATGCACCCCACCACATGGAAACAACATCAACCAATCAGGAACATGTTGAGGAACATGACAATGGCCCAACATGTTGATTTGACCTCCAAACTTCCTACACTCCATTGTGATCAAGCATCAACAGGATGCAGTGGAACAAGTTGGATTGACAGAGGCCCCACTGGACAAGCCAGAGTACCCAAAGGATCCAGTGCCAAGGTCCTGGTTCCAGACCCCATAGGACACCCTGAGAGGTCCTCTTGTCCATGCCCAATGGTTCAGAGCATTTTGGACCACATAAGGGGACCAACTCAATATTAGGCAGGTGGTCATAATGTTATGTCTGATCGGTGTAAAGTCCTGCACCTCTATGGAAACAGAGCAACCATGGCCTGAAGGAGAGAGACTCAAAAGTCTCTTTTGTACAGAATTACAAAGTTTTAATGCCATAAGTCAAGAAAATAATTCTTTGATTGTTTGTTTTATGAGACTAAAAAAAAGCCCAATCAAGTTTCCACAAGTGTCACCAATACTGGAAAAAACATGTTGGCTCTACATATGAAAGACATTTTACTTCTTACATTTTAACAACTTCTTCTAAACATTTTTACATGTCAGCTCTAGAAAGATGTTTCACTATGCTGAATGTGTTTTCTAACAACCGTTTCTGAGCAATACTGCAATTATTTTATGACTGAAGTAGGCTTTATTTTCCTTTTTAATCAAATTTTTCAATGAAAAATGTAGAGTACATTCATTTCAATGAAATAGCGCAGCTTTAGGCTAACTGGTTATTTTCTGCTGATGGAAATAAAGATCATACATGATGCGTTAAAGGGAAAGTTAAAAATTCAGCCATTCTTTCCTAACTCAGATTTCCCAGCTCAGATAAATGGTGGAATTTTGGCTGATTTTTCAAACAAAGCATGCCTTTCAACACGCCGGTGGGTTCACAGGGTTACGCAATAAAACGTTTGTACTGAACAGAAGAAGGAACGTGAAGAGGAGAGACTCACTCCTGGAAGCAGTGTGCAGCAGACAGGATCCAGTATGGGCTGATAATGGAGCCTCCGCAGACGTGTTGGCCGTTAATCTGGAGGCTGACCTGCCACGGCCAGGCTCCGTTCACGGCCTCGGTGCCACCCACGATACGAGAGCTGGGAGCTGCTGAACTCCCGCCACATTCTGAGGATGGAGGAGCTTAATATAAGTCTTTTTTTCCCCCAGAGGTCAAAGAAAGAAAAACTTTTCGATAAAGTTCTATCCTCTGGAACTTTTTGCCCTCCTTATCCGGAGGAAGCACCACCGCCTGGCTGCCTAAATTTAGCTGTCAGAACTACTTTGCACATATCTCACAGTTATGTCCCAGTTAGGAGAGGAGCTTACCGATACATTGAAGTTTGACAGCTTCGGCTGAGCACGATTGGCTGCAAAGGAAAGGATGACAAAACTTTATGTTTAAGACAACACATTTCATCTTTGCTGTATTGTCCAGTGGTCTGTGTGTACCTTTGAATGAGTTGGGACTTCATTGGTGATAAAGAGCTACTTCCAGGCTTCAGCTTCATGTATCCTCTGGAGGCCAACGAGCCGGCGCTGATTTGGCTGTAGGTCACATAATCCTGGCTGAGGACAAACATATGATGGTGAGGTGAGACCAGTACTCAGCTGTCCAGCATGAAGGAGTCTTCCCATTTAAAGCTACAAAGACATCTGTGTAAATCTACACAAGGTGAAAACTATATTGTTTGTCTCTTGTGCTCTTCTTCTGTGAATCGATTCTGCAGTTTCGACATTCATCTTCTCACACTTCCCTCTAAACCGCCTCTCTGCTTTACAGTTCAAGTAAAGTTCAGTTTGAGCATTGCATGTTAAAAAGTTTACTTCTTTTTATTCATAACAGGAATGCGTTACGAGGAAAATAGTGCGAGTCTGAGCCAGAGGAAGCCAGTAGTAGCGACAAACACTGAGGCCATTGTGACTAAAGCTGCATTTAATAACACGTGTGTGCTTCACAGTATGAATCCTATACTGGTAATCCTATTATTTAGAAAATCTACATAGATAAAGCAACATTTTCTGGGTCTTTTACAAGCATAAATGTTTTTTTTAATACATGAATTCTTTAAAACTTTTAAACTCTAAAACAAAAAAGTGCAGTTTTAAGTTCAAACACATAACTAAACTGTCATTGCAGCACAAGAAGGTCATCACCAAATACTGGAAGCAAACCTTTACATGCTTTAGCTGCTCACTGATCTTCATGTCTTTTGTGAAAATCTGAAGATGTTTCAGGTTGTATTTATGAGAAAAAAAATAAGTTATGAAGGGTTCACAAACTCTCTAGCACCACTGTATGTATGTGTGCAAGAATCTTCCAATGAGTATATTATACTTTGAATAGTTGAGTCTTTAGTTTTCTACAGTGATGCTCTTAACTACACAATAATGCACCATCCACTGCCTTTTTTTAGCTGTGTGCTTCTATTTGTGTGTCCAATATAAAATGCATATATAAATACACTGATCAGCCACAACATCATGACCACTGACAGGTGAAGTGAATAACATTGATCATATTGGTACTATGTGCTGTTCTGATGGAAAACCTTGGATTTTAACATATGTGTTGATGAGACTTAGACACCCAAATAAACATTGTCCCACAACAAACACACTCCCTCATGCAAATGGAAATCCCAAATGTCACTGGCCTACCCCTGCAGGAAAATGCACCCCATCACATGGAAACAACATCAACCAATCAGGAACATGTTGAGGAACATGACAATGGCCCAACATGTTGATTTGACCTCCAAACTTCCTACACCCCATTCTGATCAAGCATCAACAGGATGCAGTGGAACAAGTTTAGTTGACAGAGGCTCCACTGCACAAGCCAGAGTACCCAAAGGATCCAGTGCCAACATCCTGGTTCCAGACCCCATAGGACACCCTGAGAGGTCCTCTTGTCCATGCCCAATGGTTCAGAGCATTTATGATCACATAAGGGGGACCAACACAATACTAGGCAGGTGGTCATAAGGTTATGCATGATCAGTGTATAAATATGTGTTCAGACAGAGGGAAGTGTTTTAAAGAGCACTATGATCACCTGCTGTAGCCTATCAGCTCACACACAGCTCTCCCATAGCTGTTATCCCAGTTGTCAGCGCACACGGGCATCCAGGCCTGGCTGTCTGTTGAGTAGCTCTGCAGCATGAAGTTGGTCGAATGGAGGCGAACTGCGAAGCGAAGAGAGCCACGCTCAAACAAACACAGAAGCCAACACTGTACGTGTTCATGTGTGAGACTGGAGCGTTGATTTGAATGACTTACAACACTGAGATTCATCCTCGCCATTAGAACATTCCCTGACTCCGTCACACCACTGGGAGGGGCTCAGACACTTCCCACCGGGTCCACACGACTTCCCCAGCAGACACTGGTAATACACTGCAAACACATACACACACACACACACATATATATATATATATACTGCTGCATGAACAAACGCGCAAGTGGATCATGAATACTTTATGCAAAGGTCTTCAGATGAACTTACAGAAGTACCAGAGCAAGACGGCGGCCACAGCCAGGATGAGAAGCACACACACTGACACACACGCGATGTATTTACAGTGGCATTTCTTTGGTCCTGCAAAAGCAACAACAAACACGTGTTTTGTGGTCAACTTGTTCATACAAAGATGACATGCAAATTGTGCAACCTACATCGTATCACGCATGCAAATGACAGGAGTAGCAGACGACAAAGAACTAAGCAAACTGTAGATCTCAAGTCTTACATCACAGAATTAACAAAACAGACCCCACTTGTAGCTGCTTTATTTTCACTTCCAATCCCACAAACACAACCTACAATTTACATATTTTGACTCAGTGCAGCTCATAAACTGCAGCTCTAGAGAAACGCACAGGAGTCACAAATTCGACATATCGGGTCTAAAAGGGAGGCGGCTCTGTAAAGTATTTTATTCTTCACCTAAACGGTTTCAATAGTTTTTCACACAGCCCAAACAGCACAACATGTATTAAGTCACCAATGTAGAGATAAACCTCTTGTATTGACACAATGGGGCTTTTTTTTTGGTTTACTTTGGAGTCGTTTCCTTGTGTACACTTCTTATATTCCGGCACTCTCTCAGGGTATCTGTTTATAACTCTTTTTTAAAAAACATGTACTTATTTTATTTTTATAATGTGTATTTGTATATTTTTCTTATCGCTGCTGCTCTTACCTTTTTCATTTTTTTTCCTGCATATAAAGCTGCCTCGACAAAACCCACAAACAATTCCAGTGTACCTGTATTGTGACGTACCCCTGCAAATGGCAATAAAACTCTATTCTATTTTTGGGCCTGCCAAAAAAGGGATAGTATTTTTAATTTTTATCGTGCTGTATATAATAGACAGCTGCTCCCCCATGGTTTATTGGTGATCCTTGGATGTTCTGAACATACCTCAACTCTTCCGAAAGCATTCCAAAAGGCCCTCGAGTCATACTGCGGGAGTGGAAGTCACCCTGAGCCCTTTGTTTTAAGAGGTGGTTAAATGACATGGTTTCATGTATCTACCTTGAAGAAGTACGCTACAGTTTGGCTGGAGCCCAGTTTGTGTTCTATCATGTCTGGGGTCCTTTCATTGGACATATCAGAATGTGATTATCCTGCTTTGATTTACGTGGACTTGATTCTCCCTCGCCTCTGTTGTTCCTACGGTCATGCGGGTCTCCCAGCCACCTGCCTGGTCCCTGCTCTCCCCGAGTGTGGCTTGGGCTGACTAACTTTTGTATCTCTTTTTATATTTCCATGTGTGCGTTTGCATATATTTATATATGGAGACTTATTTTTATCTTATTCATTTATTACTATTATTTTCTCTTCTTCTTGAACTGGCAGCTGTTGGGTGTTCTGTGTGTATTTTGTTTTGTTTGTAACCAATTGGAAACAAACTATAAATACAATAAAATAAAAAAAACTCTATTCTATTCATATATCTCTCTGAGGTAAATTCATTGACCTACTTTTCTCTAAACAGCAGATGCCGTGACCACAGGTGATAATTAGAAAACAGTAGCACAGTAGTCATAAAAATTCATTTTATAGATGCTCCAAACATCTATAAAATGCTTTCCAACGCTCACTATTTTAGCCTCCATCAACCCAAGTCAGACTATAGTAAGATTTCTGAACTGATCAGAGGTGTGTGTTCCTGTTTGAGTTCACCTTTTCGCTTCTAAATGGAAGCAGAAGTGGAGATAAGCTCATGATTGGGTGAAAACACACTACATGTTTTCATTCACCTGAGCAGGTATTTGCCTTATGAGAGTCATTGTTCACTCACCTGTGCGTTTCCCCTTCAGTGTTATGTCATCAAAGCTGCGATAAAGCAAACATCCCTGTACCTTTCTTTTGTCGTGGCGCTCCAGAAGTCTGGTGGGTGTTGACGGTGCCGTGGCCGGGGGTCTGCTGAGGGAGGTGGGGGTAGATCTGCTGCTGAGGGGCGTACGGTGGTGGCCTTCCCTCCCCGAGCTGAAACCCTCTGTTGTCGTAGGCGGGACTGTTTACCTGGGGGTGAAAGAAAAGAGAAAGGTGATTTGTTGCAACAATCGCTCAGAAAAAACAGCAATTATTTCATTTATAAAACTGAGAAAAGCAAATAAACTGTTAAAACAGAGTAGAAGAAATGTGTGAAAATAACTCCTGGAACAGAGCTTACCTGACTGTTCTGCATATTCAAAGTGGTCTCACCGCCTGGAGAGGGACTCTATCAAACCTGGAAAGGGGACAACTTTTAATTATTTCTTGATAAACTCCTTACATGACAGAATACATGACTATAAAACCTACGAAATTCATTGAACAGATACACATAAAACTACAAAATGGCATCTTGTTCATTGAAAATTTAGGTCCTAAAGGTCAACACAAAATCAAAAATTCACATTATTATGTGTCAGAAATGCTCTAAACCGATGGTTCTCAACTGGTGGGTCGGGACCCAAAAGTGGGTTGCAAAGCCATTTTTAGAGGGTCGTAGAAGCATGCCCCCCCCCCAAAAAAAGTAGTGGTACAAAGTTTTTATTTTAAAGGACGTGTTTCTTATGACACAGTTTGCTTTCAATAGCTGGATATTTAGTGGTGGTGACACCAGTAGTTGCCCAATATTAACTTTTAGGTTTGGTTCTGCCAGCTTATTGGAGAAATTTATGCTAAAATGTCCCAAAAATATACAAAAATGTGCTTAGAATCTGTCAAAATGGGCCAAAATATGCCCCAAACTTGGCAAAAATGTCCAAATATATTAAAATTAACTAAAAAACAAGCCAAAGTTTTCCTAAGTTGTATCAAAATGTATTGACACTACACCCAAATAAACCTTAATTTGTTAACAGGAACAGCAAACTTCAAAAATTTGGGTCGCGACTGTTATTAATAGAGACATAGTAGGTCCTGAGGCTGGACCAACTGAGAACCACTGCTTTAAACTAACCGTGGACTGATGTTAAAGTTGTTCCACATCTCAAAATGCATCAACACCTGCTCCAAACTGCTCACATATGCTCTGTATTATGCCATTAGCCCCCATATATTTACCATTTTCCCCCCACTAGACTTCCACCTACCTTGAAGCTTCCTCAGATTCCTTCAGCACTCTGATCAAGTCTGGCCCCTCCGGCTCCCTCGCTCCATTCCTAGATGTAATCAACAGCCACGGCCACACCTTCTTTCCACTGTTTGCACGGCCCAGCCCGGTTCGTGCCCCGTCAGTTTATATAGCACTTGAAAAACGACCTGGGCAAACAGCGGGTATCGATGGAGGCCCGGGGACTCTTCAAGAGGTTTTCAGACGAGGTGAAAGCAGCAGTGGCCCTTCATTGATTTGTACATGGAGATTAAATCCAGTGCTCTCTACTGGGATTTCCTGATTTTAACTGTCAGGTGTACATTTTTCATTTCGGTTTATGGTGTCAGCTTGTGTGCCACGTCTGTCATATTAACCCTACAGGGCAGTTTGTTCAGTTAAAAGCACCTTTTATTTTAGTGCACTGAACCTTGCAGCCCATTCAAGAACAAAACAACACTTACTTCTTGTCCCTGGTAGCACAATCTACCTCAAAACTTTGCCTCGAACCCAACGAAACTTCTGTCACATTATAACCAATATTTGCCAGTATCCCAAGCTGCTTCATCGTTCGCCTCAAGTGTTCACTGGCTGCCACACAGAGAGCATCTCACATCATTAAAAAGACTCTGAAAACTCACAACAGACAAGGTCCTTACATTAACGCATGATTGTCCGTCCTCCTACAGAGAAGAGCTCCCCGTGTTTAATCAGTAACATCCAAATAAACGGTCTAGAAGGCTCAGAACCACTGACCGCCAAAAGGACTTTTAGACCCTGTTAATATTCAACTGTTAATATGTTAACTGGCAGGAAAAAATAGGGATTGAAGGATCAAGTTATCCAGTAAAAGATCGACTTACGTAATGTCCCGCTAAGTGGTATCGGCCCTACCTTTTTAAAGAGTGAATAATAGTGGAAATAAAACTACCTTTTGCATCATTGCAGTGACAAGGAGACTTATTCCACACATCATGGTCACTATTTAGAAAAAGCATGGCACTGCATTAAAAGAAAATCTCAATTTCAACAACTACAGATAGCTGTTCCTTAATTTGCTTGATAAAGAAGCCATCAGACATGAGGTATGGATGCTGGAGGTCAGCTGTCTCCTGTATTATATATCTGCAACGGATTAAAGCACGGGTCTCAAACTCTGGTCCTCTTGGGCCGCTATCCTGCATGTTTCAGATGTTTCCCTCTTCCAACACACCAGATTCAAATGATCAGCTCATCATGAAGCTCTGCACAAGCCTGATAACGTTCCTGATCATTTGAATCAGGTGTGTTGGAAGAAGGAAACATCTAAAACATGCAGGATAGTGGCCCTCGAGGACCGGAGTTTGAGACCCCTGCTTTAAAGGGTCATTTCATATTAATACATTTCTTACAACACTTGACTTTATCCCACACATCAAGCATTTTAAAGGTAGCAAACAAACATTTAATAAATGTTTCTAACAGTTCATAACACACTATACATGTAATCTGATATGTGTCCCTCTCTCCATTGAGGGACCTACAGGTGGATAACATATACTACATCTGTATACACAAATAAATACCTTGTATTGGCATACAAATTTACAGATATACAGATAGACGGACGGACGGACAGACAGATAAATGGATAGATGCATAGATACACAGAGAGTCACAGCTAAGAAGTAAAATAAAACAGTAAAGCAGAATGGTAGAAACAGCCTAGTATAAACCATTTAAATGTACTAGTGGCCATACCGCCTTGTGGATGTCTGATCCCGTCAGATCTGGGAAGCTAAGCGAGGTTGGGCCTGGTCAGTACCTGGATGGGAGACTGTGAGGGAACACCAGGAAGCCTGGATGGATGCAGTGTGAGAGTGAGTGGTTGGTGGTGGTCGGAGGGGCCGATGGAGCAGACCGGCAGCTTCACCTCCGTCAGTCTACTCCAGGGCAGCTGTGGCTACATACATAGCTCACCATCGTCGAGTATGGAGTGAATGAATAATACAATGTGAAGCGTCTTTGAGTGTCTAGAAAAGCGCTACATAAAACCAATGCATTATTATTAGATACTTTATTCATCCCAAAGGGAAATTCAGTTGTTCAGCTGCTCACTGAACACACGCCACAGTCACAGGTAAGAAGTAAAATAAAATAGTAAAGTGCAATGATAGATATAGCACACTATAGACCATTTCAATGTTTATATATTGCTTTTAAATGCTAAAAAGCCCACCATCAAAACAATCAAAACATCATGTTTGACAGTCCAGTTTCAGTAATGCAGTTTCAATACATTCATCTGTGGAAGTGAATTATAAATGTACTTTTACTGCTGCTTCTTAACACCAAAACTGAGATGTAATACTTCCAATGTACTGAGGTGACAGTGGAACCTTAACAAGACATGTTAAAAGAGCAGTGAAAGGATGTTTTTTTTTTGTAATGGACAATGAACTAATCCATTAATTCCCAATTACCAAGATTAAAAATGGGTTTTACAGCTGCAACTACCAATATACTAAAGGCAGTTTGAGCACCACCAAATTCAGGTCTGGCTCCGTCATCTACGGCCAAACCAGCCGCTCTTCATTAAAAGGAAACTTGCAGCCTCTAGTGGCTAATTTGGAAATTACATGCCAACCTAATACAAAATTAATCTTTCCAATGAGGTAATAAACGGGTTTAATTTTCATTATAGGTCAACTCTTTACTCATTAACCCACAGCCATAAAAGACCAATAAAAACTATTAGCTTTCATAAAAACTATTTATTCAATCAGGTCAGAGTTAAATATTAATCCATTCTTTTTTGCACAAGACATTTTGTCAAACAAAGGAGTGTCTTGAACACTGCAGTGGTGAGACTCAAGTGCTACTTTGCTGTCTGGTTAAGGACGACGACGACGTAACAGATAGATTCTTCACAGCAAATGGGAGTTTCCAGATGTCTTGGAACATCTGGAACCAACAGCCAGTCACCACACAGCTTAACAGAGAGTGTATCAGGTGAAGGGGGAGCGCTCCGGTCAGGTTTCCTTACAGCTTCTGGATCAGGATGGAGGAAGCTCCGCCGCCTCCGTTGCAGATGCCTGCCAGCCCGTACTGACCTGATTTCAGGTTGTGCACCATGTGACCCACAATCCTCGCCCCGGACATGCTGACAAAGGACAGAGAGAGAAAGTACAAACCTTTTACATTCATACCTTTCTGGTTTTAAAACCTTATTGTTGACTACAGCGTGAAGTGTAGAACAAATAAATGCATTTTGATGGTTTCTGCAGCCCCAGTAGTAGAAGCTGAAGTTTCATGGCTGATAGGTGGTTGTGATTAAAGCAGTGAAGGAGACTGGGTGAGAGTCACGTAAGGCACGATTAGATCCACTTTATCATGAGCAGCGCAGGGTTTTTGATGATAAGGTATTAAATAAACTGTAATTACTGTTGTTAGTGCTGTTCTACTTTTCGTTGTTCCTTCTACTTAAAGGAAGGTCAGCTGAAGGAAATGCTGCACCTGAATAGAAATACAAAGCAGGAACGTTTAGTCAGAACCACCTGGAGCTGAACCCGCTCAAGACTGTGGAGATGACAGTGGACTAAAGGAGAAATCCCCCGACACCCGTCCCCCTCACCATCCTCAACAATACAGTATCTGCTGCGGACAGCTTCAGGTTTCTGGGATCCACAATATCTCGGGACCTGAAGTGGACTCCCCACATAGACTCTGTATAAAGGCCCAGCAGAGGTTGTACTTCCTGCCACAGCTCAGGAAGTTTAACCTGAAGTTAAACCTGCACTTCCATCACTGTCTGATTTGGATCGGCCACCAAACAGGACAGGCACAGACTCCAAAGGACAACTAAGTCTGCAGAGAGGATAATTGGGGCCAGCCTGTCCTCTATCCAAGACCTGTACCTGTCCAGGGTCAGGAAGCAGGCAGGTGACATATCTGCAGATCCCTCACACAAACTTTTTCCAACTCCTTCCGTCCAGTAGGCGTCAGAGAACACTGTAAAACCACCAGACACAGCCACAGTTTCTCCCCCCAGGCCGTTGCCCTGATGAACTCTCACTAGTCACAGAGTCTCAGGAACCACGGTGTGATGACCCACATCTATGCATATTTGCACTACTTTGTACCACACCACCTCCATAACCCTGCCACTTTGCACACACACTGTAAATACTGCTACTTATGGATGTTTATGTTCATATTAATATGGTTCTTATTTTTATTATTCTTCTACCTTATTTTTCGTACTTAGGTTTTTGTCCAGTTACTGTACATACAGAGCAAAGATTCACTGGAGTCAAATTCCTTTTTTGTTTTACAAACTTGACCAATAAAGTTGATTCTGACTGTGTGGAAAACAATAAAAACACTTTGTTGAAAGGTTAAAAGCAAGTAACAGTTGCAATTGTTAAGTATCTTCCAACCCTGTGAGTCTTTATTAAGTGATTTAATGTCCAAGATGTCATGGGAAAGGTTTGAATATGGATTAGCTGATATATTTGATTCTTCTGCCTCCTACTTTAATGGATCTATTTGTGCATCACAGAGATGAGGAAGAGGCAGGAGATAGACGCTTAGATATTTTTAGAAAACAGGACACACCTCATTAGTCATCTCAGCTCATCTCCTTCTGGGAAAAAAAGGTAAGTGGAAGTATTTTTTTTGTTCTCTTCCCTTCAATCCGGCCTCTCAGCTGCTTACCCGATGGGATGTCCCAGTGACACAGCTCCCCCGTTGACGTTGACCTTAGCGGGGTCAATGTCCAGCATCTTGATGTTGGCCAGCACGACCACGCTGAAGGCCTCGTTGATCTCCCACATGGCGATGTCCTCCTTCTTCAGGCCTGCTGCATCCAGCACCTGATAAGACACGCGAAAGTAGTGTCCTAACAATCCTTTATAACCACAGTTGTAAGGAGCAGATGAAACACATTGTTGTATGATTTCATTTTATACATGTTTTACCTGAATAAACACAAACTAGATAATAGTAAAAACACCTCCTGATACGACCAACTTGAAAGGTTGTAATGCCACAGAAGAGCTAAATGACATCCTCATACCCACCTTTGGTACAGCAAATGCAGGAGCAATGGGGAAATCAATAGGGGCGACTGCAGCATCAGCAAAAGCTGTGAGAAAAAATACAAACATCAGTCTTGCAACAAAAACTACAACTTACCACAGAGTTTACAAAATGTACTGTTAACAGGAAACAAACAAGTGCTTGTTTAATATTAATTGGACAGTTACAGACAGCTGATTTTCCCCACCATTTCCTAAACGCATGATGCTCTGCTTGTTGGCAAACTGGTGCCAGACTCAAATGCATCTCTGGCCATGTATTTTTTCCAGTTTCACCTTTATGACAGTTTTTATGTTGCAAGCGTTCTTAAGACTTTTGGACGAGACTGCTTTAAAACAATTGCTGAGTTAACTGGTTGACAGCACTATCAAGTACAACTTAACCAACAGATCTACCATCCCTTTTAACCAGCAAACCAAAACTGAAGTTCTGCAAGTACTGTATAGTGTGCGTGTGTTAAAGCTTACAGACAACCCTGGCCAGCGGAGTGACGTTCAGTCTCTTTGCAGCATCTGCCGTCATTAAAACAAGAGCAGCAGCTCCGTCGTTCAGTGTGCTGGCATTGGCTGCTGTCACTGTGCCTGATAAGTAACGAATCAAAACAGAGGATACACAGAACACAGAATAAGGTGGTTAACAAAGACAAAACTGAGATGTGATCATTACTGTGTTTGGAAATTGTATTAGTGTTTCTATTTTGTGTTTGTATTACATAAACCCTGAAGTCAAAGGGTTTCCCATTAGAATGTTGAGTAAAAATGGCAGGTAACTTCACATAAGTGCAAATAATATCTTTACACAGTGTTTTCCTTAATGTAACTGCACGGTTACACTCAAATTTTCACTTTTTTTTGCTTATTTTAGGAACAGAATTAATGTCCAAACATGATGTATGAATCTTCTCATCTGTTCTGTTCAGATCTGTTTAATTAGACAAACAGTGGCTCAGTGTTTCTCTTCAACTCATCATAATTACCGTTCTCTTTCTGGAACACAGCCTTTAGTTTAGGGACTTTGCTGAAGTCGACCCGCCTCCACTCCTCATCTTCGGACACGACCGCATCAGGTTTTCCTACAGAAAAATCCCACCGACATCAGATATGATACGCCTTGTAAATGACTGCAGTCAAGAGAAACATGACGTATCACCTTCCTGTACCTCTCTGGGGAATGCTAACTGGTACAATCTCTTTGGCCAGCACGCCGGACTCGAACGCTGCTTTGCTGCGGCTGTATGAACCGATGGCGTAGGCGTCCTGCTCCTCCCTGGTGATCTTACTGTTCTTGGCTGTGTTTTCTGCACAGTTGCCCTGTTAAATAAAGACAGAAACAAGATCAACAGTGTTTTGATGCTGTGTGACAATAACACCGATCAGCCATGCGGTGATGAGACTTAAGACACCCAAATAAACATTGTCCCTTAACAAACACACTCCTTCATGCCCCCATAGGACACCCTGAGAGGTCCTCTTGTCCATGTCCAATGGTTCAGAGCATTTTTAAGCACATAAGGGGGGGATCAACACAATATTAGTCAGGTGGTCATGATGTTATGCCTGATCGGTGTATAAATATGTGTTCAGTCAGGGGGAAAAGTTTTCCATGAAGGCAACACAAGGTTTATAGTTACCATGTGGAATTTGTTGTAGACATCAGTGAGCCCGTCCTTGACGATGAGGTCCTCCATCCTCACTCCTCCGTAGCTGGGGGTCTCTCTGGACATCACATAAGGGACATTGGACATGCTCTCCATACCTCCTGCCACCATCACATCCTAAAGTCACCCACACAGAGCTACAGTTACTTGTCTTAGAATGAATTTAGTCCCTTCACTCTGCGCATACCAGCAGGGCAAAGTCTGGAAGAGCTTAATATAAATAAAGCTTGTTTCTGGTCACAATAATCCTGCATTATCTTATCTGCAATCTGCACTAATGCTACCTGGTGTCCACACATTAGACTCTGGGCTGCCATCATGATGGACTTCATTCCAGATGCACAGACTTTGTTGATGGTTGTTGCTGGAGTGCCGAGAGTCAAACCTGGAGACCAAATCAAAGACATAACAACATTTGCAAAAACAAATGAACAAAACATGTCTCAACACTGGTGCTAATTATGTATTGCTGCATTTAAACCTCCCCGTAAACAGAGAGAAATGTTTTTAGAAAATGGGAATACTTGTCATCAAAGGCTGCAAGACGCTTCACCAAGACGGCACAGGTGAATCAACATTTTGTCAGTAATTTAAATGTGGGTAAAATGAACATACCTGCTCCAAGCAAGGCCTGTCGTGTAGGAGCCTGTCCTTCTCCTGCCTGAAGCACGTTGCCCATGTAGACTTCCTTCACCTCTTCAGGAGCAATTCCTAAGGACAAGACATAATAAGTTACCTCAGTGAATATACATAAAGGTACCTTCAGCAATCCTTCCACTCATGTACTACTGAGACAATGGGGAAAACTTCATTGCTGTGCAAGCTTACCATGTTTGCACACACACCACCTGCTGATGTCATATAACTCCTAAATACAGGAAAATAGGGGTCGACCGATTTGTCCTTTTAAATAAGTTATACATTTGCAGGAAAAAAATGACAACCCTAAATGTAGAATAACCCAAACTGCAGGTGAAACTTTGCTGGAATACCTTTGTTTAAGTATGTTTATATATGTTTAATCATAAATAACTTTTCAGCATTTATCCTTCAGTGTTCATAGGCTATTGCTTGTGATGTATAACCAATCAGGAGTGCCATGACTATAGTTGTGAGCTGCATTAGAGCTAAAGTAGTGTATTTTTTAGGTAAATCAAATCTATTAAGAATCTTTTCATCTTTTTTTAAGTGCTACTAATAATCAAAAAATGTTGCATATCAGATCCGCTAATCTGCCAGGCCAATGCTTGGTCAACCTCTAGAGGAAAACACTTGAAAGTGAAGTGTCTGAACATACCTGCTTTGTCTATGGCTCCCTTGATGGCAATGGATCCCAGTTTGGTGGCTGGAACTGCTGCCAGGCTGCCTCTGAAGGAGCCCATTGGAGTGCGGACTGCGCTGACGATGACGACTTCCTGAAACCATGAATAAAACTCTGCACATTAGTGTGCCGTCCAAACACTTGACTGCGGCGATAAAGAGGTCAGCTGGAGTACTTACATTGAGTGAAGGGCGAGATGTGTAGGTTCTTGAGAGGTACTTGTGAGCCTACAACGTCAGGACAATAATTAAATCTAATATTTCATAATTGCACAGCTGAGATAGCGCCTTTATCTTCTTCTGTGTATCAAATCAAGCCTTCTCTGATATAGTGTTTTAACCACTAATTCAAAGCTGTAGATGAATATATTAGCATTAAAATATGTTACCTGTGCTAAGAACAAGAGGGGACACCATCAGATACTTGATGACGTAGCAGGAGAGAGGACAGGGTCATCCCAGGTCAACTCAACGAGACTAGGGGAGGGCAGTTGCTTGACTACCTCAGAATCTCTTGAAACTTTTTAGGAATGATTATTGACATCTGAATCTGATATCTGCCAATTTTTTTTAGCTGAAATTTGAACATTTTCATAATTTTTCAGCCAATGGAAATGCTCAATAAATCTCTCCAGAGTTGGAAATTGAGCGAGATGCCACTTTCAGATGTCCATATCTCTTGAAGTACATGTCCTAGAGGCGTCACATTTTTAATAGATGCTCAGAAGTAGATTGGGAGAGGATATTGAAACCTTGCACACACACAGGTAGATGATACTTCCATCAACCTACCCATTAATGAAGATGTCCATCTGGCCATTTGGAAATTAATTACTTTTTTTTTTTATCTGCGTCATATTCGATTAGCGGGCTGCACGGTGGCTTGGTGGCTATCAGTATCACCTCACAGCTAGAAGATCCCCGGTTCGCGTCCCAGTTAGGACGCCTGGGATCTTTCTGTGTGGAGTTTGCATGTTCTCCCTGTGCAGCGTGGGTTTTCACCAGTTAATTGATGATTCTAAATTGTCCGTAGGTGTGAATGAGAGTGTGCTTGGTTGTCTGTCTCTATGTGTAGCCCTGCGATAGGCTGGCGACCTGTTCAGGGTGTCCCCTGCCTTCACCTGAGTAGCTGGGATAGGCTTCAGCCCCTCTGCAACCCTACAGAGGATTAAGTGGTGTATACATAATGGATGGATGGATCTTCAATTATCCATAATTCTCATTTCTACTCACATATGAAAGCTTTCTAAGTGTTGGTAATGCCATTCAGATATTATTCTCTCACTAACATTGATCAAATAGAGCCTATGTATTGATTTTTTGAAAATCCACCTTATTTGTGATTTTTGAACACATCCTGAATCTGAGAGGTCTTAAGCAGAAAAAATTAAGATTGAATAACTTCTGGACACCTCCTGAGTATTTGAAGACTCCAGGACATGCAGTTGAAGACATATGGACATCTGAAAGTGGCATGTCGTTCAATTTCCAACTCGCAAGAGATTTATTGAACATTTTTATTGGGTAAAAGATTATGAAAATGTTGGAATTTCAGCTAGAAAATTGGCAGATGTCAGTTTCAGATGCCAAAGATTATTCCTACAAAGTTTTTGAGGTGGTCAAGCAACCACTTTCGCTGAGCTGACACGGAATGACCCAGTAGCATTTTAAGCTATAGCATTGTAAGCTAGGTGTTTACAATACTGTTTTTGGCTCTTAAACTGTTCAGTTTGCTAGCCAGCTGCTGCTCTTAGCTTCTCTCTTGCTATGCTAACAAGCTAACTTTGCTATCACATGGTGGAGACAAACGTAGCCTGGGTTATGAAACAGTCTGACTTCAGCCCTGAGAACCACCTGCTGTAGTTCTGGTCAGCTTTCACATTTCTTTGACCAAGGACGCTCCACAGACACAATAGTGTTAGCAGAGCAGCTCCAGGTTAACCAGGGCCCTGTGCTGCCAGACTGCTACGTAAACTAGCATTTCTGTGCAAAAATACAACATAACAGACAATTTCACACACGTCATCTTATACAACGTCACTTACCAGGCGTTTACAGATGTGAGCGTTCATATTTAAAAGTCCACTGGATGGCATTTTGGACCGGGAGACAGGAGAAGAACTCAAACACTTGGAGCCGCTTCACCTTCAGCAGCGGAGGAATAAATGCACCAGCCAATCACAGTGAGGGGTGTGCGCCCTGACGTCAGCGCGTCCGAGGCATGACGGTTGTTGTAGTTGTATCAATAAAAACAACACCGGTTTGTTTTTATGCAGTACCCGTTAAAGGTATATCAGCAGTACAGTGAAATCTTTTATTGAACAAAACTTCACAGTGGTTTCAAGCTATTTTATTGCATTTTTAATGCATTGACATCAGCACTGAAACTGTAGGTATGAAACTGGTAAGCTGTTTATGCTGAAGTTCTGCAAGTAGATATACAAGGCTGAGCCCATTTTGTTTTTGTTTTGTTGTTTTTTTTACTTTAATTACACCTTTACCTTATTTCCCTTCCCCGTGAAAAAGTAAAATATCCCCACGCAGTTTTGCTAAAGCGTGCAAACAGTTAACTACACTATACATTATTTTTTTACAATTTGTCCTCCAATAAACTCTCTCTACCTCTCACTGTCTCTCTCGCTCTCTTTCTCTTTCTCACAAACACATTCTCTCTCTCACAGGCACACACACTAATTAATCATTGGTTTATTTAATGCATGTCCAAGAAAAAGCACCTAACTCCATAACAAGCAGTTGTTACCTATGGCGCGGTTAAACAACTATTAAATGCATTTCTTTCCTGCAGACTTCTATAGAAAAGTTGCACCAAGCTACACTGAGGATAAATGTGTGGGATGGACCACTTCTTTGCTACGTGATTACCGCTGTGCGTATGTTTGTGTGTGTATTCGGTTCTTTGCCTCTTCAGCAATCCATCCATCCGTAGTTCATCAGAGTGCGAATCGCTCTTCTTCGTTGGTAGTGGTACTCGGTCTGCGTGGACCCGTACGAAAAGTACAGGTAGCCTGAGAAGAGAGGATGCATCGTTGGCATCAATGCGCCTGCAGAGGGACTAACCTTCGACCGTCACCTTACCTCTGTTCTCAAAAGCGGCGTCCACTCTGAGGCCGATCCCCGGGAGTTCTCTGTAGATGAATTTTGGGAAGCCACGATCCATTTTGCCCCTCCTTTCATTGTAGCTACATGAGTAACATCAGGAGGAGTATTCATCAACCAACCTCTCGATATCTGGATTAAGCCCATACCTTTAGTCTGTTCACATTTGCTCACCTCCAGTACTTGTAGCCCACGAAAAAGAGAGTTCTGCTTATAAATGGCACATGAACAGCGGCGTCCACCTTGGTGACGGATGGAGGGAAGCCAAAGTCGCTGAGGGGTTTGGGATAACCAGGGAGGACGGTGTTACCTCTGATGCCCCAGTAATGATCCCCTGTGTGTGTGAAAAAGCTTTTTGTAACTTTTAATGACCCAAAAAGTTTTTATGATGACTTTTTTAACCTTTTTTGTACCTTCAAAGAAAATGACAGTGTTCCCTGACTTATACTCATAAGCAGCATCAACTTCGCTGATTCCAGGCCAGACAGACTGAATTTTCTTCGTACTGATGCCGCCCCAGGAGCTGCTCCTCTTCCAGAAATATCTGACAGACAAAGGCAAAAAAAAAATCAATCATAAGCTGTCAGCTGGTCAGATATTGTTTTCAAAAATCCTGTGTGAGTTTAGCTTTTAATTTGCAGCTCTATCAGATGAAGCAGCATAAAATAGGATCTACTCTCACCCATTTTTGAAGAAGTAAAGATTCCTCTGAATGGAGGTTGCAGCATCAAAAATCAGGTTCCTGCTGCATCTGTCTGGAACCGGTTCTGGCTCTGGTTCAGGTTCAGGTCTGGGCTGTGGTTTTGGTTTAGCTGTAGGCTGACCTGATGATGCTCTGACACCTTTGCGATACAAAAGAGAGAAACAGAAGGAGAGGCTCAGTAGGAGAGTTTGTCGCTGCTTTGGTGATGTTTTTATCAGCGTGTGGATGAGCTGGACTCTCACCATAGAGAGCTTGTACTCCCTGTCTGTCATCATCTGGCAGCTTGTAGCCCTCTGTGTTCACATACTGGTAGGTGGGATGCATGAGGGCGGTCTTGACCTGAGAGTGGGCCAATCCCAGAGCATGGCCGAACTCATGGGCTGCTACCAAGAACAGGTTTGTTCCTGCAGATGCATACTAATAGTCAGTATGGGTACAGAAACATCACAAACATCAGCAATGTTTGCTTAAAGCCTGCACCTGCTGAAGTTAGAGTCCAGCTTTCATCTTCATCAAAGTGGGTGTCGCCTCCATGGCCATCGCCAGGAGAATATGCATGTGCCAAGACCCCACCTTCCCCATCAAATGGAGCGAAATCCCCATGTTCTGGTTTTAAGAAAAGACAAGTTAATACTAGGTCAAACGTTTTGTCAAAAGCAAAGAAGGAGCTGAATTACCTTGAGCCTTGAACATGATCATGATGTCAGCAGTGCCACTGTTGATCTGTTTGAAATCCAAAGGGATGACATCGCTGTAGAGTCTCAGAGCCTTGGCAATGGTGGCATCCACAACACTTTGACTCAAGTCTGGTGTGTATTGGGTTATTCTGGCAGAGTGAGAATGACAACATGGCCTTCATTGTGCTTTATGTTTGGTTGACCTGCATGCAGGGACTTGTTGCTCTTTGACAGACTCTACCTGTATGTGAGGACTGTCTTGTCCCACTTTGGTTGGCCGTCGAAGTGGCCATATCTGTTCACATCTGTGACACCACAGCGAGGGCGAGCCATCACTGCCAGGGTGTTGGTGTCCAACTGCCCCGTCACCTCCAGGCCAAAAAACTCCTGCATTTTTCTGAGAGTGTCGTCAAAAGAGTCCAGAGAGCTTCGCAGGACAGTGTCGGGGGCACTGACCCCCACATCTGAGAAAAACTCAGACAGATATTTCTGGACAAAGAAAACAGACACAAACAATCCTCACATATAGATTAAACTACATCAATCAGGCATAACATTATGACCACCTGCCTAATATTGTGTTGGTCCCCTTATGTGGTCCTCAATGCTCTGAACCATTGGGCATGGACAAGAGGACCTCTCAGGGTGTCCTATGGGGTCTGGAACCAGGACGTTGGAACTGGATCCTTTGGGTACTCTGGCTTGTGCAGTGAGGCCTCTGTCAATCAAACTTGTTCCACTGCATCCTGTTGATGCTTGATCACAATGGGGTGTAGGAAGTCTGGAGGTCACATCAACATGTTGGGCCATTGTCATGTTCCTCAACATGTTCCTGATTGTCTGATATTGTTCCCATGTGATGGGGTGCATTTTCCTGCAGGGGTAGACTAGTCTCTTTTTCTTTTCTTTTTTTGCATTAGCCATTCAGTTCACTTACATTCACTGATTTGCATCATTTTCTGCTTAGGAGTCTGCTATTCCTGCACTGAGTGCTGTAAATCTGTAATCCAGTGTTACTGCTTGTAATCATATCTCATTTCTACCAGCCACTATGCTTTGCAGAAAACCTGTTTCTCTTTTGTATTTCTGCCAGAAGTAGCTGCCAAACTATTATCGGTGCTCCAAGGATTCTGGCGCTTGCACACACTTGCTTTTACCCCTAGTGACCACAGGTGCCAAAATATTAGCACTGAAATCCTAACCAAGGTAAGGTGGTTAGGCTAACTGTCTCTTTTTTGATTCTTCTAAAATTCTGCTTAAATTGCTTTTAGACCAGAAGACACAGTACAACTATTTAGTCCTATGTATTGACTGTATATCTGACAATATAACTTGAACATGTGCTTGAGAAAACCCTATATATTTTTTTAAAGATTTATTTTTGACATTTTCTGCCTTTATTGGAGATGACAGGACAGTAGATAGAAACAGAAACAGGACAGAAAGTGGGAAAAGACATGCGGTAAATGGCTGAGGTCGGACTCAAACCCAGCACAGCTGCTACGCCTCGGCACGCGGGTCCCATGACATAACCACTAGGCTACTGGGGCACCCGAGAAAACCCTATGTTTAATGAAAATGCCAAAATAAAAAAGTCCTTCAGTGATGCTCAGTCATCGTCTGTAACAGCTGCTCATAGAAAACATTTCTGTTAACCTTCCTCGAACAAATCCACAACATTAATTTAACAGTTCTCTGCGTCACGACTCTTAGCTCTAATCTCCGCTATATTATGTAATGTAGGCACACTGTGTTCCCCTTGTTAGAAGAAGCCAGTTTTCATGCCATGCAAGTTAAAGTTTTTTTTCACACTATGCATATTATTAGAACTCTTCGAAGTAATGCTGCCATGCTGATAAGAATTTTTCCTCTTTGATAATAGGAACCCCTTCTCTGCTTACCTGTTACATAGTTTAAAAAGGTTGGATCTTCATCATTTGTCAGGTTGAAACAGTAGAATAACAGAGAAAACCCAAATATTATTCTCTCCCTACTAGTACACATCCAACAAACACACGAATAACCCCAACAAACAATGCATTAGGTTGTTTACCTGGGCTTTGGAGAGCTCCTCTTGGCTGGGTGCAGTGGTGGGCACAGCTCCACAGGCAGCTACAATCATCGCTAACATCATAGTTTTACCAACCAGTGCAGCCTCCATGATTCTTTTTTTTGTTTTCAGAGATAAAGGAATAACCCCAGTCACTTTATTTGTTCTCTCTCTCTGGAGTTCTGCTCAGCTGGGGAGTTTCTAATGAACTACTTGGTTATTTCCGGAAACAATTCGATTTCAATGTTTTGGATATGGACGAAGGGGAGCAGAGGAAGATGCATGACTGGGCAATCAAGCATTCCTGCAGGTGTCTGAACAGGCCCCGTTCAGAACAACAGGAGGGAGATAATAACTGCTGGGGAGTCGAGGGTGGGGGGGTGTTGGTGGCAGAGGAGGTGATATGAGGTCAACCACTGGAGCAGTTTGGACCTGCATGAGCATGATGAAGATCAGAAACCTGCATGTTTGCAAGTTTGTTTATTTCAGATAAGAGTCCCCATTATGGTCTTTGTGTGTTTTCCTGTTATGTAACATTGGAGATGACTTGGCTGTTACGTTTCAGAACTTCATTTTGAACAGTGAAGATACCGTACGAGCTCAGTTTGTTTAAAAGTGTAGATATGCTAATATATTTGGGGCAAATAGCAGAAGTTTGGAGCAGCATAAAGGATTCTTTTGACACAGTTGCTGAATCCATATCCTTGTTAATGGGTTGATTTAGTGGTAGCCGTCTACACATCAGCAGACTCCTTGTTAAAGTGACTTGCATGTATTTATCAGACTTTAATGCACATTTTCTGATTTATTATAAGCACTTTTGTTTAAAGGGTGCTTTGAAGCTTTCTAAATATCTCTGGTTAGCATCTTTATAGTTTTTCTGGCCTTATAAAATATAGGGGACGTCACATTTGGATAGATTAAAAACATTTTCGACCCTGTAAAATTCATTGCAAGTAACTAAAATAGGTAAATAAATTAGCAAAGTAGTATCTATTCAAAAAGGAACGCGGACAACTGTGAAACAATAATATCAAACTTTATTCATGCAGTCTGGATTACTTTGTGTTTACAGCTCTGGATAAATGTGATAGAAATATTTGTAGAAAACTAAATATTTAACAGAGCAGAAATCATACATTTAATACTGGGGTTGTACATTCATTCTTCCTCTACATGAGTGGCTACATAAATTTACATTCAGACAGTCTAAAAGTTAGTGCAGCGCAGGTAGTAGCTGTTCCTCAGCACACGGAACAGCCTCCCAGTCCTCAGGTTGTACTCAAACATGTAGGGTCCGCTGTAGATGTAGGTGAAACCTGCAGGACAGAGGCTCAGGGTTAGTCTCTGTGCATCTTATAGAAGCAGTTTTGGAAAATATGCCTGTTCTCTTTCTCGCAGAGAGTTAGACAAGACGACTGATACCACTTGTCATCAGCATGACTTTGCAAGGCACTTAATCCCCTATAACATCACAACATGCTGTTCTTACACTTTTTTATGCTAGTAGATGGATTTTGTTGACTTTCTGACTGAGCCAGGCTAACCTTTTCCAGACATGAGTGGTATGAATCCTTCTCATCAAACATTTGAATTCTGAAAAGACAACATCCTCTCATTGCAGTGGTCTTGACTTTGCAGTTAATGTGACTCACCTCTGTACTGGAAAGCTGCCGTCACCTTGCTGGTCAGGCCAAAGAAGGTCTGGTCCACCCGTTTGGGGAATCCTCTGTCCATAGTGTTTCTGGCCTCATCATAACTGAAGAAACACAAACAGAAGTTAGAAACATTCAACCAAAATAAGACTAAACAATGCTGAAAACGATACACGCACCTGTAGTAATTGTCGCCGACAAAGAAGAGGGTTTTTCTAGACTCCACATCGTAAAGGGCGGCATCAATTTTCCTCACGTCTTTTGGCAGACCAAAAGTGTGCAGTTTTTTAGGATAGCCTTGTACTGCTCTGTAGCCACTGAAGGCCCACACCCTGCGACCTGCAAGCAAAAGATTTTATAAGCTGCACTTATACCGATCAGGCATAACATTATGACCACCTGCCTAATATTGTGTTGGTCCCCCTTATGTGCTCAAGAATGCTCTGAACCATTGGGCATGGACAAGAGGACCTCTCAGGGTGTCCTATGGGGTCTGGAACCAGGACGTTGGCACTGGATCCTTTGGGTACTCTGGCTTGTACAGTGGGGCCTCTGTCAATCAAACTTGTTCCACTGCATCCTGTTGATGCTTGATCACAATGGGGTGTAGGAAGTTTGGAGGTCAAATCAACATGTTGGGCCATTGTCATGTTCCTCAACATGTTCCTGATTGGTTGATGTTGTTTCCATGTGATGGGGTGCATTTTTTTTCACATACATGTGGGGGTAGGCCAGTGACATTTGGGATTTCCATTAGCATGAGGGAGTGTGTTTGTTGTGGGACAATGTTTATTTGGGTGTCTAAGTCTGATCAACATGGATGTTAAAATCCAATGTTTTTCATCAGATCAGCACATAGTACCAATATGATCAATGCTATTCAGTTCACCTGTCAGTGGTCATAATGTTGTGGCTGATCGGTGTATGTTAACTGTGACATGGGATCAGTGCCTTCGATAGGTAGGGAGAGTGTGTACCTTTGAAGAGGAAGATTCTGTCTGACTGGCGGCTCTCATAAGCAGCATCGATGTTGACCGGGGCGCTCGGCCAGAAGTTTGTGATGAGAGTTTGCTGAGGAGTGTTGCTCTGAGGGTAGCTACGCCAGAGGAAGCTGAGAACACACAGGAACACAGAGATTTGGCATGAGAAAACAAGCCTGTTTAGACTGTTTAGAAATGGTTTCGTACAGCACTTCTGATACCTGTCCTTGAAGAAGAGCATCTCTCCTCGCAGGGTGGTCACAGCATCCAAGACCATGGTTGAATCACAGGCGTCAGGGGTGGTGGGGGCTGTAGGTCTAGCAATAGAAGGATCCTTTTCAGGGTTCGCACCTGGAGGTGAAACAAAAAAGGTGTGTAGAAAGGTCCTCATCACAGTCAACAAAGCATAAACAGTTGAGTAGCAATACAGACGCAATAATGCAGACACTCAGTACCAACCATAGAGGGACTGGATGCCGTTGACATCATCTCGGGGCAGAACGAAGGTGTCAGGGTTTCTGTATGAGTACACAGGATACATGAGAGCACCGGGGTCATCAGAGTGAGACAAGCCCAGAGAGTGGCCAAACTCATGGGCAGCAACCATGAAGAGGACGTAGCCTGAAGGAGAAAACGCAGAGAGACAGGTCGGTCACAGGACTTCAGGACTGTGCATTTATTCTGTGATGAGCAGAGCATAAATGACAACCTCACCTGAGTTTGAACGGAACGTGAAGGGTTCATCGTCGTCGAAATGAGCATCTCCTCCAATGCCAGGAGCTGGGGCGAAGGCATGGGCGAGAGTCCCATCAGGTCCATCAAAGGGGTAATAGTCACCATGAGCTGTTAGCAAGAACACAGTCAGGTTAGGTTTTGTAACTTGGTTTTATAACATCTGGATGTCCAAGGTGCCTCTAAGTGCTGTTTATACCTCACAGCACCAAAATACATACATACTTTTAGGGATATCATGGCCACTAACCAGTATTAAAGTAAACACAGACATGTTAACACCTTCCCAAACCTCAAAATGCTAGGAGGAGGCAACATTGCTCCAAGATGAAAGCTGCAAGCACTGGCATGTCATCAGTGGAAGGATGGTGTCTTTGTTGTGAGGAGTGACATAAATTATGTAACGGTGCTGTAGCTGCACAAATGGTCCATTGATAGACATTAAAGGATTAACATCACTCAAACACACACTACAGTGTGGGCTATAGCAGAGATGACAAAAAGCTTTATAGAAATAGGTAGTGGAATTTATTACAATTACAACTGAATAATAAATAATATTAGCTTTAGTTTAATGGAACTTTTATTTACAAAGTACAGACATGGACACCTTAGGACTCGAGACACTTCCTAAAAGCGGAGCATACATGGACTCGGATGCTCCACATTAAGTACTTCTTAAAGGTACTTGAATATTTTCATTTTGTACTACTTTGTACTTCTTCCCCACTGCATTTTAGAGGGAAACACTGTACATATATGATACCGCAATAATGTTTTTTCTCCTACAATTATAATATAACATAACATAACATAACATAACATAACATAGTATAATATAATATAATATAATGTACTATAATATATAATATAATATAATAAGAATAAGAATAAGAATGCTGGACTTAGTATTTTTAGTAGTTTTTGTTTTATCTCCTACAATTATATATAACATAACATAATGCAACATAACATAATATCTAATATGACATAATAAGTCTATCTTGTGCTCACCCCGGCGGCCGAAGGAGATCATGATGTCAGCGGTGCCACTGTAGATTCTTGTGAACCTCAGAGGAGTAACTTTGGCCCAAACCTGCAGAGCTTTCTCCATGGAGTCGTCCACCTCTGCTGCAGGCATGTCAGGCGTGTAGTTCAGTATCCTGCACCACAGATCAATAGTCAAAATATTAGACCGATGTTGGACAATTTCCCTTTTTCTCACATATTCTCTCCTGAGATGATTCACCTGTACGTGAGGCTGGTTTTGTCCCACTTGAGGTTGCCTCCAAACGTGGAGAAACGAGCCATCTTTCCATCTGGAACGCCACAGCGGGGCTTCTTCATCATGGCCAAGGTGTCGGCATCCAGAGTCCCAGTGATATGGAGACCGAAGAATCTCTGCATGTCACTCAGCTTCTTGGTCACTGGGCTGATCCCCCGTCGACCGACCGGACCCCTCTCCTCTGTTAGGTTGAAGAATTTCTTCAGGTAGCTCTGTAAAGAAGAATTTAATCTTACATTTTAAACCCCAGAAGTGAAGGTTGATTAATATTTGAGGAAAAATCGACCACACATACCTCTGCAAAATCTTCATCCTGCACTGTGACTTCTGATACAGGCATGCAGCAAACCGCAGCAGTCAGGGTGGCTATAATGCAAACACTGAATGACCTCATGCTTCCTCGTTGAATGTGACTTGTGCGTCTGGAGTCGGCTGTTATATAGGCTGAGATGGGGGAGTGGGCGTGTTGAGCAACTACCTGAGTGACTCAACCCCATTTATGGATGGCGTTGCAAGATGATGAGGCGAGAAAAAAATTCCCAAAACAAGTGTGTAATTATGATGATGCATGGACACAACAGATTTTAAAATCAGATGTTAATATTTAAATAGGAACTGCATTGATTAAATATGTGGGGTGGAAGCTGAAGACCTCATCAAACTGTTTTGTCTCTGTGCAGTTTAAAAGGAGGAGGTGGAATATTTCTCATTTTAAACTGTTTGTTGATGTCTTTAACTGTTGCTTAAGGCTGCATTAAGAGGGATTTTCTGCCCAGATTTTTAAGGCGGTCTGTCACGCATCCAAACATCACAAACTACTCCAGGCCTCAGGCTGCTGTTCCTACTGATAACACAGTAATGTTCCCTGTGAGCAAACCCAAACAAGCTGGGTCATGCTGTGACAAAAGCTCTCTTATCTTGAACCGGAGGTCAACCTGTAATTTTACGACAGGGAAGCTTTACTCATCAAACACCATCATAATCTGTAACAACAGGGTTTTAGTCAAAAGATGTAATGATAAGTGTGTCGATACTGTAGCAGGTATATAGGGGCTGCATGACATACAGCACAAAACAACTGACAGGATACGGAAGTCTTGTACGTCTTGATCCTTGTGTCAGTTGTAGGCAGGTTTGTCCATCCTTAGATCTGGAATAATCAGTAATGTTTCCTCTGTGTTCAACTCTAGTAAACATCAACTACATGGTTATGAGTGTTGCAATAAAAAATGATCATCTAATTCATTTTGATTCTTCATTTTATTCAACTGTGAAATATAAATCTTCATACAATGTCAAAAAGAAAACTTGTGCCAACTTTAAAAAACAGCATTTATTTATGGAAGACAATTTATAGTGTCAGACAGAATTTCAGGAATGGTTTCTATTTTAGGGGGAATTATTTAGGTCGTGGTGACAAACCTGTATTACACAAGGTATTACATGCTGACGTTGCCACCCACATGCATCAATCATGTGTTTTTTTTAGTAACCATGCGGTTAAAATACTGCATGTTTAGAAAAACACACACCCACACGATATTTTACAAAACCTCACTCCATCCGTCCATACATTGTCTTCCGCTTATCCGGGGCCGGGTCATGGAGGCAGCAGTCTAAGAAGAGATTCCTAGACTTCCCTCGCCCCAGACACCTTCTCCAGCTCTTCCGGTGGGACCCCGAAACGTTCCCAGGCCAGCCGAGAGACATAGTCCCTCCAGTGTGTCCTAGGTCTACCCCGAGGCCTTCTCCTGGTGGGACTTGCCTGGAACACCTCCCCAGGGAGGCGTCCAGAAGGCATTTGGAACAGATGTCCAAGCCACCTCAACTGAGACCTCTTGATGTGGAGAAGTAGCGGCTCTACTCCGAGCTCCTCCCCGGTGACCGAGCTCCTCACCCGATCTCTAAGGGAGTGACCAGCCACTCTACAGGGAAAACTCATTTCAGCCGCTTGAATCCAGGATCTCATTCTTTCAGTCATGACCCAAAGCTCATGTCCATATGTGAGAGTAGAAATGTAGATGGACTGGTAAATTGAGAGCTTTGCCTGTCGGCTTCGCTCCTTCTTCACCACGACGGACCGATACAGCGACTGCATGACTGCAGACGCTGCACCGATCCGCCTGTCAATCTCACGCAACATCCTCCCCTCACTCATGAACAAGACTCTGGAATGCTTAAACTCCTCCACTTGAGGCAGGGCCTTTCCGCCGACCCAGAGAGGGCAAGCCACCTTTTTCCGGTTGAGAACCATAGCCTCGGATTTGAAGGTGCTGATCTTCATCCCAGTCGCTTCACACTCAGCTGCAGACGGCCTTGGTGATATTCTTTGACAGAATTAACGCTCTTCTGTTCATTAATAAAATTAATGAATGATAAATGTATAAAGATGATTCTTGTTGCTCTTAGTACTAAAATATTCATCATATATTCACCGATCAGCCACAACATTATGACCACTGACAGATGAAGTGAATAACATTGATCATATTGGTACTATGTGCTGTTCTGATGGAGAACCTTGGATTTTAACATCCATGTTGATCAGACTTAGACACCCAAATAAACATCATCCCACAACAAACACACTCCCTCATGCAAATGGAAATCCCAAATGTCACTGGCCTACCCCTACAGGAAAATGCACCCCACAACATGGCAACAACATCAACCAATCAGGAACATGTTGAGGAACATGACAATGACCCAACATGTTGATTTGACCTCCAAACTTCCTACACCCCATTGTGATCAAGCATCAACAGGATGCAGTGGAACAAGTTTGATTGACAGAGGCCCCACTGCACAAGCCAGAGTACCCAAAGGATCCAGTGCCAATGTCCTGGTTCTAGATCCCATAGGACACCCTGAGAGGTCCTCTGGTCCATGCCCAATGGTTCAGAGCATTTTTGAGTACTTAAAGGGGACCAACACAATATTAGGCAGGTTGTTATAATGTTATGCCTGATCAGTGTATATAGTAAGTCTTCCTTCGTCTTGCATAAACACATAGCATTTTTTTCCATCTTTTTATTAGAGAAAAACGACTAATTTACTAGTTGCAGCATTGCAGCGTAACAAAACACACTTAGAAAAGTATTCATTCATGATGCCAATTTATTTCACTTCGTCACATTGTTCCATTTGCATACATTCATTTGTTTGGTCACAGTAGTGTGCAAATCTGTGTACAGATGTGCTTTTGTAACAGTGTTAAACAAATCAACTTCACAAAAACATTAAATTAAAACAGCAACAGAAAAAGCAACAGCAATAATTAAATAAAGAATATGAATTAAATTAAACACGTTCCATAAAGTTAAGTTAAATTAATTTTCAAAAGCAATGGCAATACAGAAGTATTCAAGCATATAAGGTGCTCTCTAGAAAGGCATATATCTGGTATATACCTGTCATTGTGCAACAACTTCATTAGATATAAAATATATTATTACACTTTATGGATCCTTCCTAACCATAAAGTCACTGTCACACACAGTGACTCTGTAAACAAGTTAGCTGGTCAGCCGGTCTAGTATCTGGTGCAGCGCAGAAAGTAGCTGTTCCTCAGCACACGGAACAACCTCCTACTCCCCAGACTGTACTCATACATGTAGGGTCCACTGTAGATGTAGGTGAAACCTGCAGAACACGGATGTCACATGTTAGTACAGTTGAAAAATTCAGAATACCTGTAATCTTTTTCCCATTTTACTAGTCTGGAGTGCTTGAATGTTGCTCACCTCTGTACTGGAAAGCTGCCGTCACCTTGCGGGTCAGGTCTGGGAAGGTCTCATCCACCCGTTTGGGGAACCCTCTGTCCATAGTCTTTCTGGCCTCATCATAACTGAAGAAAATGAACAGTAATTAGATCAAGTCACCATTTGTAACACATACTGTAAACCATCATCACCACAGAAACAGTCGTTCATTTCAGATCTCTTTTGAACACACCTGTAGTATTCGTCGTCGACAAAGAACAGAGTTTTGCGAGACTGTCTGTCGTAGAGGACTGCATCCACTTTGCTCACGGTCTGGGGCAGACCAAGATTGGAAATGGACTGAGGATAGCCAGGCACAAGATCATAGGCATTGAAAGCCCACACTGTACGATCTGTAGGGAGATAAAAGGAGTGAATATGTGTAAAGACAAATACTGTAGTAAACAGTACCAATAGTGAGACATGAGGTAAACACACACCTTTGAAGAGTAAGAGCTTGTCTAGTTCTTGGCTCTCATAAGCAGCGTCGATGTTGTTGGGGGCATCGGGCCAGAAGTTTTTGATGAGAGTTTGCTGAGGAGTGATGCTCTGAGGATAACTACGCCAGAAGAAGCTGAGAACATACAAAGAACATAAATAAGTTCAGGGGACAGCTGTGGCGTGAAGAGGAACACTCCTAATAGACCTCAGCATTCAGATGGTTGAACATTCAGTGTCTACGGTACCTGTCCTTGAAGAAGAGCATCTCTCCTCGCAGGTTGGCCACGGCATCTAAGACCATGGTTGAATCACAGGCGTCAGGGGTGGTGGGGGCTGTAGGGTCAGGATCACGTGGGTCTACATCGGGGTTTGGCCCTGGAGGTGAAATAAAACGAATGTCATGAGATGGTTTGTGCAGAAGTTCTTCAAAGATTCAAAGCAGTGAGCTAGACACTCAGTACCAACCATAGAGGGACTGGATGCCGTTGATGTCATCTCGGTGCAAAGTGAAGGTCTCAGGGTTTCTGTATGAGTACACAGGATACATGAGAGCACCGGGATCATCGGAGTGAGACAAGCCCAGAGAGTGACCAAACTCATGGGCAGCAACCATGAAGAGGACGTAGCCTGAAGGAGAAAACACGGAGGGACAGGTCAGTTACAGCTCCTCAAAGGGTAAATCAAGTCAAAATATACACTGACGGGGTAGTAATGAGGTAAAAGAGGACGTCATGCTCCGTATCAGTGACAAACTCACCTGTGTTTGAGCGGAAAGTGAAAGTCTCATCATCGTCGAAATGAGCATCTCCTCCAAGGCCAGGAGCTGGGGCGAAGGCATGAGCGAGAGTCCCATCAGGTCCATCAAAGGGGTAAGAATCACCATGAGCTGTTAGCAAGAACACAGTCAGGTTAGGTTTTGTCAATGAAAAACTGATCACATAGACAATATATGGATCTGAAAGTTATCTTGTGCTCACCCCGGCGACCGAAGGAGATCATGATGTCAGCGATGCCACTGTAGATTCTTGAGAACCTCAGAGGAGTAACTTTGGCCCAGACCTGCAGAGCTTTCTCTACAGAGTCGTCCACCTCTGCTGCAGGCATGTCAGGCGTGTAGTTCAGTATCCTGTACCACAAAAGAATTTATTTTAACAATTAGCTACATGCAGTGCTGGTAGTAGTAAGTTTCTCTTATGTATTCTCTCCTGAGATCATTCACCTGTATGTGAGGCTGGTTTTGTCCCACTTGAAGCTGCTTCCAAAAGTGGAGAAACCGGCGATTTTTACATCTGGAACCCCACAGCGGGGCTTCTTCATCATGGCCAAGGTGTCGGCATCCAGAGTCCCAGTGATCTGGAGACCGAAGAATTTCTGCATGTCACTCAGCTTCTGCATCATTGGGCTGATTCCCCGTCTGAAAACTGGACCGCTCTCCTCTGTTAGGTTGAAGAATTTCTTCAGGTAGCCCTGCGGGAGAGAAGAAGTTCAATATGCATCAGCTGCAGTAACTCAGTGAAGGAACAAACATGTTCATTAACAGAGATGCAGAAAGTTTTTCACATCTCAATAACAACATAAGATGCAGAATTAAAAGAGCGTTAAAGCTCTAGCATGCATTTTAGTGCACAATAGTGAGAACACAAGCGTAAGAAGGCAAATGAAGCACACATACCTCTGCAAAACTCTCATCTTGCTTAGTGATCTGTGATATTGGCACACAGTAAACTGTGAGTGCAAGGCTTAGTAGAATGCTCAGGTTGAAAGTCTTCATGTTGCCTCGGTAAATGCAACTTGTGTCTCAGTGCTGCAGACAGCTGCTATATATGCTGCAGCCTGGGCGTGTTGGGCAACTACCTGCTTGAGTCAGTGACTGACGAAATATTCCTTTTATGGATAATAGAGGAAGTCTGGCTTTGATTGCTCATCCAACTTAAAAGTTTCCCAAAATAAGACACCGTAATGATGATGACATTGTACGTATGGGGTTCTTACAGAGCATGCATGGAAAGATTTTCATGATATAACAATTAGAACGATCTCTAATAATAATAATAATAATAGTAATAATAATAATAATAATAATAATATTAAAAATAATCAACCGGTCCAGGGTGTCCCTTGCCTTTGTCCTGAGTCAGCAGGGGTAGGCTACAGCCCCTCTGCAACCCTACAGAGGGTTAACACTAGCGGTGTGTAGATAATGGATGGATGGGTGATAATAATAAAGTCATATATGTGTCTTACTTGCATTATCAAACAGGATAAAACTGTGTATTTCCACTTGTGATTTATTATATATGATTTACAAAAACTACAGGTAAACATTTAGAATTTGTAATTTCTGTCCAGATGTGCAACAAAATGAAAACGGTGAAAAATATGCAGAGCCCAGTGGTCACATTCACATTTAAATGTTGTTTCCATATCACCCATGAGTCTGAAACCCCTGCAGAACATCAGACACCACACTTGCAAAACAAAGACAAAAAAAGAATCCATTTGCTGAGGATGATTGTGTGACATGACTGGAAGCTCCAGAGCAGCTACTAAATGGACTTCAGGGTGATGTTGTTGTGTCACCCTTTAAAAAGATCTACAAATAATCTGCAGCTAAAGTCACCTGTTTATGTCTTCTGTCTCAGCCTTGGAGCCCATCAGCTAATGCCTGATGTCTTAGCATTTAGTCTGTATATCTGTTTAATAGTGATTACTTATGTCATGAGCTGATTTTTTTGTTTGTTAAAAATGGCCATTAAAATGATGCACTTCAACAGGATTTTGTTGTTGTTGTTACAGTATCTCCTTTACAGCGGTCCTTACCCGTCTGCATGTGCTTGGCCGGTTATCTCAGTGTTGTATTTGGGTGTGCTTGTGATGATTCATGCTGCTGCGCTACACTCCAAATGAAAAAATCTGGCAGTGAAGGAGACCTCTGATGCCAGGGATCCGTCATCGGAGGACTCCAAGCGTGAACTGATGTAAGTCACTAAAAGCAAAGCATCAACGATTTTGGCTTTGTGATCGTTTCCACTGTAAGTCTGATTCTGTCAAAACATTAAAGTCTGTTTTATTTATAACAGATTCAAGGGCGCTGTAGTGCACACATAAATTAAATGTTTTTTTTCCTACTTGATTAAGGTGTTGTGTGACTCAACTGCAGGTGGTTATTTTCCAGCCCAGTTTGTGTGTAATAATCCAGCGCCACTTTGTTCATCATTGTTAATGGAAAGCTACATTTTGGCCACTGTTACCCAACAATAGACACTGACGGTAACGGTACTGACTATGTTGAGCAAGGCGGCGTCTGCAGGTAAATTAAACAATAGATGCAGACGTTCACACACACACACAGAGGGATTGTGTTGTAATAAAATAATAATAAAAAAAAACAACAGTTAATTTTTTAATCAGAAAAATCGTAAATCTAAACAAAATTGTCCCCATAAGACATGTCCAAGCGATCACAGTGTCACAGTAATGCCAAGGCAGAACCATAAAATCAATTAGATGAAGTACAGACATGCATACACATCATAATTTTTCAAATCTTAAAAAAACACATTTAAAAACATGAGGAATAAATCAAACACAGCATCAAAAAGAGCTACCATTATTACAACACTGTATTACACATTGAGGTAACCACTTCCCTGCATTATACATTAGTTCCCAGTTCTGTATTGGCTACATTGTGGTTATTGCCGAATGTCCAGTCTTGAAACACTTGGTGTACACACACGCAGCACCATCATCATCATCATCATCATCATCAGCTTTCCTTCACTTATCTCCTGCCACTATTTCGTTGTCTTCCTCCTTCACACACTCCAGCAGCTCGTTGGCAGGGCTGATGGAGACGACGTGCTTCAAGTTGGGATCATATTTGTAGTGGAGGTTTCCCTTGAAGAAGTGCACAAACCCTGTGGGAAATCAAACTCATTACTGCAGCGTATGAAATGTATGCAGGTGTTCAAACTATAGTAGGAAACAACCATTGGAAGTTTTGTTTTGTGGTACTGTAAGTTTGTTTAAGACACCTTGCAAGTTTTATCCCATGTTTTCAAATGTTAAAGCTCATCGCATACACCGATCAGCCGCAACATTATGACCACTGACAGGTGAAGTGAATAACATTGATCATATTGGTACTATGTGGTGTTCTGATGGAAAACCTTGATCAGACTTAGACACACAAATAAACATTGTCCCACAACAAGAACACTCCCTCATGCAAATGGAAATCCCAAATGTCACTGGAAAATGCACCCCACCACATGGAAACAACATCAACCAATCAGGAACATGTTGAGGAACATGACAATGACCCAACATGTTGATTTGACATCCAAACTTCCTACACCCCATTGTGATCAAGCATCAACAGGATGCAGTGGAACAAGTTTGATTGACAGAGGCCCCACTGCACAAGCCAGAGTACCCAAAGGATCCACTAGTTACAGACCCCATAGGACACCCTGAGAGGTCCTCTTGTCCATGTCCAATGGTTCAGAGCATTTTAGACCACATAAGGGGACCAACACAATATCAGGCAGGTGGTCTTAATGTTATGCCTGATTGGTGTATGATATTACAAAGCCCTGTTTTAATTTGCATTCCCTCACAGTCTGCTTGACATTCCTTCTGATCAAATCAATCTTTTTCTATGTGGGTTCAGTCCAGTTACATTCCGATGTCAGTTTAGGTCAGGGGTGCCTAATCCTGGTCCTCGAGGGCCACTATCCTGCATGTTTTAGATGTTTACCTTGGTCCAACACGCCTGATTCAAATGATCAGCTCATCATCAAGCTCTGCAGAAACCTGATAACGATCCTGATCATTTGAATCAGGTGTGCTGACAGAGGGAAACAACTAATGCATGCAGGATAGTGGCCCTCGAGGACCAGGATTGGGCACCCCTGGTTTATGTAAACACACAGAGAGGATGGATGAAGGACAGATGACACTTTACCACTGCACCCATACTACTGTAGCATGTAGTCAGCTTTTCATCCATTTAACTCCATAACACAACCATATTCATTGACTACAGCCACAGCTGAGGCTCCACTGACTCTCTGTACTTTGGTATAGTGTCATGTGGCCTGCAGATCACCACTGGTTGTGACTACAGGGAGTCAGTGCAGCCTGTCAGGCACCATTACATTAGGAAAAAAAACTGGAGGAGCTAGTTCAGCAGCTGAGACACACTGTATGACTGCAGGCTCGAGATAACACAGCCGTCACTGTGACTGACTGACTGCCAATGTTATAATTATAGCCCGAACAGCAACCATAAATCCAGTCACATCCGCTTTTAGAATGAATAATGAGCAACAAATCATACGAGTGCCTCATCATTCCACCTTTCTGTAGTATGAGCAGAGTGTTTCCCTAAACTGGAAGTATGTTGAAGTAGCACTGACACGTTCATATGGATCAGAGGGAGCATGAAGCCTAACGTGGGGATTCAAATAATTGTCTCCGTGACCCCAACCAGGCTCCGTAGGTTCGCAAAGAATTTTAGTCTCTCTGCACAAATTATGCAGTCGACAAAAATCTGACTAAAGTCAACACCAGTATGGACTTTTTTAAAATTAACCAGGCATCAAATAATCCAAACTAAATCCTGCTTTACACTTAAAACAGGTGTTGGAGTATGAACATCTCCGTTTATCATCATGTACAGCCTCATGGAACCTCACAGGAGAATCAATTCTACACAGGAACATACACAAACAGTTGAAGTATCAGTAAAACAGGTGGCTGCATGCCTTACTGGGGCCTCTGTGATGTTCGTTCTGCTGCTCTCTGTGTGGTTTCGTTCATGCATCATGCTAATTAGAAGCTTTAATGAATGCTTTCATATTTTTTTTTGCAAGCTTTTTTATCACTCTGTATGCACATGCATGCATATTTCCCATCAGGTTTTACGCAGATGTTCACCACTGTCAGTGCATTGCATTCAATATAAGAAGAGTATATTGTTAAAGTGACGTGTAGGATTTTTGAAGATGGAACAAGAGAGGTGATTTATCTACCCTCAAAGAAGACAGCTGCGTCTATGGGAGTTGGAATCCCCGGCCACTGCTGCTCAGTGAGCATCGCTCTTCCCTCCATCGTCTTCTGCTGCTCATCGTACCTAAATATTAAACACAATGAAAACATGGCAGAGCTTTAACTTTACGTTTTTCTGCTTTAAGGTCACAATTCTTCCCAGAGAAGTACATCTCTGTGGGAAGTGTAATAAACCCCACTATCGATCAGCTTAAAACACACTTGTGCAATGGGAAGCAGCCAAGACAATAGAGAAATCCATTCGGCTTTATTCACACGGGAAATGTGTAATTTCGCATTACATCAAAATCTGAGGAGGAAGCGGTCCAGATTGACTTACTCCTTACACAATACCATGGTTAGTCAAAGTGCTGTTACATCAGAATATGAGAACCATTGAATAACATTTAAGAACTGTGACATGAGAGTTGTGTTACATTAATTGCATTTATTTCAATGTATGTACCTCATGATATATTTATCTCCATTACTGATTTCATTTTAGAATCGTATCGCAAGTAAGTCTGTAATCTCCACTAAAGACAGAATTCTTTTTGATCTACGCACTTCACCAATACAACTCATCTGCCTCTTCATGTATTTTATTACGCTGCTTCAAGCCATGCTCCTTTTAAGACTCAGGAAATAATCAGTAAATCTGCACGGCGTTGGTTTAGGTTTGATGCAGACAGAGACGTGGTCTCTTACTGGTTTGATTTGCAACAAAAGAAACCTGGATGTTGACATGACATGATGTTAGCAATCAGTACTCTGACTTAACTCATTTAAAGGAAGTTGCATTGTAATATGAGATCACACTTTGATTGTGAGAATGCTTCACGCTCGACGTGTCGTCTCAACATATGAAGCAAGTCCCTTTTGAGAGTTAAAACTCAAAAAGAATTACTCTTCTTCAACACCTATGCAAAAAATATAGGAAAAATAAAAAAAATAGCATGTATATATGTTTCAGTTTCAAGCAAAACTTGGTGTAGAAGAAGTTTTAATTACAGTTTTATTGTGGCTGGACAGGTTTTTAAAAACTCCTGTATCTGAGTGCTCAGTTGTGTCAATCATAACCTGGAGTATCCATAAATCTAATCCAGGATTCATCATTGCTCAGATCCCAACTATGGAGATTAATTCTGGTCTCACTGCATAAAGGAGCCTCCTCTGATTACAGTCCATGAACATCTCTCACATCTTGCAGCTGTGTTCTTCAGCTACAGCAGGATTAACGCCACAACATAGTGCCACCTCTACCTTCATACTAAATGATATAACACCTTCTCTGATCTGTCACTGTGCTACACTGCATGTACTCATCATGGCTCCGGTGTTCACTAAAATCCTTTCAGAAATGGACAAAGTTATTTTGCTAAGGTTTTTCATATTTTGCATTTTTATTGTGAATGGAACTTGCAGGTTGCTGACACACTCAGTGTTTCTACTTTACTCATCTTGATCACTACACACAAGCATGCCGTGCTGTGTTTATTTTGTTTGCACTTTCAGAAGAGTGCATCTTAGCAGAAAGAAAACAGTGGCGTTCGTCCAGGAATGTGTCTTCATGTGGAGGAAAAATTATAAGTAATAAATGCAATATTAAATATATAAGACAGAGTCAGAAAAAGCAAAACATCTGCATCCAGTGGACATTACGAGTAAGACTTTTAAAACCTTTGGTCATTCCACTTAATTGAATACACTGTCTCAATTTGGAGATAAAGCACAAAATAGCATCATGCATATTTATGTAACAGAAAACAGACGATCTGTATTGATGGCCCAGATAATTCTGTTATGTATATAACTACCAGGTAAAACACAGGGCTCTGTTTGTGGTCCTCTATTGTTTCTGTCTATGTTAGCAATGGTAATACTCCAGCACACACTATATGTGCACTTATGTTAATCTTCTATGCAGATGATACAGTCTTGTATAAATCTGATTCGTCTACTTAAACCTCGCTGACAATCTGCCCTTAACATTCTTCAAGTATCTCTTTATTTCTAAACTTGCAATGAAGACTAAAGCAAAATGTGTTTTATTCACACGAAGCCATGATAATGATTATTACATATTCCTGGCTTTCATACACTACACTGTTACTGTAGTTGACGTTGCTCAGCCTAATGAATACTTTTTAATTTACTTAGACACAGTAACAGTCTTACATTAAAACCTCCTATGGAACAAATGTGGAAACGGAAAACAATATTTTTTGATATCAGCATAAAGCAGGTGTTTCCCTTGAGGACCCCTGTGCATTTCACAATCATATGTGTGCTTGACAACGTAAATATCCTTTACACACAGATTAAACACCCTCAATTTTACCAAAGTGCATTGCATTTAATGAGAAAAGACATACCTACTGCTGCACTATCTAAAAATGCTGCTGAGTCTCACTGTCTTTTTGTTTTTAGCGAGGTCTTCTCAAACTGCCTCAGTGTTCTCCTTACACATCTAAAATACTGATTACTAGACGGGGTAACTCAAGATGCCTCAAATCAAATGATTTTCAAATGTTTGTGTCTCAACCTATTTGAACCTTTTAAGCGACTGTCTCTTCATTTTGGGAAATGCGTTTACTCACTTCTTTGGATTGAGTAAGATAAGATATGTGCAACTCAGTGTACAGCTAAAGGCAGTAGCTGGGTTGCTGAAGGTAGCTTTGCTCAACATAAAGACAGAAACAGAGGGAAGGAACTGAGGGAAACTGGAATGTTAAATACCTCCAACATTCGTGGCCGGTGAAGAACACGGTGTAGCGTTCAATTCTGAAGTGAAGAGCAGCATCTACAGATTGGATTCTGGAGGGGAAGCCCAAGTCTGATATGTTTCTAGGAAAACCTTCCCAGACTTTTAACTGCTTGAGCTCCCAGTACTGATGACCTGAAACAAAAATACGACTGTCACATGTTCACATGTATATTTCTGATCGACAACCCATTCAGTTAATTTGAGTGTAGCATAATCTGTGGTACATTTTAAGGAAATGACTTTGCCTTACCTTTGAAAAATAGCATAACATTCAGCCCCACATTCTCATACACAGCATCTAAGTGGCTGAGGACAATGTCTGGCCACAAACTGTTAATCAAGGTGATTCCTGTTTCCTCAAACTGAGGATGTTTCCGCCACATGAATCTGAAAAGCCAGAGAGTTGTGTTAAACCCTGTTTAAAATGATATTCAGGCTTACATTATCAAGATCAAGGAGACACCCAGTAAAAGTTAAGGTTTTCTGTCAGACATACTGACATGCTTGACGTACCTGTCTTTGAAAAACAGGATCTCCTGTTGTAACTCTGCTACAGCATCGAAGGACAAATCTGGATCACACTTGTCAGGTGTCCTTGGAGGAGGCTTTTTCAAGTATAGGGAATCAAAGTTGGGACTAATACCTGGAGACAACAGAAAGAAACACAAAAAACAAACTTTTTGAAACAGTATAAACAATGAGAGCCTGCCTTTTGAAACACATCCACCTCAGCAATGTTCTTTAAAAATGAAGTTAAATGAAAGCTGTCTGACATTTACAGAAGCATGTCATCTGCGAAGAATCTCATCAATTCCAAGCCAAAGTCATAAACCTGCATGAGCCATATTATAGGTAGGCCATGTTATGACAAACACATCAAAAGTGAAAAACTGCATGCTGATTGTATTAGGCTGTCCATTAAAATCCACTAATTTCAGTTAAACATCTACTGAAATGCAACAAAATGAATCAAACGACGACATTTTCACAGATACAGTGAGAAAGTGAAGTAGAAAACTACTGTCAGAATAGGAGAATTTAAATTTCAAATTAAAGCTCTGATCCTGGCCAGTATGAACAACAAATAACTGTGTAATTAAAGTTCAAGTTAAGTGTCTTTATGCATATATGTATTTATTTTGTATATTTAACTAAACTTGTGTTAATTTTTTATGGGTAACACCTAGCAAAAACACACGATCACATTCAATTTAACTTATCAACATATTTTACTTTTAATAATTCAGAATGAGTGTTAAGGAATCGCATACTTTGCTTGCTTATTTTTCCAGCTAATATTACTGTATTATTATATATTTATTATATGATGTGAATAGACTAATACAGGTACAGTTACCATTTTGAGTTCCACAACAAGCCAGTCTGAATGTGTTGTTTTGCTGTATATACAAGTGTGTTTGGTGATTTGTTGTTCTTCAAACCAGCTAGTTTCCTTATGAAGAAATATATGCAGCTTTAATTTGAATCACTACATTAATTGTAAGAAGCCTCATGTGATAATACATCATAATGTACATCATGATTCATAAATCAATGCAGACGCCTTATAGCCATAAATTTATCCAGATAATGCTGCTCTCTATTCAATTATCAGCGGCACATTTTTCTAAATTCTACTTTGTAAAAGACTCTCTAAACTTTCTGAAGTCAGGCAGTGAAATGAGACATCTGAATTCCAGCTGAACCCACCATAAAGGTGTTGGACGTCTTTGACATCACGGAAGGAGAGCTGCGGCTCATAATTGGGGACAAAGCTGTATGCAGGGTACATGATGGCTCCGGGGTCAGATGAGTGGGCCAGGCCGAGTGCATGGCCAAACTCATGGGCTGCCACTGCAAATAAGTTGAAACCTGGAGGAGGAAAATTCAAGTTTTTATGGCACTGAGAAGATATAAAGCAGGACATAGAGATGAGATAATCTGGTTTGCAGTATACACCGATCAGGCACAACATTATGACCACCTGCCTAATATTGTGTTGTTCACCCTTATGCACTCAAAATGCTCTGAACCATTGGGCATGGACAAGAGGACCTCTCAGGGTGTCCTATGGGGTCTGGAACCAGGACGTCGGCACTGGATCCTTTGGGTACTCTGGCTTGTGCAGTGGGGCCTCTGTCAATCAAACTTGTTCCACTGCATCCTGTTGATGCTTGATCACAATGGGGTGTAGGAAGTTTGGAGGTCAAATCAGCATCTTGGGACATTGTCATGTTCCTCAACATGTTCCTGATTGGTTGATGTTGTTTCCATGTGGTGGGGGGCATTTTCCCCCTGTGACATTTGGGATTTCCATTTGCATGAGGGAGTGTGTTTGTTGTGGGACAATGTTTATTTGGGTGTCTAAGTCTCATCAATAAAGATGCAAACATCCAAGGTTTTCCATCAGAACAGCACATAGTACTAATATGATCAATGTTACTCACTTCACCTGTCAGTGCTTATAATGTTGTGGCTGATCGGTGCATATATACAATTTCTATGATAAGAAAGTAGGATGGTATACCTATCCATCATCTCCTTCTAAACAATGTCAGATGTTGCTTAAAGTAAACAAAACTCTGCTGTCAGAGTGAGCGTACCAGTGGAATTAAAACTCCAGTCTTCATCAGCATCAAAGTGCACGTCTCCACCGATACCAGACCCAGGCAGAAAGGCATGAGCCAGGATTCCCCCTTTGCCGTCAAAAGGTGAGCCATCCTTATGGTCTGCAACAAACAGCGCAGTTTTATTAAATTATAATTTATGCTGTCAATCCTGTAGGCCACATGTCAGTGTGTTGGAGTAATGCAAAGCCACTTGACTGAGCAGCTCTGGTCTTCTAGAGCTCACCGCCATTGTGGAAGGAGATAACAATGTCAGCCTCTCTCCTTTTCCGCTTGCGAAATTTCAGTGCTGCGACGCTGGACCAGAGCTCCCAAGCTGCCCTGAAGACTTTCTTAACCTTCAAGGCTGGGATGGGGAGTTTGTGGCCAGCAATCCTGTTCACAGAATTTTAAAAAGATATTAATCTTTACCAATGGGGCATATTTAATGACTTTCACATTTGAGGTTTTGACTGATGAGTCTTATCAGCTGTTGCCATGACATCTGGTACAGACAGTTCTCTCCTCACAATTAACCCCCTACTTACAGAGCCCATGTTATGCATATTTACAGGTTTGTAATCTTATTTTGTGGTCCACCATAATATGTTTATATGCTTAAATGTTCAAAAACAGTTTGTTTCTCTAATGCTTTACTTGGCTACAGCAGCTCCTCTCACCCTAAGTCTGAAATGCTCCCATTTAGCTCCTGTCTCTTGAAGCTCCTGCCCCCTATCCTAGTCTGCTCTGATTGGTCAGCTGGCACAGGTGATGAAGGTGAGTTAACATTAAGCTGATGTTTCCACTGTAGAAACATGCAGGCTGCTTTGGTGCAGCCCTAAGCATTGTACAGAAACACAATGAGGACAGTGTGTTCTTATGATGCTCTCATTTGGCAGCTTCACTCCCTCACCCCACTGCCGCAACCTTGGAGTCATTTTCGACAATAAACTCACCTTCTCCCAACAAATTAAACTAGTAACAAAAACAGCATTCCATCACCTTAAGAACATCGCCCGCCTTCGCCCATCCCTCTCTTCCCCTGCAGCTGAAACCCTCATTCATGCTTTCATCACTTCCCGCATTGACTGCTGTAACAGCATCTTGTACGGCTCAACCAACAACCCTTTCAATAACCTTCAGTACATCCAAAACTCTGCCGCCCGCCTCCTCACCCACACCCGTCACCGTGACCACATCACCCCTGTCCTCCAGAACCTTCACTGGCTTTCTGTTCAATACCGTATTAAATTCAAAATCCTCCTACTCACCCACAAAGCACTCCGTAACCAGGCCCCCTCTTACCTTAAGGACTTGCTCCACCCCTACACCCCTTCCTGCACCCTCCGTTCCTCAGATTCAAACCTCCTGACCGTCCCTAGGACCAAGCACCGAACCTGGGGGGACAGAGCTTTCTCTGTTGCCTCCCTCTGGAACTCACTCCCACAACACATCCGTGATACCGTTGACCCTGCCACCTTCAAGACCAAATTAAAAACACACCTCTTCTGTTCCGCTTTCAACTTGTAGACCCCTCAAATTTATATAAGACCATACACAATACATTATTTACAGACTTCTACCTGAATTTTTTTTGTTTTCTACTACACCTTCAACTGTATTTTTTCTGTTTTCTTTTTGATTGTTTGATTTGTACATCTGTATTTGTGTCGGTTTTTAAACCTGTAAAGTGTCTTTGAGTTTTTGAAAAGCGCTCAATAAATGCAATGTATTGTTATTATTATTATTATTATAACAATCCTCCATTGTTCTTTTTCATACATGCTCATAGAGTTACGTCCAGCAACTACTATTTGTCATTGTTTCGTTCCACTCAAAGTTAACATTGCAGTTGAAATTGCTGTGGAAACAGATGGGTTGATTACGTGTTAAACTTTGACCTAAATATGTAAAGGGAAAGAAGCCTGAACTTCATTAAAGGTGTAACATGCAGGTAAGGAGATGTGTTTTCTGTGGGAGAGAGTAACGGCCTTGACCGGTACTTTGGTTTTTGACCAAACACATGCAAAGCTGTTGGCATTCCATCAGACTCAGCAGCACTATCTGTTGACAACTAAAAGGGAGAAAATGGGGCTGTTGTGGCCTAGTAGTTTGTGAAGCAAACTTGTAACCAGCGGGTCGCCGGTTCGTGCCCCCGGACTGGCAAGAAGCTGAGGTGGGAAAGTGAGAGCGACTGTTTGTCCCAGTCACCACCACTGTGGGTCCCTGAGGAAGGCCCTTAACCCTTGACTGCTGCACTGTGGTCTACTGCATTAAATTTACTAACTGAACAAAAAACATTAGCAGGGCTGACTTACTGCATGATCCAAATTCTCAGCAACTCTAAAGGGGGTTTTGAAAATGGCAACACTTACAGTAGACAGTGGAAGGACGCTGCCTAATTGTTTCTAACCTGTAGCTGAGACTGGCCTTCTTCCAGCGAACCGTCTCTCCAAATCGCTCCACATCGGACAGACCACAGCGGGGCCTCTTCATGACCGCCAGAGTGTCTTTGGTGAGCTCTCCAGTCGGAGGCAAGCCAAAGAAGCGCTGCATCGTCTGGACCTTATCACACAGTCCAGTCGTCCAGTCAGCATTTTCATCCTGGTCTGCGGCCCTCCTCTGTCTTCCTGCCTTGGGCTGGTAGCCGTAGAAATGCTGCAGGTACCCCTGAAGAAGACCGTTCACATCACTCAACACCCTCCTGATGTTTGTTATTGCTCCCGATGTCACGCTAGCTGAGCAGCAACACAAATCATCCACTCCTGAAATGGCTTTACAGTAAACATTCCACACATTTTCTCGAACCTTTAATGATAGTACGGCGCAGAAACGCGGCTGCACTCATGTAATTGCAGGTGTCAACATCGAGATTCTGCAGCCTAGGACTTACAGGATTACTGCAGCTCTACGATCGTTGGTACAGCAATCTCCACGGCCACTTTCACTTCTCACACCTTCATAGAGAGCATGTTTATGAATAGCACTGTTTGACATGCATTTTTTGGAATTATATTAATCCATCCGGGCCTGATAAATTCTTTAGCTTAAGCCTGATTGCAGTCTTTGTAGATGAAATACAAATGGAGTACAACAAAGAAGAAAAACAGATTACTGGGTATAAATATTGCTGACTATATTTTTCCTGATTTTGGATAATATACTTTAAACAAGATGTATAATAAGTATTTTATTTAAAAAAAAAAACATGGATATTCTTACCTTAGGGATATTTTAGATTAAAAAATACACTACATAAATATACTTATATATAAATATACAACATGAAACATATATAGATCAAGCAATAAACAATGAAGACAATTTAAAAATGTTTAAGATGTTCTAAATAAACAAAATATGACAGTAAAAAACAAAAACAAATGCGTTATCTCAGTCTACTCTATCCAATAAGATCATTCCAAAATCAGTCTGATGTTTATATGCAGGTCTGACAACCCCATAAAGAGTTTTTCTTGGCAAATGTTATGAATAACAACGACTCCGTGTGTGGCTGCCGTTACCTCCTGACGTCTTTATGTCACAACAAATTAACTCTGGCTTTGTAGACATGCATCACATCTCCTGCAATCGCTGCCCTCTTGGAAAGCGAGTCTAGTCAGACTGAAGATGAAGCCAAGTGGCAGACGTTCACGGCTCATAAAGAGTCATCATCGCACATTTGGCTTCAGGTGATGCTCCACGGAGGCAGACATAAATTAGTTATCTAAGTTAAGTACTTAAGTGTCTCAGCTCTGGCATCAGGACATTTTCTCTATCAGCTCATCTTTCCTATAAATCAAAGTGGCGTATTCTTGAGACAACAAAATAATTAAGCTGAGGGCCTGTAATATAATAGGAGGAGTTTGAAATTCAAAAACACTGCAGCAAAACCACAGAAAAAAACAATGTCTTTCTTCTTTCTTGTTAAGCCCAGAGGATGCTATTTGCAAATCATAACATATGAGTCAATAATGCTAGCATAAGAGAAAATTAAAAAGATGTTTATCTGCATAACAAGGTACAAATAAAACACTTTGCATGAAATTGCTGCTGCAATACTTCTACTAAATTCTCAATTCAGCAACAATGTTTTGTTTTCATAAGTTTGTGGACCTAGAAAAAAGGATTTCTGGCACCTTATACAATATTAATCTTTCTAGATGCTCCTCTCAGTGGGTCAACAGTGAGGTCATTTACGAAGCTGTTAGGGAAATCCAACACTCAGTTAAAAACCACTACTCCAGCTAAGCCGGCTTCCAATCATCCACAGCACAGACTTTTAATTCTAGCAGGCTGTCTTTCAAAAAAAAAAAAAAAAAAGTGTCACATTTTACAAATAAAGTGATAAATACCTCTGCAAACTCCTTGTCTGCATCAGACGGTCCAGCATGAGGCTGTTCTGGCAGCTCCGGGGCTCGGAGAGGTAAGGCTGCCCCCAGAGTCTGCCCGGGCATCAGAAGAGTCAGAAGACTCAGCCAGAGCATCTTCACGTCTGTCAGGCAGGCGGGAGCTGCAGCGAGTCGCTCTGTGCTGCTGTTGACTCTCAGGGCTGTATGCAAAGCTGCGGCAGGGACCACCTGTTAATTACGTGCAGGTGATCCTGTCCCAACAAGAACAGCAGGGTTCCTCCACGCACAACAGGGTCTTCTTTAATCTCCCTTCAAAGAAACCCCAGACCCCTTATTTGTGAAACTCTTCGTCGTAGGAAATCAGTCCGAACTGGCCCAGAATTCACCGCAATACGTTCAGTTTTAGATATTTTTATCAACATTCCTGACGTATAGCTGCCTCTATCTTCTCCAGGCTACATGGGAACTGCAGAGCTGTCCTAACCTGCAGGTGGGCAATGATGGCAAACATGGTACACACAGAAGAAAGATGACTAAATGTAACAGCAAGGATGCTACAAAGATTAGGTTCTATTCAGAGTAAACAGATTCTCTAAAGGATTCTGTTGGAGACAATCTTGTCATGAGATCTACACAACTGTGTTCTCCATAGAAAACAGCTCATTTCATGCAGAGTTTCATTTTCGGCTGTACTGATTTCAGATGGAACTAACTTCATTCTGAGTTCTGTGTCTTCCTATTGTTACTATTACCTACTATTATTGAAACCAGCTGGTCTATAAGCCCTGTCATTTGTCATTTGTGTTCTTGTTTAACGGACCCATGAAGTATAGATTTGCATATTAGAAGTTCTGTGGAGGATGACAATATGGTTTTATCATGGCAGATGATTGAAGGGTTGACAACTCAGATAGGTGCTCTAGGTTATTCCCCACAGACATAATTATTAACTATAGTGTTTCCATATACTGAACTGTCTGCAAGGTGGCAAATGACTGATTTATTGTGCTGCATCCTTTCTTCTTTCCTTTCTCTCTTAGGTAATGTTCCTGCCAATGAAAATGTTATTATTATCATAAAATAATAACGATATCAGGAATAAAAACAATAAATCAGCTGAACTGGAGGACTGATGCTGTTTAAAGTGTAGAAACAGTGATGGCTTGGATCCAAAGGGAATCGTATACATTACATTGCCTAAAGTGTTGGGACGCCCCTTCAAATAATTGAATTCAGGTGTTCCTATCGCCATGACCATAGGCATAGCCTCTTAGTTCCAGTGAAAGGAACTCTTAATGCTTCAGCATACCAAAATATTTTGGACATTTTATGCTCCCAATTTTGTGGGAACAGTTTGGGGATGGCCCCTTCCTGTTCCACTATGACTGCCACCAGTGCACAAAGCAAGGTCAATAAAGACGTGGATGAGCCAGTCTAGTATGGAGGAACTTGACTGGCCTGCACAGAGTCCTGACCTCAGCCTGATAGAACACCTTTGGGATGAATTAGGGCGGAGACTGAGATTCAGGCCTTCTGGTCCAACATCAGTGTGTGACCTCACAAATGTGCTTCTGGAAGAATGGTCAAAAATTCCCATGAACACACTCCTAAACCTTGTGGAAAGCCTTCCTAGAAGAGTTGAGTCTGTCATAGCTGCAAAGGGTGGAACAACTCCATATTAAACCCTACAGATTAAGAATGGGATGTTATTAAAGTTCATATGCATGTAAAGGCAGACGTCCCAATACTTTTGGCAGTATTGTATCTACAATCCTAGTGATGTGCTGCCTCAGTTAATTTATTAATTTACGATCTTTCCAAATCAAGTTGACATTTAAGCTCATGCAGGACGAATGCTCCTAAAATATTTTATTTGGCAAACATCATAACAAACAGCAATTCAGTGTGTAGCTGCTGTTTTCTTCTGTCTCCTTTATGTTACCACATGATAAAGCTACTTTGGAGACAACACATCGCCCTATCACTGTTTTCCTAAGAAGCAAGTCTAGTCAAACTGAAAGTGGAGCCAAGCGGCTCACGGAGAATCGTTATCTCTGCAGCATATTTTGCTTCAGGTGCTACTTGACAGAGGCACACAGCGGAGAAATGAACTAGTTGTCTCATTATGCTATGATATCAAGACGTTTTCTGTTATCAAGAAATCAAAGATGTTCGTTTTGAGACAGCAAAATAATTAAATGAAGAATTCCTTTCTTGTCATTGTACAAAGTACGACAAAATTGGATGACTTGTCAAGACAGTGCAAGAAAGAAAGAAGGGAAGGAAACAGAAGCAGAAGACTCACTAACAACAGCAATAAGAAAATGTAAATATCACGTATTAAGCAATATTATAATAGGAAATGTTATCCTTGAATGGGGTTAAGATTACTCTGTGGATTATTACACAATCTAACGGATATTCAACCAGCGAAATATTTAGATTATAGGCAGCTATAACAATGCAGCATGGGAAACGCCTCTTGTTGCAGACAAGAAGAGCTTCAGAGAGGATCAGGGGAACTATTTGAATTACTGGTTATTTATAAATGCTCGATAGCTGGAATCAATACAAGTTAGGGACCAAACTGTGAACAACACAATGGAGGCAACTGGACTTAGTTTTCGGTACATTTATTAAACCAACAACACACAAACGACGACCACTTATGACTAACAACATCTATCAACTGTAACACAATAATAATGCACAATAACACAAGAGATAGAAAAGGGAAGGAAGGAAACACAATATTACGACGCAATACTGAGGTAACATTAGGTAGAAACATGGTGCTCCAAGAGGAAGGGGTTAAGAGTCCACACCTGAAATCAGCTGTAATTTTTGGTTGTACTCTTTCCAAGTTTCCAGTGATTGAAAGCTATCTGCGTGGCTGTGGTGATGCTGTGGCGGTGGACGATTGAGTCGGCCTGTGGATGTGAGTCAGATGAGTGGCGGACAGAGTGGAGCCTCCGAGTCGGTCTCAAGATAACTTACAGGTCAGCCATGGTACAGCGCCGCTGAAGCAGGAAGGGTTAAGGGTGCTCAAGGGCCCAACAGTGGTCGCACTGGGGTTTGATCCTCTGACCCTCTGATCAGTAGCCCAGAGACTCAACTGTTCCACCACCACTGCCCCGAAGACTATTTCAGTAAAGAAGAAAGAGCACACAAGTATTCTGAGTAAAATATTAAAATATATAATGATATATACATTAAGTTATATATGCTACACTTAAAATTGAATATTGCACATTTGATAAAATTTAAAGTGACATCAAAGAATAATGTGTTGTGAAGTAACAGCTCTAAGATAAAAACAGGTTTTGAATCTGCTCCTGATTTGATGGACATGTATACCCCTTTTCCACCGAGCTGATTCCAGTGATAGTTCGGAACCAGAGCCTGACTTAGCCCCAGTTCTTTGTGTTTCCACCACCTAAGCACCAACTCCAGGTGCTAAAAACTGGTGCTAAGCAAGAACCAACTGTTTGCTGGGCAGATCTAATCACCGAGTACATCAGGGGCTGGGGGTGGGGTTATCGTGACCAATGATTGACGATGGAAAGGGACACATAAGCGGTAATTTGTGTCTTTTTTCTCCAGGACGTCCCTGGTCCGATCGTAGATGTATTGGAAGGACTCCCTGGACACACAGGAGTTTTGCACACACTGAAATCCGGTACAATTGTGTCCCACCAGTAGTGTGATCGTGAATGTGCCCTGGCAACAGGTGACTTCCGCTTCGCAAACAGCCTTAAGACCATGTATATAGATGAACATTGAAAATTTTCATCAACTTATTTAACTGCCATGTAATCGATGCAAGTGTAGTTGTTTTACAGTGATGCAAGGGTGTGGCTCCTTGCCAATGGAAAAGCAAACAGGTTCTTAGGAGGAATGAGATTTGAACCGACTAAGCACCAGACTAGCACCTGGGTCTTCTTGGTGGAGAAGGGGTAGCAGTGACATTAACACTTGGCTCCACCCCAGGAATGAAGCACTGGCTGAATATAGAGATGGACAAGCCTTCCATGACATCACTGATATGTTTCCTGAGCAGCAGTTTTGAAGCTCAGTGTGCTTAATAGTGGATAACTTTAAGCCTTAATTCAATTTAAATATGTGAATCATATAACAATTCACTAACTGCATAGTTGTAATAAACAGGGAAATTAGCTATAGAGACCAAGGCCATTTTTTGTATCAGGCTGTAAATATGTTTATTTCTGCTGTAAAGTTGGACATTTTAACATGGGGGTCTGTGGGGGATTGATTCAGCCTCAAGTGGTGATTCAAGGAGCTGCAGTTTATTGAACGGAGCAAAAATGGTGTCAATGAGGCAGTAAATGAGAGAAACAGGGCCTGAAGAAATACCAAGGATCATAATAAGGAACAGGTGAGTCGTAGGGATGAGGAAAAGAGGGCTGGTTCAAATGTTCCTCTTGTATTATTCCTTCACCACTCTGTCACTTTATTTTTTGATTTGTGAGTTTCTAGAAGCTCGTCACACTATAATTATCAGCCCAGATGGGTAATAAATAATTACAACGCAGCCAATACACATGACTCCAAATATACTCAAAACAGCTACAGGATTAATACACAGGATGCCAGCGACAGATTGCAACATAGATCATAAACCAATAGCGGTCGGGACATGTGCCAAACTTCAAATAAACTCTTCCCTAGATTTGATTTCTGTCATATTAAGTGCTTCTTATCACGTTGATGATGTCTTTGATTCAGTATTTCCTATGAAAAACAGTGTATTGTATGTCTGGCAGGGTGTTTTAACATTTAATAGGTGGCCATTTCTTCCTAGAGTATTTCAGACATCCATGATGTTATTCTTCTTGGACATATGATACCGCTTGTACCTTTCATTTGTGTGGGATTCCTCATTGCAGAGATCTACGAATGCAAATGTCTACAGCAGTGGTTCTCATCTGGTCCAGCCTCAGGACCCTCTATGTCTCCATTAATAACGGTCGCGACCCAACTTTTTGAAGTTCTTGTTAATAAGTTTAGGTTTGTTTGGATGCAGTCTTAACACATTTTGAAACAGCTTGAGGAAAAATGGCTTATTTTTTGCTCATTTTGATATATTTGGACACTTTTGCCAAGTTTTGGGCATATTTTGGCCCATTTTGACAGATTCTGAGCACATTTTGGTTTATTTTTGATACGTTTTAGCTTAAATTTTCTCCAATAATCTGGCAGAGCCAAATCTAGAGGTTAATAGTGGGAAACTACTGGTGTCACCACCACTAAATATCCTGCTACTGAAAGCAAACTGTGTCATAAGAAACACGTTCTTTAAAATAAAAGACTTTATACTACTCCTTTTTTGGGGGGGGGGCATGCTTCTGCGACCCTCTAAAAATGGCTTCGCGACCTACTTTTGGGTCCCAACCCACCAGTTGAGAACCACTGGTCTACAGTTAATTTCTAATTAGTTATAATTCTAGTTCAACATATCTTTACTTCCCCACATTTCAAAACATCTACACTGTCCTTTTTTAGATCTTACAGTTTGAACTAGTCAGAATGACATTGCCAAATATCGTAAACTGGAATTATGACTAGTAAAAATGCTGTTAAATCTTAAACTGGAATTCTGTCTTATCAAGCTATAATTTTTTGACAATTTATCTACTCAAAATGTAATCTTGACAAGGTATCTTAAATGAGTGTTTTGACCACCTGACATGAAGCTGAGGCGGAAGCTGCTTGCTCTTCAAACAGACCATAGCGTTGCAACTATTACTGCTATGTGAGAGCAGCCTAAAGCCAGAGTTCTAGTGAATTTCGACCGCAAGTCTCGAAAGAATGACACTCTCGTCCTCCACAAACTCTTCGCCGACGAGCTTCTTCTATTTCATGGCATTTTCTAACAATGTTATCCACCACAGCATCCTCCATTCCTTCATCTAACACTGTTTAAATGTTTATTAATGGACAAGGCATGATGGCGTTTAAGATATCTGCAACTATTATTTTGACTGGAGCCATCCATCCATTATCTATACAATCCTCTGTAGGGTCATGGGGAACTCAAGCATATCCCAGCCGACTCAGAGCAAAGGCAGGGTTCATCCTGGACAAGTTGCCTGTCCATCTCAGGGCCTCACAAGGAGACAGAAATCCAAGCACACTCATGTTCACACCTACAGACAATTTAGAATCACCAGTTAACCTCAGCATGTCTTTGGACTGTGGGAGGAAGCTGGAGAACCCTCAGGGAGAACATGCAGACTCCACAGAGAAAGACCCCAGGCCGGGACGCGAACAAGGGATCTTCTAGCTGTCAGGATGGTCAGAATGATGATATAATAAACTCTGGCTACTCACAGTGTAGTTATGTAACTTTAATTCCAGACAGTGAAGCTCAGCAGTTGTTGAAAGTGTTGTCCCCACCAATGGAAAACTTCCAGCAACATTCTGGCAATAATGAGAACCACCACAGTTTGCGAGTCGTAGTAACAAGTTTTCTGGCAGCCATGTTGCTGCAATATTGCAACAAGATTATATTTTCATATGCTGATTAGATCTGTGGAGTTCTGGAAAACTTTGTGGAAAACTTGTGCAGATTTGCTCGAGTGTTTACTGTTTGCACCAAGTGGTTTGCACTGTTGGCTCACAACAAGAAGGTTGTTTGTTTGAATCTGCTGTTCCCAGTTTCTTCCCACAGTCCAACAGGTTAAATGGTGATTTTGAATGGTTGTCATCTAGATAGCTGGGATAGACTGCAGCCTTCCAGAGACCCTGTGAAAAACTAGTGGATCAGACTGTTTGCAGTATGTTTTCCACAAAGTTACCCAGACGTCCACTCATATGTATGTGAAAATATGACCTTGTTTCAAATTTGCAGCAACATTGCCAAAGGTCTACTACAACTCTTTGTCAGGAGCCTAAAATGTTTGTCAAGGAAGACGGCAATGAACACTTCAGGCTTGTAACTAGTAAAGTGGAAGGAACTGGTGACACCCTGTTCATCTACCCTCTTTGTCTGAACCACAGTAGTGAAATTGTTGTTGGATAAGTAAATAGTGAGCTGGTGTAGGATGGGAATGACCTTTGCTAATACTAGGTTGGACCCCCTTTTGCCTTCAGAACTGCCTTAATTCTTCATGGAAACATTCCTCAGAGGTTTTGGTCCATGTTGACATGATAGCATCACGTGGTAGCTGGAGATGCATCAGCTGCACATCCATGATGCGACTCTCTTGTTCCACCACATCCCAAAGGAGCTCTATTGGACTGAGATCTGGTGACTGTGGAGATTGTTGGAGTACACTGAACTCATTGTCATGTTCAAGAAACCAGTTTGAGATAATCTGAGCTTTGTGACATGGAGCATTATCCTGCTGGAAGTAGCCATCAGAAGGTGGGCACACTGTGGCCATGAAGGGATGGACATGGTCTGCAACAATACTCAGGTAAGCTGTGGTATTTAAATGATGCTCACTTGGTACCAAGGAGCCCAAAGTGTGCCAAGAAAACATCCCCCACACCATTAGACCACCAGCCAACTGTTGATCCAAGGCAGGATGGATCCATGCTTTCATGTTGTTTCAATTCTGATCATCTGAATGCTGCAGCAGATACTGAGACTCATCAGGCCACGCAAATTGTGCAGTTTTGTTGAGCCTTTGTGAATTATAGCCTCAGTTTCCTGTTCTTAGCTGACGTAAGTGACACCCAGTGTGGTCTTCTGCAGATGTTCTTCCGCATTCCTCGGTTGTAGTGAGTGGTTATTTGAGTTACTGTTGCTTCTCCATCATCTTCAACCAGTCTGGCCATCCTCCTCTGACCTCTGATATCAACAACCATGTCACGTTCAAAGTCACTTCAATCACCTCGGTTTGAACTTCGGCAGGTCGTCTTGACCATGTCTACATGCATTCAGTTCCTACCATTTGATTGGTCGATTAGATATTTGTGTTAACCAGCAGGTGGAGCTAAGAAAGTGGCCGGTGAGTGTATGAGACGGAGCTGCAGCAGCAAAATTAAGACCACAGGAAATAATTGCAAAGCTATAAAACATATACACCAGATATTGAATGAACAGATGATTGTTTTGCTCTTTTCCACTGATCTAACCCTTTGTGTTTGATACACATACATACCCACTCATTCTCTTATTGGCTGTGTCCTATCACTGTGGCTGTGAAGGCCACTTGTCTAATGTTATCATCAGGACCAGATTTTTTTGTCCAGTTCTTGCCAAAGTAAAATGCTCTGCACTTATATAGCGATTTTCTCTACCTTAGTGGTATCCAAAGCGCTTTACAATGTGTTTCGCATTCACCCATTCACACTCCAATGGCGACAGAGCTGCCATTCAAGGCGCTAATCTACCATTGGGAGCAACTTCGGGTTCAGGACACTTCGGCATGCGGAGGGGCCGGGGATCGAACCACCAACCTTGCGATCAGTGGACAACCCGCTCTACCACCTGAGCCACAGCCGCCCTAAGTAATGACATTTCCATGAGTTGTAATGTGTATGTTGTGCTTTCTAACAAATGTCACAACTTAAATGGAAACATTACCATGCTACCTAGTGTGCCTGTGTACTTTGTCCATTTACCTTCCATGTATATTGTTCTTGACACTATACACACATTTTCACTTATGATTATTCTAAAAAAAAAACTGCCAACAAGTAAAGTTTAAATTTAAGGTGCAGTCAGAAAAAGGGGCATCACTTGTGCACACCGAAAAACTACACACTCATTTTATCTTAAAATGTACAGTAACATTTTAGATAAGTCATCCAGTTAATCCCATTCCGAGTGTACAGCGGTGACGTCAAACCCAGCAGCCTTTCCTCAGGCGCTTTCATTTCCCTGATCAGCAGCTCGGACATTCCCAACATGAGTCACCTCTGTATTGATAAGGCCTCACCCAGATTAAATCTGATTTACAGCGAGGAACCCACCTGAACAGCTGAACACATTTTCAAGAGATCCTGAATGAGTCAAAAGGAGCCTGGAAAAAACCTTCCAGCGACACTCATTAGGACTTTTACACACGTGTTAACACTGACTCATATTTTCTCGCTGTCCCTGCAGGCCAAAACTGAATTTGATGATTCCATTAAAACCTTCAACATTTTATGCCAATATAAATGAACACTTATGTTTTGTAATACCTGGGTATTATACTGTTTGACGTTTTTTTTCAGCATGCATGTGGTGCACTTATTTTACACTGCTCTGATCTTTAAATGGAAATCCAGAAAAGGTTTATATTTAACATGTTGTTATTTTTTCTCAATATAATAAGGACGTTATTCAAAATTCTGCACTACATTTAGTGCCAAACACCAAAATCCGAACTGTTTCAAAGACGCTTTGATCAAAAAACAGGAGCTGTGTTTGCCAACCAGCTAAAGGGAGGAAGGGGTTTTAACATATTGGTCAACCCATTTAAGTGGTGCTTTCCTCCTTTGCTCAACATACTAATAAAATTGCGTGCGTCCATACAAGTGTGCCAGGAGAGGACTTTGTTATGTGCATGGCTTTGGGTGTTTTTTTTTGTTCAAAAGGGGTAGTTTATGATCTATGTGACGTCCAGGATACCAGCCTCTTCTGATCAGTTTGTGTTGTGATGTTCATCCAAAGCCTGACTGATGTTTGTACACCAGAAATGACATGTTCTGGATCGGGGAATGAGCTTTGTTTCTACAACATCTCACATACCTGAATATTGTTGAAAATTACTTGGCAGCGGAACGATGTGTTTGTGTTCAGAACTGGCAAGAAAATAGCGGCACACTGACTGCCTTTACATGACAGTGTTTACGTAAGTCACCCAGAGAGGAATGCGCCGTAGCCTAAGGATGTTGTAATTATTCTTTGTCTAAACTTGCTCTAGGTACAGTACACTGGGAGATGCCAAGAAACCCTGGCTGTCGAAGGCGACTGTAGCGAAAAAACACACAGAGTGCAGTGTCTGTCGGTGCACTTGCTCCGTGTTATAAATCACAATGTGACTCCTCCTGCTGGAAGCTACAAGACTGAGAGAGCGCCAGGCACTCTTGTTGGATTAGTTTGAGAAAAGATAAAAATTCATTTAGATGCAGATTTGTTTTTTTTGTCATATGCAGGTTAACACATAGTCAACTATGCAATGAAATGTTTTGGACAAGAAGAACCAATCAACTCACTATTCACAACGCAAGAAAAACTAAAAACACTAAAGAAACAGTGAATGCAAAATACTGCCAAAAGTATCGATAATGGGAAAAATGTAAACATTAAGACGAAACATTTAGACATTAAGACAATGAGTTTGTGTATATACTTGTGCTGGGTCCAGAGCTAAAAATAAGAATGTAAACACCCACAGAAACCACTGCAAAGACAAATGCATGTGTCTTATACACCGATCAGCCTCAACATCATGAGCACTGACAGGTGAAGTGAATAACATTGATCATATTGGTACTATGTGCTGTTCTGATGGAAAACCTTGGATTTTAACATCCATGTTGATGATACTTAGACACCCAAATAAACATTATCCAACAACAAGCACACTCCCTCATGCAAATCCCAAATGTCACTGGCCTACCCCCACAGGAAAATGCACCCCACCACATGGAAAAAACATCAACCAATCAGGAACATGTTGAGGAACATGACATGTTGGTTTGACCTCCAAACTTCCTACACCCCATTGTGATCAAGCATCAACAGGATGCAGTGGAACAAGTTTGATTGACAGAGGCCCCACTGCACAAGCCAGAGTACCCAAAGGATCCAGTGCCGACGTCCTGGTTCCAGACCCCATAGGACACCCTGAGAGGTCCTCTTGTCCATGCCCAGTGGTTCAGAGCATTGTGGACCACATACTGGGGACCAATATAATATCAGGCAGGTGGTCATAATGTATTGCCTGATCAGTGTAGGTTTAGAGGCTATATTTTTTGGTCTGATTTGGATTTATTCTGACTGATACGGATAACCAGAGTCAGGATCGGGCATCAACCACAATGTATCATAATGTTCTGTTTGCTGTACAGTCTGTAGCCTGCCCTCCTCCTGCCTCTCCTCCTCTGACCTGATCCATAATCCAGCATTATGCTCAGGCACATTGTTGAACTTCAAATTAAACCATTAAACTTTTTAAAAACTTAATTAAAAATGCAACATAGAGGTGTGTGTCAATAAACTACATGCTTGTAGATGTAAAACAGTTCAAACAGGTCATTACTTGATTAATAAATGACATCAAGGAACGAGACACCATAGAGCAGATAACTTATTTTGAAGAGCGCTATACAATAAATAATTACTGCGTAGCCCTAAGGTACAGTTAAAGGTGCGATATGAACTTGATGCTCAGAACACCTGAGATCATTATGATGTGACTGTGAGATAAACTGAGCAGATGAAGATGGATCTGTCTGTGTGGCCCCCCTGCAGCTGCATTACTGTCTGGATATTCACCTAAAGGTTCCATAAGAGCAAAGCCACCGCAAACATGAGCATGCAGGAACACAACAAAGTATGAACAGCATCTAAAATCATTAAAAAAAAAAAAAAAAAAAACTAAAACACTGGCCACCCCATATCACAACAGCACACACTGCTGAGCCCTTGCTATGGGTGCGATATGCAGATTTATTAGTGGATTAGTGGAAACTGTGTGTGTTTTTTAAACAAACACCAAGAGTCTCACATCATCTGTCACAGAAAGCTTTAAAAAGATCAGGATCTGCGATTTCTGACTTTGAGCTTTAGCATTACACCTATTAGTACTGTATGAAGAAACATCTACCATGCCTTATGTCTTTATGGCACCAAACATCAATAGTTCACCAACGTCGCAGGCTAAAGCTCAGATTCTTCCATATGAAGTATGTTAACAATAAAGAGAAGCATGTGAGGCTCTGATTATTCTAAATTGTCCGTAGGTGTGAATGAGAGAGTGTTTGATTGTCTGTCTCTATGTGTAGCCCTGCGATAGGCTGGCGACCTGTCCAGGGTGTCCCCTGCCTTCACCCGAGTCGGCTTGGATAAACTCCAATCCCCCCGCTACCCTACAGAGGATTAAGCGGTGTATAGATGATGGATGGATGTGAGGCTCTCTCCTGTCACAAGTGTGTTTGTAGTTAGTCTTTGTCAGTTGGGACAGCGTGTCTACCCATTAAACACACCAAGAACCTTATTTGGTAAATACTGGAGAGACACTAGCACTTAGATTGTGACTTTTAGTGTATCACATTACTGTCATTACGCCTGATCTCTGTGACATGTTAGTGAACTGTCTTTGTCCCAACATGTTTCACTACTACTACTTCTACATTCACACACACTGTTATTATTCTCTGTGGGCAGCTCCTTGTGAAAACAGATGACTAACAAAGAACTAGGTGACTAAAAGGGTGAACCGGTGGACTGAATCTATGAATGAAAGGCGATGACGCATATTTTGAGTCGTTGTCTGGAGTAAAGCCTTCTGCATGATGTGTAGTCTTTTATGGCCGACACACTCATGCAAGATTAAAACGGTAACTTCCTAATAGTGCAGCCAGTTCTCTCAGATTCTTCCACGGTGGGTTGGGTGGCACTGGGGGTTTCTCGACATTGTGACATTTGGTCGCACTATGACGCAACACAGTTTCCAGTTAAAAATGCATAAAAATAAGTAATGACTCCAAATAAGTAAACAGGACAGTAAAAACTAAGCTTCCTCATAGCGTGTCCAGGGAATCCTTGGATTTATTTGGTGTTCATGTATATGTTTGTAGTCTCATGAGTCAGATGAAGCTCTACAATTAATAACACTGTAGGGTTTTAGGTTAAATATTCAATGAAGTCAGGCAAAGTTGTGTTTTATATTATTTTGTAGGGTTTTAATCCTTTATATTTAAAAGTAATTCCACACCATAAATAACACTGTGGTGTCCTCACTTCAATATATAAACGTATTTGATTAATTCATCTTATTTCGCTACTGGAAAGCCCTTTAATGTTGCATTAAATGGGCTGTGTTAATAAGAGTGACTTGGTCTGACTTGTGACTACATTTTCTACCACTATTTTAAGGCACAGCTTCCCAATAAAGCATATTCACCAATATACAGTATTTCTATAAATGTATAGAAATGTGCCAATGCCCGGAGGTGCAGTGTGTTTGTGCCCAGCTAGTAAATTACTGCCCCACCCTGGTGACATGCGTCAGTTCACTGCCCCAACCGCTTAATATTATCTCTTATAAAACATGTACAAGTCTCATGAGTCATGTGATAGTACATTATGATGGTTGTTGATACTCTTAGAGTCATGTTCAAATGACTGCTGTGAGCAGCTGCGTCACTTCAGTGTGTTAAAAACATTAACCCTTTCATGCATTATGTCCACCACAGTGGGCAGTTAGTAAAACTTCACACCTCTTTACATTATTTACTCCAAACCAGCAGGGAACAATCTCCAAAACCTTCTCAGTATTGCTATGTAATCATTGTCTTTAATAATATTTGTTACCTTGAATCATAAATTTGCATCATAAATACAAAATGGTGAATGGAGGTGGAAATGTGTCATCTATGGAAGATCAGTAAAAACCCTTTTATTTCATATTCTATGAAATCATACAGGGACAAACACCTTCTCTGATTTACGGTAGCGTAGGAAAGCTTGTCTAGCTAGGAGAGCCCCGGTTCACGTCCCGGTTAGGACGCCTGGGATCTTTCTGTGTGGAGTTTGCATGTTCTCCCTGTGCAGCGTGAGTTTTCACCGGGTACTCCAGCTTCCTCCCACAGTCCAGAAACATGCTGAGGTTAATTGATGATTCTAAATTGTGTGTAGCCCTGTAATAGACTGGAGACCGGTCCAGGGTGTCCTCTACCTTCGCCCGAGTCGGCGAAGGTAGAGGACACCCCCATAAATAATAGATGGATGGAATTATTGTCCGATAACTTTTAACAGTATTTTCTGATTCATGGGGCGATGCGTCATGGTATACAAGATTCATTCTGTAAAAACCTTTGGTCCTAATATCCCAGCAAAACGAAACATGATTTCTAAGCTGGCTTAATTCAATGTTCAGATTTCTGCTCTGGAATTTCTGCAACATTTTACATTTTAATATCTCATTTGCATCCCTATCTCATTTTGTATTATATTATATTTAATACACAAATTCGTAAGGGAACAATGGGGGAAGTTTATGGTGGTACCTGCTAAAATGTTTTACCGTGTTCATGTGTAGTATTTTGTCTTGCAGTGCATTTTAAACCGCTGATGTCTGGTGCACAGTTGTGTAACTCGCTCACAGTAACAGATATTGGAAAAAATCCTGTTGGACTCGTTTGGGAGTACTTAAAACCTTTGGGGGGAAAAAACCTAGCTCAGTTGTTATGAATTCATGCATGTAATTGTTAAATGAATACTATTCACTAGCAAGGACCACACCATCAGTTTGAAGTTTGATTGTTTACTGGATGACAATGAGTGTTATGCTGGTGATGACTGAGTTGAGCTGATGCAGCTCACGGGCCGACGGACCCCCCAAAGAAGCCTCAGATAAGAATGAGATGAAGAGTGAGCATAACATAGGTCTCGAAGGTTGGAGCAGATGAGGAGTTTTGTCAACCATGGCCTTGATTAAGTGGTCCGGAACCCCTTGGCTAGAAGCTGCATCAATACAGAAAGAGTGGCCAGAGAACATGCTAGGATTCTGGATGTCATCAGGACTTGAAGTGGAAGAGGAATCGGGATATGGTTGCAACTTGACCGGTCTCGGTAACAAACAGAGGGTCAGAAGGCGAATCATCCTGAGGTTTTCTGGTTAGTATTTGGTGTGCTAGAGATTTGCAAGGGATTAGGTGTGAATCTAGTGTGAACTACATGATGGGCATTGGATCACCCGCTTGACTGGCTTCATTTGAGTGAATAGACTGGGCGGTCTTCGGAGATGGAGGAAGGTCAATGCAAGATGCCGTTGACGTTGTAATGGACTCTGGGCAACGCAGGAACAAAGGAAGATCAACAGAAACATTGATTCTAGAGTGCAGGCTAGTGGTTGGGACATAGGACGGGAGAATGAGGGCAGGAGATTGTTGATGTCGGGTCTTCAAATTTTTTTACTTCTTTGACCAGCAGTGGGCCTCTGGATCTTCTATTGCAGATTGAAAACTATGGCACTGCTTGAGGAAGGGAGATGACTTACTGGATGAGTTCTGAGTTGGCGCTAGGATGGTGATGGGAGTTGTAGTAGACATGTAGCAGGGTTAGTGACCTGATCATGTTTTGTGAGTTTGTGAGGACAAGCCGCTGAAGAGTGACCGTCGCTGAGAGAGTCAGGTTGTTGTCGAACTCTTGTGTGGAGAGAGTGAGAGAGGTTGCTGGTAATGGGGGATGGAGGATAGGAACTGGCATCCCGGTGCCAATAGTGAGAGAGAGAGAGAGAGAGACTTTGCTGAGAATGGGGGATGGACGGAGGAACTGGCAACCTGGTGAGGATTGAGATTGTGAGAGTGCAATGAGTGTTTCTGAAGTCAGCTTCACTGCAGATTCTAGGCATCAACTATCTTTTTTCTTACTGGGCAGGGCTACAGGTAGCTTGATGACGTCACGCTCTGCCACTCTGCGTCTGCCGGATGGAGGATTGTTATGGTTTATCACGTGATCTAAACTCCAGGAGTTTGAAAGAAGTTAGAATAGTTTACCTTTGTCGTCAGTGGCAGGTAAAGACTTTCTCGTTGCTTTCTGAAGACCCACGACGGTTTTCATGTGGAGGGTATTCACCAGAACAGGAGTGAACGCCGATCGTTTCCGGATGCGGCGGCTTCTCTGGACGTTCACCTGCCTCTGTCATCAGTGCTGGAGTGAGTGGAAGTTGAGGAGGGAGTATTTAGGTTTTGGTTTTCCCTGAGAAGAGCCTCCCTGGTTGTAGCTGGGATGGGATGAGGAGTGTCTGATGCCTAGAGAACGGAGAGAGGAGTTCTGATTGGGATGTCTCTTAGGACGGGCGACGCGGATGAGTGACACCGACCTCCTCGTCTCTGGGGCCTCCTTGTAGGTTAAACTGATCGGCATGGAGGAGATCTGGAGCCGGAATAAATGTTTCCTCATCCGCTGGTGGATGAGCGGTTCGTAGTAAGTCAGAGTTTTCTAAAACTTTCAGAAGGGCAAGGTGGCTGAGCGATGACCTGCTGCTCTACTATCAAGTGTTAAGAGCAAAGAGGTATGTATAGACGTGCGACAGGAAGAGGAGTGATTGAAGTGTGATCCTGCTCCTGAACCTCAGCTGAGGATTTGATCTCCAATTATTCTGCAGATGGCACAAAAGTCTTACACATATTATTTTATTTGACAATACAGGACATCATAAAAGACTGGCACACCAAAGTTCAACACAAAAACATTGGCAGAATTTTCTCCGCTGGCCTCAACACATTTTGCGCCTACAGTTAACATCATTAGAACGACCTGTAGCTAAGTTGCTGGACACATGAAATGAATGGAAGGCCAAAGAATCAGGCACAGACTTTGCATTCGAAGCTGTTATTGTTTGTCCTCCTGATGCTTCAACTGCTAACAATCAGGGGAAGGGCACACTGCAACACACAGGGGGACAGATAATGGTTTATCATGAACATCAAGGCAACTTGGATTACACTGCAAGGATTACAATAAGGCACCCTCTTTGACACCTGCTCACCTCTACTGATGAGCAGTGATTCAAGATAACATACAGTGAAGACTCCACACAGACATCTGGACAATGCTAATACTTCTTTCATACATTGTGCTTATGAATATTTGTAACACTGTGTTTATGCAATCATTCTACCCAAGCATGACAGTTAGTGACACAGCATTTATGCATCATGACAAATGAATGTATTATGTGTTGTCTCAGGAGATAATTGTGCACGCAGCAGTTTAGGATGACGTGACCATAACGTTGTGCATCCTGTAAATTACCAGTTACTCCAAGCACCAGCTTCTATGTTTCCATTATGCATCAACCATTTCACAGTAGCAACAAAAACATTGGAAATAAAAAAGCCCTTCATTTTACAACACAAATCCAGTACGTGAGGCAAAGATCCTTAGAGTTCTACAGTAAGTAGGTAGTAGTTCTTCAATGCACTGTGGCATGCTTGGCAATGTCTGAAATAAGCTGGAAGTTTATGCCACCTACTGGTTGTATCATTAATAAAGATTTCCTTCATTAGGTGTTTACAGTATGTGCCATTTGACTCTTCAACTTGATGACATGGAATTAAAAATTACAAATAAATACGCGTGTTAAATAAAATGTAGTGTTGTATGAGATGTTTAAGGACCTGTCGAGTAAGGGACGTCAAAATGGTTTTCTCAGCATTATTGAGGGCAGTCAACCACATTACTGGTCTCTAATGTGACAATGGATACTGAGTGGATTTAGCGGAATGAAGCAGGAAACAAAGAACTACCCAGAACTGGCTGTGTCTGGTGCTCAGTTTCCTGCAGCGAATTATATGCAATCATTCAGATGTGCTCCAGGCATTGCACTTGGTCTTTTGAATTTCAACAGTTGTGAAATTTTCCTCTTCAATAGGTAATCTTTATAAGCTGGTTTCATTTTCAGCATATAAATGTATTTCCCCCCCAAGCTGGCTGCAGCAGCTATAGATGGGTGATGGGTATTCCCAGTGATGTTTCTGCATGCTTGCATTGTTTTTGCCTGATCAACAAAGGAGCTTCTTAAGGTAACACACCCAGAGGGAAGCTCATTGTGATTCTACTCCACTCATCCCTGTGGGCTTGAAAGGTGGCTGCAAAGTCCTTCTCAGAGTGCAAATTAGTGTGGATCATCACTTTAGCACTGTGAAAGCTTCGTCCGTCCACAGAAACATGAGATGTAAAAAGTGGATCGACTTGCCCCTGTTTACCTGGGAAAAATGTAACCCTGTAAACAAAACTAAAAGTCAGTGTGATGATGTTGAGTTGCATCTCTTGCTTGCTAATAGCTAGGGGAACCATTAAAATGTGTCAGACATTACATGACTGCTTTAAATCCCAGTACAACTTTGGCAATGGAAAATCATAATTTCTAAACAAGTAATAATTCCAGTTGTGGCACATCTTAATGACGAAATTTCAAGTAAATGTGAAGCCAGTGGCCAAGCAAATGAATGAGGAACTAGTCAAGACAGCTGAGCTACAATAACACAGTATCACTTTCACCTTCTAGCTGGCAGTTAATATGCCATTTGCGGCAAACACATCCAGAAACAACATGATGCTTGGTGAAAAGGGACTTGACAGCACTGTGTTGTCAGTAGACCTCCCTCAGCTACTTGTAAAACTACCCACAAGTAATAGTCTTATTTATACTTCATTATAATAGGGATCTAATTCAATATATTCAGGCTTAGGAGATTCAAATATTCACAGGATTGAACATAGCATGATAATATAATGTGTATTCTTAACTAATCACACTCTTTTCCCCTTTCCCAAGCTCCAATCAAGCCAACATCAATAACCCCTTCAATATTTCCACTGCAGTGGACGACATCATTCATTCATTATATTGAAAATGTATGAGCAAATAAAATAACTACACCTCAATAAAATTACAGAAAAGCTAGTCTAATAAATTAAAAAAATCTTCCATTTCTTAAAACTGGAGTCAGTGCTATACTGTACTTAGTAAATTCCCACAGCGCAGAACCGCAGGGTCCCTGGGGTGGTGCCTTGGGGTCCACCTGCCCCCTGGCTGGGGGCTGGCTTCCCAGCAGTGGCAGGGGGGGTACTGACAGGTCCCTATGCCAGTGGTGTCTGGATTTGGCAGTCACCATCCTTCAGCTGGTCCCCATCCCTTCATTTCAGCTCGTCTTCTGTGGTTCGATGTGCAATGTGGGCCAGACTCCACACAGAAACTGAACAAAGTTAACAAAATGTCATGGGTTAGGCGTGAAATATTTCTAACTCCAAATTTGCCAGCACCAATGAAAGAATGCTATATAATATAAATCATGAACATATATAATGACATAAATAAAAGCTGAGAAATAGTGTAGACAAAAACATACCTTTACTTTTGGTCTGTACTTGAGGTAGGTTGACCTGATCTGCAAGCTAAAAGAATATGAACATTTGATTTTAATGTATGTGAGCAGCTAATCCAGTGCAGCTGTAATGTCCTGTGACATAAATAGAAGCTCACCTAAGAAGTATGTGCAGGTAGGATCCCAGACCTGTGAAGATGTGCCACCAGGCATGGAACTGTGTTACTACTCCGACACCAGGGGGCAGCGTTTGTCTACTGGCTCTAGAATTTCAAAGAAAGCGTTGACCCAACAACTTCAGTTAATTACAAAACAAACATTTTAACTCCCACAGCAGTGATACTCATCTTACAGCCTGCAGGCATGACAGCTGGTCCACCAACCATTTTTAGTACACAATGAAAATACACCGATTCACACAAATGTAAATGTTCAAAAATATATTTTTGCCTGACAGTTAATTTTAAAGAAACAGTAGTTATGGGCCATTTGGTGTTTATTTATTTTAATCTGAAAATATAATTGTTTATTAACTTTACACATGTATTCACTTTGCAAATGTTTTCTAATTAAAACTTAAACACTTAACCATGAATTTTACATCGTTTAAATTAAGTTTCCAGGCACTGACATTATTTTTATTGATCTGTCTTTGAGGTTTTAAAAAATTAACATCGTGATTAACATTATCAGTTAATGTTGATTGTTTAAAGGAGAATAATTAACTTTGCCAATTATTTTTAAATGATTTAAAAAACGTATTCCACTTCAACCACTCACCTTAATGAGTCACAGAAGATATTGTCAATGTTCCACAGCAGGAATCCTAACATGAAGATGCCTAAGGAGGTGTAGCACAGCGGCCTGAGCCATGGGTACACCCTAAATTGAAGCAGAAACAACAAAAGAACTCCCTTCAGCACGTTGTTACTCCAGTGAACATTAATGAACACAAGTTCCTTTGATATGGTAATGCTTTTTGCTCCTCTTGGCAAACTTACCACGTAACAATGAAGATAGAGCGCATCACTAGGCAAGCTACAAGAGCACCATACATGACCTGAAAAACGGGGCAGGTATTCAGGTTAGAAACACTGTAAGAACTTGCTGGTACATATAGAATCTCACTACTATTTACAAATCTTTAACAAGTCACCAGAGAATAAGAGCCCTTTTCAGATATGGGATACATAATGTTTTAGCTTCACCAATCTGTTCAAGTGACGGCACTTTCACTTTCATTTAGACAATCCTAGGTCCCTTTTACGTTAACGTTCCCCACAGCTTCATTCAGACATAAACACCACAGTAACAAGAGAGATGTTTGTCGACACGTGCAGATGCCGTCAGATTAAAAGAGAGGAGTGCATGTCAACTCAAACTGCTCAACTACAAGAAGGCTTAGCTATTCACTGAGTAATGCTAACACAGCCTGGCAGCACAGCTTGCTAGCATGCTATGTTTGCTTTTAAATTGCTTTCCACCTAGCAATTTTGGGGGTGCTGAAGGATCACCAATGATTTAAGGATTAGTACCAAAATTCTGCCACACAAATTATGTTAAACATCTTCTGAAAAACCTTCCCTAAAAACCACATTGACCTTCCATTTCATTTTCACGTCATTACTGTATTGAACTGGGGAAGTTAGATGTGAATAGTGAGTCAAAGGTCAGAGACTGGACTAACTTTTACCTTTTAAGCTTTATTGTGAAACAGTATTTTAAAAAACAAATGCCAAAAATACACACAACTCATATCTGCACTATGGCAATAAGCCACTCATACAAAAGCTCAACGCAATTCTTTGTACTTGTTGGTTCACTGTGCCACAGCAGGGATGTTATCACAACCACTATAGAGCAGTGTGATTAGTAAACAAAGTCGGCTCCAAAGACTAAACAAAGACAGCTTTGCCACACTGTCCTTACTGTTGTAATGCAACACACATAATGTAAGACTTTAACAGGTACAAACACTTGGTATAACACAAGTGGTTGTGTTTACCTTTAAAGTTTTATGTGGTTAGGACAATGAGATTAGTCTGCTTCCTGAAAAAAACTGTCATTTGATCCCTTAGTTAAGTATTCAGCAAAGAGTTTTACGATTTAGTTTTTTTTTAAACTTGCTACATCTCAATATATACGAAGTCAATCTGCTTTAATATGAAATGTTACTTTATGTTTAACAAACACCAGGCACCAAACTGAGTGTGTGCACTGCGGTGTAAAGCCCAATGTTTACACAAGGTAATGATGACCTAAGGCAGACTGAGCCCTAATAGCAAACAATGAGCAACATGAGCCAGGTGGATGTGATGCAGAACACTCTTTTACCTGGTGAAACACTGGCTCTTTCCACTGTAAGTATACCTGCACAACGTAAAGACAAAGAGTAGTCAAGGGGATGCGACGGATGTTACAGTACAGTTCAGAATAAATTGTCAAAGTGGATGACGATACTCACCACAGTGACTGAAATGCTGAAGATTAATAATAATGCAATGGGAAATAAACTGATGCTGTTCTCTTGCTTGAAGCATTCATATCTGGAAAAACAGAATAAATGTTCATCTTTCATGTTCAGCTTGAATAACAGTAAAGGACAAAGAGCAAATAACAAGTGAATCTTAAGGACACAAATCTGGTTTAGAATCAATACCATCTTTGCATACAGTACTGCAGCCTCAAAAAGATGGCATGCTGTATTTCTTGGGATGGATCAAGTTATCAGTAAGGAATTCTCTGGTTCATTTTACATCCACAATCACATTAAATTCGATCTCCTGTCTTAAGTGCTTCAGCAACAATAAATAGAAAACACTGAGCTACTTACAGGCAGTAGACAAAGACGCAAGTACTGTAAATCATCGGCAACTCGTCCAGTAACTGCAAATAACAGCACATAGAGAGAACAACATGAATACACTGCTGTGGGACTGCATTGTTTTGAGCATATTTTACATTGTATTAAGCAGCTGGTGTGTTGCCCAATATGTCCACCCATGCTTTCTGCTGACATATTCAGATTTCTGTGGCCCACCTGCATCTCATATAGCAGCGTCATGTGGAAGCACCAGGAACCAACACCAACAGCTGGGTGACACACAGAAAAACCCACAAGACATTAGAAGTCAAGACAGATATGTGTTCTCTGACTGCTCATACAGTACGGTAGTAAATTCTGTATGACTGCAAAAGCATCATTAGCTAAAGTACAGCTACCACGCTCACCTGCCAGTCCGAGGAAAGAGAAGATGTAGCGGGACTCAAGGCCGTCACGAAATGTCTGGATGGCCCCATAAATGGGAGGAAGAATCATAATCAGGTTACTGACGGTGTTCCCTGTTTAAAAAAACAAACAGAAGAGATAAATTACAGCCTGATCCCAGTTCCTTTAAGATAACTGATTATCTCTAAATGGCTCTGTAACTGGGTGACAAGACTGCAGGGCGTCCTTAGTGAAGGAGCCTGGGTTACATGTTGTGATGTTTTTTTAACAACATAAATTGTATATTATTATTATAATCTTTTGTACAGATAAATAGGGATAATATTGATACGATTTCAACTGCACCACTACGCTTACCGGGAGCATGCCTATGTTCCCACAGCCCTATGTTCCCACATTTCTAAGATATTTTTCAAAATTAGGCCCTATGTTTCCACAGCCCTATGTTCCCACAGCCTTATGATACCACAGCCCTATGTTCCCACAGTCCTATGTTCCCACAGTCCTATGTTCCCACAGACCTATGTTCCCACAGTCCTATGTTCCCACAGCCTTATGATCCCACAGCCCTATGTTCCAACAGCCTTATGTTCCCACAGTCCTATGTTCCCACAGCCTTATGATCCCACAGCCCTATGTTCTCACAGTCCTATGTTCCCACAGTCCTATGTTCCCACAGCCTTATGTTCCCACAGACCTATGTTCCCACAGTCCTATATTCCTACAGCCCTATGTTCCCACAGCCCTATATTCCTACAGCCCTATGTTCCCACAGCCCTATGTTCTCACAGTCCTATGTTCCCACAGTCCTATGTTCCCACAGCCTTATGTTCCCACAGACCTATGTTCCCACAGTCCTATGTTCCCACAGCCCTATGTTCCCACAGCCTTATGTTCCCACAGCTCTATGTTCCCACATTTCTAAGATATTTTTCAAAATTAGGCCCTATGTTTCCACAGCCCTATGTTCCCACAGCCTTATGATCCCACAGCCCTATGTTCCCACAGTCCTATGTTCCCACAGTCCTATGTTCCCACAGACCTATGTTCCCACAGTCCTATGTTCCCACAGCCTTATGATCCCACAGCCCTATGTTCCAACAGCCTTATGTTCCCACAGTCCTATGTTCCCACAGTCCTATGTTCCCACAGCCTTATGATCCCACAGCCCTATGTTCTCACAGTCCTATGTTCCCACAGTCCTATGTTCCCACAGCCTTATGTTCCCACAGACCTATGTTCCCACAGCCCTATATTCCTACAGCCCTATGTTCCCACAGCCATATATTCCTACAGCCCTATGTTCCCACAGCCCTATATTCCTACAGCCCTATGTTCCCACAGCCCTATGTTCTCACAGTCCTATGTTTCCACAGTCCTATGTTCCCACAGCCTTATGTTCCCACAGACCTATGTTCCCACAGTCCTATGTTCCCACAGCCCTATGTTCCCACAGCCTTATGTTCCCACAGTCCTATGTTCCCACAGCCTTATATTCCTACAGTCCTATGTTTCCACAGCCCTATGTTCCCACAGCCTTATGTTCCCACAGCCCTATGTTCCCACAGTCTTATGTTCCCACAGCCTTATGTTCCCACAGCCCTATGTTCCCACAGCCTTATGATCCCACAGCCCTATGTTCTCACAGCCCTATGTTCCCACAGCCTTATGTTCCCACAGTCTTATGTTCCCACAGCCTTATGTTCCCACAGCCCTATGTTCCCACAGCCTTATGATCCCACAGCCCTATGTTCTCACAGCCCTATGTTCCCACAGCCTTATGTTCCCACAGCCCTATGTTCCCACATTTCTAAGATATTTTTCAAAATTAGGCCCTATGTTCCCACAGTCCTATGTTCCCGCAGTCCTATGTTCCCACATTCCCAAGATATTTTTCAAAATTAGGCCCTATGTTCCCACAGTTCCCACATTTCTACCCCTAGTAGTTCGGGATTCACCACTCAATCCTACGGCTAGCGATTTGAAGGAGAACGCAAGCTTCCAAACTCTCTCGAGCTCAACACCGCTACTCCCACATAGGGTTGCTGTGGAGTGACGAACCGTGTGGAAATATGTGTTTTCCCTATGTGTAAACAGGGTCTTAGAAATGTGAGACATGGGGGAACATAGGACTGTGGGACCATTTGGTAGTGGGAACATAGGGCTGACCCCCTCTTGCCAACACTTCTTATCAAGCTCTCTATTAAATTTTATCTCTTTTATTCTTAAATTTTAAGTATAAAGTTGAATGCAGGACTTTTACTTCGACAGTATTTTTAATGTGTGGTATTATTAAGTTGAAAATGAAGTTTTTCACCTTGTTAACATTTCCATATTCTGTTTTAAATGGCACACATATATTGTGGGCAGGTAACACGATGGCTATTTCCACCTTAAAACTCCAGTGTACCAATGACAGTCGCAAAAACGTGAATACAGGATTCCAGGGTCCAATCCTGTCAACTCGCAGGGAGGGACTTTCTGTATACTTTTTTAAAATTTAAAATAGATACTTCTGCTTTAGAAGTTAACATGTATGGCTGAATTACTCCAATATTACAACTACTAGTACTTTTACAGTGTCTGAGCAGTGTTGTAGGTGTGCTGGTGTGTTGATTGGGACTTTATAGATCAAACATTCTAGAGGAAGCAGCAGGGTGGAGATCCATCGAAGCCATTTTAAACAAGGATTATTTACATGAAAAAAACGTAACTAACTAAATATAAAACAATGATGCAGAGAGAGGAGCTTTAGGGAGTTTAATCAATGCCAGGAGGGGGACTTCTTCCATTAGTGCCAACATTAATACTCAGTTTAGCTCTTAAACAACTAAAACTGAATTTCAGAACCACGTCATGAACACATGACCATTTCAGAATTCGTTTATAAATGCAAACACAGCTTAACAATCAGCTGGCTAACAGTTACTTTTAATTATTAACTCATGTTTGTATGATTTAGTTGGCTCTGTGTGAGGGCTCTAGACTGCCAGCATGCATAGCAGACCTGGGGGAAACAAAAGATGAAGTATGAGCTAAGGGGTGGAGGACTGTGCATTTCCCTGTTTGTATATGATGAACTTTCGCTGGGTGTTTCCACAGCTTGATCACGTTTCAGCATTTTTATGCAAAAGACTCGTTCCATTTGTGGCAACAAGCAACGTCTGCTTTGACTCCAAAGTGTGACCACACTTTTGAATGTTTATTCTCTCCATCATGGTCACTAAGAGCAGGGTGTGTGTGTGTTTTAATAACATGTACTTATATGAATTTTATAATGTATATTTGTATTTTTTTAATTGCTGCTGCTCTTACCTTTTGTTTTATTTTTTCCTTTATATAAAGCAGACTCGAGAAATCGCACAAAGAATTCCAGTGTACCTGTACTTTAATGCACCTGTGCAAATGGCAATTAAACTCTTTTCTAAATAAAAACAGAGTTAGTGAGATAACATAATCAAGCAGGGTTTCCCCCAGTGCTTTATAAGCCTGGCGGGCCGCGGATTTAATCCAAAATGGTTAGCTGACCCTAAATTTAGCAGATGGCTCTACAAGACCGAGTATGGTAAAGCCAGACGGATTGATGCACTGATCCAACCTGCATCTTGTGCAGCAATAAGTAGAACAGGTAGCACAGCACAACACACCTGTTCAGCCTCTGAGTTCCTGGTTTTACCCCTTGACCATGTTTGCACTTTTTTATTTATGTTAATTTATTTTACTTTTAAATGTGACCAGCAACGGCTTGTTTTAAGATTCACTAGGATTTAACTACAGTGAAAACAATTGATATTATTTATTTTAATTGTATTTTTTTGTGTTTGTTAAAACCATATTTCAAGATTGCGCCTTTTTGTAAGACTCTGTGTTTAAGTATTGTTAATAAATGGCTTATAATAACACATAATAGTCATAATTTCAAAATTCTTGTAAACGTTTAACTTTTTTGTTTGTTTTTTTTACAAAAACACGGTGGGTGGCCGGTGGGCTTCTCTACCACCGGGCTTAGCAAGTTTTCTGGGGGAAACCCTGATCAAGGGAATGTTTATGTAGGAATGATCAACCAATCTTTAATCATTTGTCTCTGAGGCACCTTTACTGAAAGGTTTTGACACATATTCCACTTATAGATTACTGTTTGAGTTGTTACTTGAATTAATCTTTATAAACTTCACAAATAAGTGAACTTACTGATCGGCATTTTGTGTTTCTCAGCTGAGCAAAACTGAAATTATCTGACTTATTTTACTGAGGTAAAGTCCCTTCAACAGCATACATTGCTATATACTTAATTTCTGGATTAAGATATCTGCTGTTTTACAGAAGACTCCAGTCTTGTGTTTTGAACTCAGCTGGATTTAAACTTTGTCTTAAAATATCGACAAGTTGGATCTTAACAGTTTTTCTGCTTTCTCTGAGACTGTAGCCGACATGATCAACCTAACTCCTGGACTGCTCTGGAATCAGTTTTTGTCTTTTTTCCTCTTTTATCTTTTACTTTTGACAGATTCGGTAGCTTTGTTACATATTTTCCAGCATATAAAAGACATCATATGGACACGTAACAAGGTAATAACATGTGATTTTCATCAGAGGGGGTCTTCAAGAGCTCCTTTCTACTTGGGAGGTTATTATTTTTGATTTATTTCTTACGTCTTTCTACTAAACTCTGATACAAACCTTTGTTTTAAAGTCCAGTGAGGCACAACTGAATAGAGGACTGGTAATCAGGTGTGGGTGTGGCGATCAGTTGGCAAATTCAATCAATTTTGACTGAATATTATCTTTAACCTTGCCTCATGCAAAACCTTTGAGCCTTATGTGGAAGGGTGGCCTTGGACTCCCCTCCCCTCAGCCACTGCTGTGTACGTCCTATCTGCTAGCACATCATCAGGCCCACAGGGAACCTGACAAAACAGAGCTAAACTTTGCTCTTTCTGGGTGTGGTGGAAGTGCCAATAGCCAGGTGTGAGAAACAATCAAGCTCTCCAGGATGTCAAGTAGTCCGAAAACCAATACTGCCTACCAGCGTTTTCAGGAACAACCTGACGCTTTCCCTTTGTCTGGAGGTGTCTGTTAAAATCCAAGGCATTTCCACGAGTCCCTGGAGTGATTATAAAAATGTGTGGACTTTGGTTGTGGATAATAAATGCACACACACGGCGAGAATACTACGGCATGTGGGCGTTTTGTTTTGACATTTTAGCGACAACTGCAAACATCTGAATGACTCTTAATGTCCTCCCTCTGTGTGTGTGCCTACAACTGTGACCGAGCGACGTGTGTTTTCAAGAGACGTACTCAACAACAAAGCGCACATCAAATGAGGATTACAGTCACGGCGGTGTCACTTTGCTGCAAGAACAATGCCACATTCCAACCATTGTGACCTGGATAACAGTTTAAACGCCGCACAGGTCTCCTGCGGCGGGGGAAACCGACTGCCTCTGCCCGGCCAGCGTGTGCCATTTTGTGCCAACAAAAGCTTCAACTGCCGGGATCCGGTGCCCAAGTTTAGAAATGTTTGAATTAAATGATTGAACAAAAATATGAATTGCGTATCAACACAATGGCAGAAGAAGGAAAAAAACAGTGGTCTAGCCAAACTCTGACCCACTTGGCTTGGCGTCACTTTGGACTAACTGTTGCATCACTCTGTACTCTGAGCACAACTGACAAGAGCAACTGCAACGTGGACTGATTTTCTAACATAGAGGGACGTGTGGATAATGAAGACTGTCCTCAGTTTGACATCTGCAATGAACTTGCAGCGTATAGGGACGCTGTACAGCAGAACAGATGATTGCAGTTATTACTTGGAATAACCTCCAGTAGTACTGCACTTACTACCTGAATACACAGCCATGTTCAGCTGCACTATAATGACTAACTATAAGTGGGAATGTTTGTCCAGTGCTGCCTGGATAAATGCTTTTCTGGCATGTTAGTGAAAGGTGAAGCCTCTGCCATGCCATTTTTCAACAGTCTGACACAAGCAGCGTTTTAAATCTTAAGATAAAGGTACCAGAAAAACCAGTTTTTATCGTTAGACACAGCAACGAGGCGCCGTGACAGTATGGAGGAAATGTTTTTATAAAGTGGAGCCCGTGAAGGACGTGTTAGTATGAGTAAACGTGATAAGGTTAGCTGCACTGTACGGAACAACAGTGGAGCTGAATGCAAAGCAGCTCGACACCGAGCAGGTTGACTGTATCCCCGGCTGGCAGCGTATCTCCTTCCTCGCTAACTTAAAGGTGAAACGCCGGACAAGCTAACGTGTCAGAAAATATCGAATTAGTCGAGCTAGCACAACAAACCCCTCCACTAAATTCTTGCGACTCCTACTTCGTGTTTACGTTATTAAGGGGGGCGACTGTACCTCCACAGCGGGACTCTCCCCCCCCACCTCTACCCCTTCGCCGGGGTTTTTAAACGGCTGTAGTTTCGCTTTTACTCACAGAATTCGGCGATGTAAAACGACACGACATAGTTTTCTTCGCACCAGTCCAGCGTAGAGGTCGGCCGCCCCCAGTATCCCTGCCTGTCTATCGAGGGAGCCATGATGGAAGAGGAGGAGGAGGAGGCTGCTGCTAACGGCTCTACGGTAGCTCAGTGAAGCTGACCCCCCACCCACGCAAAAAATCCAAGCAAACAGGCTGAATGGTTAGTGCTTCGTTTGTGCTGATTTGTGCCGTTAAAATTTTCGTTTGTGCTGTTATAATTTCTGAGATATTAAAGATTATTTTTTTAGGTCATTCAGAGGTCATCATCCCCCCAGCTTGCTCCAAAATGAACCAGACTGGTCTACTTTTTTAGTGCTTCGTTTGTGCTGATTTGTGCCGTTAAAATTTTCGTTTGTGCTGTTATAATTTCTGAGATATTACAAGTTTTATTATTGGGTGATGACATCATCATCCCCCCAGCTTGCTCCAAAATGAACCAGACTGGTCTACTTTTTTAGTGCTTCGTTTGTGCTGATTTGTGCCGTTAAAATTTTCGTTTGTACTGCTATAATTTCTGAGATATTACAAGTTTTATTTACAGACGATCACATGACCCAAGTTGATGACGTCTGTGGTCTGCGCCGTAGACATCAAAGCCTCCGTCTGTGGCAATGGCTTTCACCATAGACATATATACGTATATACATATATATGTCTATGGCTTTCACCACCTGCTGCCTGCAAATGCCTTGACTCGAATTGATGGCGTCTGTGATCTGCGACGTTTATAACTTGTTAATGTATATAACGTGTATAATAACTAATGTAATAACATCTGAGGATGTTCAACCTGTGCTATTGCTGGAATGTCTTCTTCATTTTGTGCCTTTGTGTGTACATTTGTTCAATAACATTTGGTTTAAAAAAAAGGTAAAATGTATTTTTATGTTAATAAATTATATACATTTAATTGCTCCCTGTTGAGAGCATTCCTGAAAGATGTGTGGTAAACACATCCACTGCACAGTTAAGCAACATAAGAGAAAAGGTGACTGTAGTCATGATGCTCTGCATGGTGTTTGAGATTTAGGATTGTGACAATGTTTTAAGTGCCTGTGATTCAGTTTGATTTTACTTTTATAAGCTGTAAGAAACTTGATTCAAATAAAGTGTAAACTGTATAGTTTTGGTTGTGTGTCCTCTTTCTCTTAAAAAAAGAACAATTCAACTGTGAAAAGTCAACCACCCCCCCTCCAAACACCTACCAACACACTTGCATTTGTAGAGCTCACCCATGCTGGGGTCTGGCAGATCAGCGGCCCATGACAATTCCTGATAATTCTCAGTAGTTTGTGCAACCTGTGAATTGCTGTTGACTGCGGTTAACCTGAAATTCCACAGCAATTTACAGATTTCTAGACACGGTAAGTGCACTTGTAAAATACTGAGGTTTTATTTAAAATACCAAGTTAACACATGGCATAGCTAACATGGTATCGCTAACATGGTATCGCTAACATTTTCAAAACTGAACAAGTAATACTTTCATTTCCAAATGCACAAAAGACCCAAGTAAGCACGCGTAGATTGCTGAAGACTGATGTGCTTTGTGTCTCCAGGCACATTATATAGGTCAGAATTAATATTTTGATCAATGCTAATCATTTTTTTTATTTTTTTAAACTAGATGCCCCGGAACCCATCAGTAGATAGGGATTCAGTTTTTGCTGTTCTCTGCACTTCAAAAGAGGCCATAGTTGAGAATGGTAAAATAGCCACTCCAGCTGCCACTATCTGGACAGAACTGAGTCAGCAGCTGGAAAGCAAGATGTCTGCAAAGGCCCTGTACACTTTTGTGAAGTTAAACAGGCATAACATCTGGTCGGCTCTGGAATTCAGTGATCAGGACAGTGATCCTGAAAGTACTGTTGACAAAGAGTCGGAGTCAGACTCAGGTTGCATTTCTCCAGGACAAAAAGATTGTCAGGCTTTTCAGCTTGAAGTACCTTTTGAGGAATGGGTTAAATTCATTCCAGAAAAAGTGCAATACAAAGACAAATTTTCTCCATCTCAGAAAAGGGAGTACACAGTTTTGAAGCCTGGCACTTGGACTCATGTCATAAATGACCTGATGTGGAAGAAGACAAAAACCTCATGCACATTTGTGTTCCAAAGAGCCAAGGTTTATCCAACTGTCACCAATGATTACATACAGATCAGAGGCTACTGTAAGGAGTGTAATGGCCATTTTGAAATGAAATGTGACAGAGAGCCAGCAATTAATAGTCCAATGATGCTGCAGTGTTACATAAAAAATACTGACATCTCCCTGCACACTGGCCGTTCCAAGAGGTTCATGTCTGGAAACCTGCGTGAGAAGATTTCAAAAGAGCTGTGTGAAGGCAGGATGGAACCAGCTGTATGGAGGTCAGCAAAGGCAGCAGATCTAATGGATGTTGGAGATCCTGAGCCAAGCCACCTACCGAATCTGGCCACCCTGCGGAAAGCAAAACAAGAGAGAAAAGATCTGGAATTAGGGGACAAAGATCCTATTATATCTTTGCAATTATTAAAATATAGTGCACGTCACAGTGGTAGCATTCGAGACATTGGACTGGATAAGTTTTTCTGTCACTACTGGAGTCAAACTCAGCTGCATGTATATAAGACACTGTCCAAGACATCTTACCCAACAGTGTGTTTTGATGCAACTGGCTCAGTAGTCAGAAAACTGGTGAGACCAAATGGCACATCTGGCCATGTCTTCCTGTATCAAGGCGTTCTGACAGCACACAACTGCTCCAGTGTCCCAGTGGTGCAAATGCTGTCAGAGAGACATGATGTTAATGCCATTGCAAACTGGTTAACTGAATGGATTCGTGCAGGTGCAGCTGTTCCAAAGGAAGCTGTAAGTGATTTTTCTCTGGCCATTCTTGGAGCTCTGGTCAAGGCTTTCACTCCTCATCCTGATCTTAAGACCTACATTAATGAATGTTTTAATGTCTTACGTGGGAACCAGTCTGCAAAACTTCCCCCTTGTTTTGTCAGGGTTGATGTTGCACACTGCATCAAGATGATCTGCCAGTGGGACTGCCTCAAAAACAAAGCACATCGTGTCAAAGATTTCTTTGTCAGGTCATTAGCACAGCTTCTTCAGTCGCAATCCTTGGACCACGCAAAACAAATCTTGCGTGCCATCACTGTTGTTGCCCTCAGTGAGGCAGAGGGTGAGGACAGTTCTGGAGTCCCTCTCACATCAGAAAGGTGCAAGAAGTATCTCAAAGCCCAAATTGCAGAAGACTCCATCATCATTCCACATGAAGAGAGAGAGGAAATCAAAACAGTGGATCCATGTGATGAGATCCAGACTGACCTTCGACAGTGGGTCATGGAAATATGCGAGGAGAGCACGTCACTTGCTGCAGCTAACGGGGATCGAGACAATATTCACTTCCTCCCTGAGATTATTCCCCATATAATACGACTTGCAAGTTACTTACCACTCTGGACAGGAATAATGGTCCCTCTCTTTCAAAGCACCAACATCACAGCAAGCTCAGCTACTGTTGAAGCAGAGTTCAGAAATATAAAACATGGCCTTTTCAAACATGAAAACTTGCCTGTTCGAGTTGATCGCTTCATTGCTCGTCATCTTTCCTTCATTGAAGGAAATATGCGGATTTGCTCTGCAAAAGAAAAAAACAAAGATGAGGCAACAGTGACACCAGTGATAGTCACAGAATCCAATCCAGCATCCATGAACACCCACAACGCAGAAGGCAAGGTGAAAATGGATGCTCACCCTTTTGTGGAATCTGATGCTGCCACAAACAGTCCTTCAGCAGATGAAGCAGTTGAAAACTGGAGAGGCCTAGTGGTTCCACCCAAAAAAAGGAAGAGGACTTCCTACCTCTCTCCTTGCGCTGAATGGCTCCACGTAGATCCATCTTTTGGGGCCAAAAGAGTGAAGGTGGGATTATTAAAAAATGGAAACCTTCATCAGCCTATTAGACTTGGCAAATCAACGATGTCTGTGTTGAACACCTGCGCATTTGATGCGTTTTTTCAGTCCTTATGTTGTGCTTTCTGTGACAGCTCTGCATTTCAAAATGCTGCTAGGAGAGACAGTGACAACCAAGTCTTGCAGCTGGTGAAAGCTGTTGTCACAGGTGGGGTCACCAAACAGACATACTCACAGAGGGCAGAGCTGCTAAGTGCAATGTTTGAAGCAGTCCAGTTGAGGTCTGGTGCCCTCCAAGTTGATACACAGTGCAACATCTCTACTGTCATTGCAAAGACAATGAGGAATGTATCCAGTGTGTATCTCACAAAACACTGCTCTTCACAGTACTGCTACCTCAGCAAAGGAATAACAAGGGAAGTGCCACTTGTTTCTCCTGCTATTTCTATCCTGAAGGATTCTGGTATGGCTCAGCTTGACACTGCTGTGGAAGAAGGACTGCGCCTTCCTGAGTCTCCCTGCCTCAGGCCAATCCTGGAGCATTCTCAGTGTCCATCAGAACTGAAAAAAAACAGCAGCACCTCAGGAAATGTGCTCTGTGCAGGGACAGTTACTCACAGCTACAGCACTGGAGAAGTAACATGGATTGATACCCAACTTACAGAGCAAACAGAATGTACCTTGAGTGAATTTCCCTCCAATATGGTTCTCCAAGGAAAGACATTCACTCTGAGGGCAATCATTGCTTTCCAGGAAGGCTTGACGAAGGATGGTCTGGGGCATTACACTGCTTACTGCAGGAGAGCTCCCTGTGTGTGGGAGCAGTATGATGATTTGAGAAATGGAGTCTCAGCAGCATCTGAGAAGGAAAAGCTACAAGCACATGCTGTGCTATACACAGTAAATTGAGCACTTTTCAAAATTGGCCCTGTTTAAGCCATTAATCAAGGTGCTATTGCTGCCAGGTTGCTTGGACCCTGTTAATTGCCACTTGTGGCTATATTGTTCTTAATAATTTGGTGTATTATAGTTAAGTTTGCTCAATATGGCTATTTTTTTGGCTATGTTAATTATTCCACAGTTTGGGTTATCAGTATGTATACATAATTTTGCACATAAAATTAATTTTCCAAATCAATCAGTCTTTTCTTTTTCAGTCTAATGTATATTGGAATTTCAAACACATTCCCCTTCTTCTGTATCCTCTTTGAAGTCATGTTTCTTTTTTCTCCCAGTTAATTAACTATATTGATCATGCGCTGACCTCATGGCAGGCTGTGGCACATTAATAAGGCGTGGCTTCTGACTGGTCCGACGTGCTCTTGTACTACTTCGTCGTGGCAAAAACAACGCCAATATAGTTTATGTTTCTGTATTTACAAAAAGTAAACGCCCACCCTCATAACTTTGAATGGATATATGAAACAATTTACTTACTGTCTGGAGTTCACCAATATAAGCAAAGAGTAATGTCTTCCGACAGTCCACGCCACAGTGCATCTCCCGTATACCCCACACCTGTGTCAATTAGTGTGGCCTTCAAATCAACAGGTATCTAGGTCACAGCACCACCTATTGGTTGCTGATTAAAATGGCTCCAACAGAATATATATAATTACAAAAAACTCCAACAGAACAACCCGGCTCACTAAAAACAATATACGTATACATAAATCACTTAACCAGTAATGTCACAGTTTTTTGCAGAAAAAAATAGAGATTTACCTTTAGTTCCTTGCTGTATTGGTAGCATTCGACAACTTCACTTTGTCGCTGACAGAATACATCTTAATTAATCCAACGTCCTGTAAGAAGCGCAGAACGCAGCAGCTGGTGGAAGCCACAGACGGAGGCTTTGATGTCTACGGCGCAGACCACAGACGTCATCAACTTGGGTCATGTGATCGTCTGTAAATAAAACTTGTAATATCTCAGAAATTATAGCAGCATAAACGAAAATTTTAACGGCACAAATCAGCACAAACGAAGCACTAAAAAAGTAGACCAGTCTGGTTCATTTTGGAGCAAGCTGGGGGGATGATGATGTCATCACCCAATAATAAAACTTGTAATATCTCAGAAATTATAACAGCACAAACGAAAATTTTAACGGCACAAATCAGCACAAACGAAGCACTAAAAAAGTAGACCAGTCTGGTTCATTTTGGAGCAAGCTGGGGGGATGATGACCTCTGAATGACCTAAAAAATAATCTTTAATATCTCAGAAATTATAACAGCACAAACGAAAATTTTAACGGCACAAATCAGCACAAACGAAGCACTAACCATTCAGCCTGTTTGCTTGGATTTTTTGCGTGGGTGGGGGGTCAGCTTCACTGAGCTCTCTAAGGTCCCATCACCGCACGAGCGCTCCGCGAGCACGCCTCCAGCCCCGTCGCGCACGAGCCGCTGTGGACTACAACAATAAAAGCACCGACAAAACAAACACTGTAAAAAAAAAAATAAAATAAAATAATTCAACGTCTTCATTAAATAAAATTAAGACAACTAATACTAAAATTTAAAAAAAAGTGTTATAATTCAAATTATTCTAATTCAATACCAGTGGTGCTTTAAAGTTAATTTAATATGCGTAGATTCACCTGAACTAAAAAAAAAAAAAACACTTCATAAAAATAAACAAACTTATTTTTTTCTTTATTTTTTATTAACCTTTATTGAACCAGGAGAAATCCCATTAAGATTTTAAAAAACCCTCTTTTTCAAGGGAGTCCTGGCCAAGATAAGCTGCAGCTAATACAAACACAATTGCAAAAAGTTAAAACACTAACAAAAGACAAATAAAAAAAGACTAAATTTACAAGCCAGTTATTTTTGTGAGTTTGGATTTAAAAGCGCTTAATGAGATGAACTCAGTTAGCTTCCAGTCTTTCTGGAACATATTAATAAATACTACTGATAAAATAAAATGAATTTTACAAGTCAGTGATCTACATAATTAAGTTAGAAAGTCCAGATTTAAGAAACAGAGTTCTGTAAATCCTAATACTGTAAAACCCTAAGGGTGAAAAAATGCCGTAATTACTAGTCAAAATATTTTTTTAATTATTATTTTTGTATTGTGGCTGATGATTGTTGTTATTGCTGCATTTGTTCAGTCATTAAATGTTTTTTTTAAATTAAAAACTGCCTCATTACACTAGAATGGGTTCACTCAATATTTGTTTAGTATTTACTTAAATATTGGCCACAAATACATTTTTTCATCATTCCCATTGCACTGTTGTACATACTGTATAACCTTTTCCCCTTTTTAGTAAGCATTTAATCAGCATGTATATTACCTGTATTTACATTAGACATATATTGTGACTGTGTCACTTCTGGTTAGATGCAATCTGCATTTCGTTGCCTTGTACTTGTGACTTTCAGTGATGATAAAGTTGAATATAATCTAATTTAATTTTACGTAATAGATTATTTAAAATCTACACGACAACAGCAGTTAGTACAATCCACTTGTAGCCTAAAAAAACCCTAAACACTATATCACGTTAAGCATAAGTGCAATTTTTGAAGCACAACTAAATAACGATAAAAGTGCTTTTCATATTTCCATTTTTCATTTCTTAAAGGGCCATTATTTCATTTTGTAAATTATTTATTTACATATATATCACAGCCTACCATGTGTTGGTTGTTGTTTCCATTTTTTATATTTAAAAAAAATGCAAAAGGCACTTTTAATTGATAACCAGTTTATTTTAGATTAAGTAATCTTAGATCAAGGAATCTGAAGATTATATAAACCACACCACACAGCTGCTCTGCTGCAGTAGACTGAGCATTAAATAGCTCCACCTAGTGCTGTATGAACCTTTAAGTATGTTGAAGTGCAGTTCATGTAATAAAAACACTGTGGTTATTAAGGATGGTGAGTTTGTCATATTGACACCAGCATCACATTACATGCAGTTCACTTTCCACTGCACAGTTAAACACATTTCAGTTCACTTGAAGCAATACTATTTAATCATACAGAATAGTTAAAGCTGTAACTCATAAGTTGTGTGACTATAGCAGTGAACTCAGTGCTTGTAAACCCCTTAAGAGTATATTGAAGCAAGATAAAGACCTATGATGGTAATTTTGTCATTTATTTCCCCATTTAAGATTCAGATTTTGTTAATAAATATAATTATATATAATTATAATATAATAAATAAATATATAAATATAATATAATCAAATGTGTACAAGGCAACACATACCAATAGTCTAAAGCCTACAAATTATTATCGTTATTATCATTAATTATGACAGAACTGCATGACAGACCACAGTTGTGTTGGTGTGTCCCACACACTCAGGATTCCCCCAAAACATCTCCCATCTCCAGTCCTTTTGTAGACCTCCCTTATAACCAGAGTATATACACATATTTCATAGCCCAAATCCACAGTAAAAGTGCCTCATGGGCTCCCAGAACCTTTGATCTTTCCAGATACATATAGACCACAAAGAAGCATGAAATACACATTTTTAGAAACCACTAAGTCCAACCAAGAGATACGTGCATATTTAAATCTATCAGTCTATCAATGCAAACAGGGTTTTCCCCAACAGGACTCACATCCATCAAAACAATGAAAAAATAGACAAATATTTAAAGCAGCCAGTATATAGACCGACTCCCGATAATGACACAAACGAGCAAAAAACAATAAAGATGAAAGCCCACTTTTTCCAGTAACATCAGTCGGTTACTACTTGGAAAAATCATTGGCTTGTCATGAATCCAGATGCCCTCTAGATGGTGTGATAAACTTTAAAAAATCCCAGAATGCACTGGGAAAAAAAGGCAACATGCGAAACTGATGCTTTTTTAACCTTCTCGTTAACCAGTTCAATCCAGTCTAATGTTTGTGTTATTTTCTTCCATTAAATAATCCATTTGTCATTATTGGCTGTTGCGGTGACATTGTATACATCATGCAAACATCCATGTGGGAGGTTGCTGATGTGGCTTTCAGGAAGTGCTTTGCTGACGAACAGCTGCAGCATACATCTGGATGTATCCAAATATTTGTTAGGGACTAAATATTTAAAGGTTTTGGATAAAGAGACTGTGTTTACTGCATTTAGTATACCAACTCTATCCTATCCAGTGCTGAGGTCGAGCTGCCCATGGGGCCAGACGATCACCCTCACTGGAATTTCTCAAGGCTTGACTTCAACATTCTTGCAACCAGGAAAATCAAGAGTCTTCTGTAGAAAAAGGAAAGAGTCTTTAATAAGGTGGTTTTCTCATACTTTTATTGCAAAAACAGGAAATATGTAACAGTCCATTCATATTTTGTAATGTCGAACCATGTGTTCTCACACTGGCATACAGGTAGTTCTCATTACATTAGCCACAGTTGGATTTCTTAGACAGTGTGGACCAGTGCATTCAGGGGAAATCAATACCAGAAAAACAGCAATGTAGCCTGTGGCAGTGCAAAGGATGGACATAAAAAGATCCTGAGGTTTATTTTGTCAGTTGAAATCTCTCCTACAGTAAAAAATTGTCCACCTTTGGCAAAGATTGTTAAGACTTCATGACGACAGAAACCATTTCTGTGTGCACAATAATACTTACCTTTTCAAATCAAAAGTCCACACAGTGCTTTGCTTCTTAAAACATAGGGTGAAATAATTAAATACATCTTCTAAAACAAATGATATGGAATGCTGTGGACATGTGACATAAAGGAATGGCACTTCTGCTGTTTCAAATGTACATTTCACTTCCTATTTTTCTCAGCATTTTGTGGTAGAAAATTTACACTCACACACAGAGACATTTAATTTAGACGCTTTGGCTCAGCGTGTGGTTACAATTCATCTCTCATCTTTTCACCCTTTGGCCTGACCATCCTGCCGATGAACAGGATGGAGTTTGTCTTCTGGTCCTTCACCAGGAAGATGAAGGGGTGGTCGGCGTAGAACAGTCTGGGGTTTTTCAGCTTGTCGGTGGCAAAGAGGCTGGTATTCATTTCATTCCCTTCGGTGCTCCATTCCATGGCAGAGGCGTGGAACACACTGGACAGGTAGAGGTCCTTCTTCCCAGAGATGTTGGACAGGTCGGCTTTAGATTTGTCCACAGCCTCGGTCAGGCCCAGCTCCTGGAGGTGTTTCTAAAGTGGAGCAGAAAGGCATGTTCTCACACTGAAGACCTAAAGGAATGACAGAAGACTGACCTCTTGTCATTGTGAGTGTTAAATGTATTACCTGCAGGTTGTGACTGACTTCCATGCTGACTTTGGGCAGAGACACAGCTACAGCTGTCTCCTGCAGTTTGCCCATCCATGCATCCAGCTGCTTCTTGGTCAACATCTTCTCCAGTCTCTCCAGAGGTTCCACATGGTGAGGCATCATGAACAACACAGTGGACTTCTTGTGAGCCAGGGGCATGCTCAGAATGGTCAGCTTATTGGTTTTGTCATCAAGGTAGTTATAGAGGCCTGAAGAAACAAACAAAATACATGACAAGTATTAGCCTCCTTGCCTGACACATAACTTTAAGGAACCTCTAAAACTTTATGCCGCATGCCATTTTTTGCTTTCCAAATTATCAAAACGAGTGGAACAACTGATAGATCTATTAAAGGTAGATAAAAAAACTGAAATAATAAACCATTATTTTTGTAAAGTCAACCCTACTGAATGTTAAATATTCCAACCCACCATAATACAGTGTCCACCTACCTGTTCGGTGCATCATTTCCACTGAAACAGTGTAGCCGCGGGAAACCATGAATCCACGGTTGTCCACCATTTTATGATGGAACTGCTCATCCCAGTGAGCTGTGAGAAAACATTCAGTTAATGTATTTGAATGCATTTAAGGGATGTGATGTAGAACACTACTTATACACTTACGTTTGAAAAACATGGCATTGACAATCATCGCCCCGTCAGTCTTCTCTACATCCTTGGTGACCTCGGGCAGTTTGCCGTCAGTGGACTTGGCCGCCCACTCGTTGATGGAGTTCACAGCACTCTTCTTATCGCTGAAGTTTATCTTGGACTGGTCACAGTTATAGTGCTTTTTGCTGCTCTTCACAAAGGCATCCACAAAGGTGACAGAGCTGGGTCCATACAGGCGGTTGCTAATCTTCCAGGTGACGTTGCGAGTCTTCGGGTCGCTCACCTCGGTCAGGAGCTCAGCTAGACCGGAGTGCAGCTGCTCATCTTTAACCTTAGCTGCATTCAGAATGGTTTTTACCTGAGAAGCAGTGGAGGCCTTTCCCCCAAGAGCCACCAGACCCAGAGAGGAGGCCACTACTACAGGGGAAATGACGATGTTCTCCATGTCTTTTTCCTTTGCCATGTTTTGGTAGAGACTGAATGCCAAGTTGGCACTGTTGTCAGCCAGGATGGTGGCGTGGTTACTCAAGACTTTGTCTGGTGATGCAGAGGTGGCAGCTGAGGCCGCTGTGGCCAGAAGAACCAGGGACACCAAGTTTGTTACCCACATGATGAAACGCTAATGAGAGAAAACCTGTGAAAGACAAACATGGAAGAGTTGTATTTGAGTTGATGTTGGTTCTGTTCCAGTTTGAAACATCTTGAATTACCTTAATGTTCCCTAACCCAAGAAGCACATATTCTGGTAGATTTACTCTGAAGGTTTAGAAGATTAAAGCAGGACTGGTGGTTAGCCCGTACCATTTAAAGTAGATCTGTCCAAGTAGACCTCAAGGCAAGGCTTACATAACAGCCACGTAGGCAGCTGCAGGATGTGTCTCTGCCAAAACACTGGAAAGCTGATCTGAGTTGTTCATGATTTAAGATTTCAAAAAATCTCTTAAAGAAGAATGAGTGTGGTTGAAGCCGATTGGTTACTTGCGGTTCGGGAAAAGTGGCCACGTGCAGAGACACACTCAGTCAGGATTTTATTCCAGTCCACGTAAATAGAGCGCGTGTGTGCTGGAAGCAAAGTTTGTGTGTATGAACAGTTACAGATAGAGTTAAGATCTATTGTAGGATTTCTTAAAAGCAGCTCTTTGCGGTCTGATAAATGAACTTTTCAGGCATCGTCCTGTTAATAAAATGCATTAATGGAACCAACTGCGAACCTAACACTGACAGACTAAACATGTTAAGAATCTCTATTCAGCAGCTTCCCAGACATGTTTTTACAAGGTCTATAAGCCACAAAGCAAACAAAGAAAGATGAGGTGATAACTGACTTCAGTATGCATAAAGGAGGTCTCTTTTAAAAGGTGTATGTTTGGATCTTATTGTCTACTTTATTCTTAACATCATGTCTATAAACTAGTATCCTTTCTGTGTCGTTTCTAGCAACTTTAGGGCAGAATAATTTGGGGATTAATGCATTTATCAAATTATTTAAATGGTTTCTGCAAAGTAGCACCACATTTCACAGTGGGAAACTGTTTCTTTAAAAGCCAAATGACCCCAAAGATCATCTCATTACAGCACATGATATCCTTAGATCATCTAATAATACCCGCTGTCAGACTGTCACTTAGAAACAGTTCACTGCAGTGGACAGGAAACCGAGAAAGAATGAATGAATGAAAAGCAATTCTCCTGTGCAGCTGTAGAGCAATTTGTATATGTGACAGATGTTAATGTATGATGTATTACCAGCTGTGTAACATGTCGGCAACGGAAGACAGATGTTCCATGTCACAGATGAAATCAGGTCAAAAGTCACAGTCCACTCCCTAAATGTCTGGACTCTCATGTTCTTGTAGTTTTGTCCAGGAGACTGTATACATCCACTTTATTTTTACTTTTCAGATCTCTACAGTAACTTGCATGAACAACACTGCTTAAATCTACAGTGCAATCTTCACCCACATAGCTAGACAGATATACTTCATGGCCTC